>OW119926.1:90650537-91850537 GCA_933210815.1 Meta bourneti
CTTTGTTTGTATACGAAGTGTCTCGAATGTGAAGTCGTTCTCACCTCCACCCCTGCACATACTGTGTTGCGGTGATGCGTTTCTTACTCCCATTAGTTTAATTGACACACTAAACGCGTGGCCAGAGTAGGGGCGGAAAACCTTTGAGGAAGTCTTCCAACGCTAGGTAACTGGGGGGTGTATTGCATTCCGTATTACTGGCTGTCAAGTTGCTGCATGGGAATCTTCCAGAGGCGTATTCGACCCGTTCTAGAGAACTTTCACTTTGTTTATATACGAAGTGTCTCGAATGTGAAGTCGTTCTCACCTCCACCCCTGCACATACTGTGTTGCGGTGATGCGTTTCTTACTCCCATTAGTTTAATTGACACACTAAACGCGTGGCCAGAGTAGGGGCGGAAAACCTTTGAGGAAGTCTTCCAACGCTAGGTAACTGGGGGGTGTATTGCATTCCGTATTACTGGCTGTCAAGTTGCTGCATGGGAATCTTCCAGAGGCGTATTCGACCCGTTCTAGAGAACTTTCACTTTGTTTATATACGAAGTGTCTCGAATGTGAAGTCGTTCTCACCTCCACCCCTGCACATACTGTGTTGCGGTGATGCGTTTCTTACTCCCATTAGTTTAATTGACACACTAAACGCGTGGCCAGAGTAGGGGCGGAAAACCTTTGAGGAAGTCTTCCAACGCTAGGTAACTGGGGGGTGTATTGCATTCCGTATTACTGGCTGTCAAGTTGCTGCATGGGAATCTTCCAGAGGCGTATTCGACCCGTTCTAGAGAACTTTCACTTTGTTTATATACGAAGTGTCTCGAATGTGAAGTCGTTCTCACCTCCACCCCTGCACATACTGTGTTGCGGTGATGCGTTTCTTACTCCCATTAGTTTAATTGACACACTAAACGCGTGGCCAGAGTAGGGGCGGAAAACCTTTGAGGAAGTCTTCCAACGCTAGGTAACTGGGGGGTGTATTGCATTCCGTATTACTGGCTGTCAAGTTGCTGCATGGGAATCTTGCAGAGGCGTATTCGACCCGTTCTAGAGAACTTTCACTTTGTTTATATACGAAGTGTCTCGAATGTGAAGTCGTTCTCACCTCCACCCCTGCACATACTGTGTTGCGGTGATGCGTTTCTTAATCCCATTAGTTTAATTGACACACTAAACGCGTGGCCAGAGTAGGGGCGGAAAACCTTTGAGGAAGTCTTCCAACGCTAGGTAACTGGGGGGTGTATTGCATTCCGTATTACTGGCTGTCAAGTTGCTGCATGGGAATCTTGCAGAGGCGTATTCGACCCGTTCTAGAGAACTTTCACTTTGTTTATATACGAAGTGTCTCGAATGTGAAGTCGTTCTCACCTCCACCCCTGCACATACTGTGTTGCGGTGATGCGTTTCTTACTCCCATTAGTTTAATTGACACACTAAACGCGTGGCCAGAGTAGGGGCGGAAAACCTTTGAGGAAGTCTTCCAACGCTAGGTAACTGGGGGGTGTATTGCATTCCGTATTACTGGCTGTCAAGTTGCTGCATGGGAATCTTGCAGAGGCGTATTCGACCCGTTCTAGAGAACTTTCACTTTGTTTATATACGAAGTGTCTCGAATGTGAAGTCGTTCTCACCTCCACCCCTGCACATACTGTGTTGCGGTGATGCGTTTCTTACTCCCATTAGTTTAATTGACACACTAAACGCGTGGCCAGAGTAGGGGCGGAAAACCTTTGAGGAAGTCTTCCAACGCTAGGTAACTGGGGGGTGTATTGCATTCCGTATTACTGGCTGTCAAGTTGCTGCATGGGAATCTTGCAGAGGCGTATTCGACCCGTTCTAGAGAACTTTCACTTTGTTTATATACGAAGTGTCTCGAATGTGAAGTCGTTCTCACCTCCACCCCTGCACATACTGTGTTGCGGTGATGCGTTTCTTACTCCCATTAGTTTAATTGACACACTAAACGCGTGGCCAGAGTAGGGGCGGAAAACCTTTGAGGAAGTCTTCCAACGCTAGGTAACTGGGGGGTGTATTGCATTCCGTATTACTGGCTGTCAAGTTGCTGCATGGGAATCTTGCAGAGGCGTATTCGACCCGTTCTAGAGAACTTTCACTTTGTTTATATACGAAGTGTCTCGAATGTGAAGTCGTTCTCACCTCCACCCCTGCACATACTGTGTTGCGGTGATGCGTTTCTTACTCCCATTAGTTTAATTGACACACTAAACGCGTGGCCAGAGTAGGGGCGGAAAACCTTTGAGGAAGTCTTCCAACGCTAGGTAACTGGGGGGTGTATTGCATTCCGTATTACTGGCTGTCAAGTTGCTGCATGGGAATCTTCCAGAGGCGTATTCGACCCGTTCTAGAGAACTTTCACTTTGTTTATATACGAAGTGTCTCGAATGTGAAGTCGTTCTCACCTCCACCCCTGCACATACTGTGTTGCGGTGATGCGTTTCTTACTCCCATTAGTTTAATTGACACACTAAACGCGTGGCCAGAGTAGGGGCGGAAAACCTTTGAGGAAGTCTTCCAACGCTAGGTAACTGGGGGGTGTATTGCATTCCGTATTACTGGCTGTCAAGTTGCTGCATGGGAATCTTCCAGAGGCGTATTCGACCCGTTCTAGAGAACTTTCACTTTGTTTATATACGAAGTGTCTCGAATGTGAAGTCGTTCTCACCTCCACCCCTGCACATACTGTGTTGCGGTGATGCGTTTCTTACTCCCATTAGTTTAATTGACACACTAAACGCGTGGCCAGAGTAGGGGCGGAAAACCTTTGAGGAAGTCTTCCAACGCTAGGTAACTGGGGGGTGTATTGCATTCCGTATTACTGGCTGTCAAGTTGCTGCATGGGAATCTTCCAGAGGCGTATTCGACCCGTTCTAGAGAACTTTCACTTTGTTTATATACGAAGTGTCTCGAATGTGAAGTCGTTCTCACCTCCACCCCTGCACATACTGTGTTGCGGTGATGCGTTTCTTACTCCCATTAGTTTAATTGACACACTAAACGCGTGGCCAGAGTAGGGGCGGAAAACCTTTGAGGAAGTCTTCCAACGCTAGGTAACTGGGGGGTGTATTGCATTCCGTATTACTGGCTGTCAAGTTGCTGCATGGGAATCTTCCAGAGGCGTATTCGACCCGTTCTAGAGAACTTTCACTTTGTTTATATACGAAGTGTCTCGAATGTGAAGTCGTTCTCACCTCCACCCCTGCACATACTGTGTTGCGGTGATGCGTTTCTTACTCCCATTAGTTTAATTGACACACTAAACGCGTGGCCAGAGTAGGGGCGGAAAACCTTTGAGGAAGTCTTCCAACGCTAGGTAACTGGGGGGTGTATTGCATTCCGTATTACTGGCTGTCAAGTTGCTGCATGGGAATCTTCCAGAGGCGTATTCGACCCGTTCTAGAGAACTTTCACTTTGTTTATATACGAAGTGTCTCGAATGTGAAGTCGTTCTCACCTCCACCCCTGCACATACTGTGTTGCGGTGATGCGTTTCTTACTCCCATTAGTTTAATTGACACACTAAACGCGTGGCCAGAGTAGGGGCGGAAAACCTTTGAGGAAGTCTTCCAACGCTAGGTAACTGGGGGGTGTATTGCATTCCGTATTACTGGCTGTCAAGTTGCTGCATGGGAATCTTGCCAGAGGCGTATTCGACCCGTTCTAGAGAACTTTCACTTTGTTTATATACGAAGTGTCTCGAATGTGAAGTCGTTCTCACCTCCACCCCTGCACATACTGTGTTGCGGTGATGCGTTTCTTACTCCCATTAGTTTAATTGACACACTAAACGCGTGGCCAGAGTAGGGGCGGAAAACCTTTGAGGAAGTCTTCCAACGCTAGGTAACTGGGGGTGTATTGCATTCCGTATTACTGGCTGTCAAGTTGCTGCATGGGAATCTTCCAGAGGCGTATTCGACCCGTTCTAGAGAACTTTCACTTTGTTTATATACGAAGTGTCTCGAATGTGAAGTCGTTCTCACCTCCACCCCTGCACATACTGTGTTGCGGTGATGCGTTTCTTACTCCCATTAGTTTAATTGACACACTAAACGCGTGGCCAGAGTAGGGGCGGAAAACCTTTGAGGAAGTCTTCCAACGCTAGGTAACTGGGGGGTGTATTGCATTCCGTATTACTGGCTGTCAAGTTGCTGCATGGGAATCTTCCAGAGGCGTATTCGACCCGTTCTAGAGAACTTTCACTTTGTTTATATACGAAGTGTCTCGAATGTGAAGTCGTTCTCACCTCCACCCCTGCACATACTGTGTTGCGGTGATGCGTTTCTTACTCCCATTAGTTTAATTGACACACTAAACGCGTGGCCAGAGTAGGGGCGGAAAACCTTTGAGGAAGTCTTCCAACGCTAGGTAACTGGGGGGTGTATTGCATTCCGTATTACTGGCTGTCAAGTTGCTGCATGGGAATCTTGCAGAGGCGTATTCGACCCGTTCTAGAGAACTTTCACTTTGTTTATATACGAAGTGTCTCGAATGTGAAGTCGTTCTCACCTCCACCCCTGCACATACTGTGTTGCGGTGATGCGTTTCTTACTCCCATTAGTTTAATTGACACACTAAACGCGTGGCCAGAGTAGGGGCGGAAAACCTTTGAGGAAGTCTTCCAACGCTAGGTAACTGGGGGGTGTATTGCATTCCGTATTACTGGCTGTCAAGTTGCTGCATGGGAATCTTGCAGAGGCGTATTCGACCCGTTCTAGAGAACTTTCACTTTGTTTATATACGAAGTGTCTCGAATGTGAAGTCGTTCTCACCTCCACCCCTGCACATACTGTGTTGCGGTGATGCGTTTCTTACTCCCATTAGTTTAATTGACACACTAAACGCGTGGCCAGAGTAGGGGCGGAAAACCTTTGAGGAAGTCTTCCAACGCTAGGTAACTGGGGGGTGTATTGCATTCCGTATTACTGGCTGTCAAGTTGCTGCATGGGAATCTTGCAGAGGCGTATTCGACCCGTTCTAGAGAACTTTCACTTTGTTTATATACGAAGTGTCTCGAATGTGAAGTCGTTCTCACCTCCACCCCTGCACATACTGTGTTGCGGTGATGCGTTTCTTACTCCCATTAGTTTAATTGACACACTAAACGCGTGGCCAGAGTAGGGGCGGAAAACCTTTGAGGAAGTCTTCCAACGCTAGGTAACTGGGGGGTGTATTGCATTCCGTATTACTGGCTGTCAAGTTGCTGCATGGGAATCTTGCAGAGGCGTATTCGACCCGTTCTAGAGAACTTTCACTTTGTTTATATACGAAGTGTCTCGAATGTGAAGTCGTTCTCACCTCCACCCCTGCACATACTGTGTTGCGGTGATGCGTTTCTTACTCCCATTAGTTTAATTGACACACTAAACGCGTGGCCAGAGTAGGGGCGGAAAACCTTTGAGGAAGTCTTCCAACGCTAGGTAACTGGGGGGTGTATTGCATTCCGTATTACTGGCTGTCAAGTTGCTGCATGGGAATCTTGCAGAGGCGTATTCGACCCGTTCTAGAGAACTTTCACTTTGTTTATATACGAAGTGTCTCGAATGTGAAGTCGTTCTCACCTCCACCCCTGCACATACTGTGTTGCGGTGATGCGTTTCTTACTCCCATTAGTTTAATTGACACACTAAACGCGTGGCCAGAGTAGGGGCGGAAAACCTTTGAGGAAGTCTTCCAACGCTAGGTAACTGGGGGGTGTATTGCATTCCGTATTACTGGCTGTCAAGTTGCTGCATGGGAATCTTGCAGAAGGCGTATTCGACCCGTTCTAGAGAACTTTCACTTTGTTTATATACGAAGTGTCTCGAATGTGAAGTCGTTCTCACCTCCACCCCTGCACATACTGTGTTGCGGTGATGCGTTTCTTACTCCCATTAGTTTAATTGACACACTAAACGCGTGGCCAGAGTAGGGGCGGAAAACCTTTGAGGAAGTCTTCCAACGCTAGGTAACTGGGGGGTGTATTGCATTCCGTATTACTGGCTGTCAAGTTGCTGCATGGGAATCTTGCAGAGGCGTATTCGACCCGTTCTAGAGAACTTTCACTTTGTTTATATACGAAGTGTCTCGAATGTGAAGTCGTTCTCACCTCCACCCCTGCACATACTGTGTTGCGGTGATGCGTTTCTTACTCCCATTAGTTTAATTGACACACTAAACGCGTGGCCAGAGTAGGGGCGGAAAACCTTTGAGGAAGTCTTCCAACGCTAGGTAACTGGGGGGTGTATTGCATTCCGTATTACTGGCTGTCAAGTTGCTGCATGGGAATCTTGCAGAGGCGTATTCGACCCGTTCTAGAGAACTTTCACTTTGTTTATATACGAAGTGTCTCGAATGTGAAGTCGTTCTCACCTCCACCCCTGCACATACTGTGTTGCGGTGATGCGTTTCTTACTCCCATTAGTTTAATTGACACACTAAACGCGTGGCCAGAGTAGGGGCGGAAAACCTTTGAGGAAGTCTTCCAACGCTAGGTAACTGGGGGGTGTATTGCATTCCGTATTACTGGCTGTCAAGTTGCTGCATGGGAATCTTGCAGAGGCGTATTCGACCCGTTCTAGAGAACTTTCACTTTGTTTATATACGAAGTGTCTCGAATGTGAAGTCGTTCTCACCTCCACCCCTGCACATACTGTGTTGCGGTGATGCGTTTCTTACTCCCATTAGTTTAATTGACACACTAAACGCGTGGCCAGAGTAGGGGCGGAAAACCTTTGAGGAAGTCTTCCAACGCTAGGTAACTGGGGGGTGTATTGCATTCCGTATTACTGGCTGTCAAGTTGCTGCATGGGAATCTTGCAGAGGCGTATTCGACCCGTTCTAGAGAACTTTCACTTTGTTTATATACGAAGTGTCTCGAATGTGAAGTCGTTCTCACCTCCACCCCTGCACATACTGTGTTGCGGTGATGCGTTTCTTACTCCCATTAGTTTAATTGACACACTAAACGCGTGGCCAGAGTAGGGGCGGAAAACCTTTGAGGAAGTCTTCCAACGCTAGGTAACTGGGGGGTGTATTGCATTCCGTATTACTGGCTGTCAAGTTGCTGCATGGGAATCTTGCAGAGGCGTATTCGACCCGTTCTAGAGAACTTTCACTTTGTTTATATACGAAGTGTCTCGAATGTGAAGTCGTTCTCACCTCCACCCCTGCACATACTGTGTTGCGGTGATGCGTTTCTTACTCCCATTAGTTTAATTGACACACTAAACGCGTGGCCAGAGTAGGGGCGGAAAACCTTTGAGGAAGTCTTCCAACGCTAGGTAACTGGGGGGTGTATTGCATTCCGTATTACTGGCTGTCAAGTTGCTGCATGGGAATCTTCCAGAGGCGTATTCGACCCGTTCTAGAGAACTTTCACTTTGTTTATATACGAAGTGTCTCGAATGTGAAGTCGTTCTCACCTCCACCCCTGCACATACTGTGTTGCGGTGATGCGTTTCTTACTCCCATTAGTTTAATTGACACACTAAACGCGTGGCCAGAGTAGGGGCGGAAAACCTTTGAGGAAGTCTTCCAACGCTAGGTAACTGGGGGGTGTATTGCATTCCGTATTACTGGCTGTCAAGTTGCTGCATGGGAATCTTGCAGAGGCGTATTCGACCCGTTCTAGAGAACTTTCACTTTGTTTATATACGAAGTGTCTCGAATGTGAAGTCGTTCTCACCTCCACCCCTGCACATACTGTGTTGCGGTGATGCGTTTCTTACTCCCATTAGTTTAATTGACACACTAAACGCGTGGCCAGAGTAGGGGCGGAAAACCTTTGAGGAAGTCTTCCAACGCTAGGTAACTGGGGGGTGTATTGCATTCCGTATTACTGGCTGTCAAGTTGCTGCATGGGAATCTTCCAGAGGCGTATTCGACCCGTTCTAGAGAACTTTCACTTTGTTTATATACGAAGTGTCTCGAATGTGAAGTCGTTCTCACCTCCACCCCTGCACATACTGTGTTGCGGTGATGCGTTTCTTACTCCCATTAGTTTAATTGACACACTAAACGCGTGGCCAGAGTAGGGGCGGAAAACCTTTGAGGAAGTCTTCCAACGCTAGGTAACTGGGGGGTGTATTGCATTCCGTATTACTGGCTGTCAAGTTGCTGCATGGGAATCTTCCAGAGGCGTATTCGACCCGTTCTAGAGAACTTTCACTTTGTTTATATACGAAGTGTCTCGAATGTGAAGTCGTTCTCACCTCCACCCCTGCACATACTGTGTTGCGGTGATGCGTTTCTTACTCCCATTAGTTTAATTGACACACTAAACGCGTGGCCAGAGTAGGGGCGGAAAACCTTTGAGGAAGTCTTCCAACGCTAGGTAACTGGGGGGTGTATTGCATTCCGTATTACTGGCTGTCAAGTTGCTGCATGGGAATCTTGCAGAGGCGTATTCGACCCGTTCTAGAGAACTTTCACTTTGTTTATATACGAAGTGTCTCGAATGTGAAGTCGTTCTCACCTCCACCCCTGCACATACTGTGTTGCGGTGATGCGTTTCTTACTCCCATTAGTTTAATTGACACACTAAACGCGTGGCCAGAGTAGGGGCGGAAAACCTTTGAGGAAGTCTTCCAACGCTAGGTAACTGGGGGGTGTATTGCATTCCGTATTACTGGCTGTCAAGTTGCTGCATGGGAATCTTGCAGAGGCGTATTCGACCCGTTCTAGAGAACTTTCACTTTGTTTATATACGAAGTGTCTCGAATGTGAAGTCGTTCTCACCTCCACCCCTGCACATACTGTGTTGCGGTGATGCGTTTCTTACTCCCATTAGTTTAATTGACACACTAAACGCGTGGCCAGAGTAGGGGCGGAAAACCTTTGAGGAAGTCTTCCAACGCTAGGTAACTGGGGGGTGTATTGCATTCCGTATTACTGGCTGTCAAGTTGCTGCATGGGAATCTTCCAGAGGCGTATTCGACCCGTTCTAGAGAACTTTCACTTTGTTTATATACGAAGTGTCTCGAATGTGAAGTCGTTCTCACCTCCACCCCTGCACATACTGTGTTGCGGTGATGCGTTTCTTACTCCCATTAGTTTAATTGACACACTAAACGCGTGGCCAGAGTAGGGGCGGAAAACCTTTGAGGAAGTCTTCCAACGCTAGGTAACTGGGGGGTGTATTGCATTCCGTATTACTGGCTGTCAAGTTGCTGCATGGGAATCTTGCAGAGGCGTATTCGACCCGTTCTAGAGAACTTTCACTTTGTTTATATACGAAGTGTCTCGAATGTGAAGTCGTTCTCACCTCCACCCCTGCACATACTGTGTTGCGGTGATGCGTTTCTTACTCCCATTAGTTTAATTGACACACTAAACGCGTGGCCAGAGTAGGGGCGGAAAACCTTTGAGGAAGTCTTCCAACGCTAGGTAACTGGGGGGTGTATTGCATTCCGTATTACTGGCTGTCAAGTTGCTGCATGGGAATCTTCCAGAGGCGTATTCGACCCGTTCTAGAGAACTTTCACTTTGTTTATATACGAAGTGTCTCGAATGTGAAGTCGTTCTCACCTCCACCCCTGCACATACTGTGTTGCGGTGATGCGTTTCTTACTCCCATTAGTTTAATTGACACACTAAACGCGTGGCCAGAGTAGGGGCGGAAAACCTTTGAGGAAGTCTTCCAACGCTAGGTAACTGGGGGGTGTATTGCATTCCGTATTACTGGCTGTCAAGTTGCTGCATGGGAATCTTCCAGAGGCGTATTCGACCCGTTCTAGAGAACTTTCACTTTGTTTATATACGAAGTGTCTCGAATGTGAAGTCGTTCTCACCTCCACCCCTGCACATACTGTGTTGCGGTGATGCGTTTCTTACTCCCATTAGTTTAATTGACACACTAAACGCGTGGCCAGAGTAGGGGCGGAAAACCTTTGAGGAAGTCTTCCAACGCTAGGTAACTGGGGGGTGTATTGCATTCCGTATTACTGGCTGTCAAGTTGCTGCATGGGAATCTTCCAGAGGCGTATTCGACCCGTTCTAGAGAACTTTCACTTTGTTTATATACGAAGTGTCTCGAATGTGAAGTCGTTCTCACCTCCACCCCTGCACATACTGTGTTGCGGTGATGCGTTTCTTACTCCCATTAGTTTAATTGACACACTAAACGCGTGGCCAGAGTAGGGGCGGAAAACCTTTGAGGAAGTCTTCCAACGCTAGGTAACTGGGGGGTGTATTGCATTCCGTATTACTGGCTGTCAAGTTGCTGCATGGGAATCTTGCAGAGGCGTATTCGACCCGTTCTAGAGAACTTTCACTTTGTTTATATACGAAGTGTCTCGAATGTGAAGTCGTTCTCACCTCCACCCCTGCACATACTGTGTTGCGGTGATGCGTTTCTTACTCCCATTAGTTTAATTGACACACTAAACGCGTGGCCAGAGTAGGGGCGGAAAACCTTTGAGGAAGTCTTCCAACGCTAGGTAACTGGGGGGTGTATTGCATTCCGTATTACTGGCTGTCAAGTTGCTGCATGGGAATCTTCCAGAGGCGTATTCGACCCGTTCTAGAGAACTTTCACTTTGTTTATATACGAAGTGTCTCGAATGTGAAGTCGTTCTCACCTCCACCCCTGCACATACTGTGTTGCGGTGATGCGTTTCTTACTCCCATTAGTTTAATTGACACACTAAACGCGTGGCCAGAGTAGGGGCGGAAAACCTTTGAGGAAGTCTTCCAACGCTAGGTAACTGGGGGGTGTATTGCATTCCGTATTACTGGCTGTCAAGTTGCTGCATGGGAATCTTCCAGAGGCGTATTCGACCCGTTCTAGAGAACTTTCACTTTGTTTATATACGAAGTGTCTCGAATGTGAAGTCGTTCTCACCTCCACCCCTGCACATACTGTGTTGCGGTGATGCGTTTCTTACTCCCATTAGTTTAATTGACACACTAAACGCGTGGCCAGAGTAGGGGCGGAAAACCTTTGAGGAAGTCTTCCAACGCTAGGTAACTGGGGGGTGTATTGCATTCCGTATTACTGGCTGTCAAGTTGCTGCATGGGAATCTTGCAGAGGCGTATTCGACCCGTTCTAGAGAACTTTCACTTTGTTTATATACGAAGTGTCTCGAATGTGAAGTCGTTCTCACCTCCACCCCTGCACATACTGTGTTGCGGTGATGCGTTTCTTACTCCCATTAGTTTAATTGACACACTAAACGCGTGGCCAGAGTAGGGGCGGAAAACCTTTGAGGAAGTCTTCCAACGCTAGGTAACTGGGGGGTGTATTGCATTCCGTATTACTGGCTGTCAAGTTGCTGCATGGGAATCTTCCAGAGGCGTATTCGACCCGTTCTAGAGAACTTTCACTTTGTTTATATACGAAGTGTCTCGAATGTGAAGTCGTTCTCACCTCCACCCCTGCACATACTGTGTTGCGGTGATGCGTTTCTTACTCCCATTAGTTTAATTGACACACTAAACGCGTGGCCAGAGTAGGGGCGGAAAACCTTTGAGGAAGTCTTCCAACGCTAGGTAACTGGGGGGTGTATTGCATTCCGTATTACTGGCTGTCAAGTTGCTGCATGGGAATCTTCCAGAGGCGTATTCGACCCGTTCTAGAGAACTTTCACTTTGTTTATATACGAAGTGTCTCGAATGTGAAGTCGTTCTCACCTCCACCCCTGCACATACTGTGTTGCGGTGATGCGTTTCTTACTCCCATTAGTTTAATTGACACACTAAACGCGTGGCCAGAGTAGGGGCGGAAAACCTTTGAGGAAGTCTTCCAACGCTAGGTAACTGGGGGGTGTATTGCATTCCGTATTACTGGCTGTCAAGTTGCTGCATGGGAATCTTGCAGAGGCGTATTCGACCCGTTCTAGAGAACTTTCACTTTGTTTATATACGAAGTGTCTCGAATGTGAAGTCGTTCTCACCTCCACCCCTGCACATACTGTGTTGCGGTGATGCGTTTCTTACTCCCATTAGTTTAATTGACACACTAAACGCGTGGCCAGAGTAGGGGCGGAAAACCTTTGAGGAAGTCTTCCAACGCTAGGTAACTGGGGGGTGTATTGCATTCCGTATTACTGGCTGTCAAGTTGCTGCATGGGAATCTTGCAGAGGCGTATTCGACCCGTTCTAGAGAACTTTCACTTTGTTTATATACGAAGTGTCTCGAATGTGAAGTCGTTCTCACCTCCACCCCTGCACATACTGTGTTGCGGTGATGCGTTTCTTACTCCCATTAGTTTAATTGACACACTAAACGCGTGGCCAGAGTAGGGGCGGAAAACCTTTGAGGAAGTCTTCCAACGCTAGGTAACTGGGGGGTGTATTGCATTCCGTATTACTGGCTGTCAAGTTGCTGCATGGGAATCTTCCAGAGGCGTATTCGACCCGTTCTAGAGAACTTTCACTTTGTTTATATACGAAGTGTCTCGAATGTGAAGTCGTTCTCACCTCCACCCCTGCACATACTGTGTTGCGGTGATGCGTTTCTTACTCCCATTAGTTTAATTGACACACTAAACGCGTGGCCAGAGTAGGGGCGGAAAACCTTTGAGGAAGTCTTCCAACGCTAGGTAACTGGGGGGTGTATTGCATTCCGTATTACTGGCTGTCAAGTTGCTGCATGGGAATCTTGCAGAGGCGTATTCGACCCGTTCTAGAGAACTTTCACTTTGTTTATATACGAAGTGTCTCGAATGTGAAGTCGTTCTCACCTCCACCCCTGCACATACTGTGTTGCGGTGATGCGTTTCTTACTCCCATTAGTTTAATTGACACACTAAACGCGTGGCCAGAGTAGGGGCGGAAAACCTTTGAGGAAGTCTTCCAACGCTAGGTAACTGGGGGGTGTATTGCATTCCGTATTACTGGCTGTCAAGTTGCTGCATGGGAATCTTCCAGAGGCGTATTCGACCCGTTCTAGAGAACTTTCACTTTGTTTATATACGAAGTGTCTCGAATGTGAAGTCGTTCTCACCTCCACCCCTGCACATACTGTGTTGCGGTGATGCGTTTCTTACTCCCATTAGTTTAATTGACACACTAAACGCGTGGCCAGAGTAGGGGCGGAAAACCTTTGAGGAAGTCTTCCAACGCTAGGTAACTGGGGGGTGTATTGCATTCCGTATTACTGGCTGTCAAGTTGCTGCATGGGAATCTTGCAGAGGCGTATTCGACCCGTTCTAGAGAACTTTCACTTTGTTTATATACGAAGTGTCTCGAATGTGAAGTCGTTCTCGCCTCCACAACTGCACATACTGTGTTGCGGTGATGCGTTTCTTACTCCCATTAGTTTAATTGACACACTAAACGCGTGGCCAGAGTAGGGGCGGAAAACCTTTGAGGAAGTCTTCCAACGCTAGGTAACTGGGGGGTGTATTGCATTCCGTATTACTGGCTGTCAAGTTGCTGCATGGGAATCTTCCAGAGGCGTATTCGACCCGTTCTAGAGAACTTTCACTTTGTTTGTATACGAAGTGTCTCGAATGTGAAGTCGTTCTCACCTCCACCCCTGCACATACTGTGTTGCGGTGATGCGTTTCTTACTCCCATTAGTTTAATTGACAGACTAAACGCGTGGCCAGAGTAGGGGCGGAAAACCTTTGAGGAAGTCTTCCAACGCTAGGTAACTGGGGGGTGTATTGCATTCCGTATTACTGGCTGTCAAGTTGCTGCATGGGAATCTTCCAGAGGCGTATTCGACCCGTTCTAGAGAACTTTCACTTTGTTTATATACGAAGTGTCTCGAATGTGAAGTCGTTCTCACCTCCACCCCTGCACATACTGTGTTGCGGTGATGCGTTTCTTACTCCCATTAGTTTAATTGACACACTAAACGCGTGGCCAGAGTAGGGGCGGAAAACCTTTGAGGAAGTCTTCCAACGCTAGGTAACTGGGGGGTGTATTGCATTCCGTATTACTGGCTGTCAAGTTGCTGCATGGGAATCTTCCAGAGGCGTATTCGACCCGTTCTAGAGAACTTTCACTTTGTTTATATACGAAGTGTCTCGAATGTGAAGTCGTTCTCACCTCCACCCCTGCACATACTGTGTTCCGGTGATGCGTTTCTTACTCCCATTAGTTTAATTGACACACTAAACGCGTGGCCAGAGTAGGGGCGGAAAACCTTTGAGGAAGTCTTCCAACGCTAGGTAACTGGGGGGTGTATTGCATTCCGTATTACTGGCTGTCAAGTTGCTGCATGGGAATCTTCCAGAGGCGTATTCGACCCGTTCTAGAGAACTTTCACTTTGTTTATATACGAAGTGTCTCGAATGTGAAGTCGTTCTCACCTCCACCCCTGCACATACTGTGTTGCGGTGATGCGTTTCTTACTCCCATTAGTTTAATTGACACACTAAACGCGTGGCCAGAGTAGGGGCGGAAAACCTTTGAGGAAGTCTTCCAACGCTAGGTAACTGGGGGGTGTATTGCATTCCGTATTACTGGCTGTCAAGTTGCTGCATGGGAATCTTCCAGAGGCGTATTCGACCCGTTCTAGAGAACTTTCACTTTGTTTATATACGAAGTGTCTCGAATGTGAAGTCGTTCTCACCTCCACCCCTGCACATACTGTGTTGCGGTGATGCGTTTCTTACTCCCATTAGTTTAATTGACACACTAAACGCGTGGCCAGAGTAGGGGCGGAAAACCTTTGAGGAAGTCTTCCAACGCTAGGTAACTGGGGGGTGTATTGCATTCCGTATTACTGGCTGTCAAGTTGCTGCATGGGAATCTTGCAGAGGCGTATTCGACCCGTTCAAGAGAACTTTCACTTTGTTTGTATACGAAGTGTCTCGAATGTGAAGTCGTTCTCGCCTCCACCTCTGCACATACTGTGTTGCGGTGATGCGTTTCTTACTCCCATTAGTTTAATTGACAGACTAAACGCGTGGCCAGAGTAGGGGCGGAAAAACTTTGAGGAAGTGTTCCAAAGCTAGGTAACTGGGAGGTGCATTTCATTCCATATTACTGGCTGTCAAGTTGCTGCATGGGAATCTTCCAGAGGCGTATTCGTCCCGTTCTAGAGAACTTTCACTTTGTTTGTATACGAAGTGTCTCGAATGTTAAGTCGTTCTCGCCTCCACCTCTGCACCTACTGTGTTGCGGTGATGCGTTTCTTACTCCCATTAGTTTAATTGACAGACTAAACGCGTGGCCAGAGTAGGGGCGGAAAAAACTTTGAGGAAGTGTTCCAAAGCTAGGTAACTGGGGGGTGTATTGCATTCCGTATTACTGGCTTTCAAGTTGCTGCATGGGAATCTTCCAGAGGCGTATTCGACCCGTTCTAGAGAACTTTCACTTTGTTTGTATACGAAGTGTCTCGAATGTGAAGTCGTTCTCACCTCCACCCCTGCACATACTGTGTTGCGGTGATGCGTTTCTTAATCCCATTAGTTTAATTGACACACTAAACGCGTGGCCAGAGTAGGGGCGGAAAACCTTTGAGGAAGTCTTCCAACGCTAGGTAACTGGGGGGTGTATTGCATTCCGTATTACTGGCTGTCAAGTTGCTGCATGGGAATCTTGCAGAGGCGTATTCGACCCGTTCAAGAGAACTTTCACTTTGTTTGTATACGAAGTGTCTCGAATGTGAAGTCGTTCTCGCCTCCACCTCTGCACATACTGTGTTGCGGTGATGCGTTTCTTACTCCCATTAGTTTAATTGACAGACTAAACGCGTGGCCAGAGTAGGGGCGGAAAAACTTTGAGGAAGTGTTCCAAAGCTAGGTAACTGGGAGGTGCATTTCATTCCATATTACTGGCTGTCAAGTTGCTGCATGGGAATCTTCCAGAGGCGTATTCGTCCCGTTCTAGAGAACTTTCACTTTGTTTGTATACGAAGTGTCTCGAATGTTAAGTCGTTCTCGCCTCCACCTCTGCACCTACTGTGTTGCGGTGATGCGTTTCTTACTCCCATTAGTTTAATTGACAGACTAAACGCGTGGCCAGAGTAGGGGCGGAAAAAACTTTGAGGAAGTGTTCCAAAGCTAGGTAACTGGGGGGTGTATTGCATTCCGTATTACTGGCTTTCAAGTTGCTGCATGGGAATCTTCCAGAGGCGTATTCGACCCGTTCTAGAGAACTTTCACTTTGTTTGTATACGAAGTGTCTCGAATGTGAAGTCGTTCTCACCTCCACCCCTGCACATACTGTGTTGCGGTGATGCGTTTCTTACTCCCATTAGTTTAATTGACAGACTAAACGCGTGGCCAGAGTAGGGGCGGAAAAAACTTTGAGGAAGTGTTCCAAAGCTAGGTAACTGGGGGGTGTATTGCATTCCGTATTACTGGCTGTCAAGTTGCTGCATGGGAATCTTCCAGAGGCGTATTCGACCCGTTCTAGAGAACTTTCACTTTGTTTATATACGAAGTGTCTCGAATGTGAAGTCGTTCTCGCCTCCATCCCTGCACATACTGTGTTGAGGTGATGCGTTTCTTACTCCCATTAGTTTAATTGACAGACTAAACGCGTGGCCAGAGTAGGAGCGGAAAATACTTTGAGAAAGTGTTCCAAAGCTAGGTAACTGGGGGGTGTATTGCATTCCGTATTACTGGCTGTCAAGTTGCTGCATGGGAATCTTCCAGAGGCGTATTCGACCCGTTCTAGAGAACTTTCACTTTGTTTGTATACGAAGTTTCTCGAATGTGAAGTCGTTCTCGCCTCCACCACTGCACATACTGTGTTGCGGTGATGCGTTTCTTACTCCCATTAGTTTAATTGACAGACTAAACGCGTGGCCAGAGTAGGAGCGGAAAAAACTTTGAGAAAGTGTTCCAAAGCTAGGTAACTGGGGGGTGTATTGCATTCCGTATTACTGGCTGTCAAGTTGCTGCATGGGAATCTTCCAGAGGCGTATTCGACCCGTTCTAGAGAACTTTCACTTTGTTTGTATACGAAGTTTCTCGAATGTGAAGTCGTTCTCGCCTCCACCACTGCACATACTGTGTTGCGGTGATGCGTTTCTTACTCCCATTAGTTTAATTGACAGACTAAACGCGTGGCCAGAGTAGGAGCGGAAAAAACTTTGAGGAAGTCTTCCAACGCTAGGTAACTGGGGGGTGTATTGCATTCCGTATTACTGGCTGTCAAGTTGCTGCATGGGAATCTTCCAGAGGCGTATTCGACCCGTTCTAGAGAACTTTCACTTTGTTTGTATACGAAGTTTCTCGAATGTTAAGTCGTTCTCGCCTCCACCACTGCACATACTGTGTTGCGGTGATGCGTTTCTTACTCCCATTAGTTTAATTGACAGACTAAACGCGTGGCCAGAGTAGGAGCGGAAAAAACTTTGAGAAAGTGTTCCAAAGCTAGGTAACTGGGGGGTGTATTGCATTCCGTATTACTGGCTGTCAAGTTGCTGCATGGGAATCTTCCAGAGGCGTATTCGACCCGTTCTAGAGAACTTTCACTTTGTTTGTATACGAAGTTTCTCGAATGTGAAGTCGTTCTCGCCTCCACCACTGCACATACTGTGTTGCGGTGATGCGTTTCTTACTCCCATTAGTTTAATTGACAGACTAAACGCGTGGCCAGAGTAGGAGCGGAAAAAACTTTGAGAAAGTGTTCCAAAGCTAGGTAACTGGGGGGTGTATTGCATTCCGTATTACTGGCTGTCAAGTTGCTGCATGGGAATCTTCCAGAGGCGTATTCGACCCGTTCTAGAGAACTTTCACTTTGTTTGTATACGAAGTTTCTCGAATGTGAAGTCGTTCTCGCCTCCACCACTGCACATACTGTGTTGCGGTGATGCGTTTCTTACTCCCATTAGTTTAATTGACAGACTAAACGCGTGGCCAGAGTAGGAGCGGAAAAAACTTTGAGAAAGTGTTCCAAAGCTAGGTAACTGGGGGGTGTATTGCATTCCGTATTACTGGCTGTCAAGTTGCTGCATGGGAATCTTCCAGAGGCGTATTCGACCCGTTCTAGAGAACTTTCACTTTGTTTGTATACGAAGTTTCTCGAATGTGAAGTCGTTCTCGCCTCCACCACTGCACATACTGTGTTGCGGTGATGCGTTTCTTACTCCCATTAGTTTAATTGACAGACTAAACGCGTGGCCAGAGTAGGAGCGGAAAAAACTTTGAGAAAGTGTTCCAAAGCTAGGTAACTGGGGGGTGTATTGCATTCCGTATTACTGGCTGTCAAGTTGCTGCATGGGAATCTTCCAGAGGCGTATTCGACCCGTTCTAGAGAACTTTCACTTTGTTTGTATACGAAGTTTCTCGAATGTGAAGTCGTTCTCGCCTCCACCACTGCACATACTGTGTTGCGGTGATGCGTTTCTTACTCCCATTAGTTTAATTGACAGACTAAACGCGTGGCCAGAGTAGGAGCGGAAAAAACTTTGAGAAAGTGTTCCAAAGCTAGGTAACTGGGGGGTGTATTGCATTCCGTATTACTGGCTGTCAAGTTGCTGCATGGGAATCTTCCAGAGGCGTATTCGACCCGTTCTAGAGAACTTTCACTTTGTTTGTATACGAAGTTTCTCGAATGTGAAGTCGTTCTCGCCTCCACCACTGCACATACTGTGTTGCGGTGATGCGTTTCTTACTCCCATTAGTTTAATTGACAGACTAAACGCGTGGCCAGAGTAGGAGCGGAAAAAACTTTGAGAAAGTGTTCCAAAGCTAGGTAACTGGGGGGTGTATTGCATTCCGTATTACTGGCTGTCAAGTTGCTGCATGGGAATCTTCCAGAGGCGTATTCGACCCGTTCTAGAGAACTTTCACTTTGTTTGTATACGAAGTTTCTCGAATGTGAAGTCGTTCTCGCCTCCACCACTGCACATACTGTGTTGCGGTGATGCGTTTCTTACTCCCATTAGTTTAATTGACAGACTAAACGCGTGGCCAGAGTAGGAGCGGAAAAAACTTTGAGAAAGTGTTCCAAAGCTAGGTAACTGGGGGGTGTATTGCATTCCGTATTACTGGCTGTCAAGTTGCTGCATGGGAATCTTTCAGAGGCGTATTCGACCCGTTCTAGAGAACTTTCACTTTGTTTGTATACGAAGTTTCTCGAATGTGAAGTCGTTCTCGCCTCCACCACTGCACATACTGTGTTGCGGTGATGCGTTTCTTACTCTCATTAGTTTAATTGACAGACTAAACGCGTGGCCAGAGTAGGAGCGGAAAAAACTTTGAGGAAGTCTTCCAACGCTAGGTAACTGGGGGGTGTATTGCATTCCGTATTACTGGCTGTCAAGTTGCTGCATGGGAATCTTCCAGAGGCGTATTCGACCCGTTCTAGAGAACTTTCACTTTGTTTGTATACGAAGTTTCTCGAATGTGAAGTCGTTCTCGCCTCCACCACTGCACATACTGTGTTGCGGTGATGCGTTTCTTACTCCCATTAGTTTAATTGACAGACTAAACGCGTGGCCAGAGTAGGAGCGGAAAAAACTTTGAGGAAGTGTTCCAAAGCTAGGTAACTGGGGGGTGTATTGCATTCCGTATTACTGGCTGTCAAGTTGCTGCATGGGAATCTTCCAGAGGCGTATTCGACCCGTTCTAGAGAACTTTCACTTTGTTTGTATACGAAGTTTCTCGAATGTGAAGTCGTTCTCGCCTCCACCACTGCACATACTGTGTTGCGGTGATGCGTTTCTTACTCCCATTAGTTTAATTGACAGACTAAACGCGTGGCCAGAGTAGGAGCGGAAAAAACTTTGAGAAAGTGTTCCAAAGCTAGGTAACTGGGGGGTGTATTGCATTCCGTATTACTGGCTGTCAAGTTGCTGCATGGGAATCTTCCAGAGGCGTATTCGACCCGTTCTAGAGAACTTTCACTTTGTTTGTATACGAAGTTTCTCGAATGTGAAGTCGTTCTCGCCTCCACCACTGCACATACTGTGTTGCGGTGATGCGTTTCTTACTCCCATTAGTTTAATTGACAGACTAAACGCGTGGCCAGAGTAGGAGCGGAAAAAACTTTGAGGAAGTCTTCCAACGCTAGGTAACTGGGGGGGTGTATTGCATTCCGTATTACTGGCTGCCAAGTTGCTGCATGGGAATCTTCCAGAGGCGTATTCGACCCGTTCTAGAGAACTTTCACTTTGTTTGTATACGAAGTGTCTCGAATGTGAAGTCGTTCTCGCCTCCACCTCTGCACATACTGTGTTGCGGTGATGCGTTTCTTACTCCCATTAGTTTAATTGACAGACTAAACGCGTGGCCAGAGTAGGAGCGGAAAAAACTTTGAGGAAGTGTTCCAAAGCTAGGTAACTGGGGGGTGTATTGCATTCCGTATTACTGGCTGTCAAGTTGCTGCATGGGAATCTTCCAGAGGCGTATTCGACCCGTTCTAGAGAACTTTCACTTTGTTTGTATACGAAGTGTCTCGAATGTGAAGTCGTTCTCGCCTCCACCCCTGCACATACTGTGTTGCGGTGATGCGTTTCTTACTCCCATTAGTTTA
This sequence comes from Meta bourneti, assembly GCA_933210815.1. Classification (NCBI taxonomy): domain Eukaryota; kingdom Metazoa; phylum Arthropoda; class Arachnida; order Araneae; family Tetragnathidae; genus Meta; species Meta bourneti. Next base: position 90,670,909 of record OW119926.1, read on the forward strand.
ATTCACAGACTAAACGCGTGGCCAGAGTAGGGGCAGAAAAAACTTTGAGGAAGTGTTCCAAAGCTAGGTAACTGGGAGGTGTATTGCATTCCGTATTACTGGCTGTCAAGTTGCTGCATGGGAATCTTCCAGAGGCGTATTCGACCCGTTCTAGAGAACTTTCTCTTTGTTTGTATACGAAGTTTCTCGAATGTGAAGTCGTTCTCGCCTCCACCTCTGCACATACTGTGTTGCGGTGATGCGTTTCTTACTCCCATTAGTTTAGTTGACAGACTAAACGCGTGGCCAGAGTAGGAGCGGAAAAAACTTTGAGGAAGTGTTCCAAAGCTAGGTAACTGGGGGGTGTATTGCATTCCGTATTACTGGCTGTCTAGTTGCTGCATGGGAATCTTCCAGAGGCATATTCGACCCGTTCTAGAGAACTTTCACTTTGTTTGTATACGAAGTTTCTCGAATGTGAAGTCGTTCTCGCCTCCACCCCTGCACATACTGTGTTGCGGTGATGCGTTTCTTACTCCCATTAGTTTAATTCACAGACTAAACGCGTGGCCAGAGTAGGGGCAGAAAAAACTTTGAGGAAGTGTTCCAAAGCTAGGTAACTGGGAGGTGTATTGCATTCCGTATTACTGGCTGTCAAGTTGCTGCATGGGAATCTTCCAGAGGCGTATTCGACCCGTTCTAGAGAACTTTCACTTTGTTTGTATACGAAGTGTCTCGAATGTGAAGTCGTTCTCGCCTCCACCTCTGCACATACTGTGTTGCGGTGATGCGTTTCTTACTCCCATTAGTTTAATTGACAGACTAAACGCGTGGCCAGAGTAGGAGCGGAAAAAACTTTGAGGAAGTGTTCCAAAGCTAGGTAACTGGGGGGTGTATTGCATTCCGTATTACTGGCTGTCTAGTTGCTGCATGGGAATCTTCCAGAGGCATATTCCACCCGTTCTAGAGAACTTTCACTTTGTTTGTATACGAAGTTTCTCGAATGTGAAGTCGTTCTCGCCTCCACCCCTGCACATACTGTGTTGCGGTGATGCGTTTCTTACTCCCATTAGTTTAATTGACAGACTAAACGCGTGGCCAGAGTAGGGGCAGAAAAAACTTTGAGGAAGTGTTCCAAAGCTAGGTAACTGGGAGGTGTATTGCATTCCGTATTACTGGCTGTCTAGTTGCTGCATGGGAATCTTCCAGAGGCGTATTCGACCCGTTCTAGAGAACTTTCACTTTGTTTGTATACGAAGTGTCTCGAATGTGAAGTCGTTCTCGCCTCCACCTCTGCACATACTGTGTTGCGGTGATGCGTTTCTTACTCCCATTAGTTTAATTGACAGACTAAACGCGTGGCCAGAGTAGGAGCGGAAAAAACTTTGAGGAAGTGTTCCAAAGCTAGGTAACTGGGGGGTGTATTGCATTCCGTATTACTGGCTGTCTAGTTGCTGCATGGGAATCTTCCAGAGGCGTATTCGACCCGTTCTAGAGAACTTTCACTTTGTTTGTATACGAAGTGTCTCGAATGTGAAGTCGTTCTCGCCTCCACCTCTGCACATACTGTGTTGCGGTGATGCGTTTCTTACTCCCATTAGTTTAATTGACAGACTAAACGCGTGGCCAGAGTAGGAGCGGAAAAAACTTTGAGGAAGTGTTCCAAAGCTAGGTAACTGGGGGGTGTATTGCATTCCGTATTACTGGCTGTCTAGTTGCTGCATGGGAATCTTCCAGAGGCATATTCGACCCGTTCTAGAGAACTTTCACTTTGTTTGTATACGAAGTTTCTCGAATGTGAAGTCGTTCTCGCCTCCACCCCTGCACATACTGTGTTGCGGTGATGCGTTTCTTACTCCCATTAGTTTAATTGACAGACTAAACGCGTGGCCAGAGTAGGGGCAGAAAAAACTTTGAGGAAGTGTTCCAAAGCTAGGTAACTGGGAGGTGTATTGCATTCCGTATTACTGGCTGTCTAGTTGCTGCATGGGAATCTTCCAGAGGCGTATTCGACCCGTTCTAGAGAACTTTCACTTTGTTTGTATACGAAGTGTCTCGAATGTGAAGTCGTTCTCGCCTCCACCCCTGCACATACTGTGTTGCGGTGATGCGTTTCTTACTCCCATTAGTTTAATTGACAGACTAAACGCGTGGCCAGAGTAGGGGCGGAAAAAACTTTGAGGAAGTGTTCCAAAGCTAGGTAACTGGGAGGTGTATTGCATTCCGTATTACTGGCTGTCAAGTTGCTGCATGGGAATCTTCCAGAGGCGTATTCGACCCGTTCTAGAGAACTTTCACTTTGTTTGTATACGAAGTTTCTCGAATGTGAAGTCGTTCTCGCCTCCACCTCTGCACATACTGTGTTGCGGTGATGCGTTTCTTACTCCCATTAGTTTAATTGACAGACTAAACGCGTGGCCAGAGTAGGAGCGGAAAAAACTTTGAGGAAGTGTTCCAAAGCTAGGTAACTGGGGGGTGTATTGCATTCCGTATTACTGGCTGTCTAGTTGCTGCATGGGAATCTTCCAGAGGCGTATTCGACCCGTTCTAGAGAACTTTCACTTTGTTTGTATACGAAGTGTCTCGAATGTGAAGTCGTTCTCGCCTCCACCTCTGCACATACTGTGTTGCGGTGATGCGTTTCTTACTCCCATTAGTTTAATTGACAGACTAAACGCGTGGCCAGAGTAGGAGCGGAAAAAACTTTGAGGAAGTGTTCCAAAGCTAGGTAACTGGGGGGTGTATTGCATTCCGTATTACTGGCTGTCTAGTTGCTGCATGGGAATCTTCCAGAGGCATATTCGACCCGTTCTAGAGAACTTTCACTTTGTTTGTATACGAAGTTTCTCGAATGTGAAGTCGTTCTCGCCTCCACCCCTGCACATACTGTGTTGCGGTGATGCGTTTCTTACTCCCATTAGTTTAATTGACAGACTAAACGCGTGGCCAGAGTAGGGGCAGAAAAAACTTTGAGGAAGTGTTCCAAAGCTAGGTAACTGGGAGGTGTATTGCATTCCGTATTACTGGCTGTCTAGTTGCTGCATGGGAATCTTCCAGAGGCATATTCGACCCGTTCTAGAGAACTTTCACTTTGTTTGTATACGAAGTGTCTCGAATGTGAAGTCGTTCTCGCCTCCACCCCTGCACATACTGTGTTGCGGTGATGCGTTTCTTACTCCCATTAGTTTAATTGACAGACTAAACGCGTGGCCAGAGTAGGGGCGGAAAAAACTTTGAGGAAGTGTTCCAAAGCTAGGTAACTGGGAGGTGTATTGCATTCCGTATTACTGGCTGTCAAGTTGCTGCATGGGAATCTTCCAGAGGCGTATTCGACCCGTTCTAGAGAACTTTCACTTTGTTTGTATACGAAGTGTCTCGAATGTGAAGTCGTTCTCGCCTCCACCTCTGCACATACTGTGTTGCGGTGATGCGTTTCTTACTCCCATTAGTTTAATTGACAGACTAAACGCGTGGCCAGAGTAGGGGCGGAAAAAACTTTGAGGAAGTGTTCCAAAGCTAGGTAACTGGGAGGTGTATTGCATTCCGTATTACTGGCTGTCTAGTTGCTGCATGGGAATCTTCCAGAGGCATATTCGACCCGTTCTAGAGAACTTTCACTTTGTTTGTATACGAAGTGTCTCGAATGTGAAGTCGTTCTCGCCTCCACCCCTGCACATACTGTGTTGCGGTGATGCGTTTCTTACTCCCATTAGTTTAATTGACAGACTAAACGCGTGGCCAGAGTAGGGGCGGAAAAAACTTTGAGGAAGTGTTCCAAAGCTAGGTAACTGGGAGGTGTATTGCATTCCGTATTACTGGCTGTCTAGTTGCTGCATGGGAATCTTCCAGAGGCATATTCGACCCGTTCTAGAGAACTTTCACTTTGTTTGTATACGAAGTGTCTCGAATGTGAAGTCGTTCTCGCCTCCACCCCTGCACATACTGTGTTGCGGTGATGCGTTTCTTACTCCCATTAGTTTAATTGACAGACTAAACGCGTGGCCAGAGTAGGGGCGGAAAAAACTTTGAGGAAGTGTTCCAAAGCTAGGTAACTGGGAGGTGTATTGCATTCCGTATTACTGGCTGTCAAGTTGCTGCATGGGAATCTTCCAGAGGCGTATTCGACCCGTTCTAGAGAACTTTCACTTTGTTTGTATACGAAGTGTCTCGAATGTGAAGTCGTTCTCGCCTCCACCTCTGCACATACTGTGTTGCGGTGATGCGTTTCTTACTCCCATTAGTTTAATTGACAGACTAAACGCGTGGCCAGAGTAGGAGCGGAAAAAACTTTGAGGAAGTGTTCCAAAGCTAGGTAACTGGGGGGTGTATTGCATTCCGTATTACTGGCTGTCTAGTTGCTGCATGGGAATCTTCCAGAGGCGTATTCGACCCGTTCTAGAGAACTTTCACTTTGTTTGTATACGAAGTGTCTCGAATGTGAAGTCGTTCTCGCCTCCACCCCTGCACATACTGTGTTGCGGTGATGCGTTTCTTACTCCCATTAGTTTAATTGACAGACTAAACGCGTGGCCAGAGTAGGAGCGGAAAAAACTTTGAGGAAGTGTTCCAAAGCTAGGTAACTGGGGGGTGTATTGCATTCCGTATTACTGGCTGTCTAGTTGCTGCATGGGAATCTTCCAGAGGCATATTCGACCCGTTCTAGAGAACTTTCACTTTGTTTGTATACGAAGTTTCTCGAATGTGAAGTCGTTCTCGCCTCCACCCCTGCACATACTGTGTTGCGGTGATGCGTTTCTTACTCCCATTAGTTTAATTGACAGACTAAACGCGTGGCCAGAGTAGGGGCAGAAAAAACTTTGAGGAAGTGTTCCAAAGCTAGGTAACTGGGAGGTGTATTGCATTCCGTATTACTGGCTGTCTAGTTGCTGCATGGGAATCTTCCAGAGGCATATTCGACCCGTTCTAGAGAACTTTCACTTTGTTTGTATACGAAGTGTCTCGAATGTGAAGTCGTTCTCGCCTCCACCCCTGCACATACTGTGTTGCGGTGATGCGTTTCTTACTCCCATTAGTTTAATTGACAGACTAAACGCGTGGCCAGAGTAGGGGCGGAAAAAACTTTGAGGAAGTGTTCCAAAGCTAGGTAACTGGGAGGTGTATTGCATTCCGTATTACTGGCTGTCAAGTTGCTGCATGGGAATCTTCCAGAGGCGTATTCGACCCGTTCTAGAGAACTTTCACTTTGTTTGTATACGAAGTTTCTCGAATGTGAAGTCGTTCTCGCCTCCACCACTGCACATACTGTGTTGCGGTGATGCGTTTCTTACTCCCATTAGTTTAATTGACAGACTAAACGCGTGGCCAGAGTAGGGGCGGAAAAAACTTTGAGGAAGTGTTCCAAAGCTAGGTAACTGGGGGGTGTATTGCATTCCGTATTACTGGCTGTCTAGTTGCTGCATGGGAATCTTCCAGAGGCATATTCGACCCGTTCTAGAGAACTTTCACTTTGTTTGTATACGAAGTGTCTCGAATGTGAAGTCGTTCTCGCCTCCACCCCTGCACATACTGTGTTGCGGTGATGCGTTTCTTACTCCCATTAGTTTAATTGACAGACTAAACGCGTGGCCAGAGTAGGAGCGGAAAAAACTTTGAGGAAGTGTTCCAAAGCTAGGTAACTGGGAGGTGTATTGCATTCCGTATTACTGGCTGTCAAGTTGCTGCATGGGAATCTTCCAGAGGCGTATTCGACCCGTTCTAGAGAACTTTCACTTTGTTTGTATACGAAGTTTCTCGAATGTGAAGTCGTTCTCGCCTCCACCTCTGCACATACTGTGTTGCGGTGATGCGTTTCTTACTCCCATTAGTTTAATTGACAGACTAAACGCGTGGCCAGAGTAGGGGCGGAAAAAACTTTGAGGAAGTGTTCCAAAGCTAGGTAACTGGGGGGTGTATTGCATTCCGTATTACTGGCTGTCAAGTTGCTGCATGGGAATCTTCCAGAGGCGTATTCGACCAGTTCTAGAGAACTTTCACTTTGTTTATATACGAAGTGTCTCGAATGTGAAGTCGTTCTCGCCTCCACCCCTGCACATACTGTGTTGCGGTGATGCGTTTCTTACTCCCATTAGTTTAATTGACAGACTAAACGCGTGGCCAGAGTAGGGGCGGAAAAAACTTTGAGGAAGTGTTCCAAAGCTAGGTAACTGGGAGGTGTATTGCATTCCGTATTACTGGCTGTCAAGTTGCTGCATGGGAATCTTCCAGAGGCGTATTCGACCCGTTCTAGAGAACTTTCACTTTGTTTGTATACGAAGTTTCTCGAATGTGAAGTCGTTCTCGCCTCCACCTCTGCACATACTGTGTTGCGGTGATGCGTTTCTTACTCCCATTAGTTTAATTGACAGACTAAACGCGTGGCCAGAGTAGGGGCGGAAAAAACTTTGAGGAAGTGTTCCAAAGCTAGGTAACTGGGAGGTGTATTGCATTCCGTATTACTGGCTGTCTAGTTGCTGCATGGGAATCTTCCAGAGGCATATTCGACCCGTTCTAGAGAACTTTCACTTTGTTTGTATACGAAGTGTCTCGAATGTGAAGTCGTTCTCGCCTCCACCCCTGCACATACTGTGTTGCGGTGATGCGTTTCTTACTCCCATTAGTTTAATTGACAGACTAAACGCGTGGCCAGAGTAGGGGCGGAAAAAACTTTGAGGAAGTGTTCCAAAGCTAGGTAACTGGGGGGTGTATTGCATTCCGTATTACTGGCTGTCAAGTTGCTGCATGGGAATCTTCCAGAGGCGTATTCGACCAGTTCTAGAGAACTTTCACTTTGTTTGTATACGAAGTGTCTCGAATGTGAAGTCGTTCTCGCCTCCACCCCTGCACATACTGTGTTGCGGTGATGCGTTTCTTACTCCCATTAGTTTAATTGACAGACTAAACGCGTGGCCAGAGTAGGGGCGGAAAAAACTTTGAGGAAGTGTTCCAAAGCTAGGTAACTGGGAGGTGTATTGCATTCCGTATTACTGGCTGTCAAGTTGCTGCATGGGAATCTTCCAGAGGCGTATTCGACCCGTTCTAGAGAACTTTCACTTTGTTTGTATACGAAGTGTCTCGAATGTGAAGTCGTTCTCGCCTCCACCTCTGCACATACTGTGTTGCGGTGATGCGTTTCTTACTCCCATTAGTTTAATTGACAGACTAAACGCGTGGCCAGAGTAGGGGCGGAAAAAACTTTGAGGAAGTGTTCCAAAGCTAGGTAACTGGGGGGTGTATTGCATTCCGTATTACTGGCTGTCTAGTTGCTGCATGGGAATCTTCCAGAGGCATATTCGACCCGTTCTAGAGAACTTTCACTTTGTTTGTATACGAAGTGTCTCGAATGTGAAGTCGTTCTCGCCTCCACCCCTGCACATACTGTGTTGCGGTGATGCGTTTCTTACTCCCATTAGTTTAATTGACAGACTAAACGCGTGGCCAGAGTAGGGGCGGAAAAAACTTTGAGGAAGTGTTCCAAAGCTAGGTAACTGGGGGGTGTATTGCATTCCGTATTACTGGCTGTCAAGTTGCTGCATGGGAATCTTCCAGAGGCGTATTCGACCAGTTCTAGAGAACTTTCACTTTGTTTGTATACGAAGTGTCTCGAATGTGAAGTCGTTCTCGCCTCCACCCCTGCACATACTGTGTTGCGGTGATGCGTTTCTTACTCCCATTAGTTTAATTGACAGACTAAACGCGTGGCCAGAGTAGGAGCGGAAAAACTTTGAGGAAGTGTTCCAAAGCTAGGTAACTGGGGGGTGTATTGCATTCCGTATTACTGGCTGTCAAGTTGCTGCATGGGAATCTTCCAGAGGCGTATTCGACCAGTTCTAGAGAACTTTCACTTTGTTTGTATACGAAGTGTCTCGAATGTGAAGTCGTTCTCGCCTCCACCTCTGCACATACTGTGTTGCGGTGATGCGTTTCTTACTCCCATTAGTTTAATTGACAGACTAAACGCGTGGCCAGAGTAGGGGCGGAAAAAACTTTGAGGAAGTGTTCCAAAGCTAGGTAACTGGGGGGTGTATTGCATTCCGTATTACTGGCTGTCAAGTTGCTGCATGGGAATCTTCCAGAGGCGTATTCGACCAGTTCTAGAGAACTTTCACTTTGTTTATATACGAAGTGTCTCGAATGTGAAGTCGTTCTCGCCTCCACCCCTGCACATACTGTGTTGCGGTGATGCGTTTCTTACTCCCATTAGTTTAATTGACAGACTAAACGCGTGGCCAGAGTAGGGGCGGAAAAAACTTTGAGGAAGTGTTCCAAAGCTAGGTAACTGGGAGGTGTATTGCATTCCGTATTACTGGCTGTCAAGTTGCTGCATGGGAATCTTCCAGAGGCGTATTCGACCCGTTCTAGAGAACTTTCACTTTGTTTGTATACGAAGTTTCTCGAATGTGAAGTCGTTCTCGCCTCCACCTCTGCACATACTGTGTTGCGGTGATGCGTTTCTTACTCCCATTAGTTTAATTGACAGACTAAACGCGTGGCCAGAGTAGGGGCGGAAAAAACTTTGAGGAAGTGTTCCAAAGCTAGGTAACTGGGGGGTGTATTGCATTCCGTATTACTGGCTGTCTAGTTGCTGCATGGGAATCTTCCAGAGGCATATTCGACCCGTTCTAGAGAACTTTCACTTTGTTTGTATACGAAGTGTCTCGAATGTGAAGTCGTTCTCGCCTCCACCCCTGCACATACTGTGTTGCGGTGATGCGTTTCTTACTCCCATTAGTTTAATTGACAGACTAAACGCGTGGCCAGAGTAGGGGCGGAAAAAACTTTGAGGAAGTGTTCCAAAGCTAGGTAACTGGGGGGTGTATTGCATTCCGTATTACTGGCTGTCAAGTTGCTGCATGGGAATCTTCCAGAGGCGTATTCGACCAGTTCTAGAGAACTTTCACTTTGTTTGTATACGAAGTGTCTCGAATGTGAAGTCGTTCTCGCCTCCACCCCTGCACATACTGTGTTGCGGTGATGCGTTTCTTACTCCCATTAGTTTAATTGACAGACTAAACGCGTGGCCAGAGTAGGGGCGGAAAAAACTTTGAGGAAGTGTTCCAAAGCTAGGTAACTGGGAGGTGTATTGCATTCCGTATTACTGGCTGTCAAGTTGCTGCATGGGAATCTTCCAGAGGCGTATTCGACCCGTTCTAGAGAACTTTCACTTTGTTTGTATACGAAGTTTCTCGAATGTGAAGTCGTTCTCGCCTCCACCTCTGCACATACTGTGTTGCGGTGATGCGTTTCTTACTCCCATTAGTTTAATTGACAGACTAAACGCGTGGCCAGAGTAGGGGCGGAAAAAACTTTGAGGAAGTGTTCCAAAGCTAGGTAACTGGGGGGTGTATTGCATTCCGTATTACTGGCTGTCTAGTTGCTGCATGGGAATCTTCCAGAGGCATATTCGACCCGTTCTAGAGAACTTTCACTTTGTTTGTATACGAAGTGTCTCGAATGTGAAGTCGTTCTCGCCTCCACCCCTGCACATACTGTGTTGCGGTGATGCGTTTCTTACTCCCATTAGTTTAATTGACAGACTAAACGCGTGGCCAGAGTAGGGGCGGAAAAAACTTTGAGGAAGTGTTCCAAAGCTAGGTAACTGGGGGGTGTATTGCATTCCGTATTACTGGCTGTCAAGTTGCTGCATGGGAATCTTCCAGAGGCGTATTCGACCAGTTCTAGAGAACTTTCACTTTGTTTATATACGAAGTGTCTCGAATGTGAAGTCGTTCTCGCCTCCACCCCTGCACATACTGTGTTGCGGTGATGCGTTTCTTACTCCCATTAGTTTAATTGACAGACTAAACGCGTGGCCAGAGTAGGAGCGGAAAAACTTTGAGGAAGTGTTCCAAAGCTAGGTAACTGGGGGGTGTATTGCATTCCGTATTACTGGCTGTCAAGTTGCTGCATGGGAATCTTCCAGAGGCATATTCGACCCGTTCTAGAGAACTTTCACTTTGTTTGTATACGAAGTGTCTCGAATGTGAAGTCGTTCTCGCCTCCACCCCTGCACATACTGTGTTGCGGTGATGCGTTTCTTACTCCCATTAGTTTAATTGACAGACTAAACGCGTGTCGAGAGTAGGGGTGGGAAATCCTTCGAGGGAATCTGCCGACGCCAGGTGACTGGGGTGTGTATTGCAGTCCTTATTAGAGTTTACAATTTAGTTGGTTGAATTCTGTCTTAAAGCTCACAGTACAAATTATTAGATAGGGATGATCGCCAGTAGCTACCAGAATGATTTTTGATGAAAACATGTTTCATAATTGTAACAATTTAGTCCTTTCTACAGTATTTTAAAATTTTTCTCGCAGAGTACATGTTTCCATGCATTACATATTTTGATTACAACGTTGAAAAGTCAATTCTTCCTATGGTGTAGGCCACTGAAGTAGTATTTTTCTGAAAAGACAAAACACGTTGTCGTGGTGTGGAAGCTTGGAGAGTGCGGTGTCCTCAGGCGTTAACCTTGTCAACTGATCGTGTTTCAAAATTACGAAGTGTTGTTCTTCTCGAAGCTTTCCTTTTGGAATCCATCGCGAACCGTCGCCAATAGTCCGTTGTGTTCCTAAAGACCACCGTTAATCGAAATACCTACCTACCAGAAAAAACAGAGCGAGAAAACTGTCTTCTCGCAAACATCTGGAGAGTATAAACAAGACAGGGGACTTTTCTTACTTGTGTACCCTAAAACCATTAATATAGCCCTGATGTTTGTTCTTGATCAGTCAATAATTAACCCTCTAAGCGTTTTCGACGAGATATCTCGTCCATCAAGATATGACCAATTTTGTTAATGACTGGATATCCTGTCTTCAAGGTGTCGCCGATTTTTTAGGATGATGAGATCAATTACAGGTCAGTTTTCTTCTCATAACGAAACATCTCGTCAATCAAGATCTGTTGAGTTTTCGCTCAATACCTCAGACGCCTCGTCGAGACAATCGCCAGGAGGGTTAATTGCAATCAAAAATTAATATTATGCAAGATTATTCACTATAAAATTAATGTGATACTATCAAATTTTAATCAAATTACTTAATTAACTGTACTTTTTTAAATGTTTTTTTTCTGGCGTGAAACTCAGCGGGAAATGAAACTGACGGCTTGGCAAAAGCTGGCATCTCAGAGTCTTAAATCATTTACTTCCACGAACAAAACTTTTCCGATAAACTAACTTCAGAACCATATCCCCTTGAAAATTTCTTCCATCCTGGAGATGGCCCTTGAATTTGAGACCAGTAGAGGTCCGAAGACTTCCATCTCTAAACTGGCCAGTGTCTATTTGAGATCAATTAAATTTTATCATTTTATTAATCCTCCATGTGGTTTCGTCGAGATACCTCGTCCATCAAGATCAAGCTTGATAATGATGAGATATATCGTCACCAAGATCTGGTCAGTTTTGTTAATGGGAAGATACATCGTCGAGAGAAAGCTGTCCTATTACTCCAAGGGAATGAAGGTTCAAATAGGAAAAGGTTTTGTATCAGAGTTTGACCACTACAAGTCAGTTTTCGACACGAAGATAAACCACCAGGAGAGTTAAGGTCTCCCCGATCTGTCTGAAATGCAACATGGAACAAGCCTCTTCTAATCACTTTCTTGCTCATCTGAGGACCGCGGTAGCTCAGTTGGAAGAGCAACGGATTAGCAAACCGGAGGGTTATGAGTTCGAAACTCGATCAACATAAAGACCATCGTGTATACGGGGCTTGTATACGTTAAATCTATCGTGACCTCAAATATCCTCATTTCGGCATGGTGTGGAAGTTTGTAGAGAGGGGTGAAAGCTTAGGTGTTCACCTTGACATCTGATCGTGGTTCAAAATTCCGAGGCGTTGTTCTTGGTTCTTTCCCTTTCTGGATTGATCCCGGACCATAACCAGTAGCCCTTGTGTTGCTCCAGTACGACGTAAATTCAACTACCTACCTACCTTGTCTGTGGCTGTCCAGGGAGGATTTGTTTTTTTTTTAGCCTATGCTTATTTTGGAATTTTTGAAGGTGCATGAACTCACGGTCTATCTTGCCCAATTGTGATTGGATTTAAGTAGGTATTTAACTAACGTCGCACTGGGTCAATACAAAGGGCTATTGACGATGGTCCGGGATCAAACTCAAAGGAATTGGGATTGAAAGAAACCTCTTCTTTTTAAATAAGTACATTTTGTTTTGGACTTAAAGGTGGTATCGAGTTCATTTTGTCCAGATCCCAATACGCCTAACTTCACCTGTGACAAGGTATAGTAATGTTGAAATGATAGCTCTGAGATTCCCAATTCTTTTGTTCCCAAGAGAGCACCACAGGTCTACTGAACCCGACCAATAGAATGAGACTCCTTGGCTAGTATAGAGCGAAAATGAGTCCAGAGGGAGATGGCAACAGATGAATACAGGTGTACTCTGGAGTTCGGAAGTTTGTTTTGTATTTTGTCTTCGGGTTCCTCGTCTAAATATTAAGGATATAATCATGTAAGTAGTGCTGGACCACAGACGTGAAATATACACTGCTGGCCACCCAAATTGCAACACCAAGAAAGACAAGAGATATCACAACAAAATTTATTTTGTAGATAACATGTTGACCAAGTATCAAATGATTAAATTTATAGACTTCTGTGAAGTATGGTTCCTGCCAAAATCAGTAGCCAGAGTAGCCGCCATTGTTGGAGATCACCACTGCCACACGCCTCGGCATTGATTCAAAGAGACTTTGGATGTGTTCTTGGGGTACAGCAGACCAAGCAGCTTCCACACGTTGCCAAAGTTGATCTGGTGTGGCAGCTGGGGATGTATTCTGGGTCAATCGTTGAGCAACCATGGACCACATGTTTTCTATCGGCGAAAGATCCGGAGAGCGAGCTGGCCAGGGAAGCAATTCAATCTGGCGATTGACGAAGAACCCTTGGACATGCGTGCCACGTGTGGTCGCGCATTATCCTGTTGAAATATGGCTGTGGGCAAGCCCTGAAGGTAAGGAAGGACAACTGGCTCCAACACCTCGGAGATGTAGCGCTGGCTGTTTAAAGTACCGGCAATGCGTACTAGAGGAGTGCGAGAGTGATATCCAATACCGCCCCATACCATAATACCCGGTGCAGGACCAGTGTGGCGGTGCATAACGCAGCTGTTCAGCATCCTCTCTCCACGGTATCTCCAGACTCGAATCCGACCATCGTGGTGTTGCAGACAGAAGCGTGACTCGTCAGTAAAGACAATTTCATTCCATTCTGCCGTCCACATCCTTCTTTCATCGCACCATTGGCGGCGGAAACGTCTGTGGTTCTGCGTCAAGGGTAGACGAAGCAATGGACGTCTTGCGGACAGACCACTCTGCTGTAAACGGCGTCGAATGGTACGCGCAGACACTGGATGATGCGGTACAGACTGAATGTGCTGTGTTATGGTTCGTGATGTGGCTGAGCGATCCGTCACTGCCATACGCACAATATGCCTGTCATCACGTGAAGTGGTGCACTGAGGTGGATGCGATCGAACACGTCGGTCCGTCGTACCCTCCTGCATCCAACGATCACATATCCGCATTACAGTTGTTTGGTTTCGTCCAACACGACTACCGATTTCCCTGAAAGATAATCCACAATCTCGGTAGGCCACTATCCTTCCTCTGTCGAACTCGGATACTTGATCAAAAGATGATCGCTGTTTTCTACGAGGCATAATTGATCGTTTTTTTTTTTGAAAAAACCACAAGAAAAACACAATTGCCGTACTTGAAATCGTCGAAATCTCCAAGCCTTAAATAGCGCTTTGAAGTGGCGCCACAGGCGCGCGTGATATGCGTCTGCGCTGAAATTCTAATCATTTGCATATCTCACCTCCGCTAATGCATGTTGTAAATTTCATATTATTTGCATGCTTCCTTCAGGGTGTTTCATTTACGGTGGCCAGCAGTGTAACTAAGCTGAGCATTGCTGTTGAGAGGAGCTTCAAAAAATGAGACCAACATGTCAACTAGTAGTCACGTGACTGCTATGTGAACAATTTACTTGGTTAGCCGATTTGGCATCTTATCTCCTCGTTTGTCCACAAATATCTTATGGCAGAATAGGTACGTGAATGTGCATTTCTAGACTGGCAACAAAAGTGGTGAAATCGCCAAGGTCTACTACTAAGTTGTATGGACCATTCAGCTTTTGAATGGGCGTCTTCTCCTGTCCCATGGGCCAATCAGGGAATGAATGTTCGGTTCCAATCTTCAGCCGAAAGTAGTCAGGTCACGTTACTACTAGTTTTGGTCGCATGATCCTGGGCACATAAAAAGGTTATTGCTGCTCATATATATTTCCTCTGTGTGCTGGACAGCACATTGTAAATAAATCCTTCACCCCAACATTGTCTCCTTCTCCTTTAGACTCCAAATCACAACAGGATTATATACCACTCGATCATAGTAAAATAATGTTAATGTCCTGAACTGAGCGAAATATTTAAACCACCACTATACTTTGAGCTGCAACAGCGTCCTTTCACCGCTCTAAGTAAAGAAAAGACGAGATTCTTGCATACTTTATATACTCCCATAAAGTTTCCTTCGATCCCATACCAGCCCAGTAAAAGCGTCCTAAACCCAATTAGAGGAATTGATAGCCGAATTCCCATGAGACATTACAACAGGGCAGGATTCTCTCCCGTTATTACCCGGGCAGAAAATTTACGAGACATTTTAATTCTTTCCTGTCTCTCCCCAGAATGAGTGATTTATGCTAGTTTTAAAGAACATGTCGTCCCTGGAAATTTACCCGAGGTGCATTCTGGTCTAGGGATTTGAACCTATGATACACTTGTCACTGGTTTGTACTCGAACAAGATTCAGAGAGATTTAGTTTTTTGAAAAGAAAATTTTTTCTGACAGCATGGCTTTGGTATGTTCTGAAGAATAACAGAGATCTGACACGAGCATTATTCCATCCAAAACGTATTCTCAAAGCGTGTGACGAAGTTTTTTTTTAACCTTCTGAGGGAGGCTTATCTCCGATAAAATCCAGGTCAATCAGAATCAATCCCAATCCAGTAGAAACCATGTACCGAAGATTCTAGAAAGCCGCTTAAACGTCATTTGTCTTAAAACCTTCCACACTGCCTGAATGTTCCGCTTAAATGCACCCGAATCTATGTTTGTCAGTTTGTCCGGATTTTATTGGGGTTAAGCAACTTCACAAGAGTGTTGTTTTCCTCTATAGCATAGTAATGACTAAATAGCCATAGGTTGAATGAATCAGGAAAGATTTAAAGATTTTTTAAATTTTGACTTTAAAAATCCAATTTTTTATAATAGGTCATTGGTTTATGCTTAAACCCATTTCAATATGAAAAATTCAGATTAAGCTAATCATTAATTACCTCATTTAGATTTAATTAGCTATTTAGCATGTTTTTGAACAGTGATATCTCAAATTCTAATTTGTTCACAAAGATAATTCCTCTGATAGAAATTATTCCTAATATTATTTTTCATGGTTTGACTCTCAATCAAGTTCCTAGAGGGAATAAGATTTTTACATTTTTTTTCGCCAAAGAAGTCTAAAAAATCAAGATATTTTTTCAGGATTTTAATATTAAAAAACCAACTAAAAATTCATTTCTTACTTTGACTGCATCAAAACATCCACTGTATTATAGAGATTATAATCATACAAAAATAATCATAATAGATTAGTTCATTGTTGAGTTATTGTTTGAACAAAGCATCATATTGCAAAAACACAGTTCTTCAGAAATTGAGTTTAAAGTTTTGGAAACATGTTTGTCTATGGTGACAGTACATAACGAAACCACTTGTAACTAGAAAACCATTTCGAATATTTACGAGATATTGGTATCGTTTGAAAGCTAAGGAGTTGGAAAATATTTTGAATGAAAAAAATTATCGATATTCCGTCCGATTTTCGGGATTTCTAGTGTATATGTTACAGTGAAAGACCGATATCTGGCAAATGTCGATATTCTCCGGCGAATGTCAGCATTCACATAGTCGCTTGGTGTATGTCCAAAATATTTGCTAAATATCATTATTTCTCACTTACACCGGCAAATGTCGACATTCAACATGCACTGATGGTGAATGTTGAATAAAAATATTTTTGTTACGTCAAGACAAAAATGCAGCTTTTTAAATCATACTTTAAAACGTTTAATACTTTTTAAATCATTATTAAAACGTATTTGATATATGTCAAAATAGGAGAAAGCTTAAGTAACAGCACATGTAAATAAACTATTGAACCTAAAACGAACAGTATATTCTAAATAAGAAAAGGAAATAATGCCAATAATAAACTCACACATAAATTATGTGATTAACGTTATACAATCTTATTTATTGCAACAACTTAAACTGAAGGCGGAGAGGCCTCTCTGGCTGTGGCCTCTCCGCCTTCTCGTTTCGACCCCCACCAGAGCTTATCTGTGCTTGTCGACATACACCGGCGATGGTCCGAATGTATAAGAATATAACCAAATATTCGGTCTTTCACCGACGTATTTGGTATGTGTCGACATTCACAGGAGGATATTGACATTCTCCAATTTCGGTCTTTCACTGTAACATATACCTTAATTGGTCCAAGACTAGTCGGAAGTCGAGCAGAAAACACCAACAGAATTCGAATCAATCTGATTCCAGTAGAAACCGAAGATTCTGGAAAGACGTTTCCATTAGCAGAAGCTTGTTCGTCTTTCACACTGTCTGAACGTGCCCTTAATATGCACCCGAATCTGCGTTAGTCAGTTTCTACAGGATTCAGATAGATTGATGCGGATTCTGTTCGTGTGAAGCGACCTTGAGCTACAAGAGGGTTGTTTTTAGTTTTATTCACTACTTTCATCGTTACATCCTAATCGATTCGCCATTCTGCAATTGTAACAATGTGCTGTTCGAGATATTGATCACGTCTTCTTCTATTGTCTATTACTTTAATCGTGAAAGAATATTTATCTTTCAACTTGCTGCTTCTCTTGTAGACTCTTGGCCACTCCATTACAATCTGCTCCTTACTGATAATTGTTTTTCGATGTTAAAGAACTTTGCTTCTAGAATAACTTTTTATAGATATTTTGTCACATAAATATTTTGTTGCTTAGAAATTTACCAGATCTATGCATGTAATACTGTTATAGAGCATGTAGAAACAAACTTATTAAAGAAATACGTAACGACTAAATAACAATAATTGGTTGAATGAATCACAGGAAAGATTATTTTGATTTAAAGGACCAAAACTGTTTGGAAGTCAAACATGGAAGACTGCAGTTTGCAGAATGGATATTTGCATGTGAACCCTCTCATTTAATAGGAAAAGAACCGGGTGTCTATTGCGAACTTCTTAACCTTCACTTCAAATTAGCCTACGTGTATCATTAAGGCAGTTGGTTCCAGGGCTCAAAAAGATCAAGACCCAATGGATGATTCATTTATATAATGATTAATCTTTAAACAGAGTAGGTAGTTGAAGACGTCGCATTGAAGTAACACAACGGGCTATTGGCGACGGTCCGGGATCAATCCTGAAGGGAAAGATCCGAGGACAATGCCACCTAATTTCGAACCACTGTCATGACGAGATCAACACCTGTGAGCTGGCACCCCACTCTCCGAACTTTCACACCACGTCAATGTGAAGACATTTGGGGCCACGGCAGATTTAACGTGCACCAGCCCCCGTGAACACGACGATCTTTGGTCGGATCGAGTTTCGAACTTGGAACCCTCCGTTTGCTTACTCGCAACTTTTCCAACCGGGGTACCGCCGCCCCTTTTAAATAGACAACAAACAACTTTTAAAGAATCTTCAACACCTTTGCGGAATTCAAGCATTCAATTCTGATGTGACATTTAGAGGAGATTTACTAAATTATTGTACTACTGCTTTTTCACATAAATAAAAGTTAATAAAGGTGTGTTGGTTTGTTAAAAGAAGACCAAATAAAGTTCGATAGTAATATATTCGAGCAAAGCAAGCAACCAAATTAACACTAAACAAAAACATATAGGACTAAAAAAGTGAAAGGTAGTTTAAAATAAATACAATATTGAAAATCCTGTATGGAAATTGCATCGTTTGTTTTTGGAGATAAAATCGAACAAAAAATAGTTTAAACTTTCCGGTGGTGAATTCGAACCCACGTTAAATAACCAGCAAAATATATTAAATAAAAACTTGAAATTAAAAAGTGAATGAGTTTCATGAGTGGTAAAAATCTAGAGAAAAATTGATTTCAAAGCGAAGTGGGTCATCCAACAGAAGCTAGGTGAAAATGCCTTAAAATAATGTTGATAAAAACTTCAAAACCAGAACAGGAAATTAAAAGTTGGGCAATGGCAGGCTGTCATTGGTATTAATAAAGGTTTCATTAAAAATGACAGGCAGTTCATTCATTTAGATAATAATACATTCTCGGAGTTCCCATTCACCGCTCTTCAAATACATCGCAAAGATCATATTAGATTCAACGATAAGAACGTCAAAATATGTACTTGTAGCTATTGCATCAATGAGATAGGGCTTTTTTATGCAAACAAACCAAACGGAAATTGCTGATTTTACTTCGTGTTACTCCAATGCTCTCTCATGGCTCATATCGGGGTTACCCGAAAATGTAGTTAATCGTCGTTTTGGTGACATTTGGTATTGACCAATCCATTCCATAGATCAATTCGGAACTCGTTTTTTGCTGGCAAAGTGTTGAAGTCGTATTCAAAAAACAATCCTTGTGATTCGGAATACTTACAAGAAGCACATTCTGTTTCAAAAATACTAACGCCACTTAGCCACTTACCCCCATTTATCTTAACAGAAAAAGCCTCTCATAATTTTGAAAACTAACATAATATTTCATCTTTTCAGATTATGAGAAGCTTCTTTGTCAGGTTGAATGTTGGTGGCGAAAATGCTTCTACGGAGGAACGTTTTTCCTGTACCTTTTCCAAAAGTGTCCCCACTTGGCTTGCTTTTCGAATGCAATATTTCAGCACTTCGATGAGACTGAATTCCGAATTGATGTATGATATTTAATTGGTCGACACCAATTAGATCATAGTAAACTGCCTCTTTCTGAAACCACATTCGCGAAAAACAAAATGAAATTAAGTTACCTCCGAGTCCCCCTACTCAAAATGAACGGCCCTTGTTCCTATAGCGACCACCACCACCCATATTTGATGCCGAGAGCAGTTCTCGTGGAGGAGACATTACTTTAAATTTGATTAAGCGTGACATAAAATACAATTTAATAACCAGGACACAATGGAAAATGGATACATTTAATTTAATTTATAATGCCTAACTATTTTAATTCTTCTAATTGGCATAATGAATTACTTATTTTTAATACTTTTTGGATAATTCCTCAGGAAGGTATTTAATTAACGTCCCACCGGAGCAACATACGGGCTATTGGTGACGGTCGGGGAGCAACCAACGAAGGGAAAGATCCCAGGACAACACCAGATAATTTTGAACCATGGTCAGATAAGGAGGACGATTCCTCAAATTCGCTCTGATACATTATACCTCACAAAATTTTGCGCCAAAATGTTAAAGGCCAAAGATTCTTTTGGTGACTCATTTGTTCGTTCAGGAAGACAAATAGGATTTTGTTTACAAGTTTCACGAAACTTTTTACTAACCTACTTAAAACTCCATATTTTTATAACCATGAAAAACCTCCATCCAAGTACCGAGTCACTATTTTCCTTCCTTTGAAATCTTTCTCAATTTCACAGTCTGCTGATTCACTTGTCTAAGCATGCGATCAAACTACTGGCAGCTGTATACTCCAAAGTGTACCTGACTAGTATCCTGCGTTCTAAGAAGCACCCGTACACAAACGAATGATCCATATCTCCTGGAAGTGTCAACCAAACTGCAGTTGCGAAAAGAAATTCCTTTCGATGGAAAGTGCTAAAAAGTGATATTTTGCCCCAAAGACTGAAATAGCGACTTGTTGCCATATCGTGGGATAATATACTGCCATTTCATGTCAGCAACAGAGGAACATGGTTCCAGTGAAGTCTAATACCAATCGAAGTTAAGATAAGTCACTGCGCTGGATAGCGGATTAGTGGGAGCTGGGGCTCAATCCCCTTCGTCCTTTTATTCACTTTTTGTCGAAAGTTCCTACAAAAATTTATCCTTGGTCAAGAACATTCATGAAAAAATTTGGTTAGACTAGAAGTTCTTGCACCATATGAGGGTTGATTTAAGTGTAAACGAACAAACCAGGCAGAAAAACTTATGCTTTACTTCATCTATCCAAATGATCTCGCACGATACATATCGGAGTTACCGTAAAAAGTAGTCTATCTCCTTTTTGACGATGTTTGGCGTTTTATTTAATTGGCGTTGACCAATCAACTATCATAAATAAATTCGGAATTCATTGTTTGGAATTTTTATCGGCGACGTGCTGAGTGACGTCACATCCGGAATACGTACAGGAAACACGTTCCAGCGCAAAAACACATACAGTTCGAAAAAAAGCTTCTCATACTTGGGCTACTTTCACTTACCAAAATGATTAAAAGAATAATTTGTCACTGATTGCCAGTTCTATTGAAGAAGGGCCATAGTAGGCTTTGAGTAGTTAGGTAGTAAATAGTTAAGTAGTAAATAGTAGTAAGTAGTAAATTTTTTTTAGTTGTCGTATATGTTCGAAAATTCCTGGCCTTGTAACCAGTCCATTACTCTTTCGATCCGTTACATCTCTATATGAATACGGTTTAATTTTTGCGCTTCTTCATTGGCTCGACAGACCAGTGGATTTCTCTGTTATTCTATTCAATTTTCTATTTGGCATTGACAATAGTTTTAAAGCACTCTATATGGCATTTTCTAATACCATTCTCTTTGATCATAACAGGACGTTATCAGACGTTACCGCAACAATATTTAAGTTATCTAATCACGAAAATAATCCAGCGACGAAAAATATAACAAGAAATTAAACATTTTGCTTTCCCAGAGATCCTACACCCCATCCAAAGGCCCAACCGCTGTAGTAAACCAAATCCCCATCCAAGACCCTATGAATTCTGCCACTCGATCATGAAAGACAGCTCCACTAAACAAAAAAAAACATCCCAAGTCTTCAAACCTCATGACTTTCTGACCAAGGGAAGTAGGTTAATTAATACCCTCCAACACCGACAACAGCCCAAAGCAATCGGCCCTCTCAACAGGCAATCAAAAAGCAAGATCCAACAAGTCTGGAAGTTTACACAGGGGAAGTTTATTTTCGACACTTCCGAGGAACTCAATCGTTAACTGGTGGGGGGTACCCGTGAAAATTTGGCCTCGACTCATGAATATTTATCAGTTAGCTCCAAACACTTGGCTCGACTCTTGTCGACTTCGCGACTATTTTGCAAGTAATGGAGCCTTGCATTTTTAAACAATTATGAAGACGCCTCTCTCTGGGATTAGATAGGCGATTCGGTGGTAATTTTCGGAGGGCGAGAGTACAGAGGCGTCTCGTGTTTTCTAATCACGCTGCGTGATAACGGATGTGATTGCATGATACATATTTTAACGTTTATTGTCGAAGTGCTGGGAAAGTGTTTCAGTGGGAAGCATTGAAGCCTATTCTCTCTAAACGTCATTAGTTGTGTAACGAAAGTTTTCAGCATGAAGAAACAGGTTGAGATTAATTCGCCCAATGTTTCCTTAAATAGGCACTTAATTTCCTAACAATGTTAATGTATTTGATTCCTTAATAAGCACTTAATTTCCTAACAATGTAAAAATGTTAGCGTATTTGATTCCTTTAATGGGCTCTTAATTTTCTAACAATGTTAACGTATTTGATTCCTTAAATAGGCACTTAATTTCCTAACAAAGAACATTCTTGACTTGTTTAATTTCTTAAATAGGCACTAGATTTCCTAACAATGTAACGATGTTAACATATTTGATTCCTTAGATAGGCACTTAAGTTCGTAACAATGTACAAAGTTTACGTATTTGATTCCTTAAATAAGAACTTAATTTCCTAACAAAGAAAATTGTTGACTTGTTTGATTTCTTAAATAGGCACTTGATTTCCTAACGTAGCAATATCAAAAGAAGTAGTTGTCCCTACAATTTAAATTTTCGAGAAATATTCGCAAATATAATAATTCTAAAGCCAGAAAATCTACTTTTACTACACCAGCAAATACAGCACAAACTTTATTGCACATATAAGGAAATACTTTTTTAAATAAGTGTAAATCTCTCGCCTATGTGAAGCTCGATATTTCCACCTTTGACAAATTTGGAATTACATCCATATGCACAGGATAGAATCATTTTGAGCTTTCACTTTCAATGCATTTACTATGGAAGAGGGATGGGCAACCTATATGCGTATGAATAGTCTAAGGATTAAGTAACTACTAGTTTTGGTCACATGATCGGTTGTAATCTAGTTTTGGTCGGTACGAGTTTTGGTCACATGATCTATGGAGTAACCTTGAAAGGTTACTCCATAGCTCATTCTACATTTTACATTCTATTTTCTATTGGTAGTTCAGTTGATAGATACGCGTATTAGCAACCGGAGGGTTTTGAGTTCGAAACTCGATCCGACCAAACACCGTCATGTACGTGGGGGTTGATGCACGTTAAATCTGTCGCAGTTTCATATGTCCTCGCATTCGTGTGGTGTGGAAGTTTGAAGAGTGGGGTGCCAGCTCAGGTGTTTAAAATTACGTGGCGCTGTCGTCGGTTATTTCCCTTCGGGATTGGTCACAGACCAGTGACGTTGCTGTGTGACGTATATTTAAGTACCTCCCATCTCCTGGAATTTCTCTTGTGACTAAAGGAGGCTTTCTCTGTCAAAAAGATCAAAACTGGTTAAATGCCATACAGGGAAGACTGCCGGTTTCAATGTAGAATTTTCAATAGTGAATCCCTCACAAAATAAATTGACTTTATTATATTCAAAAAGCACTCATCAAAGGCATGGATGTTTTGAGGGGTCTCGGATCCTTCCCGAAATGATTTTGGAATTGAAAAGCAATCAGAAACACATGCCGAAGCTAGTTATATCAGAGAAAATACAAGATTCGTACATTACTAGTAAAATACGCGCCTGAATTTGTCAATAGTCTGAAAGCAATCGAAAAATCATTAAACGCAATGGTAATTAAACTTTATGGCATTTCGGGGACTGCGTGAAAGAAGGCTGGGCTATCTATTTTCTGAATACGTGTTTGATGAAGGGCGTTCATTTATAGAACAGCGTTTCCCAACCGGGGTCCGCATGGACTCCCAGGGGTCCATAGAAGCTTTGAGAGGTCCACAAGACAAAAAATTGTATTTCGGGGGTCCATAATATGAGCTAAGTTCATGATAAAATATTATAAATAAAACAATTTAATAAAAATCTATATATAAAAAGCAGAATTGGCGTCTGTCTGCATGTTCTCCATACAAATCTACACCGTTTGGCCACACCAAATTTGGTACACTTATACTTTAGAACCCTGGGGATCCTATTTAATAGCCTTAGGAATAAATTTATATATGTTGTTTGAAATAGTATTAAAAAAATTACGATTTCTGTCATTACAAGTAAAAATATGTTTCAGTTTTATCAATTAAAATTTTCAAAATTTGTAATTTACATTTTTTATATTATATTGGAATTGTTTAATTATTTTCTTTTTCTAACTTACAAATAAATCTTTCATTTAATAATTGTTTAATTACTAGCCTTTACTAACCTACAAATAAATATTTCATTTAGGAATATGGGGTCCACATATGTAAAGTTAGGACTCAGAGGTCCACAAGCAAAAAGGTTGGGAACACTTGATTTAGAAGATGAAATCTTTCGAGAAGCGGCTTTTTAAGGTTTACAGTCTCGGAAAGGAAAACGAACCACTCCTTTATTTCGAGGAATATTCATAGTAGAGCAAATTCAAAGACATTGTTCAATAGGGAATAATGTCCTCTAAAAATTCAAATTCGAAAACATTGAATAAGGAGCCTTCTTTATATCAATTTTTGCATAAACAAAAAATTTCGAATGGCAACACCACGTTTTGATGCCGTAATCAGCTTCTACATTGTCAAATTAGTCTAAATATAAAATTACATGAATTTGCTATCGTTACATCAGGACATATTCGATGTTAAAGTAGGTGTCCATTTCAGGGATCATGTCCACATTGAAAGACGCTACTCGTAGATCAAGATTACTTGTAATTAATCACGAGCTGTTCATTTGTTGCTTAACTAAAAGATTACAAAGAATCTTAACCCTCCTGGTTGTCTCGACGTGGTAACTCGTCATTAGCAAAATTGACCAGATTTTGATGGACGAGAAATTTGGAAAGAATGATAATCAATATTTACTGTTTGATTTCACCACCAACTTTAATTTTAGCCGTTAATAATAAATAGTAAACTTATTAAATAACTACTAAATAAGCTTTCCATGATAACAGTTAATAATAAATGTTATCGCAAGTTAGGATTAGCCGTTAAGACTCTTATCGTAATTGGTAATCTATACTGTTCAAAATTAAGAGAATTTGCATATTTTGTCGAATTTCTCGAAAAGTACTGAACTAAAGGTAAAACGAATGCTTCCAAACAAAGATGCAAATCTTTAGTGTCGAATACGTAAGCGTACACGTGCGTGTGGAAGGGATACATTTAGAGGAACAGGCTTTCTAAGCGCACGTGACAATTTCTATGTTTCGTTCGCTCGCACTCCCCGGCGAAGTTCGTGGTGTTTTTTGCAACATTCGGTGAAATTCAAAAGCAAACAGTTAAAATAAGTAACCACCATCATTTGGATGATGGAATGAGGTGGAGAATCGTCGGGAGACTGACAAGCAGGGCAGACTCAAGTGCAGATTGCTAGAGACTTGAATGTAATGCCCAGCGTTGTGTTGAACTTATGGAAACAGTTTAAGGATACCGGATCCGTAGAGAGAAAGCCTGGGCAAGGTCGTCCAAGACCCATGACGGCCGATGAAGATCGATAGTTGTCCATTACAGCGAGGCATAACAGGAGTGGAACAGCTTCTCAGCTCTCTCGTGACCTTCATGCGACCACAAGAAGCCGTTTCAAGGGTTACTGTTTCTAGAAGGCTACATGAGAGAGGTCTGTTTGCAAAAAGATCTGCTGTTTACTTCCCGATAACTTCTGTTCACAGGAGGGCCCTTTTAGCATGGTGCATAGAACATCGACTTTGGGCCAGGAATCAGTGGTGGACCGTTCTTTTCACTGATGAGTCTCGGTTCAGCCTAACCACTGATACTCGACGTACTTTCATCTGGAGAGAACCAGGTACCCGCTACCTGTCCTCCAATATCCGAGCAAGATACCACTATGGCAGCAGAGGTTTGATAGTATGGGAAGGCATCATATTGGATGGGCGCACAGACCTCCATGTCTTTGACAGAGACCCTGTGACTGCTGTGAAGTATAGGGATGAGATCTTGGAGCCTATATTCGCCTTTTCAGGGGTGCATTATGCCCTGATTGCATTTTATAGACGACAACCTCATCCACATAGGCTTCATCTGGTCGACGAATATCTGGAAAGTGAGGATGTTCGCCGGACGGATTGGCCAGCCAGATCTCCAGATCTAAACCCATATAGAGCATACCTGGGACGCTCTTTGGAGGGTAATTGCAACTCGCTTTCCTCCTCTCAGAACCATCCAACACCTGAAAACAGCGTTGCTGGAGGAGTGGGACAGACAGTCACAGGGGCTCATAAACTGCCTCCTTTCCAGTATGAATTCACGTTGTGAGAGCTGTATAACTGTAAGAGGGGATCATACAGCTTATTAACCCATTTTATGTCAATATTGTAACCTCTGTTTTAGACCTTCCTGCGCTGTTGAATCTTACGCACAATCATACGTGTGCACCATAACTGTTATATGGTTATTATTTTGTTTTATTTCAACCTTACATAACTAATTTCATTAAAATATGTCCAGTAGTTCTGGAAATAATCGCCCAAAAGTGAAAACTCTCTACAATGTCTTATGGCAATATTAAGTCTTTCTGAATGGATTTCTGTCAAAATATATGAAAGTTCCTAGTCATAATTTTTTCAAATATTAATTTAATAATTATTGCAAACTGAAAATTATTTAAAAAAACAAACATTAAGTATATTTTGTTTGGATACCTTAATAACAACATGATACAAAATATCAGCGCTGTAGGAATATTATTTAGGAATGTATTTATAAATATCTGGGAAACTGATTTTACATTAGGAGCTCCAAACTTTCTGTATTCATGAATGACATGAAACTCGGTATCTGAAATTAAATTATGATATAGATTCGAAATTTTGTGTCAAAATAGAGTGTTGTAATACGAAATTAGGTAGTTGGTGCTCAATTTAATATGAAGACGGCCCCTTATTGAACTTTTAAGGGTATGAATTAATTAAAGACGTTATTCCCTGTCGAGTGAAATCTTTGAATTTCCTCTACTGTTAAAACCGTTTGAATAAAGAGAGGTGGTTCGTTTTTTTCCGCGATTGTACATGGATGACTCATACCATGGATTGTCAAGGAACGGCTTTTATATATATATATATATATATATATATATATATATATATATATATATATGTATGTAAACAATAGTTACATTTAACCCTCTTGGTCTCTTATCTTCGTATCAAAAACTCGACTGAAGTGTCCAATCTCCAGTGCAAGGGACAATTTGTTTTTTATTTAGATCGTAATTCCCTTGAAATAAGAGGGTAGTTTGGTTTCGACGAGATATATCGTCCTTAAGCAAAATTGACCAGATTTTGGGCGAGATATATCGTTGAAACCCTTGGAGGGTTAACCGTCCTGGTGGTTGCCTCGACGAGGTATCTCGTCATTAGAAAATTGGTCAGACCTTGATGGATGAAATATCTCCCCGAAACCAGTTGGAGGGTTTAAAGTGATTTGTAGCCATATCGCTATAAGTAAACATGAAGGATCAAGATCGTATTATCTCCTTTTATGTAACTGTTATTCAACGAAGTGATGTTTTGTAAAAAAAAAAGGCAAATCACACTTTTTATCTTGATAATCGGAGAGAAGTTTGTTTTGTCCTTAAGGAAACAGATAATCTAAACTGAATACTTGATTATTTGTTTGCTAGGCGCACTATCATCCCAGGCACTCTGAAAAGTAAAAGGATTCATCGCAAAAGGCGGGTTGTACAATCATATCTGCATCAAACATGGAAATATACATTTCCATTTATCGCTTATTAAACAAATAGTTAGAAAATCAAAGCCCCCACCTCTTGAAAATGATATCCAGATGCCCATGAAACTGTAATGTACCACTACGAAATATCTGAGAGTTAAAGTTCAACTGCAAGTACTTTAAAAGTGGTCTCTTGAAGAGTTATTGTTTAGTGTTTGGTGTAGTGCGACAGGTTGCGTTGGTCTGCTTTGAAACATTGATAGAACAAGGAGATGATCATGATGAAAACGTAAGTGGAGTTATTTATTTTGAGCTGCTCTATAAATTCTGAATTGAAAAATCAATAAGATGTTGTACTTCAGAGATATCGAGATTATTTAATTTTTTTTGTGTTTAACATAAGAGAAATATGCAAAAATATGCAGATAGATGAAATGGTGACTGTATTTGTGACCAAGATTCAACGCAGGACCTTTCTTGAGGTATTGACCGTCCTTGTGCAAACCTTAATACGTAGCCTTTTAAAAAAGCATTTATCACGATGTTTGTGGATTGTAATTCTAAATTTAATAAAACTATTATGCAAATCAACGCTTATTAAAGGAAAAATATTAACAATTAAATACAAAATAGCAACAAAACGAACCGCCCCATGGTGTTAAATTACAAGAATGGATGCCCTATGGCTACTATTTAACAAAACTTCATAACTTCTGTTAATACTTGCAAAACTAATCATGTTCGCTTTAACAAACTTTCTCCTGAAATTCCACCGGGTCTTCTCGACTCAGTGGGTATGCCCACCGCGCTAGCAACCTTTGGGGCGGCGCAGGTTCGATTGTTGTCAGGTGCATTGATCCCTGGGTGTGTTTCTCTCTTCTGTGTCAGTAAAACTTTCATTGAGTGTGTCTATTACTTGATATCGTATGTCTTGTGTCTGGCGCAGCATGGCCAAATATGGCTCTTGAGCCATGAAACCCCAATACCAACCAACCCGAAATTCTACCACATAAGTAATCTGGACGGGAACGCCTAACTTACGTTGTAAGAGAATTTTGTCGTTCCAAATATATCGCCCTGGATAAATAATTTTTGATAATTTACATGACTTAAGATCAAAATACTAATAGATTATATTATTTATCATAAAATTAAACAAACATCCTTCAAGTGACAAGCCGGAACACACCTCCTTCTCTGTGGCACATCTTTAAGGCTTCACGATCCCCAAGTACCCTAGTGATCCATTCTTTTCCCATGGGATTTACTGCCTCTGGTAAACATGGCGATCGCGACCCCAGGATGCACAAGCGACCTTTCTCTTCTCTGTCCATCCTTTCTTTTCACAATTACTTGACATTGCCTGTCTTGGTGTTTGGCTCAGCTTAACCAAACATGGCCCTTGTGCCAGAAAACCCAAAACCAATCAACCCGAACACAGCTCATAAAATTCACTCCGATGAAAGTGTGTTCACGCTTTTGAGTATGCGTCTTCAATTTCTAGCAAGTACTTTTACTCCTGGTAGAAAAGTCATTGCGATCTATTGGACAACAGAAAACAATTCTGGTCAATACATTTCCCAATAATCTTTCACACCAGATTTTGTATTCTGTGAATTTAAATGTTTTTAGATAAGCACAAGATATTTATTTGATATTAGATGAATATTTAAGTTTGCTGGTCCATACTTGAGAACATTTGGGGCATAACAAAAATTATTCATGCGAAAGCAAACTATACTAGGATGAATAGATTCAAATCCAGGAAAGGCTGTACACCTCACCATCTCCGAATCGAATGATATTTTGCACACAGGTGCATTTTGGGCCACCTTGTATCAACACATTTTTTATAATCTCCAAAAAAAAATTTCTTGGAGATACGGGCCTGTGAATGCGTCGTCACAAATTAAATTTTATTTTTCTGAGCCATACATCACCTACTTAAGAATCGCACATTTCCTAAAATATTTAAGGTAATTCAATTTTGTTTTCTTCAAAAAATTGCAAAACTTTGAAGCAAATATTGATGTTGATTTCCTTAATAGGACAAACAGTTTTGAAAATATAGATTTTTCAATTTGATCAATTTTAAATTAATTTTTTCGAAAAAATCCATCTTAAAAATCTGATTAATTTTTTTGAAGTTTCTAAATAAATATGCTATCCGACTGTATAAGCACCTTTTGCAGTTTTTGAATACTTAAGCTTAAATCAATTATTTTGCGTAATGACCGTGATAGGGAAACCCAACGCGACCAGAAGATAAGGAAATACCGTCAAAATCCCTTTCGAAGTACGAAACTTCCTAAAGCGCCTGCCAAATTCCCTTTAAAAGGACGAAAGGATTCTCGAAATCCCTAAATTTTATAGGGATTTCCTTTCAACATCCAGTGGTAAATATTCTTTCCGTATTTGCTTAAAAATACTACTTTTCTACTCACCGCTAACCGAATATTATGGGTAATAATTTACAGTATTTACAGAATTTGAATAAATTATCAAGCACAGTATTATAAATATATTAACCATGCCCACAGAATTTCACAAAAAGAACTGAGTTTCGTTGTTCACCTCGCTACGAAAATTCTCTTAAAAATTGCACTGTAATTTTTTCGATATAAAATGACAGAATAATAAACTACATATTTAAAATACTATACCAATATTAATAAATTCCTATAACTGTATTAAAACATATTTTAATAGTTTATACAAAACGTACTAATAGCACAAAATGTTCTTTTTAATTCACAAAATATTTCGAAAACTGCATAGGTAAGAAAATGCAAAAACTCAGTATTTTTTAACTTAGCGGATAAAAATAATGATATAAATTTCTATTTATTTAAAACTATAAGCAAATGTTGAAAATTTGAATATTAGTTACGCTGATAAAATAAGTTGAGGAATTTGTTAAAATTCTCTCTTCTGTGTTAGTAAAACTTTCATTGTGTATGTCTGTCTATTACTTGATATTGTATGTCTTGTATCTGGCGCAGCATGGCCAAATGGCCAAATTTGACCCTTACGCCATAAAACCTGGAAAATAACCAACATAATATATTGAATTTTTTTAAAAAATCGAAGTTGTTGAGGCGAACACATTTCATTTTTTGTTGTCTGAATTTGAATGAATTCAACCCACAAGGACCTTGTCTCCTAAGAGGGATGCAGAACTTAGAAAGTGCACCATCAAATACTAGCATTACTTCCCCCGATGGTTGTCATGACGAGTATCTTGTCATTAGCAAAATTGACCAGATCTTGTTTGACGAGATGTCTCGTCATTAGAAGAAAACACGATCATGATCATCACAAGAAAACAAGCCAGATCCAGACTTCATCATCATAAAAAATCGACAATATCTTGATGACGAGATAGTTCGTCATTTGCAAAACTGGTTAGGTCTCGATGGACGAGATATCTCGTCGAAACCACTTGGAGGGTTAACTTCCCAAACCATTATTCAACATGATTATGTTTATGAGAGCCTCTACTTTTCCAACATATCATTCATAGGCTGCAACAATGGCACATCTCAAAAAATCACATTTTAAGGTAAAACGGGGTTTCATTACTACGAAAGTTCATAGCATTCTGTAAAACACATCTACCAATTAGTGCTCTAGTATTGAATTTAAAGATTTGACCGTTTGTAGTTGGAAAGAATGTAATTTTCGACAGTAACATATGTACTTGATCCAAAAATTAATATTTTGAGTTGCGCCAGTACTTCAGTCCTCAACGAAAAGCGACAATTCGAATTGAATTTTACAAAAACTAAAGAATTGAAAATCTCAAGCAAAATTTGTAAAATTCTGTCATATTTTTATTGAAAATTTTTATCATATTTCCTGATTTGATTGATTTGTTCGAGTTTAATAGAATAGTTCGTTATTTGAAATTTAATATTTTTAACTAACAAACGGATTCTATTAAATTCCAAACCGTGGAAATCAAATCAGGAAATAAGATACAATGATTTCCATGTTTTGTTCAAGTTTAATAAAATCGTTTGTTAATTGAAAAATACTAAATTTCCATTTTGAGTTGTGGCATTTTTCTCGAGAAGAGGCATTTTAAATATTTCTAGTTTTGCTAATTATTAAAAATATTTGTGACGCACAATTGATATTTACTTAATTTAATAAAATTGAGATCGTTTCTTAAAACTTGTTAATTCTTACAAAAAATATTCACATTCTGTTCTCCAGACTTTGTTACGTGCGATTTTTTTAAATAGCAAAGTTAACCAGCCAATAGTGGGCCAATTAGGACATATTATTCGTGTAATCGCGTTAGCATATTGGTAAACAGCATGGAGTCCAATCCGCATGCTGGCCAATACATCGTGCGCACGAGTATCCCTTCCTTTCCAGTCGACGGGGCACATGATGCGGTAATTTTGGGTATACCGCTGCTTTTGACTCAGTCTATCTCGGCAACCATGAGCGCAACACGACTGCGTGGATACCGCTTTCAGGCTCTAGATGAGATATATTCAAGAACTTGAAGAACATTTCGCAGTGGTTTGAACTGAGTATTGTGAAAAGTGTTTTCTTGTGGATGATTGAACGCTTTTATAACAAATTAAATAAACGCTTTCAAACAGCACTCGACTACCTCATTTCAACTCTTCGCTTTACAAGTCAGAATCCTATGCACCTAATTGACGACTCAATGAGAATTGAGAATATTAGGTTTTCAAAGTTACCATTAAGGTATCTACTATGTTTGGAGTCCTTGAAAATGTTCAAATTATACAATGTTTTCTTAGGTAAAACAACTTATAAAAACACACTATAGAACACAAAATAACAAAAAATATCATAATTTATTAAAACTTGGAAACTTTAGGTACAAAAAATGACGTTATAAAAAACATTGTTGCTGAAAAACTTATGTGTACATTTGCCTAAAATTTTGCATAGTTTCCTAACTACAGTGGCTCCCAAAAGAGTTCGTACACTTACGAATTTCAATGAAACACTGCTCTATCCATTAATAAAAATTAGTATTTCAGAATGGGAATTTTTTTAATAACATCTATAACTTATTCTTAACAAAACTACACAAAATATTTTAAAAACATAGTAAAACTTTTTTTTGGAAAATCAATAATCAAAAAGTAACAAAAAACTTACCTCACAAAAGTCTTTGTACACTTTTAAAAAAATTTCTACATATTAGTAAATATTGTAATATTTCGGTAAATTAGTACTAGTAGGATATCCTATAGCATCCACAACAGCTTTTAAACGTCTGGGAATAAAGTTCACTAGTTTTTTTTGTAATTTCTGCATCAATGTTCCTCCATTCTTCAATCATTACTGTTTTTAGTTCGCTTTTTGTTTTAATGCCGTGTCTTCGTACTCTAACCTCCAGTTCTCTGCAAATGTATTCTATTGGGTTTAAATCCGGCGACTGAGGTGGTGTTTTCAGAACTTGTGGACAATTATAGAGATACCAGAGGCGAGCGTTGAGAGCCGTGTGCTTAGGATCGTTATCTTGATAAAAAACAAAGTTGTTTCCAATACCCAAATTTTGGGCTGATAATTTTAAAATGTCTTTTAAAATATTTAAATAAAGAGCATGATTCATTATGCCATCAATAAATACCAAATTACCTAGTCCTGATGCTGACATGCACCCCCACACAAGGACACCTCCACCGCCATGCTTTACTGTTCCAGCTAAGTTCTTGGGATAAAGTTCCTCATTTTTTCTTCTCCATACAATTATACGCCCATCGGAACCAAACATGTTAAATTTGCTTTCATCTGCAAATAAGACATGATTCCAATACGTTTCGGGTTTATTTATCATTGATTTTGCGAAGGAAAGCCAAAGCTTTCTATTTTTCACACTTACAAAAAATTTTCTTCAGGCAGAACGCCCATTTAATCCAGCTGATCTGAGCACTCGTCGGACAGTTTCAAATGAAATTGAAGTAGAAAATTTTTCAGTAAATTCTGTAGAAATTTTTACAGCACTCAAACGTGGATTTTTCACAAATTTTCTTACTATAAATCTCTGATCACGTTGAGTTAACTTTGTTGGACGATCTTTCCTTACCTTGTTTTCGATCCGATTTTCTTCTTTAAAGCGTTTTATCACCATACTGCACCGTAGAATGGGATAAATTTACTAATTTAGAGATATTCCGAACTGATTTACCACTACGATGATGAAAAATAATCAATTTTCGAATGCTGTTCGTTGTTTCCTTACGACTACGAGCCATTTTAAATAATAAATAGAATATTACGAAGTAAGCAAGCAAATATTAAAGCCAAACGATTTTTTAAATGTCACCACAATGCAAAAATAAAAAAAGCTATAAACGATAATTTTATTTATGAATTTATCCGAAAATATTTTGGTGTACGATCACTTTTGTGGCGTGT
Source organism: Meta bourneti (assembly GCA_933210815.1). Classification (NCBI taxonomy): domain Eukaryota; kingdom Metazoa; phylum Arthropoda; class Arachnida; order Araneae; family Tetragnathidae; genus Meta; species Meta bourneti. The sequence goes on from OW119926.1 coordinate 90,704,486, forward strand.
TCTTTCTCTGCCTCCTTGCATTTTCATTTTTATAAAAAGGAAACGAGTCAATATTTTTTTAAAGAATATTAGGTTTTATTCAGAATCACATGGAGATGATATGAAAAAATATTGGATTTATATTCGAATTCAATTCCAGGCTACAGCGCTTTTTCTACAAATTTTTAAAGTGTACGAACACTTTTGGGAGCCACTGTATATAAACTAGGACCTGAACTAGAAGACATTCAATATTCCTTTCCAATCATGGTATAAAGGGAATAATGTAGAAGAAAACCTGAATTTTTGAAATTTTTCCTTACGCCTCATCACTAGAATCTCTAAAAAGTTTTCCTTTTTCAAGATAACACTTATATCCTTGTTTAGGTTCTCAAAAACAAGTATAAAAATCAGTAAATCAAATTTCATTAAAAAATGTATAGTACATATTTAGTTATCACGTTTCTCGTGAAAAACTTTATCAAAATCATAATCGGAAAAATGCCTTGAAAATTCCAAAAACGGATTAAAATACCAGCTGTCCAGATCTATATTCAAATTCCTATATCTCCGCTTCTATTCACCGTAGAGGAAAACTAAAAACAGTTTTGTAAAGAAAAATGTCTGCATAATAAGAATATTGAATAAAATGAAGTATGAAATTTTAGTCAAAAATTGACTTTTGAACGTAGTCGGATACTTTCAGTGTACCAAATGCAAAGATAACGGAATTCATAATTTCGATTACTTCCATTATAGACTCACGTTGCATGCGAACGTCGTGTTGTTGCTTTTGGTCCTGACCACCGCTGTGTGCGCCACCAGGTCATATATATTTGCTTCTGCGTTGAAGAAAGATACAACATGCGAAGATCAAGTGACGGCTGAAATGAAGTTCCAACTGGTGAAGGACTCCCTGAGCAGAGTGAAAGTCCTCTTCCCTAGATGCAGTGAGTGATTTTAATCTGCAGCTCCAAGATCATAATTCCTTCATGCATTTTTGGGTTTGGGGGATTCTGTGAATGATGCATATCTCGTGTTTCCTCAGGGGATTCCGATGAAGATCCTACTAAGTGTAGCAAAAAAGACACTGCTATGGCACACATGAATTTAGCTCTGGACACACTGGTTGGACTCAAAGTTGGAACTGGAGGTACCAAAGATTGCCCCAAATGTGAGTATTCTGACTTTTTCCATATAGTACCTTATGTGTTAACACTAGAAAGACAGAAAGTTGCCTTATAACTAGAAACACTGAAGGGGCCAATTTGGCCCCTGGCTCTTCTTTTTAAGGGTTAGATTACATTATACAGCTTATTTTCAAATGGTAGATAATAAGTAATGGAATGCATACTAGTATTCAAATTGAAAATTTATCATACTGACCCTGCTTTTTATATCATTTTATTTTGTTCATTTGTTCAAGCAATCAGCACATTTTACTTACTTTAGCATTTCCCGCGTACTGCCTTTTTGGAATTTGAGCAGGTATTTTTGGTGTGGTTTCACATGCAGAACTTCCACAATCTGCTTTTCAATATATTTATTTGGTGATGTCTTCTTTTATAACTACCTCCTGCAAATTCTGAGTATTTGCTGCATTAATTTTAAATGCCACATTCGGAGTACGAAGCTCTTCACAAAGCTGCAGGAGGAAATTTTATCCTGCTAAGTTTCTGCTTTCCCGTCACTTCTTTATAGAAAACCCAAACATTTACCGCAGATATGTCTAAAATATAAAAAAATACTTGCATAAGCCAGCGACGAGATTCCGATTTTGTAGTGTACAGGAGTGACATTTGGTCTACAATGTCGACGCCGTACTTAGTCTGGTTTATAAAAATGTAGTTTCTGGCCTTCTCATTACTATCGATGGTAACAGTAGGGTGAAGAGAACTTAGTCACAAAACATTTTTTTTTTCATCTTTCCCTGGTAATCAGTAAGCGTTGTATCAGAGCCTTTTCTGAAAATATCGTGAATGAAGAGGTTGTTTTCCTAATTTTGCTGTTGGTGGTCTGCGGTTTTTCTCAGTGTTCCTACGAGGCTTGTGCATTTTGACTTCAACTGTTCACACAATTTTAAGGATGTAATATAGTTATCTGTGTGGTTATGTTTCTCTCTTTTCCCAAAGTGTGTCGCAAATCACTACTAACTCACATTCATTGTGTTACTAATCTTTGCTCGCAGCTGGGGAGGGCTTTTAATGCTTGTAAACAGGATGTAGAGGAGGAAGACAAAATACAACTATTTTGAATGTCGTTACAAGGTAATTATAACCCTCAATCAAGAAAAATTTCACGCTATCACTACGAAATGAGATAGGGTTTATTTGGCCTTTTCGCTTCTTTATAGGTATACGGTTCATTATCTCCGCTTCTATGACAGCGAGGCCAAAGTGATTAAATACACATTAAGTATAAGATAAATAATTAAGTCATGAAATATCAACTTATTCAATCGGCGAAAGCAACTTATTCACAGGGCGAGAAACAACGCGAGGGACCAAAAAGGCCCATTCCGTCTTTCTAGTGTTAATTATACATATTTTCCAGGGAATAACAGCTATAGTACGATCACCACGAGACTTGGCTCTCCTCCTACGACACTTAAGGTGTCGCAGTAACCAAGTTGGATGACTACCTGTTTCAAATCATTTTGTGTTGTATTTTTCCGTCCAGGTCCCGATCCTAGGGGCGAGGGAGGTCCAGTGGACTGTTCCGAAATCTTGGATATGGGAAACAAAGAGAGCGGCGTGTACACGATATATCCCAGAAGTCGGGTCAACGGCACCAGAGCTGTCCAAGTATTCTGCGACATGGAAACGGACGGTGGTGGATGGATAGTAAGTCAATGTATTACCTTGTAATGTTTGGACCTAACACAGATTTATTCATAATCCTGCTCACCCAGCCTACAAGGGCTTAAGGCCGGACAAGGGATGGTCGGAAAGGGACTCCTGGCTCCACAGGAGCCAGCACTAGAATCTAGGTAGCCTTTACTTACATTCTTTCGGTGGCAGGACCGCCGTAGACAGGTTGGAAGAGCAGCGGATTAGAAACCGGAGGGTTGCGAGTTCGAAACTATCCAACCCAAGACCGTCGTGTAGGTGGGGGCTGGTGCTTCTGCCATGGCCTCAAACATCCTCACGTTGGGGTGGTGTGGAAGTTTGGAGAATGGGGTGCCAGCTCAGGTGTTGATCTCTTCATCTGACCGTGATTCAAAATTACGAGGTGTTGTCCTCGGGTCTTTTTCTTGGGGCTGCTCCAGTGTCGTCATCAATAGTATATACAATCATACGCTGCAAACGGGTACAGGATGATAAAAAATTTTGAATAAAGACGAACACAAGTACAAAGACTAAATTATAAATAAATGTATTCGAACTGAATAGACATGCATTTAAATAAACAATATAGTTAAGAAGTATATGCATATAAGAAATATACAGAAAATGTATCCTAATGGGATAAATATGTACAGGTCTGAGAGACCTCCACCAATCTCCAATCCAGCATTGGCTACTGACTTAACTATTGAATTTTGCTTTCCTCGTGGTTGGCGACTCTTTGTATAAACAAAGCAATTTATAATCGCCAATTAAAACATCGCTTCGATTTATAAGCGTGTGAAATGTGGCAGACCTATGAACTTCATTTCAATAGCCACCATTGAAATAAACGATAAGAGAAAATAAATGTTCTCGAAAATAACTTCATTCATCTTCCGTGTCAGTGCCAAAGTGGTTAAGTAAAAATGGTACTTCTCAAAATCAAAATGAATATTTCACTCTTTCTCACGAAAATATTCAGGAACAAAGAAGCATGCCATGATACAAATAATTGAAATTTGGAATCGTAGATTCATTTAGTTTCGATTTTAAGCATGTGTTACATTATTTTTTAAATTAATGATGCACTTGACTCCTTTGGAACCATCAGAAGTCAGACTTAACCCCTTTTGCCGTGACAAGAAAGATATATTTTCTTTAAATTAATTGAGAACTACTAATAGACTTTGAATGATATTGACGTATTTTGTTTTTATTTCTCAAATTAAATTTGCTTTGAACAAGAAATGGAACTATACTTTCGCAAGGCGCCAACTAACTTCCTATACCGTAATGCTATCTCAGCTTGAGCCGGTATATGTAGAAGTAGTAATAAGATAAATAAATACACAATAAAATAAATTAATTAATTAAACTTAAAAAATTAAAGCAAAGGTTTTCAGCGTTTTCGCTACTCCCAAAGGATCCGCCGGGGGCTTATCCATTGTTAGACCTTGCGACAACCCAAATCAACCTACCAACATTCCGCCACAGGAACTGTGTAAGTTTGCACATTGATAACCCGTACTTCACGAGATATTAAGTGTTCTGTGATATAAAATCGTGAAAAAAATTCAAACCCTTTTCCGTTGAGCATGTTAAAAAAACTGTTTGTTGTGACTGATAGCACGATTGTGATAATCCGAGTTGTGATAACGACCCAGGCGTCAGTCTTGAAACCCTGAAGATGATATGAGTTTTGATTCCTTTAACGACATTGCACTTGTGTGAACCAGGGCTTCAAATAGTGCGAGTCGTCAAAAATAAACACCCATTGCTCTCAAATAAAAGTCAAGACAGGATTGAGCAAAGCAGTTTCCAAACGTGTGCCCCAGTTCGTGGTACTGATAAATAAGAAACACAACCCATAGACGTGAGATGTAAATAGACCAGGGATGCAGACTTGTTAAGACCAGGAGCAGCATAGATTAATTGAATTATGGGGAGGCAGCAAAAAACATGAGTTATCTATCATATTTATTTTATTTTTATTTATCATATATTGTTACAAAGATAATAAAAGTAAATCAAGAATTTGATTTGATGCGTGACTTTGCATTGATTTAGCAGTCTTTTCAATATTTTGATTCGATTTTTGTAGTAGCCAAATGCAAAATTGATTCTAGATTTTCATTCGTCTAGTGGTTCCTATTTATTGATTTGTTAATATTAATGACTGAACAAGTTTGTTCATAGAAACGTAGGCCTTGCCTTTAGCCCTGCTACTTTATTATGTGCACGCGCAATTTTTGTAAATTGCCTGTCGTGTGACTTGTTAAAATTAAAATAATACATAGTGAGCCGGTCTGCCAACAAATCAAGAGAGGGCAGATATGGCCCGCGGACTACGGCCTGTGCATCCCTGAAGTAGACTGAGCATTGCTGTTAAGAGGTACCAACATGTCGACTTGTAGTCACGTGACCGTTTTGGGAAAAATTGACTTGGTGGCATCTTATCGCCTCGTTTGGAGATGTAACATCTAAAGACAGGGTAGATATTTCAATGCGCATTTCTATAGAGTAGCGACAAAATTGGTGAAATCGCCAGTCTGCTGCTATGTCGCGCGGACCAATCAGATGATGAATCAACGAATGGGCATCTTTTCCAGTCCCGTGAACCAATCAGATGATGAATGTTCGGTTCCACCCATCTAACGAAAATATTCTAAGGGGCACGTTACTACTAGTTTTATTCACATGATCCTGGCCACAAAAAGGTTACCATTGCTCACTCTACTTTTATATTTCCTCTATGGTAAAACCATTAACTTTAGAAGTATCACAAATCATTGAAATATATTTCGTTAAAAAAAAAGCAAAGTTTGGAAATGAATCTCCTATTAATTTAATAAAACTAAATCGGTGTATTTTACTCAAATATTTTATTGAAATAAAATGCAGTTTTTTAATATTTATATAATTTCACTACAATTCAATTTATTAAAGTCCTCAAGGCTTCGGTTTATGGCAAGCATATCAATACAAGTTATGAACCACGAAAAGGTACAAGTGATGTGTCAAGACAAAAAGACTTCGAAAAGCTGCAGCTTACGTTCGAGTAGTCATGGTAACCTGGACACTACGTGAACCGACCTCAGACCAATTTAATAGAAGTGAAGATATTCGTTTCATACAGCCGTGCTCTTCACTGTCTAGGAGTAGTTGAAGATCTTTGATTTGCTCCTAAACAATTAGTGGACCCGTTTTTCGTTGCCTGCAATTTGATTTGTCTTCCGTTGTCTGGGATGTCACGAATTCGCACAAAAAATGAATGGTTCGCGATGAACACTCAAGTTGCCAGTTGAAGTTGTTATCACTTCCAACAATTGTCTGAAGCCCTGTAATAACAAACACGGCTTCTATTATTGCCAAGGCTTCACTGCGTTGTAATTCAAGCTTCTCTTAATACGATACTACAGTTACTCAGCTGATAAATGCAACTCTGGACAGCCAAATGGTGGCAAACATCCGACCAAGCATAAGGAAGTACGTCTGTGATTTTAATGCAGTTCTTATGGTTTCTCAAGCAATTGTCAATCATCGAATTCGTCCACTGCTAAATTTTAGAGGGTAGTGGTGAACATGCCCCCACTACAATATAATGCATAACGTTGTGTACATAACATTGTAACATGATAATACCATACAGTACACGGGGCAGTCATGGCTCAGTGGATATGCCCACTGCACTATCAACCTGCGAGTTGTAGGCGGCGCAGGTTCGATTCCTCTTAAGTGCATTCCTCCCTGGATGTATTTCTCTCTTCTGTGTTCGTGAAACTTTCATTGTGTGTATGTCTATTACTTGACATTGAATGTCTTGTGTCTGGCGCAGCATGGCCAAATATGGCCCTTGAGCCATAACCCCCCAAAAAACCATGGTGTACGCAACATTATAACGTAGTAATAACATAGCGTACATAACATTGTACGTAGTAATAACGCAATGTACATAACATTGTAATGGCTGTCTACTATAAAGTCCTTTTTGGGTAAAATAATATTACAGGTTTTCAAGACGTTGCTACACACTCTTTAAGTCTTGCAACAATATTAATATTTTCAAACAATTTTTTTAAATGTATTTAATTAACTTTTTAAGAAAATGCGTTGTTTCTCGAAAATAAGTTTCTTAACTTGATCTCGAGTCTTTTTTCTTTGAAATAGGTTATACAAAGAAGAGGTAACTTTTCAACCCAGACAGATTTTTTTCAAGGTTGGGAAGCTTATAAAACTGGCTTTGGAAATGTAGAAAAGGATTTCTGGTTAGGTGCGTATACGTTACCTTTATAATATTTACCTGTAGTTAGCTCTATGTTTAGTCAAAGTTACTTTCAAGTTTTAATGAATTAGTCAAACAAATTGAAGTGCGCATAATGTAAGGTGGTTGATTGATAAGTAAAGTCTATTACCAAATGACCTCGCTTGTAGTTGTGGAAGAAAAACTTTTCTGCAAACGTTCGGTAGCTGATAGTATGTAGTGTACACGAGCTAAATTTCAGTTCGCTACTTGACGTCCTTGAGTAATAGTGTCCATTAGTCACGAGTTCCGCCTCAGATTTGCTTGTAGCCGTTCCGCTCACGTTTAGGATTCAATCTGATTGCTCTTGAGAAATCAACTATCGTTTCTCAATTCCGAATTCATTCCCTGAAATTTTTGAAGCCCAGCTCAGATGTTGACCTCGTCATTTGACCGTGGTTCAATATTACGAGGCGTTAACTTCGGATATTTCTCTTCGGGATTGGTCCCTGAAGGTTGCCAATAGCCAGTTGCTCCAGTGCGACTTATACTAAATTACCTCCTACTTCTTGGAATATCCCTGTGACTATAAGGAGATTTTTCTGTCAAGCAAAATGTAGGTTGTGGTAGTATTTCTACGGAGAAACGTGTTTCCTGTACATATTCTGAATGCGACGTCTTGTTGGCTTGTTTTTCAAATACAATTTCAACACTTCGCAAATAAAATGTCCAAAGAATGAATTCTGAAATGATATTCGATAGTTGATTGGTCAACGCCAGTCATATCCAACGTCAATGTCGATTAGTCAAACGTTGCCAAAACAGTGGTAAACTGCATTATTAGGTATCCACCATGTGTAACACACGAGATAGTATTTGGATAGCAGAAGTAAAATTCGAAGACCGTCTGGTTTGTTTGTTTAACCTTCTTTTTAGTTGGGGGCGCATCCTCTCCGCTCTTACTAGCTGAAGTCACTACGGATATAGGAAAGGTCCCGAGGAAATATGGCAGAGGTCTCGGCAAGTTAATTACGAGATTCATTTTACACACGGGTGTGAAAAAGAAAATCAGATATCGTTCGCCGAACGCAGGTTGACAAGTTTTCTCAAAGAGTTCGTATGTATAGGTGTCCTTCAGGTCAAACTTATATGGACCTTAGCCGGTGTCTTTAAAGCGGGGACAGATAGAGCCTTATCTCTATTTATTCGTCCTAACGTTTATAGTCTGGCTTAAGCTTGTAGGGCTTGGAGTGAAATTTCCACATAGGTATCTATGTCTTATTTCAATGACAGTTATAATTCGTCTTACATGAAACTACACGCCTTGTCATGGTTCTGATCCCTGAACCATTCTCCGAACTCTTGGAGCTGGGCTAGGAGTTGATTCAAACAATTTACACAAGCGGCTTATCACTCGGAGACACATCGTGCGATGCTTAATGCCAATTGGTTAATCTCATGATTCAAGTCTTTCTTGGAAGTGCGTCGTAAAACCGCAGTCTAACATGTGGTTGATAGAATCACCTACTTCCCACATAGACTGGTGTTCGACATCGGGTATCACATGAAGAAGTGTTCCGGGAACCTTTCGTGGTTGGTGAGTTGCTGGTTTTGCAAAGGGGTCGTACAGATACACATTGAGATCTGGTTTTAGGAAGAACTGACGTGTGAGCACTTATAATCCACTTCTTATTACTTTACAGGAAATGAATACATCTACACTATTACCAATCAAGGCGTTTATTCCTTGAGAGTCGACTTGAAGAGCATATCCGGGGAATACAAGTTCTCTTTTCACGACAATTTCTGGATAGGCAATGAAAAGTCCGCCTACGTTTTGCATGTGCAGGATTTTACTGGGAATGCTTGTAAGTATTTTTGCTTGATTTTCAAACTCTTTCCTACTGTTGTTTCATTTAGAACTGGGGAAGCAGATATTAAATTTGCTACGAACAATGTGTGCATAAAAAGGGTTTTTCGATTTTATGCATTGAATACGTCCTTAAAATCGGTATGGAGGTCATCGATAGAAACTTGCGCGTCACAAAAGTGTACCTCAAGGCCCCAAAACTCCAGGGGAATCAGTCCATGGGGATAAATGACCTACCATCGTGTAGAGGAAGGTGGACCGAGTTGACCAGGTCGATCACTAATCCACTCTACACTCTGACCTTTGTACTGCGTGGTGGGGATATGAGTCACATTTCGGGATTACGCTGGTCTATTTAACCGCTGTAACTACAGATCTAATCGACGGGTCGTGGCGAGTACGTGCTTAAATTGAAGAGAACGACGAGTTTTACAATTACATTTGATTAGTTGACAGTTTAAACCATTTGTGTGAAAATTGTGTGCAGTGGAAATTGACAATTTGTCGAAGATTTCACTATGAAGCCAAATGACACACTAAATTTCAACTGCGGCATTGGAAACGTAAACAGGTTGAAAGAGCAGTTCAAGACGAACAAAATGATACCAAGAAGTCTAAACCTATTACAAGTGCAGAGAGATCTAGAGCTTACCGAAGTCGCAAGGAGGAGGAATGCGTACGCGGTGACTTCCAACTGAACCATCTAACGAGCTGCCACCACGCTTGGAAACACCACCATCGACCTTACCTTTGTCAGGAACATCAGACTATGAACATCGACACTATGCCGTTTGTCTCGTATTTTAGTTATCACAGACCCATCATCCATAAGATCGCCATAGAATAATACTAAGCATTGTCCACACTCTAACACCATTATTATGTATCCACCAAAACTTGCTAAATAAATAAATGTTAAACAAATACCTTCCGTCTTCATTTCATCAGCGACCCACTTTCCGGGTATTCCGCCCAAAAGTATTCACGAACCAAACCTTACGGTACAGTGGGGACTGTGCCTACCCGCTGTTTTTTCTTTCCTCGCAGTGTACGTCTAATCAGACAAGGAAACCTCTGGTATTATGATGATAGAAATGTCAGTGCGTTATTTTTTCCCTGAATAATTTGATAAACAGAACGCAAGAAAAACAGCGGTAGGTTGTGTTGAGGGCACAAACCGCAGTTTTGACGTGAATACTTGGGTCTGATGAATTGTGGAATGAATGAAACAGACATAGGAAGCATGAACGATTGTTTATTGGGAATATTCAACAGTTAATTTACAGTTTGAACAGTTAAAGTGTAGTTCGAAGTTAATCATCATCATAATTGGCACAACAGTCCTTTGTGCGCATTGGCCTTCTTCAGAAGTTTTTCCCAGACTACCCTCTCTCCAGCCATGGATCTCCAGTTCTTGACTTTCATGGTACTGAAGTCCGAATCCAGACAGTCCCTCCATCTCTTTTTTTGGCCTACCCCTTTGTCTTTCACAAAAAGGGACTGCATTAAAAACTTTCCATGGCGTTCTCTCTGAATCCATTCTCAAAAAATGACCCACCCATCTCATTCTGTTCAATTTTACAAATTTTACTATGTCTTCATTTTCAAAAAAGTTTGTATAATTCAAAATTGTGTGTCTCCTTTGCCAAATACAATTATCAAGGACACCCCCAAAGATGGCCCTCAAAACTCTCCTTTCAGAAATTGCCAAAGCTCTCTCTTTCTTTTGCTGTCAATGACCATGTTTCAGAGGCATGTATTAATACTGGTCTTATGAGAGTTTTTCGTACAGCAGGATTATTGTTTTTCTTTTGATGAGATGAGACTTCAACTCTCTGGCTTAGTTTGAAGTTAATATTAAAGGATAATGTGATTGATTAGAGGCCTGTGATTGTAACGTAGTTCGATAGCTTTCGAATGTACCACTTACGCAGTTTTTTCTCCACGCAATCCAAAGTTGCATTAGCCCAAAATAGCCCAGCACAGTTGAATTTCGACATATTGCAGACCGCCTCTCCACGATCAGTACGCCTGCGCACTCGATTCGAAGGTCATGTCAGGTAAGGACATCCTTTGTCTACACACGCTATATTTATCATCTGAGTGTTTCTTCTAGTACATAAATCATAAGACAAATAGTTTTAACGCATTTTTGTAACGCTCGACTTTTCATTCATGGCATCCAGTACTGCTCCGATTTGAAAGAAGAATTCACGTCAAAAAATATTATGTACAACTCGACAACGAAATATTTTTTGGTTGGTTTGGGTATTTTATGGCGCAAGGACCATACATGTTCAAAGGCTTATTTTTATCGCCTCTATTGGTCATTTTCTGAAGCTATTGCCTTATTGATTACGTTTATCATCTTTTCTTTTAGCCAATGACTTGCATACTCAAGACAAAATGAAATTCTCGACCAAGGATCGTCAAAACGACGGCCATAAAGCGGATGACGCATGCGCAGAACATTTCCATGGAGCCTGGTGGTACCCTCCCACGGGGGGTTGCGGCCTGTCCAATCCCAACGGACTGTACATGCCGGGCATCGACAATCGCAACAGCAACTGGTGGTGGAACTGGACCGGCTACAAGGGCTTGCATTTCATAGAGATGAAAATTCGACATAGGAGTCCGAAGTGAGATGGCCCTTACTCTAAGCAGACGCGATGTGTCAGGTCGTGTTTAATAGTGGATAACATCTTCTAAGGTGTTATTTGTATTTTTCAGGTATATTTTTCAAGAAGTGCTTCTTTTCAGTGCTTTTTTAAAAACAGTGAATAAATCATTTATTTTTTATGTGAGTTTTAATAATTTTATTTATTTCATACAATATTCAATATATGATTTTCAGCAACTGTCGAACTAATAACCCTCCACGTGGTTTCGAAGAGATATCTCGTCCATCAAGATGTGATCAATTTTACAAATGACGAGATATCTCTTCAAGATATTACCAATTTTTTTATGATATTGGTCAGTTTTTCCTAATGATCGTGTTTTCTTCTAATGGCGAGATATCTAGTCTGTAAAGATCTGTTTACTTTTGCTAATGACGAGATATATCGTCGACACAACCAACTGGGGGAGCAAACTTTCAAATTGTTTGTCCTTAAATAATTATCACCACGCATTACAGAACTCAAACATTCTCGCGTTTAACAAATTTGTTTCAGTAATAATCGATAGGCCACATCAGAAAACGATACATGAAGTCAAAGTGAAAGCTGGACTACAAAGTGAAATTGGTCAATAATTACAAACTCGAAACTTTTTTAATCCTTCTCAACTGATATAATCCCTATTCTAAGAAGACGTGTTGATCAGGATATATTTAAAAGAGGACAATTTCGGAGGCGTCATTTGTATTTTTTATATCTTTTTCAAGATGGCTATTCTCAGATTTGAAAAACGGTGACTATATCATGCATTTAAATCTTTTTAAACTTTTAATTAACTTGGTTCAAACAATACTACACAGTTTTTCAATGACTCTTAAAGGCTTTCAGATGATTTATTTTTTAAATAATTTTTTCCCTTATTACATGATTTGAATGTTCTCGTTTAACAAATTACTTTTAATCTTCTTTAGGCCACCCGCAAAAAAATTATATACAGGGTGATTCAAAAGGTCTTAGACAAACTTTAAAGGTAGGTCAGGAATATAAAAACAAACCAATTTTAACATAGGAACGTATAGCCGAAACGCTCCCCGGAGTTACTAGAAGTACAGGAAGAATAAAAAATAAAGGAATACAAGTAAAGTACATGTTTATTATACATACGTTTACAAGTTCAGAGGTGTTCGAAATTCCTTCCATCAGCACCAATACATGCCTTGCAACGTCAACGCATGGATTGATTAACTTGTTTTGAATTTAGTTCAATTTCGCGTACGACCACTTTCATGCCAGGACTGCGCGTCGTTTGGTACCGTCCACAATGGCTGTTTACTGCGAATGATCCCCTTTCACATAATCTGTGGTGCAAACACACAAACGTTTGATGATGAGGCATGAGTCCTTTTGAGAACCATTCACGGTACAATCGCACGGCAGCTCGACCGTTTCCATTCGTTGCCCCCATATGCTTAACTGCATATCTGCTATCTCAAAATTGATGTAACAATGCATCCTACTTCTACAAAAATCAACGACTAGAACGACGATAGCTCTGGTTGTCCAACTCAATTCCTGTAAAAACAACACCCTCTTGTACATACACGCGCGCGGAAACATAAGGAAAATACACGCTCGCGGAGTTTGCGGTCGTATGTTCCTTTGTAAATATGGTTTGTTTTTTATTCCTGGCCTACCTTTAAAATTTGTCTAAGAACTTTAGAATCATCCAGTATATAGTGAGTCAAAGTTTAAAACAGACACCGGAGTGAATGAACTTGGGTAAAACAGTTATAAAAGTTTTGTTTTAGGATTCCTGATATTTGGTTTGAATAGCTGTGATAACGAGATTTGTACCAACACCATAATATAGCCCTTACTTATCAATCAGTCCTCTTACATGTAATGGTGTAATGCAACACGTAATTAAACCAGATTTGTAGCTCACAAGCATATTGTACTTTAAAGTTCATTTCCTTTTTTTCTTTGGGATGTTTTTCACCACTGATATGGTATAGTCTCATCGCAATTTTCTACTGTGACCAAATTGTCTCATTTTAACAATCGAAAATAAATACCCAGGCTTCCACTTTAATCTGATAGGCACAAACACTACAGGATGTACAAAAAATACAAATTTCTAATTAGTCTGTTACTTTGCAAAGTGTCATTCCTAAAGGACATGAAATTTCATTTTTCGAACTTTTTTGCCTAACGAAAGCGAAACTGCGTGAACAATTTTGAATTAAAATACTATCTGATACACAATTATTGGATTTTCTACCCAACTTTTTCAACTAAAACCCAAACTTATGAGATCATTCTTTCGTAACGGAATTTATAAGCAGACGATATCGAAGTGTTGCCAGGTACTTCATTAACAGATCTAATTATCTTTTCCATTGAGAATAACCTCATGCATCATCGATCGACCGTAGAATTTCTTAGTTCTCTTTTTTTCTCGTCGAAACATTGTAATAACCACAGAACACGTATAATTACACTGAAAAGGCGGGAACCATTTTGTTCGAAACAATCAATGGCTGCCACAAATCAAATGCGTGCCCGTATCATTTCCCTCGTTACAAGACAAGGAAGACTTTTACCATGTAAGAAAATGAAAAAATAACGAGTTTTCAAGAACGAGTAGGATTTCCATTTATCTTTGGAATAAGTATACCACTTTGGGGCAGTGGAAAGCATTTGTTCTTGATTCCGTTGTGTGTATTTTCCCCTCTGAGCACATTTCTCTTCTTTCGTGCCGGCCATGTTTCATGATACGTGTCGAGCCGTAGCGATTTTTTACTCCGAACTAAGTAAAATGTGTCTATCTTGACATAGACAAAATGTGCTCATTCATTTAGTTAGACAGATTCTGCACCAATCAGGCACGATTGAAACGAAAAAATTCTATTGGGCGAAAGGATTCTTGATTGCTGAAAAAAAACTTTCTGTATTTGAGAGACGATTCTACAACAGCAAAATTTAGTCCGCTAATTAACTGCAAAATTGAAACTTTAAAAACTGTTTAAAATAAAAACCTATCGAGTACACACAAAATTCTAAAAAATCATGAGTAAACTTTATCTGAAAACATTTATACATTTGGAAACGTTTCATTTAGTTTTCCGAAATAAATTACGATTTCAAACTAATTATTTCTTTGCTTTCATATATACAAAATACTTTGCTTTCATATATACTCCAGTTGACCCATATATGGGGTCATTCCATGTGAAACCGCACAGAAAAGGGCATTTTCGATCTGACCCCCTGGAGGATTTTTTTAAGCTCTGCTAATTTGTTTCTCAGCCATATATAAGAAATTCTGGAAATTTTTAGCTTCCAACTTGCAATAATTTGTTATCTATATTAATTTTAAATTTGAAAAATTGGGCAATTTTTCATGATTTTAGACTTACTAAATCTTCTGTACCTCAAGACCTAATAGTCCAATCATACTGAATGACAGTGTATTTTGTAGAACAATGTGCAACCTTTCTAATGACGTATCATATGACCTTTTAAGTGACTTTTCAATTTCAAGGTCATTCAATTTGACCAACAATTACAAAAAAGTATACTAATTTTATTCTAAAAAATATGTATTAAAGGTGCACACTATTAATAATTGCCTTCTGAAATTTTCATAGTGGGACATGCATGTGTGTGGGATCATAATTAAAAAGTATTCGAAATAAATGGAAGTATGTAATTAGTACCCATAAACACCTGTATATTTTTACCCGTTTGTCCAATAGAGATGAAAGAGGGCTTATTTCATCGAAAAACGTACGTGTTGTAACGGCGGCTAGGGAAATTGACAATCTTGCCGGCGGATCAAGCGCCGAAAAAGGGAACAACAACCATAGCAGCCGAAAGACAGACAGGGAAGCTGATAATCTTGCCGCGATCAAGTGCCGAAAAGAAAACCACCAGAGCAACTTATTTTTAGCGGCAGATAGGGAAAGCACCATTTCCAGAGACGAAACTGTTTGCGGCTTCGAAACAAAAGGCAGGCGCCTTTCTGTCGCTCTCTATGACATCTAGAGACAAAAAGGTTCGGAGATGAATTACGATGCCCATTGCCGACAAGAGTTAATGGTTCCCTTTCAAGTCCGCCGAAGTCTGACGTAAAGGTCAGGGGGAGAGGCCAACGTGCGAGAGCCATTCAGGAAGGTCCGAAGAAGGTGAGGTAATCAACAGCCAACCAGCACCGACTAAGAGGCCGACCCGAAACGAAAAGGAGGAGTCGAGAAGCATCCGATATATATATATATATATATATATATATATATATATATATATATATATATAATTTTTGAGATCTTTAGAGAGAAGAGGATAGAAGAGAGGAGATGAGAGTCGAACGAGAAGTGAACACCCATTCACTGTCGGCGAAAGATTGCCATCTTCCGGGAGAAAACTACTCACCCGGGTAGTAGAGATTTTAAGCTAATCCGAGCTGGAAAAGGCCGATATATCCCGCCCTGGGATTCTATACTCGCCTGAGTATTTTATGGAGAAAGGCTCGCCCGTAGCCGTGAAGGAGACTCCTCCGAGAAACCTGTGCAACTGCTTGTCCGAGTAGTGGAGATTGAGCTGGAAAAGACTGAGATATCCTGTCTTGGAACTCTATACTCATCTGAGTATTTTATTGAGAAAAGGCTCGCCCGTAGCCGTGCATTAGACTCCTCCGAGTAATTTGTGAGAGGCTCGCTAGCCGCCATAAGAAGGCTCATCTGAGTATTTTTATTGAGAAAAGGCTCGCCCGTAGCCGTGCATTAGACTCCTCCGAGTAATTTGTGAGAGGCTCGCCAGCAGCCATAAGAAGCGCCTCGATAAAACTTTGGTCTTTTCAGCGAACTATCTGTAAATGAACTCTTCATTCATTTTACCGACTAATCTATATATATAAAATAGGATGTGTGTATATGTGTGTGTGTGTATGTATGTGTGTATATTTTCTATACAAATCTACACCGTTTGACAAATTCACACCAAATGTGGTACACTTATACTTTAGAACACTGCGGTCAGCATAGGCTAACTCTTAACCCCCGTTCTATTGGCCCTGGGGGGGCTAAAAACTATTCGAAATCGCCATAGAAATAACATTGAGCATAGATTAATTGCTTTAGGCAGCGATGGTTGCTTTACCACTGTTGATCGAAAAACAATTTTTTCCGAAACAAATTAAATTACAGTATTTATGTTTGAACTGACTTTTTAGTTCTTCCCATGATGTAAATAAATTATAGATATTTTATTGATGAAGGGAAAGAATATTTTAAAATATTTATGCTTGCAAGGAAATTCAAGGAAAGGTTTTCAGGAGTTCAAGGATTATTTTCAAGGAAAGTTGGTGTATATTTCGACCAACTTTCCTTAAATAATTTATTGAACACGTAATGATTTGTAGAATTCTGTTTCACAAGGCTTTTTAGGTAAGGCGTGTAACTTATTTTAAAATGTCCGGAATAGATACATGTGAATCCTTCGTTGAAAGCAGTGATTTTCTTTCTGAAAAATTCTGTAAAATCGACCTTCTGCTTTTTGAAAAAATTTTATCTATTCAGTTTAATTTGTCTACACCGATTACATTTATTTCTAACAAGCACCGTTATTCCGAAAAGCACAAACGAAAAACTCAATGATCATAAAAGCGTAATTTTGCTACTCGGTATCTGGCAGCACCAGAATTAATGTTTACTTTTTTTATAAAACTTTGTAGAACTTTCTAGAAAGTTGGGGAAACGGAAACTTCCTTGGACTCATGGTGGAGAACATTCCAGTACTCACTCGATTCTTAGCTGGTCGTATTTAGAGGAAGCTAGCTCGGTAAGTCTTCCAGTTTATCATCTTTCAGTGAATCTGGCAGTTTTATTTCGCTCTTTTAGTTGATTGTATAGTGTTTCCTACTTTATTGGACAGTGATAGTGTACATTTTGGATTTATATTTCTAAACTGATGTAAGTACTACATAATTTTAAATTCGTTTTTTCGTTAATTTTAGCTTTGTATTATATTCTATAATAGATTTCATTGCTCATTGAGAGTATGCCTTTTGCTTAATTTTTTAAATAAGTTTAATGGGGGATCAGAATTAATGCTTTTTTTAAAACCAGAATAAAAGTTTATTTTTTAGTATGATTTAGAATTCTGTGTTTGAGTATTTTGATTGACAGCTTTTAAGTAAGGCATTAATATTTTTTATTTGTGTTAAAAATTTGATATTCCTAAACTGATGTAAGTACTTCGCAATTTTAAATTTGTCTTACCATTCAGTTTATATTAGCTTTCTTTTTTTATTGTATTCTGTAATCGATTTCATTGCTCAGTGAGAGTGTGCCTTTTGCTTATTTTATGAAATAGCATTTCTTTGTATTCATTGACAGATTTCTTTGCTGAGCAATGCCTCCAAGGAAGCGGAAGGCGATCGGCCAAGTGCAGTTAACGGCTAAAATGATGAAAGATGAGCATAGACAAGAAACTTCCGAGGAGAGGAATAGAAGACTTGCGATTGCGAGAGAGCTACTACATCTAGAGCAACAGAGACGGCACAGCAGCGTGAGTCCCGACTTCAGGATAAGAGGGATAGTGCTACTACATCTAGAGCAACAGAGACGGCACAGCAGCGTGAGGCCCGACTACAGGATAAGAGAGATAGAGCCAAACGATCACGGACTGCGCACCATTTTAGCTTAGCATAGGAAGAATTCCACTACCATTCACATAAAAACTACTCGCTGCATGCAAGTGTTACCATCGGGAAAATGGAAATGGTTTGTAGTTACTGTCAAGCCAAAAAGTTTAAATCAGAGTCTACTGGTATTTGCTGTAAAAATGGAAAAGTTAAACTCTGCCAACTGGAACCACCACCACAAGAACTTTTGACTTACACATCAGGAGATACGTCAGAGTCGAAGCATTTTCTTAGTAACATCAGAAAATACAACTCATGTTTCCAAATGACATCATTCGGTGCCTCATGAGTTGTTGGACAGCCCGGATTTCCGTCGACATTCTAGGTGCAAGGGCAGATTTACCATAGAGTGGATCGTTGCTTCCGCTGCCAGATCAACCACCAAAATTTCTATAACTATATTTTATTCAAAACGAACAAATGGAAACTGATCAGAAGTGCGCCTACATCTCGGGAACAAGACGTCAGATTGTGTTAAACTTACAGAGGATGTTTCATGAGCACAATAATCTTATTAAAACCTTTGAAACAGCATTGGAACGTATGCCAACAGATGAATTTAAAGTAGTCATAAGAGCAGACCGAAGACCAGCAGGCGAACACGAGCGGCGCTTTAACTCTCCTCAAGCAGATGAAGTCACGGTGGTTATATCAGGAGATGAGTTTCATCAACGGGATATTGTTATTCAATGACGAGGTGAATCATTGCAGCGTATTTCGGAAACACATCGATCTTATGATGCTCTGCAGTACCCAGTGATATTCCCCCATGGTGAAGATGGATATCATTTTAATCTGAGGCAGATCAACCCAAGAACAGGTGAAACAACCAGCAAGAAAGTTTCAGCGAAGGATTTCAATGCGTACAGATTAATGGTTCGAGATACTGAGCAGAACCACGTATTGAACTGCAGGCAATTGTTTCATCAGTTCATCGTCGATATGTACGCTAAAGTCGAGAGTGAGCGTCTCCTTTACATTCGTCTAAATCAACGTAAACTGAAAGTTGATATATTCACCTGAGAGATGCTGTGGCAAATGACGGGAACGTTGAAAACCTCGGTGCCTTAGTCGTACTACCAGCTACATTTACAGGAGATGAGTTGCAGTCCCAGACACATGCACGAATACACACAAGATGCTATGACGTACATGAGGACGTACGGGAGACCAGTCTTATTTATCACCTTCACCTGCAATCCGATTTGGACGGAGATCAAGGAGGTTCTTACCAATCAATTACCCAGTGAGCGCCACGACTTGATTGCGAGAGTATTTAAACAGTAGTTGAAACTGCACTTTGCGCATCTTTCGTTTTTTAGAATTTTGCATTTTTTCGTCGGAATTTCGTTTCTGTTTGTCTTTATGTCTTAATCTTTTACATATTGCAATATTATGCAATATTATTATATGCAGGAATTAAATGCATGTATTTGCGTCCGAAGTATATTGTAGAAGCTATTAAAAAGTTAAAACGTATTTTCCGTACAACTTAAATGATAGCATTTTTCTGTGAAAGAAAAGTGCTTATTCTAATTCAATTTTCAAGCAACATTTAACCATTTCAACCCGAGCAACGCCGGGTAATTCAGCTAGTTGTAAATAAATTACATTAGTCTATAAACGGATACTTTTGAATGGTAACTAGTCTAAGCTACCCGTGAACCAAGACGTTACAGTATCCTTTCAGGTAATATATTTTAGAAAAAAATTCTGAAATACTTTTTTTTAATTTAAGGTTAAAGCCTTGAATTTCAAAACCTTCAAGGTAACCTTTCTGATCATGTATTACATGATACTATGAGTGACCTTAAAATCAGAAAGATCACTCATAGTATCATGTAATATATCATCAGAAAGGTTATACTTCTTTCTATGAAATAAGCCCTCTTTCATCTCGATTGGACAAACGGGTCAAAAGATACAGGTGTTTATTTGTACTGATTACATACTTCTGTTTGCTTAGAATATATTTTTAACTATGAACCCAGGCGTACTAAACTACTAAACTACAGGCACTAAGAAACTTTCAGAAAGCAAAGATAAATAGTGTACCTTTAACATATATTTTTTAGACAAAAATAAGAAATAAATTTTTTGTAATTGTTGGTCAAAGGTCAAATTGAATGACATTGAGATTGGAAAAAAAGTTGGAAAAAGATCGGAAAAAAAAAACTTAAAAGTTCATATGATACGCCATTGGAAAGGTTGTATATTTTTCAACAAAATAAGCTTTCATTCAGTATGATTGGACAGTTAGGTTTAGAAATACAGGAGAATTAGTAAGTCTAAAATCATGAAATATTGACCAATTTTTCAAACTTAAAATTAATATACATAAAAATAAAAGTAATAACGAGATACCTCATTATTAAGATATTGCCAATTCTTTTATACTGCCGTGATCAAGATCTGGTCAGTTTTCATCTAATGACCAAGATATCTCGTCCATCAATATCTGGTCAGTTTTGCTAATGACGAGATACCTCATCGATACAACCACCAGGAGGGTTTTACCCATAAGTAGAAAAATAAGACAGGTTTGAAAATAGTCAAAAATATATGCAAACAAAATGTTCATTTGGCATTATGGCTATTCGATTGGTTTCTAACACAAACGAAAGACCTATGTGCAGGTAGATTTTTATATAAGTGTACCATTTTGTTATGTGATAAACTTCTAAATAAAATTTTCCTGTTAAGTATATTTTAAACATTGTTTACTCAATTAATCACAAACAACCGCCTCTGGTCGCACAGCAATCAGACTCTTTCAACCACGAGCTTTTTTTTCGATTTCTTCGTGCATGATTTCAACACCAGTGAGTTCGCACAGAAAAAGAACAGTCAAATCAGAAAATCCAAGGTTAATTCATGAACGACCTCTTCTTTCATAACACTTTTTTGTCACCTTTCTTTATGGGATATGATATCGACCAAATGACAACCTCCGGCGACGCTGCAAATGTGGTCGCTACATTTTCCATCCCGTTTGAGCACATTTCCGAGATGATTTATTCAATTTCTCCTCGACTGTTTTGATTAAATTGTTGAATAGTTACCGGCTTGTTAACGTAGGTTCGTTCCTCTAAATAGCCAATGTGAGCAAGTGCAGCGATCCGAGAATTATTTTATTATTATATTTATTATATGCAAGCGCAAACGACAGTATTGTGAACTGTAACCATGATATGGGATGTGATAAAAAATAATTTGGAATTTAGAAGAATGGGAGAGAGGAGGGAGAGTGTGGATGGTTGTTCTTTATAATTTTGTATCGTCTTGAGTTTTTTCTTAATAAATGTTTAATTCTAATAATAAGCGTTCGTCTCCATATATACAATCAAAATGCATGTCTACAATTATTTAATGCGATCGAGCTTATCATTCAAAAAGTGAATAGAGTGAGTTTTCATCTCCTAGGTAAATTATAGATTAGGATGACCACGAAACGTCCCTACAGCCATATATATGTATAAAAAAATCCTGTGTGGTCAAATCAAGGCAACTAGATTCCCGATTGACATCACCAGATTTTGTTATATTCGACCAGGAAATTCGTCTTTTAGAATTTATAATGTTGTACGAGCTGTATGACATGCTGCTACATCTTGTTGAAACTAGATGTACTGTGAACCTTTTGTCGATCAATTTCAATCAGAAATTTTGCAGCATCGCACAAATGGTTGTGTTTCTGCGTGTTGAATTTGCTCTACAACCAAATATTGTAACTATTTTATAGGTATTTGCTAAAAAATAACTAATAGAGGTGTGGAACAATGTCCCATATCTTCTTTGGAAGCTGTGTTCTTCTCCCACATTAGCCATTTTGAAAAAGTGTGCTGGTAGCCCTAATTCAATGAAGTGTAATAATAAATACAGACCTCATTAACCCTCCAAATGGCTTTGATGAGATACCACCTTCCGCTAATGACGTGATATTTCTTCATCAAGAAACTGCAGATTTTTTGAGTCAGTTTTGACTGTCAGTTTTCTTCTATTGACGAGATATCTCGTCCATCAAAATCCGGTCAGTTTTGCTAATGACGAGATATCTCGTCACGATAACCACCAGGAGGGTTAAATAGTACTTTGATAATATATTACCATATTTAACAAACAACACTGTATAAAGAAATAAGTCGAACAAATTTTTAAGAAAACCGTATCTTTTAGCAACGAAAAGCAGTAATTTAGTCTGATAAAAAAACACGTTTTTCCGAACACATAAAGGAACAGGTTTGCTTTTTAAGTTCTATGTGTGCAAGGTCTAGAATAGGACAAGCTGCGCCAGACGCTTTTGTAGCAATAAAAAATCATAGTTAAAAAGGAGGAAAGGAAGACTAAAGTATATAAAAAAAGGAACAGGAGGTGGAGGAAGTTTAGTACCCCTCTGGTGAGACAAATTGTAACGGCTGAAATTTAATTTAAGGTGAGATATTTAAAATGTCCCATACATCCCCACTGTCCCATTCCTGCCACATCCTATTCCAAAAAAAAAAATGGTGCCCTTACATAAAAACAACTTGTAGGGTTTTGAATGAGTCTGAATGGGAAGACATAGAACAAGTCAAGACAATTGCTTCATTCCTGGATTGTCCATTTGCCTAGACACAGGGAATAATTCAAGGGCCCATAGGGACATATACGAAGAATATTTCATGCTGAAAAGTAATTGAAAATATACATTTAAACCATTTTAACCAGTTACAATTTTTGGTTAATGATACAAAAGATGCGTACATACATTAATCATAGTAGTAAAACATACGTAGATGCGTTAATCATAGAAGTAAAATATGCGTAAATACTTTAATCACACAAGTAATATATGCGTAGATACGTTAATCATATAAGTAAGACATGTGTAGATACTTTAATCATACAAGTAAAACATACGTAGACACGTTAATCATACAAATAAAACATGCGTAGATACGTGAATCATACTGAAAAATCTGCGTAGATACATTAATCACACAAGTAAAACATACGTAGAAGTGTTAATGCTACAAGAAAACTTATCAGGGCGAAGCTCATCTATTCCTCAAACTATTTTCTGAATACATGCCTGGTCCTCCGATTTAAATGAAAATATATGAATTTCTTTTATCTAAATTTCGCCAGAAAACATTTTAAGGATTTCAAGCTCTTAAGATTAATGTGAAGACAACTTAAGAATTATGAGTCTAGAAATCTGAAATTCATCTAAAGTATCCTAAGAATTTCAAATGTTAAAATTCACCTGAAACTTTAGTTTCATCGTCACAGACATTGTCTACGCACAAACATGTATAAATCTCTACAAAGTTTCACGTATCTTAAGATTCGAGTCAAGAATTTTCCGAAGCGATTATAAGAACGGCCTCTTAAGATTCATACCCGCGCTTACATTCTAATATTACCGTATGGAAAGATATTGAGTAAGCTGTTCCCGTATGTAACATATTGCCATGATAAATTGAAGTTTGGAAATGGGGATGATTAACAAGAGTTTGAGAAGAGAGAGAGACTAATGGCTGCCCTTCATATTTTGTTAATGTCATAAATATGCCGATACGCGCTGTTCAAACTCATCTCGACAAAATCGTTCATGTGCAAAAAAATTCATCGCAAAGTTTCCTACCGCTTGGGATGACGTCATATCACCGTTGTACGACAGTAATGTTTAGTAGAGGACCACATGAAATGTGTTGTTCCTATGGCAAATGTAGAGGCTCATCTCATCATTTTGTATCTGATATCCTAATAGAGCTTGGGGCCTTTGTAGTCAGGCTGAGAGTAACGGACTAACAACCGGACTGTTGCTAGTTCGAATCCAACCAAAGACAGTCGTGTACCCTTAAATCTGTTTTGGTCTCAAATGTCATCACGTTGATGTGGTGTGAAGTTTGGAGACTGGGATGCCAGCTCAGGTGTGACCTTGACATCTGACCGTGGTTCAAAATTATGTTGTGTTGTCCTCAGTTCTTTCCCCGAGGGTGATGATTTCGGACCGTCACCAATAGCCAGTTGTGTTGCTCCAGTGCGACATTAATTTAATACCTACCTACCCAATAGAACTTAGAGAGTTTCCAAGCCTGTGATGGTACCAATATTGCGAATTGGATTATACCAAAACAACACGTATTACAACGAACTTGGCCAACTTAATTTTCCTTCACGTATCACTGACACATTGCGCTTCTGATTCTCTGCTTAAATCAGAGCGCAAAAGTAATTAAAGTTTTCCTTTGAGATGCAACAGAACATAATAGTAGATTCAACTTGCATGGAGTAAAGCTAAAATGGAAAACAATCCTATGCTTTTTCAGAACGTGTGTATAGCTAATTCGTAGACAACATTAAATCATTATTTTGTACTCAAACTAAATCGTGCTCGTTTCCGAGAAATTTAAAAGCTTTTTATGAGCAACTACGCCTTTCATTAACGTTTTTATGACGAGAACCAGTTCAATTTTCATTCAGTTCTCTTCTTTTCTTTTATTGTACATCGACCACTGATCTCATACGAGAATGACTTTTTGCTTCAACGGATTTAATGGGACAAAAAAAGCGATATTTTTTGTGAAATCCTAATACCCTGGCCAAGATCATTAAAGACCCGAGCGTCTCTCTCTGAGACGATTCACTTCAAATAAAGTTTCTCGTGTTCTTTTCCGTGTAACTGTCTCACTGTAACAACTTCATGTCAACGGTTGAATTTCAAATGCGGGGCTTTTGAAATCAAATCATCTCAGATTGGGTAACAAAAGGGCTGGTAAAGAAAAACATGGAATATCCTTTAGAAATCCTGAGACACCAGAAAAAGGAATTCGTCTATAAAACTGAAGTACGCATATTTTTTTTTCTGATTCGTTGGTGTGGTGAATTCTTTTCACAAATAAAGCTAATTCCATAAAAAAATGGTTTCTTACTTTTTATCATATGTATTAAATCTTGAAAGCATTAATCAAATTCAAGTAAAATTACCGTCTCGACCAAAATTCCGAATTAGAATGCTAGTCGTCTGAAACCGTGATTCAAAATTACGAGGTGTTGTCCTCTGATCTTTCCTGCCGGTATTGCTCCAGACTGTCGCCAATAGTCCGTTGTTTTGCTTCAGTGCGACGTAAATTCAGCTACCTACTTACCTGAAATTAATAGTATTGCGCATAAAATAATTAAATTCTGCCAATCTTTAATGTACTACCTACTCGAATTAGAACGTTTCCAACAAGTAGGTAGAGCGTGAAAAGCTTTTTTTTATTGAGCCAATCTGAAGTAGTATATTATAATGTTTATCTCTACTGACTACCCTGTAATAAGTCACAACGATTGAAAAGCGGAAGGGGGAGTTATTGTGATAGTGTGTGTGTGAAAAATCTGCTTCTTTTGAAACAACTTCATTATGGTTTTCGTTTTTCGTCAGAACTCTCATGGCGTCATTTTTACATTGAAACAAAACTTTGCTCAATTACTCAAGATTATTTTCTCCATGTTTATTTCGTGCCATTTCCTTCATAAAAAGATGCCACAGGGTGTCATCTCCGTTTCCTGTCCTACAGCATTTTTGTGGAAAGGCATTTTTATCTCCAAGGAAGAGGACAGAACTTGTTCAACGACAAGAAAATTCGGTGAGTCAATAACATATCGGCAAATTTGAGAAGATCAGAACAGTTCTAAATTACCTGTGTCTAGGGCCTTAAAATGGCAAATCCGTTTATGAACATTATGTATTACATTCCCTCTTAAATACTGCACGTGATGTGGGAATATATTGTTCCACGAACCAAAGACTCCTAAGCAGTCTTCGGGGTTCGTGAGCTGGAGCGAGCAGGGGATGGAGCACCTGTTGATAGTCGGTTGGTTTGGTTTCCCTTGTAAGAGAGCCAACATAACCAATCAATGGCCTTTCAGTGGGACTATATGGCCGCCACCCTTTAAAACCTATAAATTCTTTGTTCGGGACGTTTAATTCTGTGTGACATTTGGAGCCAATTTTGGTAAACCATCATTTTTCTAATTGTGTAACTTTCAGTGTGGCAACCGTTTGGAATGAGCAAAAAATTTCAAAAATGCGACAAAATGGATCCTGCAATGCATCTTCACTCCTGAGAGTAACACTCGACCCTGCAATTTTCCTTTATTTACTTTTGGTCATCTGAGCAATGATGTTAACCCTCCTGTTGGTTTATCTTCGCGTCCAAAACTGTCCTGGAGTGTCCAGTCTCTAGTGTAAAAACCTGTTACAAACTGTCACCAGTTCAGGGCAAGAGGCAATTCGTTTATCCTACATGAATCTTCATTCCCTTGGAGTAATAGGGGCAGTTTTGTCTCGACGAGATTTCTCCTCTTTAGCAAAATTGATCAGATTTTGTACGAGATATCTCGTCGAAACACTCGGTGGGTCAAGCCACCGAAAGAACCATTAATTGGTGATTGGTTGGGTTTTATGGCTCAGGGGCCATATTTGGCCAAGCTGTGCCAAATACAAGACACTCAAAGTCGAGTAATGGAAATGCACACACAAGGAAAATTTTACTGACACAGAAGAAAGAAACTCGTCCTTGGTAAGGTGCAGGAATTAAACCTGCGCAAAGCCTGCCTACATTTTGCATATTGAAAGAGCATTGAGCAGAACCACGGTGGCCCCGCCATTTATAGAACTTCTTCACTATTAAATATTAACTATGGTACGACGCTTTTGATATATTCAACTAAAAGAGTAGAGGGTTGTCACCATACCATGCCAATTCCATAATCAATCCAATCAATCTCTTTAAAATCATCCTGAGCAAAGATTCGAAACTGATCCAGCCACAAATCCGCGCAAAGTTTGAGATCAGTCAGGATCGAAAAGAACCTCCAAACAGCCTCCAAGATATTTTACTGGATTTCAGAATGATGGGAAACTTTCTTAACCCCCTCCTTTGGTCATTATACTGCTCTACCCACTCTCCACCGGAAAAAATAAAACAGCAAAATCTTACAAAACTTGCTCGATGGAAGATTGATGATACCACCGAAACTGGACACCACTCTCCTCCCGCAAATCGTTCTAGAGGGGGTTGAGCCCACCACTGGATGTTCGATTCTTTCCACTTGATATTTCAGATCATCTCCTTCAAGGCTGCTATGATGGATCGCTTTATGAGCATCTCACAGCAAATGGTCTTGCAAGAACAATGGGGAAGACGATACGCATAAACTGAATGGAGGGGTGGTGTTAAGAAACTCTCTTACCCGTCTACGAGATTTGAGTGTTGCTAGATAGTATTGGACTGCAGTAGGATCGATAGTATTGGACACGTGGTTCATTAGGCCAACTCCTATGAAAACAATGAAAAGCACAAAAAGTAAAATTTCTACGCAAAGTCTAATAATTTGCTATTATTGATAGTAAAGGATTTCCATCACAATGATCATTTCGGAGACATTATGTCATAGTTCAGGACAAAAATAAACAACTATGCAAAACTCGAGTTTATTATTTTCCTCTTGTGTAGTGTAATATTCTGCTCCTTCACCCAACCACTTCTTGATGGGGAAAGCGGAGGAGCAAGTGTCACGTGGTCAGAGAGAGAAGTGACCGCGTGGTGACGCTGTGAGGGGCTAGACTTGGGGTTGGACGGTCAGATATTGACCTTCCTACCAGGGCAGTAGAGAGCGAGGATGATGTCGGGTATTTGGAGACCGATCGTACTTTGTAAGGCTCTTCCCTGAGACTAAAGATTGCCATTTGCTGTTATAACGTTCATTCAATAAACGTCTGTTGAGTTTTAAGTGTTCTCTTTCTTTTGCCACAAAGAACCACCCGTTGTGTTGCTCCAGTGTGACGTTAATTGAAATACCTACCTACATACACACCTACCAAAGAGAACCACACGAGTAACATTACACACTTGCTTATGGGAAAAAGTTGTCATGTTTCAGTGGGTTGGCCCACTGCATAGAAACCATATAAGAAATATAAAAGTAGAGTGAGCAATGGTTATTTTTTAAGTGCTCAGGATCATGTAACCAAAACTAGTAGCAACGTTATCCTTAGATTACTTTCGTCTGCTGGGTGAAACCTAACATTCATCATCTGATTGGTCCATGGGACAGGAGAGGACGAATATCCATTGATTCATCATCTGATTGGTTCGCATGACATGGTATTATATTTTAGCTATTTCATCAATTCTGTCGCCACTTATAGAAACACGCATTCAAACACCTACACTGTCATTAAATGTTATATCTCCAAACGAGGCTATAAGATTCCAAATCGGCGAACCCAGTTAATTTCTCACAAAACAGTCACTTGACTACTAGTCAACATGTTGGTCATACTTTTTGAAGCTCCTCTAAATAGCAATGTTTAGTCTACATACATCTCACGTCTATGGGTTTGCCCACTGCGATAGTGGCCAAATACGACCCTTGCACCATAAAACCCCAACAAAACAAACAAACCCACTGCTCTAGAAACCTGTGAGTTGTTGGCGGCACAAGTTCGATTCCTGTAACTTATCTTGTTTACAATTCTCTCTCCTCTGCCAGTAAAACTTTCCTAGTATGAGTACATCCACTGCTTGAAGTTGTCTTGCGTTTGGCCAAACATAGCCCTTGCGCCTTAAATTCCAACTCCGTTGACCTCATGTTTATAGTAAATAAGTTCAATTTTGGTTTTAAACGAAGTTGAACTTAAAGTCCCACCAAATGTTGTTTGAACACCTTTACTATTAACTATTGTATGTTATGTATTTGAAAAAAGGAATTTAAACTTTTCTGTGTTCGACCACAATCAATCTTCTTAAAATCTTAAAACGCGCTTTACTAAGAATCCCGAACTAAATCAAGTCTAAGTCCTCCAAGATCGAAGGAACTAGAAACATCCACCAAGAACTTTAACCGGATTTTCGAATGATGGAACTCTTTCTTAACCCTCTCTCTTCGATCATTATATACCTTATCCCACTCACCACATTGATAAATAAAACACCGAAATCCTAACAAACTCGTTCTATAGATGATGGATGACACCACCTTCCACCTTTAAATCGTTCCAGAAGGGATGGGGTAGAGCCGACCACTCGATGTTCGATTCTTTCCACTTGGTATCTCGGATCACCCCCTTCGAAACTGGAATGATGGATTGCGTTAAGAGCATGTCATTGCGAATGGTATTAGTCAGCCTCAGACAGCAGACGACGATACACTGGATGAGGGTGGGATTTTTTTTATGACCCAGAAAGACCACCCAGCCTATCAACAAGTGTTGGACCCTCTGACTGTCACACACGCATTATTCCACCATACAGTCTTTTCTGCATATCTTCTAACTGCTTTTATACTTCTTGACCAATAACACCTTTCAAAGGATTTGTGGATGCAGAGAAAAGTGGAACTAGCTAACCGGATATTGTCGACTACGGAAAATGAACTCCGAAGAGGACATTATTCGCTGTCCGTGAGATGTCCAGGTCACCACCGTGGTCCTTGTCGGTACCAACATAATAGCATCACAAATAACATTAAATTACTTTAATCAACATTTAGGACATACATTTTCACGAGACTACAGCAGACAGTTACAGCAACAGAAACTTGATGTCGCGTTAGCTCCGCTTAAAGTTTGGGAGTCGAAAGAGTTGGCAGAAGCCCGGTTTAAGTACGCACATTGCCTGACAAAGGAGATATTCACAGATTTTTTCAACCAATATATGTAATCATGTAGTCATTAGGTGGGTTTTAGGGTAAAAGCAGTAGTGTACTTTTATAAATCTGGTGACGCTCTGAGAGTTAAGACCGGACAGGCTGGGGACCCAACATCCCATATCCTTGCGACGCTTGAGATTCACCGGGATCGAATGAACTTGGATAGAACCTCTGGATTTTCGAATGATGGAACACATTTATAGGAGTCTATACATCATAACTGTTAGAGGGGAACAGCATCATAACATCTGAAGGATCAAATATATTTATTTACAAAGAGAAATTATATCTATATCTGAACAATAAAACTTACCATCTTACGTCTTACAACTGGC
The DNA here is from genome assembly GCA_933210815.1 of Meta bourneti. Classification (NCBI taxonomy): domain Eukaryota; kingdom Metazoa; phylum Arthropoda; class Arachnida; order Araneae; family Tetragnathidae; genus Meta; species Meta bourneti. The sequence continues at coordinate 90,734,747 of OW119926.1, forward strand.
TAGTTAGTAGTAGCGCTCAACAGAGGGGGCTTGTGTGTGCAGGTTTTATTGGTCCAGAGAATAATATATTACATTTTCTTAACTATCTCTCTTTCGTCATTAATGCCACAGCCATCCTCCATATTGATAAATAAAATATCAAGCTCATTCGATGAAAGATGGAAGACAGCACCCTCCACACCAAAATCGTTCTAGAAGGGAGAGGAACCGATCGATCGATGTTCGATTCTTTACACGTGATACCTCAGATCACCCCTTTCGAAGCTGGAATGATGGATCGCATTATGAGCATCTCATCACAAACGGTCCAAGTCAGGACCTCAGCATAGGGGAATATACGTAAGCTGGACGGAGTGTGGGGTTTTAGACCGCGTCACCTCATCTGCTCACCAAACGTTGTGGGGCTGTTTTGCGAAGAAGTGGGAAGGACTTCCAGCCCCAAAGGGTCCTCAAGGAAACCCAGCCATCACACAAGAAAGCCCAGCCTACCTCTTTGTGGGCCCGTGCGGCTTTTATTTCAATTTAAATATTGACATACATTGGAAATTTACATTTGAATACAGTAGAAAGAGGTGTATAACAGAACATCTCAGAAGATATTAAGAATATGAATACAATCTGTTGGCAGAATCTTGATATGTACAGAAAATAGGACAGAACAAATACAATTACAATACAAATATAGAAAATACACATAATAAAGTGGAGTAATAAGAATAAGATAAGTTTTAAAACAAAAATATTATGTAAATAAACAATGTTGAATTTGCAGAGGAAGTAAGAATAAGTATGGTGGATGGATTATATTTGATTTTAATCTTAAGTTAGTATGATTATTGTGGGAGATTAACGCATATTTGTTTCTATTTGAGATTAATTGAATGCTTCCTGAAAGAGGAGTTAAGGCTTGGCTGTGAGCTGAGAGAATGTTTAACATTGATTTGGAGAATTTAAATTTTATCCATCACTCTGCACCGTAGTCAGTGTTAGCTGCCAGGAGGTTTTGCTGCCTTTTTAAACTGGGGCACTTTTTGTCAAGACAGTCATGCCCAGTGTTATATTTTATGTTGAATTTTGCATTGGATGTGGAAGAGTTGATGCATTTCTTACTGGAGTCACAAGACTGGGTCTTGAGATCTCCACCGCAATTAAAGCACAGATGTTTGTTTTTGCATTTTGATTTTGTATGGCAAAACTGACTACATCCAGTGCATTGCCTTATGCTATTGAATTCACCTAATCTGATTCTCTGCCACCCCAAATAGAGATGACCTGATGTCATATTTTGGTATAGCGAAGATTTAATTGTGGCCTCCCAGTGATTACCCCGGGCAGCTGGTATTTTAAAATCGACCTTCAGATCGCCATCCTCCTTAATAAGGTCGTTTTTTAATTTTAGTTCTTGAAAAGTGTCGTCCCCCTTAATTTCATGTTCGACATTTAGAAGGATGATCCGGGGTTTCCGCATGGATGGTTTAGTTACATTAAACGTTTGGGTGATCTCACCTCGATTTTCTAAATCCTTCTCAAAGGCGGCCATCTGATCTTGAGAATCAATTTCAATGGCGCCACTCTTCCGTTGCCAATTTTCCTGATAGTTTTAATTTTGCATGTTATTTTTGAGTTGCTTGTATTTTATTTTTATTTAAAGAGAAGTCACTCTCCTCTTTTGGTCTAAGTAGGAGCACATGGCTCTAAGGAGGTTTTTTGAGGAGGCGAAGGCCTGGTTGGAAAGCTGAACGAGGCTTGGAAGCGATATTTGCATAGGTTGGTATGGTTGAATTATTGACTGAGCTATTGTTCTCTTTAAGCTCTTTGACAATTTCAAGAGTTTGGTTAGAAATATTTTTAAAGGTGTCAGTTAATAGAGATTGATTTATCTTTTTCGTTGAGCTATCCACGTAAATATGCGCTATTAGTTTCTTGTCCTTTTAAAAGGGTTTGTTAGGATTGTATTTCTAAGTCCTTTTGTTTAATTAGACTCTCCACATCGGCTGACACTCTAGGTAAGTTGGATTCAGAGGGTTTGTTTTCCAAGGAAAGAGATTCATTGAAGGATAGTCCTGTAAAGGCGCTTGATCGATAGGAGAGTTTGATAAATAAATTAGCAACGATACGAATGATTGTATGTAATCCAATTTGGAAATCTTTGGTCAGTACTTTGCTGGTACGTTTATCATAGCACAGAGTAATAAGGTCATCTAGATTATCTTGATATACCCTGAGATCGGGATTTTGAAGTTCTACGTCTGTAAAATTCTAAACAATGGAATCTAATCCAGGCGTGCTGGAAGTTTTAGGACTATCCATGGCCATGATTAGTACGAAAGAAATGGACGGAAATTTTCAATTGCAGAACGTAAAGCACATAAAAACATAAACATAGAAATTGCTTAAAATAGCCAAAATAGACAAAAATTTATAAGTACATTATAAATAACTAATAATTAAAACTACAAATATATAAAAAACACTAGTAAAAGTCAAAAGAAATAGCAAAAAATGTGATGATAGGGCAAATGTGGAAAGTTGGTCCTCGAATGGAGGAAAAATTTAACATTGTCAAGTTTAAACAATGGGACTAGTGAATGGAAAAATTACTTGAATTTAATGAGGCAAAAAAATTATTAAATAACGAAAGATGGAGGTAAAAGGTAAACAAAAGTCAGAATAAAATTAATATAATAGTAGTATATGGGGCTATCTATAGGACACATTGGCACACCAATATTTCCTATAGATAGCCCCATATACTACTACTTTAAACCATTTTTTAAAATCACACTCGAGACCGAAAATTAACAAAAATATGAAAAATTAAAGCTGTTTTTACATCTTTTATATGTTTTTCCGACCTTTTTTGTTCAATTTTTTGCACAAAAATTTCAAGATTCAAAAAAAACTCCAAAATACAGCTAAAAAACAAGGTTAAAAAAATACATAAAAATTGAAAAATGAGACTGAACTATATTGTTTTTTGACGGAAAAATGCGAAAAAACATTAAAAATAAGAAATATAAAAAACAAGTGTTTTCATTTCATAAAGTGTATAAAACATGCAAACCTCCATTAAATATTCTACTTCAAATTTATCTAATAACTTATCTTCTTTATTTTTAACAATAAATTCATATTTATTACTCAGTTTATAATTTTAGATACTTTAATACAGTTGAAATCCATGAACAAATATGAGGTATTAAATCTTGATGAACCCTTAATTATGGTTTGCTCAGATCTGAGCATACCTCTTTTCTTATCTAATTTTATTAGTATTGTTCGAAAAAGAAATCTTAACTAATTTAATATACATAATTTCTAAAACTGATTTGTTTAAATACATTTATATTTTTTAAATAATAAATTCAAATAAATTAGCTACATTTACTTTTCCACAGTCTTTAGTCCCTTTATATATAAATTTTAAATCAGAAATTTTATTGAATTGTTTCATTTCTTTTTCGGTTATTACAGAATTTTTATTATTACATCGATTGGGTAGAAAAACGGTAAAATTATTCCATTCCTCATCGATTAACTCTACAATTATTTGTTCACCATTTTTTGTGGATATTTGCTTTATTTCATTAACAGGATATTCTCTATCGATTTCAAGTGCATGTAGTTTTTTGAAAGGTGTAGTTTCAAGAGAACCCAAAGCATTGAGCTTTTTCAAGACATCCATTTATTAGAAAACATTTTTTATAAATCGATTTCTCCTAACTTCTCAATATAAAGATAAGGCTTTATTCTAACAATAACATCGTTTTTTATTGGTTCTATAGTCATTGTAAGCCAATAATCACGTTTACCATATGTAATGACAACAATTGAATTTTGTTCTTTTAATTTTCCATAATATATCATATTATTATCCACAGAAACGAAGTTTTCATATCTCTTCATGAGAACGATAGTTATATTAGGATTATAGAATCTTATTGGGCTCTCTTTCAAATAGACTGTAATTCTCATCAACATATTAGTAGTTAGTCGCATTTCAGTAGTTAGTAAATTGGAACTGAATACATTGAAATTAACTATAGTATTTTCTTCGGTATAACTCTGATATTCTTCTTGAATAGTTGCTAAAAATGTGTTATTAGATGATACATAAAGCCCATCGTTATCTCTAGATAATAAATTATCAGGTTTTTTTTCATTAATTTTAGTTCTTTTATCCACATACCTTTTATGTACCGCATCTAGTCTATCCACAGGATCATTTAAATTCTTAATTCTCCTTTTTGAATATCATAATCACTCTCTTTTGTTAATTTGAGATCGCTTTCTTCACTTACTATACCAAAAGGATACCAATTGATTTATATGTTATAAATTTCCAAATAAACATAGATATCTTCACTACCGATATCTGCTTTGATAGATATTTCAATTTGATCATTCTTTTTTCCTTCTCTGTATAAGGTAACATCATTATATTTATTGAAAGAGGGTTGGATTATGTGATGAAACGTTTCTTTACCCCCAAGTTTGACTTGTAGCTGAAAACGTAGAGCATACTTTGATGCTGTATGTATAGAGATTTTCATGTTCATATCTACAGACAATTTCATATCTCTGTTTAGCAAATCATTACTGAATTTTGTGAATTGAACTTTCTCATATTGACCACCATTCCAGGAAAGACCTACTGTACTTTCTGCATGAAAAATTTTATTGTCTACATACTTTTTTGTGGCAGCGTCATTCCATTCTATAGGATTTGCAGTATTCATCAGTCTCTTGTGATTATTGTTAAACATTCCATTTTTTAGAACCAAAGTGTTCTTTTCTAAATAATTTTTTGTGACGACATCCTGAGGATCCTTAGGATCTTTTACGTTTTCGATATATAAATTTTTAGCTGAATAACTATTTTTTATATCATTCAGCTTCATGCATGTATCTGAAGTTATCCTTTCTATCTCATCTGAGAGATATTTTTTGTTTACTGCATCACTATCCTTAATAGGATCTTTAATTCCTGAAATTTGCTCATTACGTGCAAAATAGTGTTTATTCTTTTTATCCCATAATATACAGTAGTAATCCAAATGGAATTTAGTAACTACATCTTTTTCATCCACAGGATCTTTTATGTTGCTAATTATTTTAATTTTTCAATCATATTTATCATCTTTTAAAATTAATGAATTATCTCCTAAAACGGTAAGCTTTTCGCTAAAATAACGTTTATTTACAACATTCATTTCGTCTTTATGATCTTCCACATTATTAATTCTTTTACCTTGAGCATTAAAAAATTCACCACTTAATAGCATACTTTTCTTTTTCAATTTATCAACATAATGTTACGTAGATATCAAAAATTATCTGAATCATTCATTTTAGAGTTTAAAGATAAAGTCAATTGGGAAAATATTTCAGATTATGAGACTCTATCTGATAATTTTTTAACTGGAAATGAAACTCTTGTGGATTGGGATATTATATCCAGATGGCAGAAATTATCAGAACTATTTTTAACCATATACAAAAATAAACTAAATTGGGTTTTGATATCCGAATATCAGAGCTTGAGTGACAGATTTATTATCAACCATGTTGATCATTTGGATATGAAAGTAATTTCTAAACATCAAAACTATATGTCTTTACAAACTATTGAAAAGCTCTCAGATAAAGTATATTGGGATGTAATTTTTGAATATCAGAGAAATTTAACTGTTGATTTTGTATTAACTCATTTAGAAAAAGTATCGGATTGTAAAATTTTGAGAAAACTGAAACTGAATGATGAAGAATTTGAGAAATTTTATAAAAGAATAAAATTATATGTTCTATTGAAAAATTGTTAATCTTTTATTTGAATAAGATAAATCGAAGAATTATTTCAGAATATTTAATGGAAATATGAAAATACTAGGTTTTATACACTTTATGAAATGAAAACTCTTGTTTTTCTATATTTCTTATTTTTAATGTTTTTTCGCATTTTTCCGTCAAAAAACAATATAGTTCAGTCTCATTTTTCAATTTTTATGCATTTTTTAACCTTGTTTTTTAGTTATATTTTGGAGTTTTTTTAATCTTGAAATTTGTGTGCAAAAAATGAACGAAAAAGGTCGGAAAAACATATAAAAGATGTAAAACAGCTTTAATTTTTCATATTTATGTTAATTTTCGGTCTCGAGTGTGATTTTAAAAAATGTTAAAAAATGGTTTAAAGTAGTAGTATATGGGGCTATCTATAGTAAATATTGGTGTGCCAATGTGTCCTATAGATAGCCCCATATACTACTTATAATATTATTTAAAGACTCACAATTGCTGGAATGTTTTGGGAGAGGTGTCCAGAAGGTCTCTGGATGATCTTTCAGATGATGTTATTTAGGAAAAGTTCTATTGACCAGAAGGCTTGCTGATAATTTTAGAAGAGGCGACGGACTAGTAGAAGTAGGAAAGTCTTTGGTCGTTGAGGCAAAGCGAACCCTTGATTGTTTTTTTCCAAATAATGGCCGAAAATAAATTGAAAAGGAATTCCAAAGATATTGAAAATGGAGGAATCTAAACTCACTGTGGATGGATTTGAATGTTCTTTACATGATTTTGTAGCTCTTAAAGAGGTCCAACTTTTGGTAAATTCTGTTGATTGTAGCAGTTGTATTTCCGGAGAAAACTTGATAATATCGAGAGCCCAAAACAGAAACAGTTTCTTGGTCGGTGATACAGAGGCTGTTCGGACATTTTTTGAACGATTTTGATGAGCTGTAAAAAATTGTATGCCTACGAAAGGATTTCATTTTCACAGCAGTTAAATAGTTAAAGTATAACTTATCGTCTGCTAACTCAGAGTTTTGTTTAGTTTCAAAATGGCGCTTTCAAATAAGCAATGGATGGAAGACTGTTTCCGCTCTTTCCGAAGAGAATTATGCTTATTCAATTATTCAAAAACGCTTTAAAAGTCATGGTTTTTCGATATCTAAAGGTACGATAGGTAATATTAGTAATGAGAAAGGGAAAAAACGTAAAAGTGGAAAAATACTTCTAGAAAAGTATCCAAAAAAAGAAAACATTTCTGAGAATATTTGTAAGGTAAGATCTTTAATTTTGAAAGAGAATCCGCCAAGTCAAAGGACTATAGCAAAGTGAACGTGAGAACTTTCTCTGAGAGATTTATGATTGTTTCCGGTTTTGCATATAATGGAAAATTAAAAGTAAAAATAGGGGGAAAATGTAAAAATCAACTCCCACATATTATCAAGACCCTATTTTATCCCCAATATTCAAAAAAGAAATACCATATCTTTACCCACAGTGCCAACAATCAGTAGAACTGCATCAGGGTAAAGCAAGTAGCCACACACCTAAATCGACTGTTAAATTCTTGGATAAAATGGAACACGAAACTGGTATCAAGTCCTTTACTGATATTCCTGCTAAATCTCCAGATGTTTCACCCATGGACTTTTGTGCCTTTGGACTTTTAAAAAGGGCATTACCGAAACGACGACCGAAAACCATTCAAGGGCTGGAAAACTGTGGAGCAAGAATGGGACAAAATACCATTGTCGATACTACAAAATCATTATTATCATGGAAATTAAGGTGTAGAAAGATAGTTAGCAATAAGGGCTATCAAATAGAACATTTAAAACACAAAAATTTCATGTAAAAAATTGAGCTTCAGTCCATTAAAATCGTTCAAAAAAATGTCCCAACAGCCTCTGTATTGCTGGAAGTGAAGGTATTCGGGAGGGTGGGGATGTGGAAATATCTTTCTTGCCCTACTCCTTCATGATTCAACAAATGGCGCAGTAGACAACTAATAATAGACATTTACCTAATTGGGCCAATTCATATCAAGGCAATGAAATGTACAAAAGAATTTTCTTTGAAACAACGTAAGTAAAATACGTTTAAACGTCACTCCACTCATTTCGATCATTTTATAGTGCAACCCACTTACCACTGGGATAAATAAAACACCCAAATACTTCGATAGAAGATTAAGAACAACATCCTCCACCCCCCAATTCATTCCAGGAGATTGAGCCTACCACTCGATGTTCGATTCGTTCCACTTGATATTTCGGATCACCCCCTTCTGAGCCTGGAATGATGGATCGCGTTATGAACATCTCATCGCAAACGGTCGTGGTCAGACTGTGCAAAGGGACGATACGGTTAAGCTGGACGGAGGGTGGGGGTCGAGGAAATCTCTTTCTTGCCCTCCCCTTCGGCATTTGACTAATGGCTCGGTGGACAGGTGGTGATAGTTTTGCGTAAGTGGGGTGCTCTGGTCGGGCGGTGGTAAGGGCGGGATGGCTCATTAGCGCAAGGGAGGTCGGGCGTGTGAATTTATTGACGGCGATCAAACTTAAACAACTCGAAATGGCGGCCATTCGTTTCCAGAGACGCTAATGCATTCGAAATAATGTACTTGCTAACTGACGAAGATGTGTGGTGCGGCTACCGAAACGCCGATCTGAATTTTAGTTTGGAAATTAACCCTTCAAGTGGTTTCGACGAGATATCTCGTCCATCAAGATCTGACTAATTTTTCTGATGACTAAATATCCCGTTATCAAGATATTGACGATTTTTTTATGATGGCGAGATCAAGATCTGGTCAGTTTTGCTAATGACGAGATACCATCACCTGGAGAGTAAAAGGGTCTAAGACCTTTTTGCAACATATAAATAGTAGTCACTAGCAGAATTACCCGGCGTTGCTCGGGTTGTATTAGTTAGATTTTTAATTAAAAGTGATCAGAACTAATTACTTCTCTTTCATAGAAAAATGCAAACATCATTTAAGTGCCCGGAAAGAATTAACATAATTTTACCTTTTTATAACTTCTACAATTTACTTCCGAAGCAAATATATATACATAATATATCCATCCATATAATACATTTATATTCATTGCACTCCAGCTGTAAGACACTACAAAAGTATTTTCTAAAGTGACTACTTCAGAAGTCGATAAAGAATTCTACAAATCATACGTATTCAACCAAACTTAAGTTGGTCGAAATATACATATACCAACAAGAAATTAGCAAAGTCTAGTGATATTTTGCAAAAAATAAAAATAATTCATTACATTTTATTTCCTAAATAGTGTATCTGTTATGTAAAGTACTGGAACATATAAATACAAACAGAAACGAAATTTTGGTCATTGAAAAATGTAGAAATCTAACAAAAGAAAAGATATGACCAAGCGTGTCCAATTTCGACTTCTTGAGATTATTCTGAAATAGAGAAATTCGAGAAAAAAAACTTTTGAACAATATTGATAAAGACAATAATGATTTATTTACAAAAACATATATTTATAATACTTGGAAATGTTCTAATATGAGCGAAACATTTCGCTGTCAATTCAAATACATAAGCACGAAATTCTAAATAAAATAAAAAAATAAAACATTAATTCTGGAGTTGCCAGATACCGAGTACCGAAATAACATTTTTATGATCAATGAGTTTTTCGTTTGGGCTTTTCGTGTTCCATTATAAAATGCAAGTGGTGTAAAATTAAGTATTTTAACTATCCATTTTTCATCAATCAAATATTTAGAAATTATTTGTATTATGGAAAGAAATAAAAAATCAGTTCACACACAATTATTGTTTTAAATTGTTTAAATATAATGTTTTAAAAAAAGTATTTTTCGAGCAATACTGGTAAAATTATTGAGTAGTAAGTAGAGGCACTCGTGAGGAGGGAGGGACGTCACACCACGTGATCGGAAGTGGACGTGTCTGAATGATGTTACGGACGTGACGTAACGGAAGTGTCATATTGCTGACGTATTGTTTGTTTGCATTTTGGACTTGGGATATTTTTTGCCATTGACTTCGTGCAGGAGTTGAGTTGTTGGCTGCTTCAGGGAATGGAGTTGAATTGTTTTTTTTTAAGTTTACCTTCCGAAGAATGGTAACACCGGAAAACGGAAATAGCCAAGAAATGTCGTAATGTTTGTTTATGACATAATGTTTGTTTATATTTTGGACTTGGAATTTTTTTGTTATCTCCTTTCAGAGGTACTCCAAATGGGAGTAGAGTTGTTATATGCTTAATGGAGTCGAGTTGTTTTCATCTACAATAATCCTTCGCCTACCGCGGGGGTTCTGTTCCACAGAAAGGCCTTGATTGGTAAAACCATGGTTGACGAAGGATACATGATTTTCCACTTCTGTATGTACATATATATGTATTTACATTGAACATGGGAATATGTATAGGAAACGAAACAATAAATAAGAAGTTACGTGCATAGTAAGCTTTAATAAACAAAGATATGTACATACCTTAACACTGTACAGGATAATACATATGTAATTACATAATGTGCATAGTACATATATGTATGTATGTACTTAATACTAATATGTGCATATGTACACAAATAATGAACATTTGTGAACTATGAACAATGAACATATTACTTACGAAAATACGAAAGAATAGTTGGTTGTCTCATTTTTTTCTTGATTTCTTTTGGACCTCTTTATACGGCTGTAGCAGACCCTCCAAACCATTTTTAAATTTCAGACTTCTTTCTAATGATGGATCTATGTCAAAATCCAGGTCTTGGAGTTGTGCAGATGAAACAATTTTGTGTTACTTGAAGTCAGAGATGTAGTTGTCGGTGTCGTGGCCGTTGCTTCCTGGGTGTCGTCCTCATCACTTGATTCACCTTCCAATATTTCAAGAAGTTCTGCTTCTGTTAGTTCGTTATTATGAGTTTAGAATTTCTTCAACATCAGAGGACTGCAAGCTGTTAAATTCCTCTCCATGAATTTCGTGCAACATCCGCAGAATTTCTTCGATTTCAGGTTCTTTGTCAGGCACACCTGAATTAACCATCACTATTTCTGGCCATAGTTTTTTCCAGCATGCATTTAATGTAGAAGGACGTAACTCCTCAGTTGCATCCTTGATGATTACTAAATACTGAGCAATGGTAAATTGTTTCCAACTCTGCGTGATAGTCAGTGAAGGATCTAGTTCCATGCTGTCCAAGATGTGACTGAAATTCCGACTCACGTAATATCATTTAAATGCAGCAATTATCCCCTGATCTAATGGTTGTAGGAGCGAGGTGGTGTTGGAAGGCAAAAATCGAACTTCTACATCTGGAACGACTAATTTCAAGGATTCGGGATGTCATGGATCATTGTCAATCAGAAGAATCACTTTGAATGGTAGTGACTTTGAGGTCAAATATTGCTAAACACTAGGAACAAAGCAGTTCACAAACTAGTCTGTAAATAATGACGCCGTAACCCACGCTTTTGGATTGGCGCTCCAAAATACTGGGAGACCACTTTTGTCTTTATCTTTAAAAGCACGTGGGTTAAGACTTTTGCATGTGTTTCACCATATGATAACCCGAAGCGTTACAGCAAAATAGAAGAGTTAACCTACCTTTCGCAGCTTTTAAAGCCTGGTGCAGATTTCTCGTTTTGTGATATGAAAGTTCGAGCAGGCATCCTCTTCCCAAACAAGCCTGTCCCATAGGCGTTGAACACTTGTTCTGGCTTATACCCCTCATGTTCGATTAATTCTTTCTCGGCCGGATATCGATTGGCCGCCTCTTGATTCGCTGAAGTCGAATCTCCAACAATTTTAACTGTGCAGAGAAAACCGTTTCTTAAATCTCTCAAGCCATCCCTTACTTGCTTGAAAACTTATTGTTTCACTTTCAGGCTTTAATTGATTAAAAAGCCGTATTGCCTTTTCATGAATGATGCGACTGCTAATAGGCACCATCTTTTGTGTTTGGTCTTCAATCCAAATGCTGAGAACTTTTTCCGTATTTTCCATGGTTTGAGATCGTGGAAAAAATGTAGCTTGTTGCTAATACTAGTGCCGCACGAACCACTGGACCGAATGGATTTTTCACACTTTTTAATTGTTCTTACAGTTGACTCATTTGCCTTAAACTTTTTCGAGACACTCGCACAAGTTTCACCTGCAGCTAGACAATCCAACAAATGAATTTTTTTTATCTAGAGTCCTGACACTTCGCTTTCTTTTTACAAAGTCTTTATCACCATTTTTAGAAGACATTTTCGAAAACTCCGAAACAAAATGTGCAGCATGTGAGTAACATTGAACAACTGACTGTGTAGATTGGCGAGTGAATCTTTTATTGCTGGTATAGATTCGGCTGACATACACTAAACAAAACTTAAACTCTATGTAACCGAACCAACTCCCTCCCCTTCCTTTCGCGAGTGTGCAAAGTCATTGAAGGTCATTGCGCTACGAGTTTGCCCATTCTTCACCGAATTTATTTTATTGCTTTCTTATTCTAAATTATATATGTGCATATAGATATTTATTTTGTCTGAAGGAAAAACCTTGGATAAGCGAAACCGCGTGTGGCGAATCCGAGGTTGGCAAGGGATTACTGTATGTGCATGATGCAATCATACCGATTTTGGAATCATACGGAGGTATTGAATTTCTTTTGTTGGAGCACTGCAACACTGAATACGTTGCGATACAAGTTTGCGCAGGTTCGCTATGTAGTGATGGAATGAATTAGCAACAGAATATTCTTTAATTTAGCTTTGTAATATGAGGCGAGGATATATGTATTAAAACACTTGGAATAAAAAATAAAGGATTATCTTAAAAATAATATGTAACCTTGGAACTCAGAACGAAAATAATTGAGGCCAACCGATTGTATCCGAAGGATTTTAACAGTTTGAACATTGTAGTTTGATAGAATTTATAATACTGAAACCTTTTTTTAATTAATATTTTAATAGATTTATCTGCGGCATGTTCATGAAGAAAATGAGCATGTTTAAGGAAGGGCATATGTTTAGTCGGGAAATCATTGTTGCAACTCGAGGGGAGGACACTGAGATATGAATAGGACCCAGATGTATAACGAAGGAATAAGCTATACCTTTAGTGCATCTTGTATTGCAGCCAAGCCTTGGTCTCCTTTACTATTGGAAATAAAGGGAGAAATGGAACGAATAATTGGTGCAAGATTTAATTTTGAGTTGGTGATGATAAAGATGGTAAGGACTGCATAGGTGCTCATAAAGACAACGACTTGCAACTTTATGCACCCCATAGCGTCTGTTTTATTTGGACAGAAAAGACAATTTGAGTTTTCTAATTACAATTCTTTAAAAATTGTTCTGGAAAATGGAAGTTTGCTTGGACTGAAGTATCCAACAAACCAATTTTGGTTTCGCAGCTTGCCCCGTGGGAATGCATCATGCCCTAGAATTAACATTTCGTAAAATTCTAGCGCAAATAAGTAATAAACCACTTATGTGCCCCAAACTGGAACTCAGTGTCGAAAAGGATTTACACTAGACGGTATTTGGAAAACGCTACAATTAATCTTTTTGCCCTTCTGAATATTATTTATACAAAGGCTTACATCTTGCTATTATAAAAAACTTTGCGTGTCGTACCACATACATTGTATTTTGGATTATTTGTTTTTTTATTACATAGTTTTATAAGTTGTCTTTTAAAATGCAAGATCTGAAATGAAATTTTCTTTGCTATAGACTTGTTTTTCTTTAAGTTAGACTTTTACTCAAAAATTAAAAATACATTAGATGCTATAACACCTATTTTATTGGGAAATTTGTTTTAAATAATGTACACTTAAGTAAGAGTAAAAGTTTTGAAACTTTACAAGATCCATACCACGAACATGTTTTCTTCTACATTTGAAGAAGTTATAATAATATTGAAACCATTTACCGTATAAAAACTAAATCAAATGTATTTTTTTTAATTAATCTTTCCTTGCATATTATTTTTTAATTGAAATAAGTCTTCCTAAATGTTTTTGATTTAATTTTTATTATATAGATTTAAAAACTGCTTTTTAATAAACTTTTCTTTGATATAAGGATTTATAGCTTTAAAGTTGATGTTTTTACTCAAAAATTAATTATATATTAGATACTATTACATATTTTTTAATACTGAAGATTTTTAGAAAACATTTTACAATTGAAACATATATTACAAACTTTTAAATGCAGATTTGCTTTATATTTTTTAATCTTACAATTAAGACATTTTTAAAAGTTTGATTCCTAAAGTGTGTTTTATGCATAGTAAAAAACAATAATAAAAATCCTGTAAGAGTAAAAAATATTTTTTTGCTTTTATTTGAATCTTTGTAAGACCTATACTATATATATGAAAATGCTTCCTTCCATACTTGAAGTAGTGAAAAATAGTAAGAAAACCATTTATCCTATAAATCTAAATTAAATGTTATTTTTTAATTAATCGTTCCTTGCATACTATTTTTTACTTTGAATAAATCTTCATAAATTTTAGTGATTTAATTTATATAATATAGATTTACAAACTGTTTCTTAATTAAATTTTCTTTGATATAAGGATTCTATATTTTAAAAGTTAATGTTTTACTCAAAAATTAATTATATATTAAATACTTTTACACATATTTTTAATATTGAAGAGTTTTAGAAAACATCTTAAAATTGAGAGAGAGAGAGAGAGAGAAACATATACATTAGATATTATTACAAACATTTAAATGCAGATTTCCTCATTATTTTTTTAATTTTAGAATTAAGACCTTATTAAAAGTTTGATTCTTAAAGTGTGTTTTATGAAATAGTAAAAAAAACAATAATAAAAAATCTGTAAGAGTAAAAAATATTTTATACATTAATTTGGGAAACTTTTAAAGACTCTACCATGTATTCAGCTCCTTCACCTAACCCCTACTTGATGGGGATGGCTACGGAAAATGGACTCCGAAGAGGACGTTATTCGCTGTCCGTGAGATGTCCAGGTCACCACTGTGGTCCTTGTCGGTACCAACATAATAAAACCACCAATAACATTAATTTACTTTAATCAACATTTAGGACCTACATTTCACGAGACTACAGCAGACAGTCACAGCAACAGAAACTTGATGCCGCATAACTCCGCTCCAGGTTTGGGAGTCGAAAGAGTTGGCAGATGTTCGGTGCATAGGTTTCAGTTCGCGCGTTGCCTGACAAAGGAGGTAGTCACAGATTTTTTCCGAGCAATATATGTAATTATGTAGTCATTAGGTGGGTTGTACGGTAAAAGCAGTAGTGCATTTTTTGTAAATCTGGTGACGCTCTGAGAGTTAAGGCCGGACAGGCTGGGGAATAGTTTATCTTAACTCAGGGCCACCCAACCTCCCATATCCTTTCAACGCTTGAGATTCAACGGGATCGAATGAACTTGGATAAAACCTCTGGATTTTCGAATGATGCAACACTTTTATAGTAGTCTATACATCATAATAACTGTTAGAGGAGCACAGCATCGTAACATCTGAAAGACTAATTATATTTATTTACAATGAGAAATTACATCAACATCTGAACAAGACAAGTTATCGTCTGGGAGTACGTCTTATAACTGGCTAGTTAGTAGTTACGCTCAACAGAGGGCGCTTGTGTGTGCAGGTTTTATTGGTCGAGAGAATAAATAATACATTACATTTTCTTAACTATCTCTCTTTCGTCATTAATGCCACAGCTACCCTCTACATTGATAAATAAAATATCAAGCTCCTTCGATGGAAGATGGAGGACAGCACCCTCCACCTCAAAATCGTTACAGAAGGGAGAGGAACCGACCGATGGATGTTCGATTCTTTACACGTGATACCTCAGATCGCTCCTTTCGAAGCTGGAATGATGGATCATATTATGAGCATCTCATCGCATACGGTCCAGGTCAGGATCTCAGCATAGAGGAATATACATACGTAAGCTGGACGGAGGGTGGGGTTGTGGAAATCTCTTTCTTGCCCTACTCCTTCATGATTCAACCAATGGCGCAATAGACAACTAGCAATAGACATTTGCCTAATTTAATTCATATGAAGGCAATGAAATGTAGAAAAGATTTTTCTTTGAAATAAAGTAAGTCAAATACGTTAAAACGTCATTCCTAAAGCACCCATTTCTATCATTTTACAGTGCAGCCCACTTTCCACTGGGAAAAATAAAACACCCAAATCCTACCAAATACTTCGATAGAATATTGAGAACCTTGCAGACGCTGTTATATTAAACTCACGCTCACTGGATCCAAAGATGGCAGGTTATCCGGCTTTGGTAGATACTTGAAATCATTAGATTTACTTAGTAGTCTTCTTAGACTCCAACGATTGTCGATAATTGCTGCACATCCCAAATTCTTCAACCTTGTCAAATGGAAACTCGCTCTTTAGAAGGTCAATGACGAACTGCTTCTTAGAATGGCGAAGATCCTTTTCAAACCACAAGCGCCCCAAGCGTGTCCAGACGTGTTTTCCTCAAACGCCTTCTCAAACTGCTTTGATGCTAGGCTCCAATGGCTCTGAATGTCTTTACTCCGAACTGATGGATTGTCTTTCTTACTGGTAACTGGGTTAAAACCAGGCAAGTCGTTATTATCAACGTTCATAGGTTCAGACCATAAAACTTTCCGAGCACACTACAATAAAAGTCCCTAGCACATCATAAGAAAACTCCCCGAGCACATCTCAATAAAATAGAATTCGGAAAATTTCAGTCCCTGGCACACCTCAATAAAAGTTTCAGAGCACACCACAAAAAAGTTTCAGAGCACACCACAAAAAAGTTTCAGAGCACACTATAATAAAATCTCCAAGCATACCATAATAGAAATCCCCCACACACAATAAAACAGGTCCAGATCTCACCACAATAAAAGTTTCCGAGCACACCACAATAAAAGTCCTCGAGTACACCGCAATAAAATAATCCGGAAAATTTTCAGTCCCGGGCGCACCACAATAAAACAGAATATGGAAAATTTCAATCCCGAGCAGACCACAAAATTTTCTGAGCACACTACACAAACTTTCCGGCAACACAATAAAAACCCCAAGCACACCACAATAAAAGTTTCCGAGCACTACACATTGAAAGTCGCGAGCACACCACAATAAAAGTCCCCGAGAACACCACATTAAAACAGTCCGCAAAATTTTCCGTTCCGGGCACGCCACAATAAAAGAGGAACACAGCACACCACAATAAATATTTCCGACCACACAACAATAAAAGTCCCGAGCACACCACACTAAAAGTTTCCGAACACCGCAATAAAACAGGCCCGGAGGGAGTCGGAGTCATTATTTATAATGCTGATAACGGAATGTTCCTTCAGTGTGCTTATGGCCAAATTGATCACTTTGATGCGCTCTTAGACGCAGCATGGCCAAATATGGCCCTTGCAACATAACCCCCCCCCCAAAAAAAAAAAACTATACATAAAACATTTTAATGTTTTAAATTAAAGATCTCTCTCAAAGTCCTATCCTAAGGCCTCATCGTGGTAAGAGGGTGGAACGGGTAGCTCAGGCGAAGTACATGGGGAGTACATACTCCTTGTAGGGCCACCCAAGGCTTAAAGGCTATGCTGCTTTACAGGAGTGGAACTGCTGGAACTGAAGAAAGGAAAGCTGCAAGGGCTTTACGGCTTTACATAAGGTGAACGGGTGACTAAGATGGACTGCTACAAAGAGGGCTCCCAGATCTTATAATCCATAGCAGACGCGCTCTACTCATGTCATGTACTTGTGCAATTAAAAAGCAATTGCGCAGATCATCTCTAGTACCTTTTCATCATTGGTACCTCAATAAACCACCAGGTGAGCTGCTTGCCTTAATTTTGCCCCGGAAAATTTTTTCCGTGCTTGCCAGGCTCTGATCTGGCCATTTGATGATGTTCCTCGAAGGCCAGAAATCCTTTCCCACCTGTGCAAACTGCAGCTCATTACCACCAGCCTCTCTCTCGCACATACTGAATTGCATTAAGCCATACATGAAGACATTTTTAACCACTTAAAGCACGAGTTTTTTTCGGAAAAACTGGTAAAAAATGATCGAGTTTTTTTTTACAGAAAATGAATATATATATATATATATATATATATATATATATATATATATATATATATATATATATATATATATATATATAGGTATACTGTAAGTTATTTTTTGCAATTTCAGTTGCGGGGAGTGGGGTAAAAGTTATAAACAAATTATTATACAAACAAAGTGTAAACGATTTGATTACATGTTTATTTTGAATTTCAAAATATTAATAATAATAAAATATTAACTTCAGATTCACTTCCATCGCTCAAGAGATCATCACTTTCATCGCTGAAACTTTCTGATAAATTGGCATATTCAAAATCATCGGAGTCGCTCATTATCAGATAACTTTTTCTAAACAAGTTACAAAACACTTAGTAAAAATTAATTTATGGTTAACTGTATACTTTTATGATATTTAACGTAATAAAAATGGATATATTACCTTTTCCACACCAAACAACTGCTTTATAACAAAGAATTCCTAACAAACTTATAGCTAATCATCAAAATGCACCACTTGGTTTACACAAGAAAAATGGTGCATAGTGGTGCCATCTACGGTAAATAAGTTTAATATCCATCAATAAATAAGTGGTAAATCATCTATGATAAATACGTTTATGCCATCTATGGTATAAGTTTAATCTAGCCTATCTATTTTTACTAGAACGGCTCTCAGACGGGCATTAGAAATAAAATAACGCGAGATACAAGAGCGCCCGTGTCAAACACGGGCATGTGCAAATTTGCCGGTAACTTTTGCCCTTGTCAAACACGGGTAAATGCGTTAAGTGGTTAAGGACCCGTCTGCCATTGTCCCAAAACTTTTGACGTGAATACGTCTTTAAAATCGGTATGGAGGTCATCGGCAGAAACTTACGCGTCACGAAAAGTGTTGATATCTCAAAGCCAGGGGAATCAGTCTATGGGGATAAATGACCTACCATCATGTAGAGGAAGGTGGGCTGCGTCCATAAGTCGACCCCTAATCCACTCCCCCTCTGACCTTTGTACCGCGTGGTGGGGAAAAGGAATCACATTTCGGGCTTACGCTGGCCTGTTTAACCGTTGTAACTACAGTTCTAATCAACGGGTCGTGATGAGTACGTTCTTAAATTGAAGAGAACGACGAGTTCTACAATTCCATTTGACTAATTGACAGTTTAAACCATTTGTGTGAAAATTGTGTGCAGTGGAAAGTGACAATTTGTCGAAGATTTCACTATGAAGCCAAAATGTTAACAAAATTTCAACTGTGGCATTGGAAACGTAAACAGGTTGAAAGAGCAGTTCAAGACGAACGAAATGATACCAAGAAGTCTAAACCTATTACAAGTGCAGAGAGATCTAAAGCTTACTGAAGACGCAAGGAGGAAGCACTCGTACACGGTGACTTCCAACTGAACCATCTAACGAGCTGCCACCACGCTTGGAAACACCACCATCGGCCTAACCTTTGTCAGGAACATCAGCATCAACACCATGCCATTTGTCTCGTATTTTAGCTATCAGAGACCCATCATCCATAAGATCGCCACAGAATACTAAGCATTGTCCACACTCTAACACCATTATTATGTATCCACCAAAACTGGCTAAATAAATAAATGTTAAACAAATACCTGCCGTCTTCATTTCATCAGCGACCCACTTACCAGGTATTCCGCCCAAAAGTATTCACGAACCAAACCTTACATTACAGTGGGGACTGTGCCTACCCGCTGTTTTTTTTCACAGACTCAATGACTCAAGTGTAATTTATATTTGTTTTTACACTGGGGGATAAGAAAGTAAAGGTGGGTAGTTAATTAGACTGGAGCAACGAAACAGGCTAATGGCGACGACGGTCCGGAATCGATCCTGAAGGGAAATATTCGAGAACATCTCGTAATTTTGAATCACGGTCAGATGACGAGGTCAGCACCTGACCTGGCACCCCCACTCTCCAAACTTCCATGCCAACGTGAGGACATTTGAGGCCAAGACAGATTTAATGTGCACCCCCCCCCCCCGTACTCGACCGTCTTTGGTTTTTTGAAACTCGCAACCCTCCGATTGCTAATCATTTACTCTTCCAACTGGGCTACCGCCAGTCCGAGGATATGACAGGAAAATACCCTCAGTGATGAAGTTTGACAAAAACAGAGCTAACACAATTATAATTTAGAAAATAGGTTTCGTATAACTTACAAACTACAAGTATTAGTTTCGCATGCCCCCGTCAGAAGATTAAGTTCGGCCACTGATCTGATTAAAGTAAAGAAATACTTCCAAGATTCCATCTCATCTCCAGTGTTCACAAATGTTTCCTGCTTTGAACAAGCATTTCCATTCATTCCCGGGAATGCAGATGGTGACGGCCCAAGGGGCGGAATTTCTCAAGAAGTCCATTCGTTTCTGATGTCGCCAGAGATTTTTCTTTCGGGCAGCTTTTCCCTCGGCGAAGAATTCGAATAAAGCAGTCGTCATTTCTTTTTCTTGCTCATCTCCGCTACAAGTACTCATCTATCAATGGAGATTAGGCTTCATTTCCTACGTAACATTCCAATTTCAGTCTCCTTTTTTCATGAACCATAGGCAGAGCATTTCATAAGAGAGTGGAGAAAATGTATGTAGGTGTCATAAACGAGATCTAAAGAACGCATACCACCTGCAGTATTCGCGATATAAAGATATTTCATTTGAATGCCCATCCAGTAAATAAGCAGAGCACCGGGGTAGCGGATTTTGCAACCGGAAGGTTACGAGTTTGAAAATCGATTCAACCAAAACCAGTCGCGTACGTGGAACTCAGGCGTTTTATTTGAATGCCTATTAGAAGGAAACAAATTCAATTTCTTATACTTTTGAAATGTATTAAAAAAACACACTATTTCGGAAACAATGGAATGAAACTTAAGTTGCAGTCACATATTAGATGACCCAATCTTCTCTCCAGGTTCCTTATTTCAATACATTTGCCACTATATTAAAAGAGCATTGCGTATAACTGTATTTCCCACTATTTTGGAGGCCACGGTAGCCCAGTTGGTAGAGTAGCGGATTTAGCAATCAGAGGGTTGCTAGTTCGAAACTCAATCCAACTAAATACCGTCGTGTATGTGGGGACTGTTGTACGTTAAATATGGCATCAAATGTCCTCACTTTGATGTCGTGTGGAGGGTGTGTTGCCATCTCTGGTGCTGACCTCGTCATATGACCGTGATTCAAAGATTGATCCCGGACCGTCGTCAATAGCTCGTTGTGTTGCTCCAGTGCGACGTTACTTAACTACCTACCTACCTTTTATTCAAAGATTAGGTTAGCTTAGGTAATTAATTAACATCGCACTGCAGCAACGCAACGTGCTATTGCTTCTATTTCAAAGGGCAGGATAATAAAGACTACTGGAGTTAAAAGTACAGTAATAGTCGCATAGAATAACGCGAAAAATAACACCAAAGCAGTAGAACAGCTTATAAACCAGAGCAGTTTATAAATTCAAATCATCTCTGGCTTTTCAGTAGCGATCGAAACTTATGAATGTTTAGTTATGAATGAGCGCAGGGCATCGGAAGTAGGTGATCGCTGTCCGTTTCCTTCCGAAGGCCACAGATCTTGCAGAAACAGGGTCGATACAATGCAAGAGTTTCGATAAGCAGTCGTGTTCAGTCGCAATGTGGAATTCAGCAACAGCTCTAAGCCTTGGCCATTTAGGAATGTCAACAGTTTTATCCCTCCGAGACACTAATGAGAGATTCTACTTAATAGGCTTTGATAAACATCATCTTTAATGGCTTTTTGATTAAGAGTTTTATTGTATTAAACGCACACCGCATCAAAAGTTTTAAAAATCGATGAGCCTCTCTTAGCCAGGGAATCGACAAACTCATTGCCGTAAATACCACAATGGCTAAGAATCCACTTCAGGACGTTTTCCTTCTAATAGTTGAATGAGTTTTAACCCTCCTGGTGGTTCTCTCAACGAGATATCTCGTCCTTAGCAAAACTGGTCAGATCTTGATGGACGAGATATCTCGTCGAGGAGAAAACACCTTTATTCTCACTTGGAGGATTAAAGGTGTTTCTATTACTCTAAGATATCAACAGTGTGGGAAGTCATAAAGTTTACATCTAAGTTAGCAGCTTGCAAGGCAGCAGTTGTAAGCAGCTTGGCTTACAAGGCAACTTGCAAACTGTAAGCCATCAAAAATGTATCACTAGAGATGAATATGTGCAAGATGTGACTGATATGGACTTACAATTTTGTGAAGTTATTTTCAATAATAAAGGATGGTAATGGTAATTAATTAATGTCGCACTGGAGCAACACAACCAGCTATTCAATGGTAAAGGAAGAATTGAGCATTCAGTGCGTTTGCTTGTATAAGATTTTTTATCTTATTACAAAAACTACTGTTTTGTATATTTTCTTTCCCACAATATATTTTGTGCATGGATTTCAAACAAATTAACTGCTGTCTCATAATGTTATTAGTTCCTTCGCTAGTATTGAAGATATAAACAAATTTCGAACCCCTTCTTGCTGCTTTTAAATCTAGACTATTCGCAAATCCATAAGAAATGGTTTTTATCTCAAGGATTTGAAATTGTTAATCATTATTACACAACTGTAACAATCGAACCAAAGGGAAGACTGATGATCTTCAGCCATCCTTAAAGCAACAGAAAATTAATTTTTATCGATTTTTAAACATTATCAAATGGCGTTTTGGAATTTGCTAACAAAAAATTCTGCTCTAATCTCAAATTAAAAGTAACTCTTTATAAAACTATTCAAAAGCGAGATTAACTTTAACTGTACTTTAGTTTCTCAGTCTAGTAGTTTCGTATCGCTTTGAGCTAAAAGAAAAGGAAGCATATCTTATCGTGAGGGAAGAAGCTACCAAGCTACTTCCTTAAGGGAAAAGTGGAATAAAATTACAATCCTCAACTAAAATTGATTTTGTTTAAATCATTTTTATAAGCATCGAATAAATATTTCATATACAAAATACTAAGTTTTATTTTTATTAATTTTATGACCTCCATTTTCTCGACCTAAACAGGGAAGGATGGTCACTTTCTTAGCCCTTTCTAATGAAAAGTTCTAGGTGCACAGCTGCAATTGTAAAAGAGTTTTTACCCTTATCCAAAATTAATGCATCAGTACGATGACGGTGATGAATACTTTTTCATACCATCCCGAAAAAAAAGTTCCGGGTGGACATGCAAATGCATTCTTCCGCATTTACAAAATAATTTGTGCCCCCTTCCAGAATGACTGCACCAGTATGATGATGACGACCACTTTCTAAATCCCTTTTGTGCGAGCCTGCATTAACATTCTTCTGAAAATACAAAAGAATTTAATTTTCACTCCTTCCAGAATAGAATGATTGCACCAATACGATGATGATGACGATCGCTTTTTAAACACATCTCAGTTCCTCCAAAGAAAGTTCTGCAATTACGAAATAATTTTATGCCAGTACCATGATGATGATGACTATTTGTACGCTCCGGCAATAGCTTTACTCAAACATTGCAAAAGAATTTTCGCCCCTTGTAAAATGACTGCACCGCCACCATGATGATTACCACCATTTTCTCACCCCCTTCAAAGAAAGGTTATTGTTGCGCTCCGACAATTGCTTTCAATTGTAAAACAATCTTCACCTCCTTACAAAATTATTGCATCAATACCATGATGATGACGATTCTCAGGCCTTTAAATAAAAATTTGGGTGCAATTGTTTAATAATTGCATTATTCAACAATTACAAAAGAATCTACACCTCTTCCAAAATGACTGCATCAGTACCATGATGAAGACGATCATAATTGTATTATTCAGCAATTGCAGAAGAATTTTCACCTTCCAAAGGAACTGCATCAGTACCATGATCATATTGATCACTTTCTCAGGCCTCCAAAGAAAAGATTGGGTGCAATTGCTGAATAATTGCATTATTCAGCAATTGAAAAAGAATTTTCAGCTCTTCCAAAATTACTACACCAGTACCATCATGATGACGATCATTTTCTCAGACCTCCAAAGAAAAATTTGTGCGTAATTGCTGAATAATTGCATTATTCAGCAATTGAAAAAGAATTTTCAGCTCTTCCAAAATGACTGCACCAATACCGTGATGATTACCACCATTTCTCAGCCTCTCTCGACGAAACGGTCTTAGTGCAATCTAGAAATTTGATTCTTAAAGCACTGCGTTCGTACATCTGAATAAAACATATACACCTCTGGCTATAAGTAACAAGAAAAAGCAAAACGTTTATTCAAGGATAATAGAGAGACGGAAAGAGAGAGAAAAGTCCACCTGCCACTCCATTTATTCCATCCCGACCACAAGATGACCGAACGGAACCACTGAAGTGAGTGTATATATGGAATCAAGTGCGGAAAACTAGATTCGGAAACAAAAGGAGACTAGGACAAATCGGTACACGGGTCCGTCTCCGGGCATCCATCATTCTCCGTGGCAGAAAGAAGAAAAAAAAGAAAAATCTGAGAAAATGTTCCGAGCAACACACCGAAATTCGTCTAAGGGAGCATCTGACCGTCGATCCTTCACTCTGTGCTCTGTAAAACAAAGAATTCTTCTCGGTCGGGTGCTCAGTTACTTGCTTCAAAAATTGATCTTGTTTACTCCCATGTGGTCAGAGTAATGATCGATCACTTCGATGCATTTTGTAATCCTAGAAAAGCTGTCAATGTACTTTTTCTCTGACGAGAAAGTGAACTTTTAGAAACAAGTAAAGTTGAGAAGGGGAGGATTCAGAACGCCCAGTTTTATCAGAGTTCAGTTTATGGCGTTACAATATCTTGCTTCAAGAAGCTATGTCAGTAAGAATTTATGTGACAAACCGAACCGCTCTTCGAAAAAACGAGAAAATGAATGATATGAAAAGGAAAATTTTACTTTTAGCGCGATTCATTTTACGGCGGTACAACGTTCTGCTATAAAGTAGCTATTTTAGTAGCAATTGTATGAGAAACCGAATCGCTCATCTAAAAACAAGATGAATGATATAAAAGGAAACATTTAATTTTGTCAC
Organism: Meta bourneti; assembly: GCA_933210815.1. Taxonomy (NCBI): domain Eukaryota; kingdom Metazoa; phylum Arthropoda; class Arachnida; order Araneae; family Tetragnathidae; genus Meta; species Meta bourneti. The sequence goes on from OW119926.1 coordinate 90,759,693, forward strand.
GATTCACGTTATGGTGTTAATATGTTCTGATACAAAATAGCTATGTTAGTAACAATGACAAATAGAACCGCTCATCTAAAATTCGAGATTAAATTAATTGAAAAAGAACAAAATTAGTACACCAAGTTTTACGCGTTTTAAAAGGATTCACCTACAATGAATCCTATGTTAGTAACTTTCATATAACAAGCAGAACGGCTCATCTAAAAACGAGAAAATGAATTAATGGAAAATTTTAGTTTTATCATGATTCACTTTATGGCGTTACAATGTTCTGCTAGAAAGTAGCTATGTTAGTAACAATCGTATAACAAACTCATAAAAAAAAGATTAAATTAATTGAAAAAGATCCATTTAATACACCAAGTTTTAGGAGTTTTATCAGGATTCACTTACAATGAATTTTATGTTAGTAACTTTCATACAACACAAACAACTCATCTAAAAATCGAGAGATATTGAATAATATGAAAAGGGCGAATAAAGTTTTATCAATATTCACTTTATTTTGTTACATTGTCCTGCAGCAATGTCAAAAAATATTTATTTTACAATTTGAGCCCCCATCTAGGTGAGTAATAGAATAACGGGAAATACTACTGGGTTGAAATATTTTATGACTACACCTAGTATGGTTTACATTATAACTTTAAAAGTTGATTGCTTCTAATAATTTGATTTAACAACTATTCCAACTCAATAATCGAATACTTGTATCAATTAAGTTTTTTCTAGTCACTTTTATACCTTATGCTTTTATTTCTAAGTCTGAATTCAAACAGGAAGCGTAAGGTGCAAAGCGACACGCGTAGACTAATCAGAGGTGCCGGCGCGAGCGGTGAGTACGCTCTGATTGGTCTGCCCGTTTTGCACCTTTCGCTTCCTATTTTAATTCAGCTTCATACTTTCAGTAGACTATCAAACCATATTATGGAAAGTTCCTACCTTGAGTATATTGCTTGAGTTCTTGATAAATCTCAAAAGCTCTTAATGGAATGGTTACTCTAATCTAACCATAAACAAGAAATAAATACAAAATAGCTAAGATTGTTTGATTGGTGATTGGGAGGTTGGCTCGGTATTATTTCATGGCACTAAATCATCTTGGGATATTGTTCCAAATTCAAGCCACCCATTCGAAACAGTTTTTCAAAACATAATTTAATAAAAATAATTTTTCAATATATAAACAGAATAACTCTTAGAAACTTATTGTAAGAAATTTTAACTAGTTTGAAGCGTGAAAAGTTTAACAGATTAAACTTTAGTGAAATGAATGTGATAAAATCAAATGATGGAAAAAATCGGATGATTGATGAGACAGATTGAGTATAAAATCAAATATGATGGATTAGCAGTGTCGCATAGAAAATCAAACATTCGTGTTGGCAGCACAGAAAAATCATCTAAAAGCCGACTTGAAAGGACATATTTTTTCCTGACCCGATGAAGGCTATCCCATGAGGAGACCAATTTAATAAGAGTTTTCAAAACTTATGAATACTGCTTCATTAACTCATGAAGGAAAGGCATAACTGCACACGCAAACTTATCCAGACATGCCAATAACTTAGAATTAGCCTCCCTCAGTCTACCTGCATGGTGATAAAATATCGAACGCAGTTTTGCGAAATAATTTTCCAGCCGGAAACTTTTCTTCGATAGTTTCGGTATATAGTAGCAGCGGAAGAGAGAGATTTGCAATAAAGGAAAAGTTTAATAGGATTACGCATCGGGGGAAGAGATTTTGATAAAGTATCGATAAATTCCAGAAAAATAAACTCAAACTTGTGAACGCCCATTGTTCTTTCTTTGAGGTATCGCGTTCGTGACCAGAGCTCTGTGCAACAGTTTCAGATGAAAAACATAAAGAGGTAGGTAGATGAATTTGCCTAGCACCGGAGCAACGCAACGTACTATTGGCGACGGTTTGGGATCAATCCCAATGGGAAGACCCGAGCATAGAAGAAATATAAAAGTAGAGTGAGCAATGGTAACTTTTTTTATGTACCCAGGGTAACTAAAACTAGTAGTAACGTGACCCTCACACTGCTTTTGTTTGCTGGGTGGCACCTAATATTCATCATCTGATTGGCGATTGATCTTCACAGAACCTAAGCCAGCGATTCATTTTATAATACGTTAATGTCGCCATACATGAGTAAATGGCTGCCAGCGTGCCTGGCGCCATAAGGACCAAATGCAGCGAGTGATATGAGACATAGATGCAGGGAAATCAACACCATTCAAGTTGGCTGATAATAAGCCGCTACAACACAAGATTTAAAGATATTACCTATAAGCTTGAAATTAGTTTTCAATTGAAATTAGTTCGAAATAAAAAAAAAACTACTGGGGTCTCAAGCTAATGTTTAATTTTAAAATTTATGTTTCAGAAAATAAAAGAATCGGGGAAAATGATGGAATATTTTAATTTGTCTTGAAAATTCTCTATTTCGACTATCGAAATATTACATGATTTCCGCGGATCCCCTGGAACCTTGGAGCAGCGGTAACCCAGTTAGAAAAGTCACGGGTTATCAAATGAAGAGTTGAGAGTTCAAAAACTCGGTTCAGTCAAAGACCGTCGTGTACACGGGGACTGGTGCTCGTTAAATCCGTCGTGGCCTCAAATGTCCTCAAGTAGGCGGGGGGTGGAAGTTTCGAGATGTGGGTTTGATCCCAGACCGTCGTTAATAGCCCGTTGCGACGTTAATTAAATACCTACCTACCCGGACCGTTGCCGACAGTCAGTTGTGTTGCTTCAGTGCGATGTTAATTAACAACCAACATACTAGAAACACCCTACCCTACATGCTAGAAAATGTAGGGCTTTGAACTTTTTCAATTCTCATTCAAATTTATGTATTATTTACTGCGTCTAGTACGCTTAGCCATGAAATGGTAATTAAAGTAAAAAATTTAAAGCTTCAGACATATCCGGTCATATTTACAAAAATCGAATTTTTCATCAATGTATTTTGAAGATGCCAAGAAATGTATTATTTTTTCGTTCCAAAAATGGAAAAAGCAATTTGTAAGCAATTCCCTGGGTGCGAATGTAGAGCATCATCTGGAGACAAATATTTTTTTGCTGATTTTGTCAAGTTCTTCTCAAATCATGAGACTTCTGCCTTTTCCTCCTGTCTACATGCCAAATCTCTGCGATGGAGATCGCATCTCGAAATAAATAAAAGGAAGCATCGCGTGGAAGTTATGAAAAGTGCATAGTGTGGAGACGTCTTCAGCTGTCACAGAGCCTGACACACTGGAATAATGCGTGTCGTCTGTTTCTGTCACGAGATACTGTTTTATCACACACTCCATCCAGATCATGTGAAACAGATGGAACTGAGGCCGCTGTCGTCTGCATTCCATACATTTATTTTCACAGAACGCAGCAAAAAAATATTCGAAGTGAAGGAAACCTTTTTTTTTTCAGAATCAAAGGCAAAGTTTTGCCAGAAAAAGTTGTAACTATCTGAAGATCGTAACGTTGTCTCTCAGTTACACAATATAATCTACATCTATATATATAAAGCAGCGTTGGCATCTGTCTGTCTTCCTGCTCTCAATATAAATCTGCACGGTTTGACCAATCCACACCAAATTTGGTGCACATACTCTTTAGAACTCTCTGGGTAATGTAGGCTACACATTAACCCCCGTAATATTTGTCCTAAGTATGCAGAGGGGGCTAAAAAAACTCGAAATACCCATAGGAATACCATTTTGAGTATAAAACGATTGCTGTATACAACTCAGTTTGTTTTACTAGTATTGATGGAAAAACAGCTTTCCCAATAAAATTGTTTTAACAGTCTTGCTAGAAAAACAATTTTTTCCCAAAACATTATACATAAAAATTTTATTTTAATATTTATGTTTGAACTTATTTTTATTTCTTTCCAAAATCTAAATAATTTATGAATACTTGATTGTGATATAAAGATATTTAAAATATTTTATTTTACATTACTTACATTTTGTAGTGTTTTGATGTTTCATTTTATAAATTTCATTTAGAATTCTGTTTCTGTGTTTGAGTTCAGATAGCGAAATGTTGAAGCCATATTTGAGCATTTCTAAGCATTATAAATATGTGTTCTTTTTGTGAATAATTCATTATTGTCTATCAATATTTTTCAAACGGCTTTTTTCGAATTCCTCTATTTCAGAATTACTCAAGAAGTCGAAATTCGACACTCTTGCTCGTATTTTTCGTGTTTCAGAATTCTGCATTTTTTCAATGGCCGCAATTTAGTTCGTATTTATGTGTTCCAGTTTTTACATATTACAGATATATTATTTCGAAATTAAAATTTAATGAATTATTTTTATTTTCTGCAAAATATCACTAGATATGGGTAATTTCTTGGTAGTATATGTATATTTCGACCAACATTCCTTAAATCTTTGGATGAATACGTTATGGTTTGTAGAATTCTGTTTCATTAAAATAAGATATACAAAATAAAACCTTTTTAAGTAAGGTGTGTAACTTCTTTTTTTAAATGAGTTAAGTTAAAGTGCAATAAGTTAAAATAAAATAGGTTACGTTAAAAACCGGTAGCTATATATTGTAGTTCAAAGATATTTTAAAATTTTGGCATAAATTTTCATTACTTGACGATTGCAATCAATTAAATTTGCATTTGTTTCCATATTTCAAAGTTATTATTAAAAGTTGTATTTCATAATCAAATTACTACATCTATCATTGTAAATAGGTACATCGTTTCTATATAGAAACCGATTCTCTGAATTGAAAAAGTATCATGAGGATTCTATTTAAAACTGAATGTCTGTTGGAATAAAGTGGATTTTAAATAAGACACTTTGCTGATCTTGGAATAATACTACAGTTAGGAAATATTTGAACTAGGACTTAAAAAATTGAAATTTTTTGTCTTAAGTGACAGAAGGTCGAAGTTGCTTCCTTACTTAAATTTTTGCTTATATTTTTAAGCTATTCTTTTGTGATTTGGATATTTCTGAAATATTAGTTGGAAAAAATTATTTTCTTTTTAAAAAAAAAACTCTGAAATCGACCTTATGTTTCCTGAAAAATTGTAAACGATTGACTTTGCTTTGCCTGTACTAGATGACACTTAATTTTAAAACAAGCTACTTTATTCCACCTGGCTTCTGAATGGAATTTTTCAAGAAAAAGTGTATTTACTGCAAAATAAATTAATCAGGAATACTGTAACAATTTAATTTGCATCCTCTCATGATGATGAAATTCGGAAACATCGCATCCCTTGTGCAAGGGTCCCATAAGTCGAAAATATTGATAGGAAAATTGAGTACAAGATTATGAAACCGGAAGTTCGCCATTATGACTTAAATGATCTTAAGGGGATATTCGTAATCACTCCAAAATGACTTCTATAGGACACCTTGGGAAAAGCTTTTGTAGTTTGTCTTGCAGCAGGAGTGCGATGAATACGAAGTAATGAATATGATGGTAAATTGTAGATGCCATGGAAAAGTTACAAAATGATGTTAAAAACGAAAGTTAAAACGATATTTAATTTGAGTCAGGAACTACATAATATTGCTAGAACTGACCGGAAGAGTTCTCGTCGCTCTAACAAAATTCTTCAGCTGTCTGATGACAGAAGACTATGATGAGTCTGAAAGATAGAAATTGGAACAGAAATTAAAATCTGAACCAATCCGAAAATAGGTTTAGAGTTAAAAAATATCGAATATTGTCTTTGAAGAGATGAATGAGATGCATTTGAAGTGGACTTTCAGAAGCTAATTGTGGTATCATAACTGAAGTGTGAACTTTTTACCATGCACTTTAATGGAAAGAAGAATTAGTACCAGTAAGAGTACACTTGAAAGATGCAAACAAAATACTGTTTTATACTTTTGATTAATTTAATTTGGACGAAAGAAATGTGCATATCGATGCATATATTCATTATAAGTGGATTTGAAAAAAGATATGAAATTAGTAGATATTGTATCAATAGATATTATCAACTATTGATGCATTGATACTAGTTCAGATTGCTATGTGTGGGTCTGCTAGTATAAGTTTAAAATGAGACTGATTTCGTATTGGCAAATATTGCCGTTTACAAATAATTAAAAATTTGAAAGAAAATTTAATAGTTTATTTGAAGAAGAGAAACAGCAAAGCATAGGGTGGGCCAAAAATCACTTTACAGTTTTAAATTAATATAATTTTTTATGTTTTACAATAGAATATATTTATTTATATATATGATGTTATACATTGTTTGAAAATTTTTTGAACTAGGTATGGAAAACAATATCTCTTAGATGAACACCATTATCCAGTTCGCAAATACGGGCTCTTCCATCACATTTTTCATAACAGTTTGCAATATCTCTTGCTGTATCCCTTGAATTCCTTGACTAATTCTTCTTTCTTTGACTGATTCTAATTACTTCTTTTAATTGTTTCAATAAGCGTCTCAAAGTCGTGCGACTGATTCCAAGTTCTCGAGAACGGCGTCGAGTCGATGTACCTGGCTCTTCGGCAATGCTTTCCTCAACACGATCAAGATTGGCCTGGCTGTGAGCCGAGCGGGGTCTTCCAGTTCGTGGAGTATCTTTGACAGACCCTTGTGTCTCGAGATCAATGACAATATCATAGGCCTAGAAGGAGGCCTTAAATGAAAATGATGCACATATGCCCTCTGTGTGAGAACAAGGGATCTTTTATTTGCATAGTAACATTGGATAATTTCACACGTTGCTCAGTCGTGTATTTTTCCATAATTAAAAAATCCCCCCACACACAAACCTTGATTTTCAGATTTTGAAAATAAACCAAAAAACCTAACTTTCACAAAAGTTATTCACATTTCAAATTGTAAAGTGACTTTTGACCCACCCTGTATAACTAAAGTGAAATGAAATAATCAACGTTATATAAAATAGTAAACATCGTTTAAAGTTTTGTGATTCATTACAAGATGCTTGTAGAAAGTTCTGCAATGTCACTATCAAAAATACAAACTTTAATGAAAAACATTGTTGTGAAAAAGTATCGTCAGTCATCAAGGACTAATGGCGTTTTTGAACCTGGAACTCTTTTTGTTTACCTTCAGATTGTTTATCGTCTTCACAGTTTCAGCAAACGCAATGTATGAGGTATTTTCTATCAAGCTAAATGTAGGTGGTGTTAGTGTTTTTTCGGCTGAACTTGTTTCCTATACGTATTTCGAACGTGACGTCACTTGACTTGTTTTTCGAATACAATTTCAGCACATCACCAATAAAAATTCCAAAGAATAAATTCCTAATTGATTTATGATAGCTAATTGGTCAACACCAATTCTATTAAACGCTGAAATGGAGATAAATTACATTTTAAGGTGACCCAAATATCATGCGAAAGCCTTTAGATATTGGAAGTAAAATCTTCGCATTTCTTCGGATTTGTTTGTTTTCATTGGAAATCCTTCTCATGCATTTTAATTTTATTCATGAGGGAATTTTATGGATGGAACTGAGCCTTGTGCCATTGAAAATCAAACCAACAAACCAAGATAAAGATACTTAAATGACTGTTTAGTATTATTCAGAGAGCACGAGTTAATTCAGTATTGTTCAGACTCAATTTAACCCTAAAATACCTCAGTATTATTCAGAGAGTACAAGTCAATTCAGTATTGTTCAGACTCAATTTAACCCTAAAATACCTCAATGTTATTCCGATAGAACACAACCTGCAGTTCCAGATGTTCACAATCTATCAACGACATTGGGCTGCTTAACTGCTATTTGCCATTTGAATTCGGCCCAGCGCTTCTGTATGCTGTTCGTGTTCCAGTCTATTTACCATGTTATAAGTACAGGACTCCAGTGTTCCGCCCAAATTATCGCCATTCTGTTTGTGTTTACTTCGAGCAAATCACGCGAGCACACAACCACAGTCAAATGTCTCCCTGAAATTGTTGACTCTCCTCTCTTGCTTAGATTTGTTGATCGAATTTCCCTGGTACACGAGTTCTGGAAGAGATGTCTATTCCATTAGCCATTGCTAATCCCCAAGATTCATGGCGGCTTCAGGTCTTGGGGATTATAATTTTAAGTGTTTTCTTAGTTAAACAGAACCCCTCCATTATCCTAGGACCTTAATGGATTTGGAATTTGTGGTTCTAATAGAAAAAATGTTGAAGATCACGATATTCAGAACACAGAGTAAGAACGATTGTATGACAGAAAATGGCAACAATATTCATAAAAACAACACAAATTCTTGTTGATTGAGTGTCCCACGTCTTAGAAGCTATTCTACACGTAAAAATATGTGCAATTAAAATTTTCTGTACGAAATAGGTTGGGTGTATACTCAATTTTGTGATGGAATTTTGTAAATTGGACATTTAAAACCCTTCGAAAATATTTTAGCGAATATGGAATTTGTTTTAGCCTTATATATTTCTAACTGTGTACTTTACCATTCCTTGAAAAATTCAGTTCATGTTGTTATTTCAGTTTTGGCCTTTTAAAAAATCTCTTCCCATTCAATTTTGGGAGCCACGGTACATGGATGTTAGTGCACATAACCGCAGTTCAATGTCTGCCTGTAATTATTGACTCTCCGCTCTTACGGATATTTGTTGATCCGATTTCCCTGGTGCAAGATTATAGAAGTGATGATTATCCAAGTATTCATTATTAATCTCTAAGGTTTATGGCTTTAAGGATTATAATTTGGCGTGTTTTTTTTAGTCCTTAATATTTTTCTTGTTTATAAAACTGCAATGTCAACTGAAAACTTACCACAAAATTATCAGATTCCAGATCATGACTGATAACTGCAATATAGCATTTCCAAATAATTATTCAATGATGCAAATATTGGATAAATTACGGTTGTTGTAATTTTAGGAAAACAACTGTTTAAGTAGCGAGCTAAATATTCCTCTCAATATATATGCGTTTTCGAATATTTTTATCTCCTTTTAAGTTCCATGCAATGCTTCTGATTTTAAATCCCAACTATCCTCACTTAACGACCGGCTTAAGCAAGTTGGTCGATAAACAAGGAATCGCTTTATTAATTCTAACTAAAGAAAACGTCTAAAAATAGAATCGACGACAGTCCCCTAAAATAGTTTGTTTTAGGGGATTGTCGAAACCACGGCAAGGAAGGCTACCAATAGAACATGTAATGAGAACATTCTGGCATCCGATTTGTCGAGTTCACAAAAACATCGGCATTCGTACTCCGTTTCTGTACAGAAAACATGTCGGTGAGCATGCGTATTTCAACCAATTTAACGTCGCAGCACTTGTATTGGTCCAATGTGTATTATGTACGAAATAGATAGATAGACTCAGACTGAGAATGGGGATCCCCGTCCGGTCGTAAGTTGCAAATTTTTTTGCAAATTATTGCAAATTATTTTTATGATGATGAGGTCAAGATGTGACCAGTTTTCTTCTAAGGACTAGATAGTATCTCGTCCATCGAGATCTGACCAATTTTGATAATGATCAGATACCTTGTCGAGACAACCACCAGAAGGGTTAAAGACGCCCCCAACGAATTGTGTCAACGTTGCATAAAGAACAGACTGTTTGGAGGACTGATAGTTTTTAAAAAGGAGTGAACTAAACGCGCGCGCGCGAAACACATGACAGTAGCCAAGTAGGGAGGATTCGAAGAGGGCTGTTTTCGAGCATTGAGACAATGTGAGCTTGAGCTATGTGATTGCCTGGACAGTGGCAGTAGGCATTGTGAACATGGGGCCATGGGTCCTGTAATATGAGGTCATGGGTCCTGAAACATGGGGCCATGGGTTTTGGAACATGGGGCCATTCTCCTGAACGTTGACAGCCAGCTAACCTGTGAAGACACTGAAGCCGGACATGGTGGCTGCGATGTTCAGGGCTGGGGATCTGGGTGCCGGCAAGGTTAACTGGTTATTTGGGGGCATACTGTACAAGGCTTCAGCTAGATCAGCTGCCAGCTTCAAGATTATTTCCTACAACACAAGGAAAGACAGACTGAGTTTCATACAGTTTCAAGCAGCTACATTTATGCGCATTTCTCCACGTACACAGACCCAGTGTGTTTAGAATTCACATGGAGACTTTTGATGCTTCAAAATTTCTTATACAAACTTGAACCCTCTGAGAGTCACGAGATTTCAGAGAAGCGTAGTATTGATTTTCCCCAGTAACGCGCATGACTAAATAACCACATCTATCTGTTGAAGGAATCCATGGATTCTCTTAACATTTAGAAAGCTTCTATTGGTCCTTTTCTCAGATTAGAATCCTATGGAACTATTCTATTGGCCCTTTTTATCGAATAGAATATTTTGGAACGATTCCATTTTGTAGAAAAAAATTCTTTGGAAAGATTCTATTGCTCCTTTCCTTATAATAGAAACCTTTGAAAAAATCTATTGCTACTTTCATTAGAATATTGTTCTTTGGAAAGATTCCATTGCTCCTTTTCTTGGAATAGAATCGCTTGGAACATTCTATTTCTCTGAAAGGAGAAATAGAATCTTCTGAAAATATTGTATTGCTCTTTCCCTTGGAATAGAATTCTTTGGAAAAATTATTTTGGTCATGAGAGCCAAAATTGGTTAGAAGTCATGCAAGGAAGACTGCAGGTTTCAAGATACAATTATGCGTGCGAATACCCCAAAAGGTTAAAGAGATATAGGAAACATAACATTAAGGGGTATTCAGATAGGAATTCGCGAGCACCAACTGAATTTACAAAAATGGAAGACGACAAGCTTTTTATTAATATCCTAACTTTACAGTTTCGCAGTAATCTTGTAGAACATCCCGTCGCATGTTCCACATTCACACATAGTCTGATGTCAACGCGTTTGTCAGTTGGCAAGTTTGTTCCATCGGCATTTCAAATGCTGACTTCGTACGGAAACATCGTTTCACGAATGCTGAGAATATGTATAATTCAATATGTACTTAGCATATGGGGCAGCAAACGGAAGCATACGAGCTACTGTGAGATACATCGTGAACGCTACTCCATCAAACATGAAGAATCACGAAACGCGTTTGATACCGATTTTGTGTGAAAATTCCACGAAAGGTTTTTAAATACTACCGTCGAACTTAAATTTGGGCTGGTAAAAATGTCCACATACTTGCTGTCTTTCATTTCTATACCTCTAGCACATCCGAGAGGCGCTTGCGAAAACATATCTCTATTTGAATACTGTCTAATTTTGTGTCCCCTGCCGCTCCGAAAAATTTGTACAGGAAGTTTTGAAACATACTCTATTTATATAGCATCATTTTAGAATGACGTATAATGCGTGAACTATTTATTAAATTTACTTTTCGCATTTGAGTTTAATAATATCGCTACTGACTAGTAGAAAGATGCTGAGTGAGTAATGTGAAAATAACGTAAGTAGCTACATTATCTCATGTTTGTTTATGATCATGCTGCTACTTTAAAACTGTAAAATAAAAACAATTTAACCACTTATTTCATAGTAATAAGTTAAATACATATTATCACACTGAACACTTTTGTATATCTTTATATATCTTTATTTCGGGAAGAATTTAGATTTAAAACCCTCTCATTCGTTTTTAAATTTTCATGAGATAGAGAGCCCTATTTTCATCAGAATTTATAATCGTTTGTACCTGTACTCAAGTTTGTTGGAGATGACCAAATATACAAAACATTAAAACGTATAGTACCAGAAATGCAGACCAGCAAACAGTCAGAAGGTCAAAAATGCAGACAAGCAAAAAGCCAAAAGGCTAAAAAGCCAAAATACCGGGGTATAAACATAGTCAAACAGAAGCCAGAAAACATAATTGTCCAAGTATGCGCGCTGAAGCTGCAGACATAGCAATATAATTCAATAGTACAAAAGAAGGAGAAATTGAAGAGTACCAAGAAAATTTCGAAAAAAATGAAGAAAAATTGGTGGATGAGGGCGTCATCAGGTAGGAGCCTGGCCAAGTCAACACAATATGGTGTTTTCTGCGTGTGGGTGGCAGTTTGCCAAAAGTAGCCCACATACTCCTCCAAACACCACAAGTAGAAAGACAAAACTAGAAAAGCAAAACAAGCAAAAGGTCAAACAGATGGAGAAGTCAAGGCAACACGGAATATCCATGGACACACACCAAAGACAAGCACAATACAAAATCACACAAAACTAAAGAAGATACAACAAACTTACTCACTTTAACAAGCCCCAAATCGACAACAACCCGCCGTAACTCACATGATGACCGCAAGCAAATGCCCTCCATAACACCCATAAAAGTTATACTTTGCATCACAGTCAAGAAATTGGAATTCGGATTCGGAATTCTAAACCGGTTTACCGGAACTGGAATTCCGATTCGGAAAACGATTAGAAAGTGTTCAATTACAGCCTTTTAATAAATAGAGTCCGATTATTTTTATAGAATTAATAGAATATTGATAGTCAACAGGCACGTCCTCAAAATAAACCATTATGATTAATCATCAGTTAAATAAATATTAGTATTTTTAAATCTTTCAAAAATAATCCTATAAAAAGAGTGAGGGTACTTATTAAGAAGTGTGTTAATGAGATTATTACATCGAAAAAGAAAGTTAGGTTTAGAGTTACAAATTTAACTGAAACGTACCAGCTAACCAGCAATTGTATTATAATACATTTTTTTAGAAATATTAAAATCCCAATATATTAATTTAATAACCATCTCTTTTATCATAAATATTAATATCAGTTTTATTATATCAGGTAGATATATCCAAGTCTAGAAAGACGGCTTTAATTATAATCTGAATAAGTTTTTAATAAAGATAATTCATCAGGGTATATCGATTTCCATAAGTTAGCAAAATTACTATCATTAAAAACAATCAAATCATCAATATAGGTTTATAGGCAAAAAAAATTTCATAATAATGTAGAAATAAATTAGTAAGAATGGATGAAAATTGGAACCCTGGGGTATACCATTAACTTGAAAAAGTAAATAAATGCTCACCATTAAAAATAAAATTATTAAAGATTCAATAGTTAACCGAAGTTAACTATTGTATCTCTACCAACCAACTAGTTAAACAAAAATTCTTGCCGCCCACACGCAGAAAACACCATGTTGTGTTGACTGGGTGAGGCTCCTCAATAATGACGCCATGATCCATCAACACTTCATTGTTTTCGAAATTTTTTTTTCTCGGTACTCTTAAATTTAAATTCCTAATTTTCTCCTTATTTCGTATTTTTGAATTATATATATATATGTGGAAAATGCGGGTTTAAAGAGCCCATATTTAACACCGCTGCTAATGACCGATGTCATGTTCTATAAATCGTGATTAATAAGGTAAACAATGTGCTTTAAATTTGTTTAATAAAAATGCTTTATTTTAAAATTTATTCCAAGACAAATGGTGCCCTTACATAAAAACCACCCTGTAGTTGATGAGCAATACGATGAAATAATGATAATATCCCTACAAATGTTTGAATTAGACCAACGTGAAAGCTACTCAGACCTTTTATGACGAAGTGTGTGATAAGAATTGATCTTCAGAATTCTAAAATGTGAAGGAGACAATTTCAAACTCTGGATATTACAATTCTCATTACTTTGAAGTATTATCGAAGGGCTGAATTCAATTGTCTTTATATACACATCAAATGAACCGACAGTTCGAATCTTCTTAATCAAAAGTCCGTTTGAGTGGCAAGTCGGTAGCTGTTTCTATAAACAGGAGTCCTGATTCCCCTAATACCACAATAATGTCACATTTGTTTGCTCACAGCGTGGATTTTGAATAAACATTTGCCTTCCAAAGACAGCTACCTAATAAAGCTTTCATGAAATGTGATGCATCCTAATGAGCAATGGTTAAACAAGTTTCTCAAATAGATGCTTGTTTACACGTGTGTGGAATGTTAATTTGGAAGTAAATTCCTAAAGCATCGGTGAAAGTGCAATCTGTTGAGCACAACCGTAGCCAAGTAACGGCTAACTGAATTGACGAAACAGTCAAACACAAGTTCAAATACATGGATTGTAATGTTTATTTATCGTTTATCTTAGTGCAAATAATTTCATAGGATGGGTCAAATGTGGGTCAGATGCTATTATGATAATCTTTTTAAATGTTTGTTTTGAAGAAACATAATTCCTATATGAAAAGGGGCCGCGGTAGCTAAGTTGGAAGAAAAAACGGGTTAACAACCGGAGGGTTACGAGTTCGAAACTAGGTCCAGTCAAAGACCTTCATGACATGTCGGCTGATGCACGTTAAATCTCTCGTAGACTCAAATATCCTCAGGTTGGATTGGTGTGGAAGCTTGGAAAGTGCCAGCTCAGTTGTGATCACGTCATCCGACCATAGTTCAAAATGACGAGGCGTCGTCCTTGGATCTTTCCCTTCGTGATTGATCCCGGGCCACGGCCAATAGCCCGTTGTGTTGCTCCAGTGCGACGTTAATTAACTTAGTTCAAATAATAGTATTATATATACTAGGATGGGTTAAATATGAGTTGGATGGTATTGTGATAATCTTTTTAAACGTTTGTTGTGTAAAGAGAAATATAATTCCCATGTGAAAAAGGTAGGTTGGCATTTTAATAAAAGTCGCACTGGAGCAACACAACGGGCTATTGGCCATGGTCCGGGATCAATCACGAAGGGAAAAATCCAAGGACGACGCCTCGTCATTTTGAACTGTGGTCAGATGACGAGGTCACGCCTGAGCTGGCACCCCACTCTCCAAACTTCCACACCACGTCAGGACATTCGACGCCACGATAAATTTCACGTGCACTAGCCCCTTTCTACACGACGGTCTTTGGTTGGATTCGAACTCGCATCCATCCGGCTGCTAATCCGTTACTCTTCCTACCAGGCTACCGCAGCCCCATAAAATATAGATGGACAGTATAAAGTCAATGCGTTTGAGATTAAAGTAAGTCGTCTTTGGTCATAGTAATTTCTTTGACTGTCTTACATTTCACTACCATGATGGTTGTGTTTCAATCCCGTTGTAAATAATGTTACGATCACTTATGCATTGTTATTTCCATTTAAATGATTTTGCGATTGATGGGGTTTTATGACGTGAATACGTCTTCAAAATCGGTATGGAGGTCATCGGCAGAAACTTGCGCGTCACGAAGTGTTGATATCTCAAAGCCCCATAAGTCCAGGGGGAATCAGCCTATGGGGATAAAAGACCTACCATCGTGTAGAAGAAGGTGGGCCGCGCGTCAACAAGGTTGACCACTAATCCACTCCCCCCTCTTACCTTTGTACCGCGTGGTGAGGAAAATGAGTCCCATTTTGGGCATACGCTGGCCTATTTAACTGCTGTAACTTCAGTTCTAATCAACGGGTCGCGGCGAGTGCGTGCTTAAATTGAAGAGAACAACGAGTTCTACAAATCCATTTGACTAGTTGATAGTTTAAACCATTTGTGTGAAAATTGTGTGCAGTGGAAAGTGACAATGTGTCGAAGATTTCACTATGAAGCCAAAATGTCACACAAAATTTCAACTGCGGCGTAGGAAACGTAAACAGGTTGAAAGAGCAGTTCAAGACGAACAAAATGATACCAAGAAGTCTAAACCTATTACAAGTGCAGAGAGATCTAGAGCTTACTGAAGACGCAAGAAGGAGCAGGTGAGCTAACACGACGACGTCGCTGGACCATCTAGACGTCGCTGGACGATCTAGACGACGCTGGACCATCTAAGGAGCTGCCACCAGAGACGTAACTAGGCTAGTTTCCACCTGGGGCAAGAACTCGCCTTGGCGTCCCCCCCCCCCGCACCGACCAACCAAACCAACCCCCTCCCCGACAATACCTGATATCGCCACCGCACATTAATTCCACTATTCCAAATTGTTTTATTAAACTTAGATGGTAAATGCCTGATTTCAAAGGTAAATAGATTAATTTGCAGCAATTTCATTTTTAGTACAAGATAAAATACCTAATTAATTCTAAGATATTTCATTGACAAATAATCTAAGAGTAGCATGTTTGGTACATTCTTTCATACTTATAATCGCTGCAAATGAAATGAAAAGGTTTTATCAAATGATATCGGGATATGTGTGGGTTGAATCAAAATCAACAGACTTGCTTTAGAATAGGATATTTAATTATGATAAATACAGAGGCTGTTCGGACATTTTTTGAATGATTTTGATGAGCTGTAAAAAAATTGTATGCTACGAAATAATTTTATTTTCGCAGCAGTTAAATAGTTAAAGTATAACTATCGTCTGGTAACTCAGAGTTTTGTTTACTTTCAAAATGGCGCTTTTAAATAAGCAATGGATGGAAGGCTATGTTTCCTCTCTTTCCGAAGAGAATTATGCTTATTCGATTATTTAAAAACGCTGTAAAAGTCATGGTTTTTCGATATCTAAAGGTACGATAAGTAATATTATTAATGAGAAAGGAAAAAACGCGCGTAAAAGTGGAAAAATACTTCCATATACGTATCCAAAAAAAGAAAAGAATTTCTGAGAATATTTGTAAGGTAAGATCTTTGATTTTAAAAGAGAATCCGAAAAGTCAAAGGACTATTACAAAGTCATTAAAAGTCCATTTTCAACTGCAAATAAAATAATTAACAGTGATTTGAATCTTAAGGCCAAAAAATACAATCTTCATCGTCTATCTCCACGACATCCAGAAAGCAGAAATCGCTGCAGAATTCTGTATGAGAAGCATTTGGCTAGAGAAAGATCGAAAAATGTTGTGACAATAGACGAGGCGTGGGTGTATTTAAAAGATTGCAATAAAAAAGAACAATTTATTATCATAAAAGAGGAGAAAAATCTTAAAACGTGGTTCAACTTTGTAACTCTAACGCGTGTGAACTTTCTCTAAGAGATTTGATTGTTGACGGTTTTGCATATAATGGAAAATTAAAATTAAAAAGGAGGTGGAAATGTAAAAATCAACTCCCACATATTATCAAGACCCTATTTTACCCCAATATTAAAAAAAGAAATACCATATCTTTACCCAAAGTGCCAACAATCAGTAGAACTGCATCAGGATAAAGCAAGCAGCCACACATCTAAATCCACTATTAAATTCGTGAAAAAATGGAACAAGAAACTGGTATCAAGTCAATAAATACCCTTTACTGATATTCCTGCTAAATCTCCAGATGTCTCACCCATGGACTTTTGTGCTTTTGGACTTTGGAAAAAAGAGAATTATCGAAACGTCGACCGAAAACCATTCAAGGATTTTGGAAAACTGTGGAACAAGTATTAGTAATAACAGATTGTACTCAAGTTATTATCTTGAGTGTTATACTTAGACATTTTCACAATCTCTTAATATATTGCCAAAATGTGAAACAAATTAATTTAAACGCAGAAAGCTTGAACTAAAACTTAACTTTACGGGCTTTTGCGGCTGCAAACATTTTCACAATGTCCTCAAAAGATAGCTTTGAAGCTAACTTGTGCTCTATTGATATGATGTTCAGGTTGGTTAGTCGTTGTCCTGTTAAGTTTCTGAGGTAATTTTTATGATCTTTAGTTTGTTAAAACTCCTTTCATTTGAGGCGACTGAGACTGGTATTGTGAAGAAAATTCTCAACGCTGTCATTATGTTGGTGGACGCGTTTTCAAATCCGTTCTTATATATTAACGTCAGAAGACCTGATGGTGTAGCCGTTTTCATATAAGAGCTTAAATCCAAGGCATGATACTTAAAACTCTCCACTTCTATCGGCTGCTCTCTTTGCAACAACGGCTGGGAACGCACACGTTCATTATGAGCTGCCAGAAATACACCTACCATTTTGTAGGAATCTCATTTACATATCTCTTACACGTTAGGAATATAGTACAGCACCCTCTGTCAGTGAAAATTTGAACTGAAGTTCTTTCCCCGGCCAAACAAAATCTCACTTGTGAGATCCTTTTTAGTACAAACTCAATATTCCAATATTTCCGATTTTAATGAATTAATGAAACGTTAACAGGTACAGCTTTGATTTAAGATATTTTTGTGACAATGCTTTTGGTGCGTTTTTGGTGTTTTTTATAGCAACTTTGTGGCAGAGGCAAACGCAATCCTGCTTTATTAGGAGTGTGGCAACCTCGTGAAGTTGAAATTTTCATTTCCAGCCCTTTCATAATCAGTTTTGTGGATTGTTTACTATTTTTAAAATTATTTTTGTTGATTTTTACCGCTAAGCCTTAAACGGTGTCTATTCTAACAAATTCTTCAATGGCGACATAAAAAAACACCAAAAAATGCATCAAAAGCGTTGCCCTGAAAAAGTCTTTATATCAAACCTGTACCTATTTACAGACTTATAGAACACCCTGTACATTGCTTGAGGTAGCTTGTAAAAGTGTGGTCTTTATGCTATAAAACCGAAGCAACGAACTGGATATAACTGAGTAACCTCCATCCCTCCATTTATTCTGCGAAAGAATCGACTGTTTACAAGATCGTATGTTGTTCCAGCTCTGCTTTCATAATCGAAGATCTCTATTAATAAACACAAAGAAACCCCAAAGAAATCCATTTACGGGCTTTATTGGAAATCGATTGAGAAAATTTTAAACTCCAGAAAGACTTCAGTGTTATACAACTAACTTGTAAACCTAAGAAAACAACGAATCCTTTCACACATGATACATCTTACGGTGAAAAATGCAAACTCGGAGAAGACTTAATATAGTTCAAACATCGATTTTCAACCTCTTCTTTCGCCGAAGTATTTTAATTAATTTATCTTTCCATCATTTTCCAATAATTAAAGAACAGATTAGATTCAATGTGCCAAAGTAAATACAAAACATCAGTTTTAGGTTTTGTACGACTTGTGTAGATTATAAGCGAAAGGGGATAAAATTTGTTTTGAAACAATGGCGTCGATAACATTTTATGTTTCCTACTTTCCCTTTGGACTGGTCCACGTTAAATCTGTCGTGGCCTCAAACGTCCTTACGTTGGCGTGGTGTGGAAGTTTGGAGAGTGAGGTGCCAGCTCAGGTTTGACCACGTCATCTGACCGCGGTTCAAAATTACGAGGCATTGTCCTTGAATCTTTTCCTTGGGGATTGATCCCGGACCGTCGCCGATAGCCCGTTGTATGTGTGTGCGACATTAATTAAATACCTAACCTACTTCCCCTTCAAATTCATACAGGTTGTTTTGAAATAGTCTGCGTATACGTTCCAATTTCTCTTTAATATACTTTTCATCTACCTTACAATCCACAATTTTGAAAACACCCCGACGTTTATTCAAAAACCAATTAAAAATCAACAAATATGATATAATGATGTAACCCATTAAATATTTCACTATTCAAATTAAAGGTAATTTCACTTGCTTCTATTGTTCATATAGAGCTTTCCACAGCTGATTTATGTTTAAAAAAGACTTATATTTCGTATTTTCCGGTCACGTTCATCCCACAGAAACTATCGGAACGAGATCAGTACTCTGGGAATGGCAGAGATAAATTTTAAGCTCTCGGAGGGTTTTTTGCTCAATATAACTTCAACACAACTTAGAAGAATGTTGTTTCGGCTCATTGCTTTCCAGAAAAACATATCCACAAACAATCAGGCGTTATTTTTTTATTACAACCTATTTTCTCTATCTCCTTCTATGCTCACTATCTTCTCCGCATTTTTTACCTCTCTCTATCTTCATTCTTTATTTCTGTGTATATCCTCTATCTTCTCTATCTCTCTATCGAGGCCGCAATAGCCCAGTTCGAGGAGTAACGGATTCGCAATAGAAAAATTGCGAGTTCGGAACTAGGTCCAACCAAAGACCGCCATGTACAGGAAGAGCACGTGAAATCTGTGGTGGTAAACCTCTAATGTTGTCCTCACATTATCTTGGTGTGGAAGTTTGGAGAGTTGGGGTTGTAGCTCAGGTGTTGCCTCGTCATCTGACGATGGTTTAAAATTACCCAAGTGCTGTCTTCGGATCTTTCCCTCTTCGGGATTGATTCCGGACTGTCTCCAATAGCCCGTTAAGTTGCTAAAGGTGACGTTAATTAATTAGCTACTTAATGTACCTAGAATATTTCGTGGGAGTGGTTGCACATTAAATCTGTCGTGATTTCAAATGTCCTCACTTGAAGCTTTGAGATTGGGGTTCTATAGCTCAGGTGTTGACCTCGTCATCTGACCGTGGTTGAAAATTATGAGGTGCTGTATTCGGATCTTTCCCTTCCGAGTGAATCCCGGACCGTCGCCAATAGCCCGGTGTGTTGCTCAAGTGCGACATTAATTAACTATCTACCTCTATCTCCTTATCTTCTTTATCTCTATCTTTTCTCTCTCTCTCTAACATCTTTATCTCTATCTTTTCTCTCTCTAACATCTTTATTTATTCTCTATTTCTATCTTACATCTTTATCTCTTCTCTATTTCTATCTTACATCTTTATCTCTTCTCTATCTATAACACCTTTATCTCTTTCTCTTCTTAATCTATCTCTAACATCTTTATCTCTTCTCTATCTCTCTCTAACATCTTTATCTCTTCTCTATCTCTCTCTAACATCTTTATCTCTTCTATATCTCTCTCTAACATCTTTAGCTCTTTCTCTTCTCAATCCCCTCTCTAACATCTTTACCTACTTCTCTTCTCTATCTCTACCTTCCTATCTTCTCTATCTCTGTATACTCTCTATCTCTACCTACCTACATTCTGCATGTCTTTATCTCTATCTTCTGTGTGTATCTCTTATCTCTCTCTATCTTTTTATTACTATTTTGCACTTCTGTATTTATCCAATTTAAAATTCAATAAAAAAATGTGCGACGGGATAAAGATTTTGAATCTTTAAAATCTTTCACCTATTCCACTTGTAGATCCTAGGCAAATCACTTCGTACGACCCATCCAGTTTTCCTTAGATGAATTAGCCAGCGTTTACTTTCACGGCTGCCACGGATGAATTCACTCTTCAAATAATGCGATCGCCATGATGGCTGTTTGCGGAATCCTTGAACTCCGGCTCCGCGCAGTACTGCCACCCGCGCTCCTTAAAAAAGAGCGAAAGAAGGGCGAAGATGAAGAGCCCTCGCACTTATCGTTAATCGATGGGATTAGAGGCTGATAATGAAGATGAACTCGCATTTCCTGCACTGCGGGTGGAACAAAATGTAGCTCGAAGGGTTCGAGCGCAATTTGGCATGCTACCAAATCGCTTCCACACTCAGAACGTGGAGGGGAACTAACTAGGTACCACATTCAGAGGGTCGCCGATTCACGCAGTTGGCAGTTTCTGCAAGTGGGGAGATTTCGTCTCTTTCGGTTTCTGAAGTTTTCCCATCTTTCAGTCTGCGAATGTGCATGAGAGTTTTCCAGTGTTCGCATCAACAGGAAGAAGAAAAAATGCTTCCGTTTAAGGAAACCCGGATAATAAAATATTTTCGCGATTTATTGTTTTCAATTGAGTTTTCAAGCTTTGAAATGATGTATTACTTTTCTTTGTAGCTGTTTGGAAAGTAGTTTTTTTTTTAATATTTATTCATTCCATCTGGTGGGATGTGAAAGTTTGGAGAGTGGAGTGCCAGCTCAGGTGTTGACCTTAGTATTTGACCGTGATTCAAAATTAATAGGTGTTGTCCACGGATTTTTCCTTAGGCCCTAAGGCTTAGGGATTGATCCCGGGCCGTCACCAATACTCAGTTGTGTTGCTCCAGTGCGACGTTAATTAATTACCATTACCAACACCATTACCCATCTGATAGGGCCAGATAGCCCGGTTGGAAGAGTAGCGGATAAACAACCGGAGGGTTGTGAGTTTGAAGCTCGATCCAACCAAAGACTGTCGTGTATGCAGGGGCTGGTGCACGTTAAGTTTTTCATGGCCTTAAAAGTCAACCCGTTACCGTGGTGTGGAAGTTTGGAGTGTGTGCCAGCTCAGGTGTTGAATTCGTCATCTGATCGTGCTTCATAATTGCGAGGCGTCCTCGAGCTTTCCCTTAGGGATTGATCACAGGTCGTCGCCAATAATCCGTTGTGTTGCTCCAGTGCGACGTCAATTCAAAATTACGTACTTATCTCATTTCCATTTGAAGCCTTTTTAATGCACTTTAATGACTGATATCTCCAAACTGACCTTTATGCTACGGAATGTACTTTTCCAAAAAAAGTAAACGTTTAAAAGATTTGTGAAGTAATTTTAGGGCTCTAACGTTTTAACCAGAGCTTTCATGGGCATTAAAATATTGATATGTAAAATAAAAGAATTGAAAATTGGCTTTCGCAAAAAAATGTCATAATTTCATAAAATATATAGAAAATCCTTTAACTAAGAGGAACTACAACTATCCAATGAATATAATTATGATAACTAGTGCACATGACAATTAATTTCTGAAATAAAGTACAGTCGAGGAAAAAAACACGAACCACCCCTTTTCATTCGAGCAATTTTAATAGTAGAGAAAGTTCAAAGATGGCGTTGGACAGCAACTAACGTCTTCTATAAATTATAATGCAAAAATTTGCACAAGGGGCCACTTTCATATTAAACTGAGCACCAACTTCATAATTTCCATTATTTTGACACCAATTTCAAATCTATATCAAAATTTAACTCAGATACCAAATTTCATATCATTAGGTTTTACCGTTTCGAAGTTATGAGTACCGAAAGATTGGAGCACCTAATGTTAAATCAGTTTCTCAGACTTTTATGGATGTCTTCCTAAATACTATTTCTAGAACGCTGATATTTTGTACCACGTTACTGTTAAGCAACCCAAACAAAATCCACATAATATTTTATAAAAATAGTTCTTAGTATGCAACAATAATTATAAAATTAATGTTTGTAAAATTATGAATTGAAACCTTACTATCTTTTGATAGGAATAGATTCAGAAACACTTCTAATATGACCCAAAATTTCAGCTCATTCCAATCGTTAGTTTTTGAGTTACATTAAATTTTCCTCGTTATTGCGATTTTAGGGGGCAACCAAAAGCTTAAAAAACGTCTGACAAACCTGAGGAATGTTTAAATTCTTGAAAAATGGTTGGAAATTTCATTTATGTAATCTAAATTACATTGCCTTTTGCCAATTATGTGTCGTATAGATGAACTCTACTAATCACTGGTCAATTGAACGACTCACTCTATTCACTTTTTTGGATGATCACAATATCAGTTCGATTGGTATTAAATAATTGCGAATAGGCTTTTTGGTTGCATACATGGAGATGAACGCTAATTTAAAAAAAATTAACAACTTCTAAGAATACTAAAGACGATACAAAAACTCGACATCGATCAGCACTCTTTATCTCTCCGTTTCGAATTGTTCTCAATTCCAAAATCCTCCTTTTATCACATTGTAATCATGGTTACAATTCACAATATTATCGGTTGAGCTTGAATAATAAATAAAACATTTATCGAATCATTTACACTTGCATAATAAATATAACATAATTCTCGAATCATATTCATTTCCATAAAAAATGTAATAATTCTCGGATCGTTTTGCATGCGCTAACAAATAAGTTTGAAATAGTGTTCACATTTGAAATTCGGGTAGCTATAACTACAGTTAATTTCGATCTACGAATAGTGATTTTCAGTGTGGAGATGATCCCTGAAATTGACAGAATTTTTAATAATGGATATCTCCGGATATAAAGATAGTAAAGTCATAAAATTTTCAAATTTAGACTGATTTAACGATACGGAATCTGATTAAGGCATAAAAACATGACGTTTCTATTGCAAATTTTGTTGTTTGTGCAACATTTTATATGAAGACGGCCCCTTATTCAATTTTTTGCATTTGAATTTGTAGAGGATGTTATTCCCTATTGAATGATATCTTTGAATTTGCTCTACTATGAATGGTGCTCGAAGTAAAAGGGGGTGTTTCGTTTTTTTTCTGCGACTGTACATTGAGTTCCTTTTAACATGGGGAGCACTGTGGATGGCCCTAAACTCCGGATTGCCTTAAGAACAATTGCCATAAAATTTGATTTACCACCGTTTTGGTGACGTTTTGTGTTAATTCGCTCTAACTTTAAATTATTTCTGTGAAGTTTTTGTGGCCAGATTTCTTGGAGCATGTGCAATACATGTATTGGGCATGCTTTCAGTGAAAAACAAAAAGAAATTTCAACAATTATTATATTTACTGCGAATTCTATAAGCAACATGGTGAATTCGAGTATCATGCCAAGTCATTCTAGTAAAACAAAAAATACGCCTTGCCTCTGAAATGCAAGCGCCCTCTACCCGTCTAGATTTAAAGAAAAGCTCTCAAATACTTACATCTAATGCAAACAATCAATGGCGCAGTGAAGAGGTCTCAGTGGATCTTAGATCCTCCTATTGGATACCAAAGAGCATTTTTCACAGCCGAATGTCATGATCTCGTATACATCTGAATTTAAATCGTTCATTAAAATATCAATGAGATCTTCTATGTAAGCAAATAAACCACCAAAGACGGGGATTTTTCTTGGTTTCCCAATACGTAATTCGTACTGGAAGCATGTTCTAATAAAAAAGTTAGCCCGTCTGCATTTACAAAAACCTCTTATAGGAATCAGAAAAACTATCTAAAATCACATTTTTTCAATGAAGTAGCGAAAGTTTTCGTTTCGCATTCAAATCTTCTCATAGAAGTTTTAACTCGCGCAAATAACACATCCAGAGTTCACTCATTTATATTCATCACAGTTTTTCAATGAAGTAGCGAAAGTTTTCGTTTCTCATTCAAATCGTCTCATAGGAGAGGTTTTCACTCGTGCAACTAACACATCCAGAGTTCATTCATTCACATTCATGAAAAGGCTTCTTTAGTTTTGTGCCTTAGTTTCATCATCAATAAAGTTATTAATTTGTTAATGACTCTACATAATTAATATGAATAATGAGTTATTGATAATTAACCTTTAATGAGAGTAAATAAATTTAACGCACGCGGTGAATAATTGAATCGTTATTTTCAAAAGACGATGCTTTATATTTTTTTACCAGCTGGAAAGCTATTACCAACAATGCAATTAATTATTTAAATAAAATTATGTATTACACAGAATGTTGTTTTGACGAAATAAGTTGTCCTTTTTTAAAAAAAGACTAAGAAAACGTTATAAAACTGAACACACAAAATGGAGTTATTAAGTTTTAAACGTCTTCGAAAATATGGACGCGTATCATCTTTTAAAAAACGATTCAAATATAAGCATGATTCAAAATGGATACGCATGTGTAGCGACATTAGAGTATTATCAAATGAATTGCTGAGTTAGGTTTTGGTTCTGTGTAGAGACCATCAAAGACTGATAGGTACTTAATTAACGTCGCACTGGAGCAACACAAAGGGCTATTAGCGACGGTCCGGGATCAACCTCCGAAGTGAAAAATCCGAGTACAACACCACGTAATTTTGAACCACGGTCAGATGACGAGGTCACACCTGAACTGGCACCCCACTCTCCAAACCTCCACACCAAGCCAACGTGAGGACATTTGAGGCCCCGACCGATTTAACGTGCACCAGCCCCCTTTGTATACACGACTGTCTTTGGTTGAATTCGAGCTCGCAGTCCTCCGGTTGCTAGTCCGTTACTCTTCCAACTTCAAAGATTGAAAATAATTGCTTAATTTACTAGGTAATTGCTAAAAATCAAATTCATTGTTCATATTAAGATTAAAGTATGTGTTTTGATGTGTCACGAATAGTATAATTTTGCAAGTCAAACCGTTTCGGCTTTTGATTTTAACCCTCCAAGTAGTTTGAACGAGATATCTCGTCCACCACGATATGACCAATTGCACTAATGACGAGATATCTCGTCATCAATCGATAATTTTTTTTATGATGTGATCAAGATCTGGTTGTTAATATTTTTCTAATGATGAGATACCTCGTCGAGGCAATTTGTTTTTCCTATTTAGATCTTCATTCCCCTTGGAGTAATAGAACTGTTTTGTCAAGACGAGATATCTCGTTCATAGCAAAATTGATGAGATCTTGGACGAGGTTTCTCATCGAAGATCGACTTGGAGGTTCAGTAAACAATATTTTCTGTTCATTTTATTTTCAGAACTCTAGTTTTTTTTTGTTTCAAAACTTCACATCGCCATCACTAATCCTTGATGAGAAGCTTTAATATTTTATAATCTACTAGCTGATTATCCCGGCGTTGCTCGGGTTGAATTGTAATTCGTCATAATATTACTCAATGTTATTCCTATGGAGATTTTGAATTGTTTTAGCCCCCTCTACAGACCCAGGACAAATAGGACTGGGGTTAATATCTAGTCTATGTTTCCCGTATTATTCTAAAGAATGGGTGTACCAAATTTGGTTTGAATTGGTCTGACAGTGATCGTAAAAATACTCAATTTTATTCCTATGTGGATTTCGAATAGTGTTTTTAGCCCCTTCTGCACACCCAAGAGAAATAGAACGGGGTTAATATGCAGCCTATGTTACCAGCAGGGTTCCGAAGAATAAGTGTACCAAATTTGGTTTGTATTGGTCAAACGGTGTAGATTTGTAGAGAACAGACAGACGCCAACTCTGCCTTTATATGTATAGATTTGACATAGATCTAAGTACTACTTTTGATGAAAAATAAGGATCAAAGCAGGTCCACATTTGCCTCTTTATCTCAAGGGGTCATAGGAGTTTTTTTTCTTGTAAAAGGACCTTTGACACGAAAGTTTGGTAATCAAAGGTACACACTTTATTTTTCTGTGCCGTTTCATTTGTGAGCTTTAGTTCACTTTGGCGTGGTGTGGAATTCTGGAGGTTTGGAGAGTAGGGTGCCAGCTCAGGTGACCTCGTCATCTGATAGTGGTTCAGAATTACGTGGTGTTGTCCTCGAACCTTTCCCTTCGGGGAATGATCCCGGACCATCGCCCATAGCCCGTCGTGTTGCTCCAGTGCGATGTTAATCAAGTACCTACCTTGCAAGCTTTGGCAGCGAGAGTGGGTTTGTATTTTTTGTGACACTCAACTCCCAAGTTAGTCCCCATGATGAAGAAAAAGACGTAATTCTACGTTTTTTCGCAACAAATTTCAGTCCTGGCGTTTACACAAACTAAAAATTAGTTTTTATGTCACAAATAAAAAGCATAACATATTGATAACGTTGTATTGTTTCAAACAAATTACAATATGAAATGCATTTCTCATCACCATTAACCCTCCAAGTGGCTTTGACGAGATATCTCGTCCACCAAAATCTGACCAATTTCATTAATGGAGAAATATTTCATCAAAGATATTCCAGAATGTTTTTATGAAGGTCTAGATTGTCCATCAACATCTGGTCAGTTTTCGATATCGTCAAGAGGGTTAAATAAAGCATTTATTATCAAAATTGTACAAGAAAATGGCAGTTAATGAGTTTCTGCTCTAAGATTTAAATTAAATATTGG
This sequence comes from Meta bourneti, assembly GCA_933210815.1. Lineage (NCBI taxonomy): Eukaryota > Metazoa > Arthropoda > Arachnida > Araneae > Tetragnathidae > Meta > Meta bourneti. The sequence goes on from OW119926.1 coordinate 90,787,100, forward strand.
ATATATCACTTGTTTTAAATGGGATCGTACATAAAGAAAAATAAGAAATTTAATATTTTATGCAGGTCTTTTATTAGAGAAATAAATTTTCATACGTCTACTTTATCAAATTCTTGTTTCGAATTGAAATATCCCTGGAATTAAGAGCACACACAGTAAATAAAATCCTTATAATATAACTCAACGCGAGGAAAAGAAATTATAAAAATTAAACGATGACTGGAATTCTGGATTAATAATATCCGAATGAATATGCATTCTCTTGTCGCAAGTTTTAATTGACCCGTGACCTTCATACCAAGGCCTATCTATAGCCACCTTTAAAAATGACTGAAAGAAAATTTTATCTGAAATCTCTCATGAAGTATATTAGAAATTGAAAAAAATAAATATGACTTGTTTAAAATTAATGAAGTCAGAAAATTAATGGCGTATTCTCCTGTGAAAAAATATACAGAAAGATTTTCAAATACTGAGGGAGAAATATTTATATCCTACGCCAATAACTCAGAAAAACGTTATTAGGTATAACCATAGGCATGTTTAAGCTTTGAGGAACATTTTCTATCGCATTTTAATATGTATTTGAATTTTATTCCAGTTAATTACCGTCGCACTGGAACAACATAACGGGCTATTGACGACGGTACGGAATCATCCCCGAAGGGAAAGATCCGAGGACAACACCACGTAATTTTGAACCACGGTCAGATGACGAGACAACTTCTGAGCTGGCACCCCACTCTCCAAACTTCCGCACCACACCAACTTGAGGACATTTGAGGCCACAACAGATTGAACGTGTACCAGCCCCCGAGAACACGACGGTCTTTGGCTGAACCGTTTCGAACTCGCGACCCTCCAGTTGCAAATCAGTTACTCTTCCAACTGAACTACCACAGTTCTCGTTAATGAAACAGAATTTTTGTGTTTGAGAAACATTTTCTGCCAAGAGTTAAATGTAGGTGACGGTAGTGTTTCTGCGGCAATACGCGTTTTCTAAACATATTCTGAATGTGATGTCAGTTGTCTTGTTTTTCAAATACGATTTTAGCACTTCGTCACTGGAGGCCATGACAAAAGGACCGCCCCAAAATGTATATATGATAATGCAATAGTAAATAGAGTTAGTTTTTAAAACATATTTAACCCTCTCGATACGGGACCGGCCGAGAGACTCTAGTTCCCTCGATACGGCTGGCTCGGATTCTTTTAGACCTCAAACATCTGAAGAATCGGCCGAAGCCCATTACGATTTCTATCCCCTCTTTTCTGTGAAATAAAGAGACCCGCACGTGAATAACCTTATCTCCGTTGACAGGGATGTCGGGGTTCTCAACAGGGGGCCCCGCAAATCGTTTCTCCTCTAGAGTCTATGAGAGGTTGAGTAAATGAAAAGAGATTGCAAGATATACGTAAAGAAACCAAGGAAAGTTTTATTTTAGAACATGCATAAAAACATTTCTTGTCCTGTAGTGAACTTGTGAAATCTGTAGATTATTTCGTAATAAACTTAAGACACAGATAAAGGAATCGTATAAAAAACTGTAAAGAAATTCTGGAAGGAAAGTAATACGATGTCCAGAAATCAGATATCTATAGAAAAAAATAGTCAATAACATATTGCAAACATAGAATTGGAAATTTAAAAATCCTACAACTTGAACAATTTAAAAATAATTTATTGACTGAAAGGGGGACATAAAGGTATAGAAAGGTAATTATATTTGTTATATTATCAATATCACTTGTTGATAGATGGAAATAAAAAGTATATGCATATGTACCCATTTTTTTCAAATTGAAAATAAAAACAGAAAGATTTACCTGTTTTGTTAAAATTAAGTTTGCACCCTCAAAATATGCGAGCACTTTATTAACCATAATCATGTAGATTAAAAATTTGTAAGAATTAAATGCTCCCTTTCCTATACTTTGCGAACCTTTTATACTGTATGACTTCGATTGGACAGATGAGGTTTATATCAGGAAAAGTTTCAATCTATATTAACTACTGCTGGATTTTATAAGCGAAATTTGTTTTTTAAATATTTTTCTTATTCTTTCCACTTTGGTAGAATAATCGAGAAATTGTTTTCTATTTATCATGTTCAATTCAGTTTATCATTTTCTTCATTCTGAGATTAATTTTAAAATGAAGAATGTATATTTTACTTTAAAAATAATGAATATTTTATACATTAGGCTACGTTTGTATATGTGAATAAAACCATAAGAAATTAATTTCTAATGCCATTCTAAAAATGGAACTCGGATCCCGTTAGCTGGAGTTTAAAAAGCTAACGGCTATAATATAATTCGTGCAATATCATCTAAAATTTATGAGAATTTCATAGATGCATCAGTAGAATGACATATCAGTAATCTGGCATTTGTACCAAACTAATTTCCCGTGACCTTTGAAGTATGGTTTATTGATGCATTACCTCTTTTGCAATCAGCAAGGCGGGTTCCCGGCACAGGATTTTTATATAGTAAACCAAAGAAAATAGCTTTGATAAAAACTTATTTAAAATCAAAAGAGAATTCGATAGGTAGGCTGAAAACATGCGAGGTTCTCGTGTATTAAAGGACACAATTCTTTATACATTTTTCTCTTCACTCTAAATATCTGAGCTCCTTCCCCACTTGCTTAACCCTCCTGGTAGTCCTAGTTTCGATGAGGTATCTCGTCATTAAAAGAAAACTGACCAGATATCAATGGACGACATATTTCTCCATTAGAAAACTGACCATTACCTTGATGTCGTCATCAGAAAATCGGTCATTAAAACTGACCAAATGTTGATAGACGAGATACCACGTTATTGAAAGAAAACTAATCAGATCTTGAAGGACGAGATATCTCGTCACTAAAATAAAAATGACCGTATCTTGATGGACGGCACATCTCGTCATTCGAAGAAAACTGACCAGATCTTGCCATCGCCATCATCAAAAAATCCGCAATATCTTATGACGAGATATCTCGTCACTTGCAAAACTGGTCAGATCTCGATGATGAGATATCTCGTCGAAACCAGTTGGAGGGTTAAATTGCTCTCCAACCCCTTAATTTTCGTTTTTATAATCTTAATTCCTAAATCACCACCTCGAAAAGGTTTGTTAACTGAGATATAAATAATTGAGTATCTAACCATTTGAGATAAGGTATTCCAGGCTATGTTCGTGGGAAAGCACGCGATGGGAAAACGCAGCTGGGATGATATCGGTACGATATCGGAATATTGGCAGAATGGACAGATCTGGCCCGCACCCGATTCCAGCTGGTCTTCAGTCATAATGAAAGCTTCCGTGGTCGCTGCGTTGTGGTCTCTGTTGGTGACGGCGGTATGTTCGACAAATACCAGCTTCCTGGATGACTCGAAGTTTCGGGACTTCCTTCAGCAGGAGCGAAATGTTATAGCTGAAAGCAGTACGGTCTTTGGCACCTTCGTCATTTATCTGTTAAGACGACTGTCAGTTAGGGTGATGTAGATCAATGATTTTCAATTTTTGTTTTACCTAGAACAGTTGTTTTCCAATTACTTTTATTTACGATTCCTTTTATATGTTGTAAATCTCGGTGGCTCCTTTGCGTAAAAAATGCATCTGAATGCATTGAATTTAAATTAAATAATTGCCTTCTAATTAAATATCAAAATTAATACTCAAAAATTGTAAAAAACCATAATGGTGCCAAGAAAGTACGAAGAATAGAATTCATTTTCTACAGAAGAATATGCAGTGATTAGAAAAAGTTCTGGGCACGATTTCCATAATTTCATGAAAAAATACTTATTTTTCTTAGAATAAAAATATTTTCGTTAAATAAATATCTAAGGACTAAACAAGAACAAAAAATCAAAATCAAGATCTACTAAGCAAAAAATTAAGTAATAATAATAAATAAATCTTAAATTATGCGTATCTTTTGTTCATAATGAAAATAACTGTAAACAAGTATGTAGGCACATTGGATAAAATGAGCTTTTAAAACAGTTAATGATAAAAGTAATTTCTTTATGGACAAAATATACGTTTGATGACTTTTCACAATCGATTTGGCAATGATTTAAAATTATTTTTCATAAATCATTAGTTCTGTTTTCTCCATTCTTCAAGGAGTTATTTTCAAAGTTTATTTCCATAGTAAATTTTAAATGAGTTAATTATACATCACAAATTGTCTTAAATATTTTCAATAGCTTTGAAGTCTGGACTTTGTACAGGACTTATGACTTTGGACGGTAATAAGGCCTAATCATTTATAAATATAGGTATTATGGGTCGGATCGCCATACTTATAAAGTTAAAAAAAATTATCATTTTTTGTTAACTTTATATATTTAAATACATTAATTTCACCCATTTACAGTACTTCCCATGGAGTTTACTGCCTCTGGTAAACATGGGGTTGCGATCCCAGGATGCCCAAGCGATCTTTCTCTCCATCCTTTCTTTGGGCCACGGTAGCCCGGTTGGAAGAGTAACGGACTAGAAACCTGGGATCTTCCCTTTCGGGTTTGATCCCGGACCGTCGCCCACAGTCCGTTGTGTTGCTCCAGTACGACGTTAATTAAGTACCTACCTACCATTCTTTCTTTTCGCAATCACTTAATGACTTGTGTTTGGCGCAGCTTGGTCAAATATGGCCCTTGAACAAAAACCCAAAACGAACGATGGTACGAGAAGTGATTCAAAAGTTCGTTAAAAATAAACGAAAATATAAAGAAATTAAATTTCAACTCATTGTATATTTATGCTGTTTTGTGACATCTAATTGGAAACAAGTGAATGTGTTTATGGTTCTATTAAAGTCGGCTACTTGTTTTATGTTCCCAGGGAGATCTTGCCAGGCCGACCAATGTAGTCCCGGGAATTGTCTCCAAGTGCTGGGACAGCCCACATGCCTCTGCCCAGAGGGTTACAAACAGGTGGACGGGCAATGTCAGGGTAAGTTTATCATTAACTCACATGCGCAGACTTTAACCTTCCAAGTGGTTTCGACGAGATAAATCAATCATCAAGATCTATCCAATTTTGCAGATAACGAGATATCTCGTCATCAAAATATTGTCTATTTTCTGTGAAGACGAGACCAAGATCTGGTCAGTTTTGCTAATGACGAGATACGTCGTCGAGACAACCACCAGAATGGTTAAAAAACTGATGCCTCACTCAGATTTAAGTTACAAAATCGTCTTCTCTTCAGGTTTCATCTATTATTACTTTTTGGGACCAAATTAAAAAAATTTTTTATTAGGGGATACCGGGCTTCTAGTCTTTCATGAACGCTACGTCATTGCTAACTTTATTTTGTAATTTATCTTCAGTAACGACAACTGTCTTACCGCCAGATAAATGCCTAACACGTATTGTAGAAGTATTCATAGTATTTGGTTATACAATAATAGTATTTGATATGGATGACAAGTGAAATTTCGTAATTCCATCTGATAAACCTTCGTTACGTCATTCCAGCAAAGAAATGCACTGAACCTCTCTTGTGTTGGCCAGGAAGATGCATCGTTAGGAACAACAGAGAGAAATGTCTCTGCCCGGAAGGATACATCTCATCTTCAGGACTTTGCAACCGTGAGTATACGTGTGTTTAAGGACATAAGATGAATACATTTCAAATAAATCCTTTTTTTAAGATTGATTCTAAAGGACATGATGGTGAGTATTTGAATTGAAGTCGCACCGGAGCAAAAACAACGGACTATTTGCGACGGTCCGGTATCCATCCTGAAGGCAAAGATCCGAGGACAGCACCTCGTAATTTTGAACTATGGTCAGATGACGAGATAAACATGTGAGCTGGCGCCTCTCTCCAAACTTCCACACCGCGCCAACGTGAGGACATTTGAGGCCACGGCAGATTTAACGTGCATCAGCTCCCACATGGGCATAGGGGCGAACAATCTATGAGTGATAGAAGTGAATGTGAACAATGCAAACACCGCATATAAGATTGTGCTAAGGAAAACTTGTAAATTATTGTGTTGTGCCTTTGTATACCTGTACTTGCTAATGGTTTATCTTGTAAATATTTTTGTACATTAATCTAAAATTGAAATTTATGCTTTAAGGAATGAAGCCGAGACGTCCTGCCACGGTGGTGACTTCGGTCACAGCCGTGACTGTCGCGCCTTCCATGGGCATGGGCACCGCAGGTGACCACTTACCTCCCAACATGAATCAGGTTTAAGTGGTGTCTAGGTCACCTACGGGAAAGTAGTCTGAATTCACCTATTGGGAGGCGACAGTCACGGCTGTGACCGAAGTCACCACCGTGGCCAGACGTCTCAGCTTCATTCCTTAAAGCATAAATTTCAATTTTAGATTAATGTACAAAAATATTTACAAGATAAACCAAAGATATTACACACATTAGCAAGTACAGATATACAAAGGCACAACACAATTATTTACAATTTTTCCTTAGCACAATCTTGTATGCGGTATTTGCATTGTTCACATTCACTTCTATCACTCATGGATTGACTGTCTTTGGTTGGAAAGATTCGAACTCGCAACCCTCCGGTTGCTAATCCGCTACTCTTCGAACAGGCCTACCTCGGCCCGAGATTTCCTAGTGTAGCATATTGCTTTTAACCCTCAATACCAGGGCTGCCACAGTGTCAAAGCACCTATGAAATAATAGCAATAGAAGAATGAATTTGTTTTAAATAGAAGCAAAAAAAGTCCTTTTAAACCTTGTTTTAGAAGCAATTTTAGTTGCTACGATAGAAAATGAATCCGCTAAAACACAAAATGTGTAATCTATAAAACAAGAGTTGGTGTCGGTCTTCTATAAAAATCTACACCGTCTGACCAAACCACATCAAATTTGGTACAATTATTCTTTAAAATCCCTGGGCCGCGGTGGCCCGGTTGGAAGAGTAACGGACTTGCAACCGAAGGGTTGCGAGTTCGAATCCAGCCAAACACCGTCGTGTACAAAGGGGGCTGGTGCACGTTAAATCTGTCGTGGCCTCAAATGTCCTCACGTTGGCGTGGTGTGGAAGTTTGGAGAGTGGGGTGCCAGCTCAGGTGTTGCCTCGTCATCTGACCGTGGTTCAAAATTACGTGGTGTTGTCCTCGGATCTTTCCCTTTGGGAGTGATCCCGGACCGTCACCAATAGCCCATTGTGTTGCTCCAGTGTGACGTTAATTGAAATTCCCCCCCCCCTCTTTAAAATCCTGCAGGTAATCCCCGTTCTATTTGTCCTAGATGTGCAGAGGGAGCTAAAAACAATTCGAAATCCCCATAGGAATAACATTGAGTATTATTACGATTGCGGTAAACTCCGAATATTTTTACCAGTACTGCTGGAAAAACAAATTTTTTCTATTTCAAGAATTTAAATTCCAATACTTATGATTTTGAACTTACTTTTTGTTTCTTTTCCAGTATATCAATAATTTAATAATACTTTAATGATATGAAAAGATTAAAAAACATTTAATTTTGCGTAACTTACATTTTGTATGCAAGAGTCGGGTAGGTAATTGATTTAACGTCGCACTGGGAGCAAAACAATGGGTTATTGGCGACGGTCCGGGACCAATCCTGAAGGGAGGACATCTCGTAATTTTGAACCTTGATCAGAGGACGAGGTCACACATGAGCTGGCACTCCTCTCCAAATTTCCACACCACGCGAGCGTGGACATTTGAGGCCACGACAGATTTAAAAAGCACCAGCCCTCTTGTATAAGACGGAGTGGATCGAGTTTCGAACGTTCAACCCTCCGGTTGCTAATCCACTACTCTTCCGAATGGGCTACAGCGACCTTGAAAACAGTGGGAAAAAATGTTTAAACGCAATGCTCATAGTGGCAATTCTAGTGAAATAAGAAGCGGGAGAGGAAGACTGGGTGATCTAATATGTGGAGGCAACTTAAAAAGTTACATTCCATTGTTCCCGAAAAGTATTTTTTAACCCTTCTCAACAGTCTAATAAATTGAATTTGTTTCCATTTCAAAGGTATGGAACAGAAATGCAAGGGGGCCTTCAGCTGTCTTCCTGGACAATGTGTGTCCATGAACGGAATAGAAACATGCTTGTGCCCACCAGGATACCTTTCGGAACTTGGATATTGTAAAGATATGCGCACTTCCCGTCTCGGTAAGCAATTTTAAGGTAGTTGAATTCACGTCGCACTGGAGCTATACGAGTTATTGTTGACAGTACGGGATGAATCCCGGAAAGATCCAAGAATACCATAGGGAAATGTAAAAGTAGTAAGCAATGGTAACCTTTTTGTTCCCAGGATCATGCGATAGAAGCTGATACAAACGTGACTCTTAGACTATGTTAGTCTGCCGGGTGGAAACGAACGTTCGTCACCTGATTGGTCCACGGGGCGGGAAGAGGCCCATCCATTGATTCGCCCGTGTGATAGACTTGTCGCCATTCTATATAAATGCGCATTCACACTTCTATCCTATAAGATGTTATATCGCCAAACGAGGCGATAAAATCGGCCGACGAAGTCAATTTATCAGAGAATTTTCGTTTTGTGCAAAATACTTTTCTTTTAAGGTGATAGATCAACACCCAAATAGAGGTCTTCAAAGGTTAATATTCAAAATAGCAAAATTTTCAGGATGTATTTTACCTGCAATTATATTATTTTTATAGATGTCGATAAAAATGCATTTAAATGCTGCTCTAGCTGTCAAATTCATAACATGTTAGTTGATTGGGTTTTATGACACAAGGGGCCATATTTGGTCAAGCTAGGCCGAGCTCATAACTTAAAAGATCGAATTTGAATAGTGTAGCCATTTTGCTGAAACAATGTGCTAGCCTTCATTCTAGAGCAAGGATGAATGCTTTGTCCCACCAAACCACTCTATCAACAAATTAGCTGTTGTCTTATGAATTTGATTATTTTGTTTAGATTTTCATACCTTTTCTAGCAACCTTTATATACTGATATTGCTTTTATATTTTTGTATGAGCATCACTTTTTATGAATACCTCAAAAATATTTATTTCGAATGATTTAATCATTTCCAAAGTTTTACTTTAAATTATCTGCAAAAACTTTTTGTATTAGTTTATGTGGATACTTTCCACATGTATGGTAACAAAATCAAGGAAAAGCAAAAGGTTTGAAAAAGTAAATCATGTTTTACAATTCCACTGTGTATTGCATTTTAATTCTTAAATGGAGTTTTATCATTTCATTCAGATGCAGGAAAATGTTACAAGCAGGACTGCAACCCAGGAAAGTGTAGCATGGAAAACAATAAGGAAACATGTTTTTGTCCATCAGGATACACAGCCAAAGACGACACATGCATGGGTAAATATTATCTTTGATAGTATACTGAAGAGCAAAGTGTACTCAGCAAAAAGATAATATCATGAGAACTTGGTTGAAGGAATCTTTCTCCTAAAACTCCTAATAGCTCAAATTTAACGCAAAATGTGAGCTAAAAACTCATTAAGTATCTCAAATACATCATAGGACTAGGGGTAAAAATCGGTAAACCCACTTTTGGGAATGGGAACTGCCGAACCGGTTACAGAAATTGAATCATTACCGGTTTTCTTAGTTATATTTGAATTCTTATTTAAAGTGGTTTTGGGAGATATTCCTTTACCCTTGTTTTTATAACCTTGTCTCAAAATTCGAATTTACCTCTGATTATTAAGCTATGTGCATTTTCCTGTATAAAAGTAACTATTAACTAAGTATTGATAGCATTTTTCACATTTGAATTGTTTTCATTGAATGTTGCAGTACAGAATCTGATTTAAATCCTATAACCACGTCAAGTCAGAGCCTCCTGCTAAGGAAAAGGTAGAAATAAAAACTTGTTGTGAGAATTTCCATCAGTAATTTAACAGTATCGAGAAAGTTGGTCCATTTCAAACCAGGCAGTCACAAGAATCAGAGGCAACAAGTGTTATCCTGTCCACAGTTGCCGATTATTCCAATAGCCGATTTTGGTTGAAGGGGACATGACTTATCTACGAATTCTAACCCAGACTTCGAATCAACTAAATCCATGAGTACACAGCAGACCGTCTACTCCCATAGTCACCTATGAATGAAGGGAATATGCCTAACCTAAGAACTCCTCCTCCAGGCCACAGACTAACCACCCTAATTTGACATTAACAAGTTTCAGCAGGTTGAATAAATACAATTCGTGTGGGATACCAGCAATTTACATGCTACCATCAGAGGGTTTTAACAGACTATAGTTAAAAGTTAACCTTTAGACTAAGGCGTCCAAATTTCGTTACCCACATCACAGAACGGCAGATTTCTCGACTTCTATCCTCCTACAGAACTTGTGCGAATCGCTAATGACTTCTACGACTGACCACCTAGCACGCTTTCCTTTCAGTGTTTGGCATGCTAGAGATATCAACCGGTGCGACATTCTGTGTTTCCCAAAGAGTTCACAGAATGATTGACAGGGTAAGGCTTCGAACAAAAGGACCGACACTCTTAAGGGCCAGTCGCTGACAGTTCACAAATGGTGATCGATGTCAGCAGTCACATAAAAGGGGGGACAAAATCTTCTGTACAGCATCTACACCAAGCCGATCTAGGAAAAAAATATCTCATGGTAAGACTGTTGTACTGCCCGTAGTCTAAAGGTTAATCATAACTTATGCTAAAAGTTTTATTTGACTGCCAGTCTTCAAAGGAAATTAAAATAGAGTACGAGAAATGAGAGTCAACGATATTTCCCCAATGCTGTATTGAAAGTGTGTATCCAGTGTTTTTTTTTAATCATTCAGTGTTTCTTTCTTTATTAGAAATAACTGCGATTCCTGGAAAAATGAGTACCATTATGATGATGGTCATTGTTGCAGCTGCATCAGCTATTTTAACTCTTCTGGTTGGATTGACAGTTTGCTGCATCTTTTCACAAAGGAGACATTAAACAAGCATTTAATTCACCTATAGCAGCAAGTATGGTTTCCTCCAAGGAACCAAAAACATTTCCTTGAGTTTGAATTATAAATAAAAAGCACATTTTATCGAGTATTTAACAAAAGGTGTAATCTATTGAAAAACAAAACAAAAGCTTGGTAAACTTTGAATATATTATAAAAACTATTACATCACATTTGTAGCATGTATAAAGAATACAAATATCCATGCAAAAATATTAATATTTTAATATATATGTATTAGAATAGTGAAACTATAATAACAAGTTGAAATATACAAAATCATTGATTCTTTAATATATCATAGCCGGCATTATGAATTTCAGGCTCATATGTGAGAAGCACAATCATAACCCATAAGTGCAGTAGTAACTGTAAAAAGAACAAAATGGTAATAAGAAACAAATTGAAACAACTTTAATTTCTGGAATTATACAAGGAAGTCAGAATTGATCATCACAATAATCATACCACATGATTCCTTGTTGAAAATCAACATGAGAAAGTGTTGTCTGTTTTTAATTGGATATAGAATTCCGGAGACGTGTACCTACAACCAATTGTTCAGTGCCCACATTTAGGTTTGCATATTAGGACTGCCATAACCAAAGCTCTTGTGAAATAGCATACATTTTTAGAAATAGCATCAAAAGAAGTCTCCTCTTAAACATTATTTTAGTAGCAATTTTAATTGCTCAGATACAAAATGATCAGTTAAACCACAAAATATGCTAATTAAGTATGAAACATGTGGAAGACCTTGCCAAGAAATTTAAATTTCAAAATTAAAAGCTAAATATTTTATTTTAGGTTTTCATGACACTCTAGCAACTAGATTCCGATGGGTTTTTTCCATGGTTCCCACAGCTTGGAGCTAAAACTTCAAAATTGGCACCCCTTGGAAAATTTTCACCCTAACGAAAAACACGAAAAACATTTTTTCCTGTTTGCTATTAGTTACTAAAAAGGGGATTAAACTTTCGTTAGCTGCTGGTAAATTTTCCAAAAGTTGCTAAAATCTTGAAAATAGGGGCTTTTGAGACTATTATGCTTTGCAAGATGCCCCTAGTCACAATGATTGGAAAAAGTAACAAAAAGTCGCCTGTGGCGGCCCTGGCATATCCATTTCTTGCTTATATTTGGATGTGTCTCAATTTATTCAGGTACGAGCAATCTAAAGGGACATCAAAAGGAGTTTGGTGTTCTGAAATTTCAAATGCCAGAAGTTACATCATGAAACTTTTGACACGAATATCTTTGGACTGCCACGTTCAATCAAAAACAGACAACACTTTTCGGATTGGTTTCCAACAAGGAATCACATAGTATGATTATTCTGACTAGCCAGTACACATAATAAACATTAGTAGAACATATTTCTAGTGCACAAACAATTGGGTCTGTAGTTAAAACACTTCACTTCATTGGTGGTAACATAAATAAAATATAAACATTATTTCAAGTACAGTTTGTATTGTGCATCAATATAACATATAATCAGCTATATAATCAGCTCTTTTATACTTGTCCCCTGAAGTCTGCTTTCTGTTTGTAGGTAGCAGATTAACTTGAATCTGTTTCTTAAGAGTTGCGAGTTCAAAGGAGTAATAGAGAAATAGTAAATTGAATAAAACTAATAGAAAGATCGAATGGATCCAATCGAAGCACAACATAATCAAGATGGGCACACCACAAATTATTTTGACGTTTAAGTTATTGAATTTTTTAAATTTAGAAAAACCACCTATACTATTATACAAGATTTGTTAAAAAATATCCGACCATAATTTTTCTTGTGTAAATAAATGAAGCTAGGGAGGCTTGGTTTGGTGCACATATGTAGGCGATACTATTGCGCATGATTGAATTGTTTTCTGCCTGCAGAAGCAGGCAGATCGCCGATGAGTGAGGAAGTGTGAGTGCCGTCAGATTTTCGTTTTTGACAAAATGATAATAAAACTTAAACAATGCTACTGCATTAAATTTTGTGTAAAGCTTGGTGATTCCCAAGTGGGAATGATCTGCAAGATTCAACAGGCCTTCGGGGACGAAGCAGTGGGCACCACACAAATAAAGGAGTGGTACAACCACTTCAAAGATGGGAACACATCAGTGGAGAGTGAAGCATGTTCTGGTAGGCCCTCAATATCCAGAAATCAGATTGTCATTGACCAAGTGAGGATCCTGATGATACAGGATCGTTGAATCACGATCAGAACTTGCAGACGAGGCAAGAATCAGCATTGGATCCATTCATTCCATTTTGAATGAGGATTTGGGCTTCAGGAGAATCTCAGCGAAATTCGTGCCAAAGCTGCTAACGATCAAGTAGAAGCAACTCCATTTGGAGATCGAACAGGACATGCTGGAGACTGAACAGTGATCCTAACTTCCTCAACACAGTGATCACTGGCGATGAGTCCTAGGTTTACGGATACGACACAGAAACCAAGTTGTAGTCATCAAAATGGAAGCATCCAACATCCCTGAGGCCAAAAAAGCAAGGCAGGTCTGCAGCAATGTCAAAGTCATGCTGACAGTCTTCTTTGAGTCCAGTATCGTGGTTCATCACGAGTACGGACCACACGGCACAACCATCACCAAGGAGTACTACCAAGAGGTTCTGCGTCGCCTTTGTGACGCTGTGAGACGCAAACGGACAGACCTGTGGGCAGCGGGCAATTGGTAGCTCCATTGCGATAATGCACCCACCCATTCTTCACATTTGATAGTTTTCTGGCCAAACATAACACACCTTCATCAGGCTCCCTACTCTCCTGACATGGCTGGGTGCGACTTCTGGCTTTTCCCCAAGCTGATAATGTCCCTGAAAGGGACCAGATTTCAGTCCAGAGAAGACATCATGCAGAATGCGACGGACCAGCTGCGTGCCATCTCAAAAGAAGCGTTCAGCGCTGCTTCCGACAATGGCAGAACTGTTGGGAGAAGTGTGTGGCAGCCCAAGGGGACTACTTTGAAGGAGATTAGCGTAAGATTGTTTTAACTGAATACGAATATTTTTATGAATAAAGGTCGGATATTTTTTAACAAACCTCGTATGTAAGAAAATATTGCAATGATGTATACTGGAAGAGACACCAACCAGTAAAAATTATTCAACACAATTTATTTTCAAAATGCAGGATAATATCAGTAAAATAAAAATGAAATTATATTTAAATAAAATGAATACAAATTAAATTCAAATGTAAGCTTCAAGTTAATTTAATCAAAAGTTAAAATGCTTCAAAGATATTATTACCTTTCAGTACAAAAGACAAAGTAAAAACTATGAATTATTATTAGTATACTAGAATTAATTCATTTTGCTAGTGAAAGTTGTTTTATATAATGAGATTAATTCAATGAAATTTTGAGTTAGTCAAAAATAATCAATATGATTGTAGAGGTTAAGTAATGCATATGAGTGTATTAACTCACCATATAAACAATGACAAAAACTCTTGTTATCGGGTACCTTCTAAAAAACACTCCCAGTCGGATGCTGCAAAAAGGATGATATAAATATTATAAAGATGAACAAATGGTGATTTAATAGATGCATCTTTCTCTTTAAATAAATGAAAATATTTTATTTCAACATATGCTGAACAGATATTAAAATCTTGCATTCAAAACTATGGAAACGGCAAAGGACAAATGAAAATTTAGTAACAAGATGGAGCAACACTAATTTAACACTTACTGAAACTTGGAATAACATTGGGAACTTTAACTTCTAAAATATCAGTTTCACAAACATATTGTCACTATGTCAAGAACTTGATAACTTGAAAAGTGTTAAAGCTCAGATCATACAAAATTTATTACATGTACTCCAATAGGTAATTTTTATGACTACTTAAGCTCTAGTGGCTAATGAAAAAAAGGTATACAAGGCTGCCACAGCCTGAGCACTTGCAAAATAGTAGCTTTAGTAGCATGAATTCTTAAGTCTTTGGTTTAAGGTGGGTTGAAATTTGTCCCACCATTTGCTTAGCTTTTTATGCATGGTGGGAAAGTTGAAATTACTCGTCATACAGTTTAATATTTTATATAAAAATTTTTATTGAGTTGGCAATGCTATGAACTAACGCTAAATGTGTAAATAACCGAAAACAAAAATTTACACATCAAAATGCATTAGTAAGTTGTTGACATTGTTGTGATTAAGGTTGGCGAATTGCATGGTGCAGTGAATTTTTGTCTTTCATAACTGTAAATGTTTTTTCGTAAAAAAATATTAAGAGTGAATAAATCATTTTATAATAAAAAAACATGTTATTTGATGTTTTATACTAATTTTGAAGCTGAATAAGTAAATAAACATTTCTGTGCAACTTGGTTTCGTTTTCTTTAAAATCGCGTGCCTCAAACAGCTAAAAATAGTAGCAAAATTTGTCTTCTCTACATGCATATTTTAGCAGTTTTAATTGCCTAGATACAAAATGAATAAGCCAAATTACAAAATGCCCTAATTGAATATGAAACAAACATTAAAATTCATACAGAAATTTAAGTTTAAAATAAAATATTCCCTTAACATCAAATCTGAATCCAAAAAGAAAAATCTGAAAAATATATTTTCAGTACACTAGTTAAAATTAAGGGTCTAAATTTTCATTGACCATGGCTGAATTTTCGAAAAAAAAGGTTGCCAAAATTTTCGATGTCGCCAACATTTTGAAAATAGAAACTTTTGAGACAACTTTGATTGAAAAGATACCACTAGTCTCCAAGGTTGAAAAACAGTACAGAAAAGTCCCCTGTGGCAGCCCTGCAAAATTTAAAGATCTTCAATGACATATAAGTCAAACCTGAAAGAAATTTACTCTACAGATTTCTACAAAACCCTGGAAAAGGATCAACTTAAAAATTGAGTGACTGTTCAGAAAGAGAAGCAGTTTTGGGAAATACATTTTGGGAAATACATACAAATGCAAATTTGCTCAACTATGAATTAAAAAAAGTGTAAACTGTACAACAATTTAAAAGGAGAATATGAGGATTTCTACAATAGGATCAACTCCTGACTAAATGTCTTGTTAATGAAAAAATCAAACATGATTGATGTTTAATAAGTAATTCCCCTAAAATATAGATTATTCAGTTCCATCATTATTCTAATATCTTCCCTGTCTTCAAGTGTCACCCGCTTTCTTCAGCATCTTTAACAATCCAGTACTCATGAGATTGCTCACTCGCATTCTAGAATATTGTTTGTCAAACACTTCTGGCTCAACACCCCCTAGTCTATGATAATGTTTTTTAGCACTCCCTCTGGACAATTCTACCGCAATAATAAATTGCAAGTGTTAGCTGAGCCTATAACTTTTGAATTTGACAAAAATATTTATGTAAAGGCGCTTGCAATTTTAGAATTTCAAAAAGCAGGTTTGGAAATGAAACTTGGAACTGAAATTATAAAGCCCCTTATTAAAATGAAATAACAAAAATAAATTGCAGATAAATGCACAAGATTAATCATTATCATTAGTAATTAATAATATCAATCAAAGCAGTAAATTTTAAATAATCACTACTGAAAAGATGAGCCTGGTATTGGTCTTATTAGGTTTTTAAACAGCAGCATCCTTAAACCTGCAAGATCAATTATTTGCAGTCATTTCTTTATTTTTAATTACAAGACTTATTACCACACTAAATTCACATTCAATCAAACAGGATGATAGAATGCAGTTACAAATTTTCTTGCTACAACTCCTAGTTCAGAATAAAGTGTCGGCATTTGCTTTTGCAACCAGAACAGTTGGTACTCATTTTTTAATTTCAATTTCAACTCTTCGTTTGTTGATATATCTCAATTATGATATATTAAAATATCAACTCCTCGACAACCTCACCGGGACCAGCATTGTCACTCAAAATTTTTCCACTGCATTATTTGGAAAACTATGTTCAAGAACATAAATATCTGTTCCAGAAATATTTCAATCAATAGTTGAAATTTTAAATAGTTAGTTCTAAAACTGTAGGAAGCATAAAAGTGATAATCTGCGTCAAGAAAAATTGGAATTTAAAACATAAAGTACCTGAATGAATCGATACTTCCATAAACTTTTTTGACTTTTCTCGTTAAAGCACTGTCAAAGGGATTTTCAAGAAACACTGTCTTGGCTTTTCTTGCTAGATAAAGAAACAAACCAAATCTACTAAGAAATACAGATAAGAATTTAGATAAATATATAAACAAACTGATAAAAGATAATGATCTGCATAGTTATAGCTTAATACATATTTTAAAGGTTAAAAGAATTCCATGAGATAAAAACACTCAACTCTCAATATACTCTAGTTTCTTTTTGCTGCACATGTACAACATGCTTTTACATGAATAAAGAAAACATGGAAAGTTTCGAATTGTACAGTAATGAGCACCCCTATAATTTTGCAGAGTTCCAACTCTTCAAATAAAAGAAAAATTATGTCCTTAATGCTATTTTTTTATTTTTAAGGCTACATTTCACATAAATCGCAATAGATTAACAGTGAATTCAAGTTCATGAGTGCTAGTCTCACATACCCAGTTTTAAAAAATTCAATTTTATCTAACCTATAAATATTACCCTAAAGAATTTTGACGACACTTTACTTAGGATGAGTATCATTGACCTTGGTTTTTGAAAGGAGAAACAAAACATGCAGTGTTCTTGTAAAAACAGGCTTTTAAAAATGTTAAGGACTTTCAGCAAATAGTAAGACTACTTTTAAGGGTCCTTAAAAACTAAAATAAAAAATTATGCCTTTGTGAAGCTTTTCAAGAACAGACTTTTCCTACCCTTTTCCCAGTGTTGGTGATTCAGAATCTATACAGCTTTATCTACAAAATTAATATATTATTATTACGCAGGCATAGATAACCTGTAGATAAAGTTATCAACTTTGTAGATAACCGCAGCTTTCCCTGCATGACTTCAAGACTGTTCTAGTATTCTTGACCAATAAAATCTTACCAGAGGATTTTATTTTGAGGAAAGACCAATGGAATCTTTCAAAGGGATTCTAATCTAAAGAAAGGAGCAATATAATCTTTCCAAAGCATTCTGTTCTAAGGAAAGGAGCAATAGAATGTTTGCAAAGTATTCTATTCTAAGGAAAGGGAGCAATAGAATCTTTCCAAAGGATTATTGGCGAACTGCTAACAAAAAGTGGATACGTCAACAAAACTCTGTGCCCTACTTACACAAAACATAATTCTATGACTATTCTCCAAGTATAATTAATCTGAAGGTTATACAAATTACAAATGATGCAAATAAAATTTAATGCAAAAAGTTTGCACAAATCATTTCTAATTGAGAAGATGGCGATATCACATACCTGTTTCATTATTATTGATGCCAACATAAGTATGTTGCTGTAAACCATAGTTCTGAGCTTCTCTTAACTGTTGCTATAAAAGATTATAGTTGAAACAGCATAAGAGAAATGTTACTTTTAACCTCTAAGACAAATATAATTCCTTTAGACTTGTATAAAGAATCCTCTAAAAAGTTTCAGTACAAGTTAATTAGTAAATAAACTGTCTACCAACAGTTGCACTTTATGATGCTAGGGCCATATTTTGTCAAGCTGTACCAAAATATGGGAACTAGCACTCACATAGCATATGCACTAACGTTTCTTAATTGTTAATATCTATTGATGGCAGCATCCTTATTCACATTTCATACCTCATTTAAAACCACTGATAATGAATGAGAATCAATAGGCACAGTTCATGTGTCCAAATGAAATAAAATTAGTAAAAGATACAAAACTTCATTTTGTTTACATTTTTCAAAAATACTCTTATTGGTGTTAATTCTTATTTTCCATAAACTGCAAGGTAAAAAAAGCTCACCTGAGCCATGTTACCAAAACTAATTTCTGGGTGTCCACTTCAATTCCATCTTAATCACTCGTTCAAAGGCGATTCAATACTTTTTACCTCTAATATTATTTTTGAGTTCGCTCAGATTTATTTTTAGCACTAATTTCTATCTTATCTTACTAATTTCTCATTACCTTCTGTAATCAGACTGCTGAAGAATTTCCTTAGAGGTGAGAGCTCTACTGAAGAGTTCTAAGTAAAATTATAGAACTTCAAGTTCTCTCTCAAATTAAGCACATTTAAACTTTGCAGCAAAATTGACAAATTAACCTTGGATATTTCCTATCGTTGTTATCTGCTTGTTGCCATATAAATAACATCAATTTCTATGTATATATTAGTGAAATACATATATAGATGGGATAAGGTTGGTTTCTACATCAACACACAAGGACAAACTTTGTAATGGGAGCATGTCTCATGGTAGATACAGTACATACATTCAACAAACCAAGTGTACAATCTGCTGAGGTTAAGAATAGTGTCTGAAAATATTCATGAATATTCAGTAAAAAAGATAAAAGTTATTTAACTCTTTGAGGCACACGATATTAAAGAGAAAAACAAGTTGCACAGAATTGTTTAACACTTATTCAGCTTCAAAATTAGTATAAACATCAAATAACATGTTTTTAATTATAAAATGATTTATTCACTCATAATAAATGTTTACGAAAAAAACATTTACCGTTATGAAATACAAAAATTCACTGCAGCACACAATTCGCCAACCTTAATCACGTGTCAACAACTTACTAATGTGTTTTGACATGTATATATTTTTGTTTTCAATTATTTACATATTTAGAGTTAGTTCATAGCATTGCCAACTCAATGGAAAACTTTAAATAAAATATTAAACTGTATGACAGTAATTTCAACTTTTTGAGGTGGGTTAAAAAATATCCGGCCATGCATAAAAAGCTAAGGTGTAAGCAAACATTTCACCTTACCTCCAGTCTTTCAAGCTGAAGTACTAAAGAGTTCTTTTCCGTACTTAAAGCTTCAACAAGGGTTTGCTTTTGGATGAGATTTTCAGTCAAGGCATGAAGGCGAGATTCTAGTTCATCTTGGCTCACTGTGCTCAGGGATTTGGCAGTCAGCTGAAACACAGAATCAATAAATTGGCAGAATAAATTAACATATCGAACAGAAAACTATTTACCACTCTTTGATGTGATGTTGCAGTTTAGAGAAGCAAACTTACCAATAAAACATGCTTTATATATCCTGGCTACCAATTTAACAACGACATAATGAAGGCAGAGTAACTTTGTACACCAAACAGTATTACATTGTGGAATTGGGTTACATTTCTACATATACTACTGTACAGTAAGCTCATTTTTGTTGTGGTTGCTAAGTTCAAATTTAAAACTCAATCTCCAGGATCAAGCACACAAAATGGAATATACAATAGCAATGTTTATGTTGATAATTCCAAATTAAAGATAATGGCTTTATAGGCTATTTGGCATTACTGAAAGTGAAAATAATTTTTTATTAAACCTTGAAAAAGAATGTATGTAACAATTTTGTTACAAATAGTTTTTTTAAACTGAATAATTCCTTTTTGGAGATTGATATATTTTTACTGATTTCAATTCAATGATTAATCTGCTTCAATGAAGTGTTTTGTTTTATCTTTATCTAACTGCATTTGTGTCTTTTATACTTTTTTGCTTTTGGATTGTGTGATTTTTGTTCTCTGTAATTGGATTATTTTTTAGTGGAAAAACAAATTATACCATTAACCTAGTAGCTTTTCAATATTTACAAATTTTATATTTACAGTTCTAGTCACCACTACATTCAAATGGTTGATAGTTTTGTCAAGGTCAAAATAAACATTGGCATTGGGGATAAGAAAGTTCAATATCACAAAACCAATTGTGACTAGAAAAACTCTGTCAGATAAACCTTTGAGACTGTCTACATTACTCGACTAAACTTTCCAAGGTATACCAAAAGCACTCAAGCAAATTTTAACAAAATTTGCACATAAAAGATCAATCAAAAAGTTTTTAATCGTAAGTCAAACCTCAGTCCTTTAGCCATAAGTCTCTTATCTTGAGTCCAATAGTTTAGAAAGAAATAAAATAAATAACTTTATCAGCAGTATTATTCACTGCAACATCAGTAAGATCAGGGTAACTTTTGAGGTGGGTTCCTGTCAAATCTAAGAGGCAATAGAGGACAAATTGGTAGATAGTTGAATTAATGTCACACTGGAGCAACAGAATGAGCTATTGACGACGGCCTCGTAATTTTGAATCAGTCTGATGACAAGATCAACACCTGAGCTGGCACCCCACTTTCCAAACTTCCACACTATGCCAATGTGACAACATTCGAGGTCACGACAGATTTAACCTGCTTCCACGTACACGATGGTCTTTGCCTGGATCGAGTTTTGAACACACAACCCTCTAGTTGCTAATTCGATACTCTTCCAACTGGGCTACTGCAGCCCAGAGGAGGCAAGTTGGAGAGTGACTATTGGGTAGAGATGATTTTGCAAATGACACCTATGGATATGGGAAACTCCTGTGGTAACTGAGAGCAATGAGTTCTGGGTTTTCTATTTAGTTTCAGGTTTTCTCTTTATAACTTTTCCATCAAAAAGTGTTAACTAGCTACAGCTCAGAAACATGACTTAGGCACATTTTGGCACATGCAACCTAGGACCCAACTTCACAGTGTGAATTTTTTAGAGTGTATAGCCCTTCAGTCATTGCAAGGAAGTCTTTATACTTGCACATGTGTTTTATGTTCATCCCCTTGTTTCCAGCTAAATTGACTACAGCACAAGATATGCTGGAATACCAATGTCGATTCTGATTTCATGACAAAATGATAATCAGATGAGTCCTGGATCTACAGAACAAAGATTTACCCTCAAACAAAAGCAGTAATCTCACTGGAAAATTTCAGGGTTTCCTTTATGGACAAAAAGGACAGAAATCATGAATCAACCTAAAGGTCTTGTAATAATTTTTACAGACACGGGGTGTAGTTTATCACAAGCACTCTCTTTAGGGACAAACTGTCAACAAGCAATACTACCTGACTTACTCATCATCTATGAGAAATTGTCAGAGGGTTGGTTGGTTGGTTGGTTAGAGGTTTTATGGTGCAAGGGCCATATTTGGTCATGCTGCGCCAGAGATACGGCATACAATATCAAGTAATAGACAACACAATGAAAGTTTTACTGACACAGAAGAGAGAAATACACCCAGGGGAATGCACCTCACTGGAATGGAACCTGCTCTGCCAATAACTCAAAGGTTGCTAGTGCAGTGCCCATACCCATTGAGCCACAATGGCCCTGAAATTTTTAGAAGACAGAGACCACAACTCAAGCTGGCTGGAGCATCACAATTTTTAGGTGCAAGAATCATTGAGGAATTTTTCATTCATGGACTTAATTTTTTTTTACAAAGTTTCATTTCTAAAACTTCATCCTGATGCTGGAGTAAAATAACTTTAATTCAAGCTGAAAAGGTAAAATCAAAAATGTCATTCTGATCACAAAATAAAATTGAGAATAGATTATATGTTAATTTCAAAAGATGTTTACACGAGAGTTTTACCTGTCTCCGAAGTTTTTCTATTTCAATTTCTCGGTCTTGGACCCTACTTTGGAAACTGGTTTTTGTTCGTGTCAAATCCTCCCTCAAAATCTGTGACTCCTGAAGAAAAAATAAAAATTTACAATTAAGTTACTTCATTCAAAAGATAAAAGAAAATGAATCCATCACAGCTTTCAGAAGAGCATGAAAAACCATGTGCTTAATCAATATTTTTACAGGCACTTATGCCAACAAAAATATTGATCATTCCTTCAAGATTTCTTGTTTTCAGCTACCTCTGAAGAATTTGATATCCAGTTTGTTACTAATTTATGTGCAATAGCCAATTTTAAAGTCGTCATGTACTCAATAAATTAATTGTAGAGTAAACTTAGGTTTAAATATAAGTAAAATAGTGAAATTTTATTGTAGTATGCCCCAAAAAATCAGATTTTGTTACATCTTTACTAATGGTAAATTGTGGGAAAGTATTAAAAAGTAGGGAGTGAAAACTGAATTTCAAAAATTCGAAATGGCATCTATATCATATATGCCACATATAAATAGAAAAAGAACTTGTGAAGCAGTAGCATAAATTTAAAAAAGTAGCATAAAGTCTCCTCTTGAACCCTATTTTAACAGCAATTTCAGTTGCTCAGATATAAAATGAATTGGCAAAACACAAAATGGGCTTATTAAGTATGAAACGGCATTGATGATCTTGCCAAGAAATTTAAATTTTATTATAAACTAAATATTTTCTAAAGTTTCCATGGCAATCTAGTAACCACAGATTTTGATATTTTTTCATGGTTGCCATGGCATAGTGCAAAAACTTCGAAATTGGTGGCCTTTAGAAAATTTTCTTCCTAAAGAAAAATCCAAAAGATATTTTTCCTTTGCAATTAGTTAAAAAAAAGACTAAATTTTCTTTGACCTTCAGTGAATTTCAAAAGTCCCCAAATTTTGAAAATAGGAGCTTTGGAGATGATTTTGCTTTAAAAGATACTCAATTACCAAGAATGAAAAATAGCAGCAAAAGTTGCCTTTTAGTCACCTGTGGTAGCTGTGTGATATGTAGGAGGTATTTTCTAAAATCTTTTATATCAGTGTTTGAGTTTAGGTTCTGGATAAGGAATGATGAGAATGTAATATTTATAATGAACCTCAAAGCTTCAGTTATCAACAAAAAATGTATGTTCATTTGAACAGTTCGCTTGTAAGACATTTACAAAACAGCAACCAACTGGATAGGTAGGTATTTTAATTAATGGAACACACTGGAACAACACAACGGGCTATTAGTATGGTCCAGGATCAATCCCGAAGTGAAAGATTCAAAGACAACGTCTCGCAATTCTGAACCACGGTCAGATGACGAGGCAACACCTGAGCTGGCACCCCACTCTCCAAACTTCCGCACCATGCCAACGTGAGGACATTTGAGGCCACGACAGATTTAACGTGCACCAGCCCCCTTTGTACACGACAGTCTTTGGTTGGATTCGAACTCGCAACCCTCCGGTTGCTAATCCGTTACTCTTCCAATTGGGCCACCGCAGCCAACTTGGAATCACATAACATGCAAGAAAAGCATCATAAAGTAAATAAGTAGTAAGCATCAAAATTAAAATGAAATTCAGCCCCACACTTCTGCCATATCATGGTATGGCACACATCATTGGCTGGAAGTGGAAAATGGGAACTTGAGCTTAAATCTGGCTGTATCTTTTTGAAAATTTCATTCTTAGTCATTTGAAAATTAAAACAAGTTTATCTTGTTTACTTACCTCTTTAAGCTGTGTATTTAGAAGCTGCAACTCTTCTTTTTGTGTCTTCTCCATCGACAGCTGTTCTTGCAAATTTCTACATCGCTCCTGTGAGGTTATGGCATCATTTTGTGATATCTTTTCCAGTTCTTGAATCTCAGAGCGATATGTTTCGACAAGCTCGTTTGCTCTTCTGAGTTCATCCCGGATGAGATCTCGTTCCTGCTTCATGCCCTCCACTTCAGCATTCAACAGCATGGAGGCCGCTTCACTCCTCTCGATGCTGTCCACTTCTAAGTGGCCCTCCTTGAGGCTTGAAATCAGCTTTTCTTTCGACTTCATGCCAAAGAAAAGAGGTGTATTTGTAAGCATTTAGCAAGCATGCTTAGCATCACTCATTGCAATGTTCACTGCACAACAATCACTTCAATTTCATCAAAATTAATTTTATTGGGTCAGAGTTCCTACAAACATGCAGTAAAAGCATAGAAAGCAGGGCTGCCACAGCCAAAGCACTTCTGAAATAGTAGCATAAATTCTTTAAAATAGTAGCAAAAATATTCTCCGCTTAAACCCTATTTTAGTAGCAATTTTAGTCACTTGGATACAAAATGAATAGGCTACAACACAAAATGTGCTAATTGAGTATGAAGCAAATATGGAAGATCTTGCCAAGAAATTTAAATGTTAAAAATTAAAAAACTAAATATTTTCTAAAGAAGGTTTTCATGACAATCTAGCAACCACAGATTCCAATGTTTTTCCTTGGCACCGAAACTTGGAGTCCTTTGAAAATTTTTTATCCAAAGAAAAATAATAAAAAAATTTCATCTGCTATTAATTAAAAAAAGAGCATACACTCAGTTGTTAATCTATAGTTGTAGAAAATATAAAAATTCAGAAAAAATATAAAGTTAAAAATAATTTACTTGTAAAATCCTTTGGGCTTTTTGCTTGTAATCAGTATACTCTTGTTGCACTGCTTCCAGATTCCCATTGGATTGTTTTAATTGAACAGACAGCTCTTTACTTCTTTCTGCCAGAAATCAATGAATTCAATACTCACATCAATACTTTTGAAAGAATGTAAACTCTACAATGTTACAAACAAAAGAAACTTTTAGAAACTTTAGATTTATTACACAACATGTATCTCAAACAAAAAGGACATTACATCTTTCCAACTGCATATCCTTCTTAATAAAGATCAAAAGAACAGACACTACACTAATAATACTCCAAGTGGTTTCAACAAGATAGCTCTTCCATCAAGATCTAACCAATTTTTCTAATGACGTCTCATCAAGAATGATGATTGAATTTGGAATGAAGATGTTGTCATTTTTCGATGATGATCAAGATTGGGTCAGACATGATACCTTGTCCATCAAGATGTGGTCAGTTTAC
Source organism: Meta bourneti (assembly GCA_933210815.1). Lineage (NCBI taxonomy): Eukaryota > Metazoa > Arthropoda > Arachnida > Araneae > Tetragnathidae > Meta > Meta bourneti. The sequence continues at coordinate 90,812,678 of OW119926.1, forward strand.
AGTTTAGCTAATGAAGATACCTCATCAAAACAACCACCAGGAGGGTTAATACTATTTTTGGAATCTAAAAGTTATAATTATTTTAATAACATAATACTTTGTAATAAATGTAGGTATATATAAACATAAATTATTTTTACCATTTAATTCATTCCATTTTTTCTGTAATGATGAATAAGATTCTGTTAAATGATGGTGCTCTTCCTCCATTTTACCAATCTTCTGCATGTGCTCATTCTAAATTACAAAAGTTATAGTCAAATCTATTGCAAATAAATTTTACAACAACTGGGAAATAGTACAAACAATCAGTATAAAAATACAACCATTGTGCTACAAGTGTTGGGATTATACTTAACCCGATGAGAACTACGGTCATTTCACAATATTGAACCTTCAAGACTGTTTATCACTTGCTGATTTGTAAAACTTGCTAAAATATCATGAATCTACTTAACACTGATTTTTCAAGAGCAAAAGATTAGCCAAACTGGTTGTCAAGTCTAAAATCTTCAGAAAAAGATGAATAAAGATGAAAATAACATGATAAAAATGGTCAGTGATGACCATTTTTATCTTGTTTTTTATGAAGTATAATTCTTTGAGGCTTTTTGATTTTGACAACCAGTTTGACTGAGATTTTTATCTTTTACTATTACTTTGCTATTGCATTTGCTGTTCCGTGTTGTCTGCTGCTGCATGTATTTTGTCTGTTGCGCGGTCATTGATCAACCACTTAAAACATCAGCATTGTTTGTTTGACTGCAAATGCTTCAAAATCATACAGGATTCACCATCGGTCTCCCCTGCAATCTGTGACTCTGTCATCTTGTTTTAATGTTTGTTAGTCATTTTTGAAACACTAGACTTTGAATGATTTTGAATTAGTTTGAGCAAGAATCACAACTAAGTATATAAAAAAGTTTCAATTTTTCACAGAAAATGGCATAACTCATATCAGTTAAGGCATTATTAAAAAAATTTGAACTTGAATACATAAATATTGTAAATCCATTACTTAGAGTAACTAAAATAACAGTTTCATTCAAAAATTCAAATTTTTTTAGCAAGAAAAGAGATCCAACTCAAAATATTTAATGCTTCTATTCTTACAAACTTAAAGTTTAACCCAATTTTTTGTAGGTCAATTAAGGTTTAAATCCCTAATTTCATTATTGTTATTTTCTTTCAATAATAAGTGAATATTGAGTCATAAATTCAAAATTTAACATCTTGTTGTACAAGCATTTAAAAATATAGGATTTTTAAATGTAATGTATTTTTAAGAGCTATAACATTTGTATAAAAAGTATTTGTATTTTTGTATACAAATACTCAGAGGACAACAAAGATTTTAGTTTCTTTAAAATCATATAATCAGATAGATCAGACAAGCAATTTCTTAAAAAGATGTAATAAATATAACAAATATGCATTAAACACAGAATATGATTCCTTTTAAAATTCTAAAAACTGTGCTTGGTATTTCTTCAATATTTGGAAGGATCAGGAAGGGGTTAAATATTAAATAATGCACAGTAAAAATGCATTTATGACCCATAACTAAAAAAAGATTTAATTACAGGGGAAAATGATTTATAATTTTCACATTTTTATTTCTGGCAAAAAATTAACACCAAAAAAGCCTACTCTATGTGGCTGATATGCTTGGCTGAAGTTCATACTTGCTATAATAGATTTGCCAATATTTGAAAAGCAAGAGACTGCTGAATTTTTGGTGACTTTTCTCCTTGATAAAACAAATGGAAAATATATTTCTTGAATGGAAGATCCAAAAAGAGTTGCATCCAAATGAGACTTCTTTTTGAAAAGTAGAACTACTTCTAAAACACTCCATGACATCAAAATATCAGCATGATCTAAGATACAGAATGCTGGAAAAGCAAATGGCTTATGAATTTGACAAGCCACGGTGAGAGGCAGTTTGGATGTTTTGCCTGATAACAGGACATGACTACCTTATTACTCATTTGCATTGCTTAAACATCACCTATCCTTGCTGCCCACTACCTGATGGTCAGAAACCACCTGCTTAGATGTAGAAGCTTCCAGGAATTGGGAGACAAGGGAACTTTTATTACAATGATTTCAGTCCTTTCTTTGTCTCTTGACGTGTTACATTAAACTTTTTAATGTCATTGTTTGTTGTGTGTTATGCTAGTATTTCTCGTGTTTTAATGATTACACCCAGGCAATTGAGAAAAAACACTTCAGAAAGGGTTAAATAATGACCAATTAAAATTTATTCATGACAAAAAAAAATATTTTATATAACTAGAATTGACTTAAAATTTTCACTTTTTATTTCTAGGAAAAAATTTACACCAGAAAAATATAATCCATACTGGTGTTATATACTCTAAACTGGTGCTTGGCATAAGTTCATACGTGACATTACCGACTGACAATACTTGTAAAGTACCTCAAAATGTGGAGATTTTATCACTGAAGAAAAATCTGGAAAATATTTTTCTTGATAGAAGACAAAAAAATCTGTATACATTTATAGGGCATTCCAGTGATTTCACTCAGAAAAATGTGAGCCTGAGCAGAATTTTTATTTAAAAAAATTAAGTACTTTTAAAGCAACGAACTGTAAAAGTAGGCACTTTTCAGACCCTCACGTTGAAAAATTAAAACTAAGCACTTTTCAGAAATGTATGAACCCTCTACATATAAATAAGCTTTAAATTTTTATGACATGAAGCACTGTAATTTAGTGACAGTACCCTATAAAATGTCAAGTGAAGTAGCATATATTGTAATTATTTTGAGCCTGTAAGACTTACTTGATTCTGACAGTCAGGAAAAAAAATCTGAAGAAAATACAAAATAAGCATTTTTAATGTACGAACCCTCTACATATAAGTATTTACATAAGCTTTAAATTTTTATGACATGAAGCACGATAATTCAGAGTGACAGTATCCTATAAAATATCAAGTGAAGTAGCAAACGTTGTAACTCTTTCACTCCTGTAAGACTTACTTGATTTCGACGAAGTGTCTCCTGGGTTTTGTTCCGTTCTGCTTCCGTCTTCTGCAATTGTTCTTGCATTACTTCAATAGTTTTGTTCTGAAGGGAGGCACTCTGTGCATGCTCTTTTATCATCCTAAAAATTCATAGTAAATAATGGAAATTACGTTGAAAACAGTAAAATGCTAAATAATGAAAACAAACTATATTTTACTAAGATAAACTATCTGTATTATTGCAATAGTAGTTCTATCTTTTCAGCTTGATACTCATTCATTACACATAAAAAAGTCCTTTAAATTTTAACTTATAAAAAAAGAAGCTTGAAGATAATTTTTTGTCCCATCTATCCTCTTCATATTATACTTAGAATTTTCTGTCAGAAAATGCATCAGCAAATATTTCCTGAACTGTTCCTAAAATTGAAACAATTCCCTTTTCAACATAATTGAAAAACTCTATAAGCACTTTGATAAAAGATAAGGAAGAAATACAAGAAATTCCTCTGGTGATGCATATCAATTGCAAGATAGTAAACTTCAAAGTTTGCAAAATAGTAAACTTCAAGAGGACCATATTTAAAGTTTTAACTATGCATTTTTAAGACAATAAAAAGGAGTCAGATCAAGATAAAGTGAATTTGATGATAAAAAATGGGGTGTCACATGTTTTATTAAACATGAGAAAATATTTATTCAGAATTAAAACATATTTGATCAATAACAAAAAGGCAGATGATTAGTCTGGGAAAATGTAGTCCTATACCTCGGATAGGGAAAGACTGAATTGTTAAAAATAAAATATGCGATTTTAAACAATTTGATGCCTTATTGCTTGAGACGATTTTAACATCAATTCTAGAAAATAACCTCTTTAATTGTCATTGTATGAAAACTATTTTTGTTATAACCAAATATTAGAAAATTAACCCAGGTTAGATTTTAAGACTAGGTAGATTTATGAAATGAGAATTATTTCTAGGAAACTGCCATGATATCTACAGTTTTAAATTAAAGGTATGGTATATTTACACCAATATTTATCAATATGGTACATATTTCACACTTCATTTTCACCTTTTTCTGGACAATGGCCTCAAGACTAGCATTGTTTGGCAACTTCATTCAACAAACAATCAACCTTGTTTGAAATTTTACAGAAAATTAATGATAGCTGTACATGCATATATATAGTCAAACCTCATTAAGATGAAGTTACTTAATACAAGTTACTGATAATATGAATTAAATTCAATTCCACATCAAAATGTATATTCAAATAATGTTAACTCGTCTGTCAAAGAATTCAGGTTACAATAATTTCCGATTAAGACAAACAAATTTTCAAAACTTTTGGCCAAACAGATTCTTTTCAATCATATTATCAGAAACATTAAGTGACACTGAAATTATAGAAGATTTATTTGTGGAAGAGAGTGAAGAATTAATTAAGATTCTGAAGAAGATGAAGGAATAAGTGTGCGTTCTTTCTAAAAAGCTACTGTTGGCTTAGAGATTGTTCACCACTTTTTGTTAGACAGTGACAATTCATCTGTTCAATTAAATATTGTTAACCATATCAAAGACTTTCTAAAAGAATGTCACTAAAAACAAAATAAAAATCGATAACAGAATTATTGCAAGATAAAAATTGTGTAATCTGGAAATATCTGTGTAATCAAAAATCATTTGTACAATCATTGATTCAATTTTATTGTTGAAATAAAGCTTTTTCCAGAATTCGGACTAGGGTTAACCCAAATTTTTTTATGGCCCCATGAAATTAGTCTTAATGAGGTTTGAATGTATTATGAGATACTGAGGTTTCATTGCTTATGAGTTACCTGTCTTTGGAAAACTATACTATTGGAAAACTATTTAAATTACAGTATGAAATAGACTACCCTTATCTAATGGCCTATTATTTTTTATGGAAAGCCCTACTTGTCTCTTACAAGCAATAGTACCTCAGGAATTTCCCAAATTTTTACCTAGTCTGTGTTTTATAGTATTGTGCACTACAGTATATTTTTTTCATAGAAATTATGAAATGCCTACAAAACCATCACTTATTCAGAAAATAGCTACACCTATAAATCTATCTCACGAATGTAGCTATTTTGAAATAAAATACTAAAGCAAGGAGTCAAGAGAGGAATTAAAGTCCTCATTAAAAGAATTGGCACATTTAAGTCAAAAATGTTATTTATATAATTGAAATTACTTAATGTTTCTTATCTTTACATTTCAAGTATAACCGAAGCATAATTTGTTACCTATCATTTTCAAATTCTAAATCTCTGGCCAAGTTCTTTTTCACTAGAAGTTCTTGATCAGCTTCTTGCAACCTCACTTTCAAGATTGCCAATTGCGCATCTTTGGCATCCATAGCTGCCACCATATCCTTCTCTCTTTCTCTAAGCTCTCGGACCACTTTGTCGTTTCCAGAAATTTGGGAATTCCAGTGGTCCAGCTTTTTCTGCATCCGTTTCAGTTCTAGAATCGAATAAAGAGAAATAAACAGATCGGCGACATGAATTTAATTTAATTTGAAAGTGCAAAGAGATATAGTTAAAGCATCAATTTTGATTAAAAAAACTAAGGAATTAAACAAGTTTATTACTTAGTCTTAACATTTTAGTTACAGTTAGTTTAAAAAATTTTCAGTTTATAAAAAATATTTACACAATGGTAGGTAGGTATTTTAATTAACGTCACACAACGGCTATAAATGGCGGTCTAGGATCAAACAAAAAAGGAAAGATCCAAGGACAACACCAAGCAATTTTGAATCACAGTCAGATGATAAGGTCACACCTGAGCTGGCACCCACTCTCCAAACTTTCATACCACGCCAATGAGGGGACATTTGAGGCCCTGACAGATTTAACGTGCACCAGCCCCCTTTGTACATGACGGTCTTTGGGTTGGATTTGAACATTTACACAAAGGAAATTCAAAATAGGTCAGAACAGCTCCTACAGCTGTATAACATGTTAAAGTAGTTTACTCAGAACTTTCCTGTTTATGTTTTAGGTAAAAAAAAATTATCAGAGTAGCCTAGGAACAGCACCAATCTTAACCTATGAGGAAAGTTTGTTATGGTAAACTTCAAGCCAAACCAGTTACATGAACTTATGTTTTGTTGCATCAGAATAAATCATGCATTCAGAATATGATCAAGCTTTATTTAAATGGGATAATCCCTCTGCACTGACCAATTATGTTCAAAACAGATATGGGAAGAGATGATCCAGCTATTTCACACAGATGCAAATGTTATCAAGGAAAAGGTAGGTTCAACAAAACACTAGATATATTTTTTGCCTCCTAATTACAAAATCCTCTAAGTAGGACATTAGAATAATTTTTTTTACATTCTTACAGTATTCTTTGGAACACTGGTCATTAACTCAATTTTAGAGAAACAGATGAAAATATTTGTCAAATTGGTAGGGGTAAATGCGAACCTTAGAACAATGACTAATAAAAAATTAAAAATTTAGAAAAATCATCAATGGCCATTTTGGTTAGAAGTGAGTCAGTCACAAGACATGTTTAAATATGTTATTCTAGAAAGTGTTGCCAGAACTCACTTTTTCAGTTAAACAATTCCAGGCCATGTGTTAATACTTGGTTAAAAAAGTGAGTTCAAGCAATACTATTCTAGAACATATAAAAACTCGCATTTTCTTCTAATGACCCACTACTTCTGACCTGGTGATGATGGATGTCCTGCCATGACAAATTAGACATTGACAATTTTTTTATTAAACATTCTGAAGTTTGAATTTCTCACTACTTCTATTTTATTTGGTCATTTTATGTGTCATTTAGTACCAAAATATCATTCCAAAAGGCAATCGGCATTGCTCACCGCAGTTAAACATTATCAGTTGTTCCAAATTTCCATATATGATGGATAGGTGGCAGAGTATACTGCTTTTAAAAAGGTGATGTAATAATTTTTTCAATAATTTGAACTGAAACATGTGTAATTTAACAAATGTGTTTGCCGTTTATTTTTAAATGCAAGTTTTTCTTTGCTCTCAGTATATTGTGCTTATTCTTGTCCCCCTAAGAAGCTCAATATATTAAGAGACTAGCTGAATTACCCGGCATTGCTCAAGTGGAATTGTTTGTCATTGTAATGTTACTCAATGTCGTTCCTATAGGATTTTGAATTGTTTTTAGACCCCCATCCTACAGACTAAGGACAAATATAACAGGGGTTGATGTCTACCTTATGTTTCCCACAGGATTCTAGAGAATGAATGTACCAAATTTGGTGTGAATTGATAGTGAAAATAGTCAATTTTATTCTAATGGGGATTTCGAATTGTTTTTAGCTCTCTTTGCAAACCTAATACAAATAGAATGGGGATTAATACATAGCCTATGTTCCCCACATGATTCTAAAGAATGAGTGTACCTATTTGATGTGAATTGATCTGACAGTGATCATACCTCAATGTTATTCCTATGAGGATTTCAAATTGTTTTAGCCACTTCTGAAAACCCAGGACAAATCGAACCGTGTTAAAATATATCCTATGTTTCCTGCAGGATTGCAAAGAATGAGTGTACCAATTTAATGTGAATTGATCTAACAGTGATCGTACTCAATGTTATTTCTACGGTAGTTTAAAATTGTTTTTAGCCCCCTCTGCACACCCAACACAGATAGAACGGGGGTTAATATGTAGCCTACGTTCTCGCAGGGTTCTAAAGAATAAGTGTACCAAATTTGGTGTGGTTTGGTCAAACAGTGAAGATTTGTATAGAGAATAGACAGATGCCAACTCTGCTTTATATATATATATAGATTACAGTATTCCAGATTTCTTTTACATCATACATCCTAATATACCAAATAGAAATAAAAAGGATTACCTCCTTCTGCGTGTTGTGCTCTATCATGTGCCGTATACAATTCCTCATTGGATGTCTCATTTTCACCTTGAGAATCATCAACAGACACAGTAGTTTCAGGATGTGGGGGTTCATTGTCTAGCATTTTCTCTTCTTGAAGTTCTTCACTACTGGCTTCCACTTCCCCAGTAGTCTGAGTGATATAAGAATCACAGACATCAGGATCAGGTGTTTCTTTAACTGGAATTTCCGTTTCACCTACAAACAATTATTTTTAACTCCACCAAAAAACTAACGCAAAACTTTCTTACATGACACTAAATGGAAAAAATGCCATAAATAAACTATTTGCAATAACTTGTCCCTTCTCAGAAATAATACCAAACCATAAACTGAAGTTCATGCTTGTAGCCTACACCAGTATCCATAAACTAAGTAAAAACCCAAACATCGCTTTAACACATCAAAAAAATTTGATTTGCAAAAAATTAGGATGTGACAAAAAAATCTGCCTTATCAGAATATAAATGCAAAATTGTGGTGCTGGCATTCTTATAATGTCATTAGAGACTAGAATAAAAAAGGGCATTTCAAAACATACTGTGATTTCTTGTTTAGAATATGGATGAAAAAAATCAGATAGTCATTTCATAGAAATGAGGTTTAGATACTATTTACCACAAGAGTTGTGATGGCAAGCCATTGGCCAATGTCAGGAGGCAGGCCAGAATCAAGCAGATGTAGAAAAATGATTGAATGAAAGTTCTTCTGTAATCCAGACTGAAATGCATTTCTAAGAACATACTCTAGAAGGTACAAAGACAGAGTCTACACTAGAAGGTACAGCTAAGGGAGAATAAGAGCTATAACTTCTGTTGAGGACTGATATCTAGTTAACGCAAAAAGATCAAGGACCTCTACACCAACCTAGCTCAAATAAACTTTAGCTGACAGTACTAGAAGACTGATATCAGTTTCAATTGTTCATAGAATGCATCATGAATGCACCTTGCACGATGCTACTGCTCATCCACACAGAGATAGCTTAATGGAACAGTACTGTAGTGATCTGGCAACACTGCTACCAGCAAGGTGACATCAGCAGTTGACGTCACTTTCCTCCAATGCTCTCACACTGTGTTAACCAATGAGAGGGCAGCGGAGGAATACGTTGTGCCTAATAAAAGATTAGAATGTTCACTCAGGATCTCGCACTCTCGTAGTTCAGAATGTTCACCCAGCATGTTTCTTGTTGTGTCGATGTTATACTGTTAAAGTTTGAATAAATATATGTTTTATGATAAGACTGAATCATTCTACGAACACGCACGCAACATCACCTTAGTACCTTCACAATTAGACCATTGTACATATGGAAAGGCCAGCTAAATCTCCTGACCTCAATCCAGTTGAGCATGTATGGGGAATGTGTTGATGTGCTCAGCCAGCTCCCTCAAACCCATGAGGGGCTTTCCACTGCTTTAAAAGATCAATTACTACTGACTCAATCGATACCATCATAATAAGCATGTAACATCACTGTCAGTCCTGCATATCTGTCAGATATGGCCATACTCCATATTGAAGCTGCTTACATTCAATTTAGGTATCCTATTTTTGGACAAGTTCCTGTATCGTTGAATTTTAAGACATGATTAAAAATATGTTGCTTTATTATTGTTAGACAAATCTATTATTTCTTATTTACATCATGTTTACACCAAATTTCATAAAATTTTTCTCTTTCAATTTTTAAGAATGACTTTCCCAATTTTCTTTAATTTATGGAAACCAGTGTATTTTGAACTTTGGTAAGTTTTCATATTATTTGGAAGTTCAATGAAAAGTCGAATGCATCAAGCATAAGATTGGCAACAATATAAGGATTTTAAAGAAATTCCTAATTTTAAGATAATTTTCAACAATAAAGAGCTTGACCAAACTACTTACTCATTGATGCAATTTGTAGAACTGCTTGGAACAGAATGGCCAAGCTTGGGACCAAAAATCAAACCCTTTGCACATGGCCTGGAAGGGCTTAATTAGAAAGTGAGTGGTGACATGTAGCATAGATAACTGAGGATGCTGAGATTGGATTGAAAGCAAACAACGCTAATGCTTAGCTTTATAAGTCAACTTCATCTATTGTTGCATCTTTTTCTCAAATGGAATACAATACAAATCAGTTTTAGCTCTAAGTTAAAAAGGAACTTAAACAGCACAATTGCATCCAATCCTGGCAAATCTATGGGGATGATACAAGCTATGTTTAAGAGCTTGAGGCTGTTTTAAAAAGGCAGGAAAATGAGAGAACAGAGAGAGGTAGTAAGTTAATTAACATCACATTGGAACACAACAGGCTATTGGCAATGGTCCGGGATCATTCCCGAAGGGAAAGATCTGAGAACCTCATAACTTTCAACCACGGTCAAATGGACAACAACACCAGAGTTGGCACCCCACTTTCCAAACTTCCACATCACACCAACGTGAGGACATTTGAGCCCACAATATATTTAACATGCACCTGCTCCTGTGTACATGATGGTCTTTGGCTGGACCGAGGTTTAAACTAACAACACTCCGGTCGCTAATCTGTTACTCTTTCAACTGGGCTAGTGGGCCCAAGAAAGGGCGAGAATTATAAACCATGTTCAAGGACCTACTATGAATATTATTTGGACAATACTAGCCTCAGAAGGAAGCATGGGGTAGGTAGAGGAGCAGAGTACATGCTGAAGGTGCCAATTAAGCATGACAAATGCAATGAGCACCTACAAACACAGTGATAATCAAATAAAATTTAAATTGACTAATCATAATAAACTATTTGAATCTGAAATTATGAGGTATTAGCAGTCCTTGGTCGGCTTTTAGTGGTGAAAATCAAGGACATTAAAATAGAAACTGATGTCATACAGATATGTGCTAAAATTCATCGTTTCTGCTTCAGGTTTATCGGGGGGTGCCACTGAATTCTAATTTTTTTTACCAGGGCTTCTGTGGATGCTACAGCACAGGTGGTGAGAGCACTATTTAAAGATAAAGTATTTAAACTGTACCTGTTTTATTTTGTTCCTGATTATGGTAGATGTGTTGCAGACTATTTTTACTATCTTTAGTGGTCTGCTTCTTAAGCTTTTATACAGTTGAAGCTCTCGCATGTTTTAAAGTGACTTATTTTTACAGCAACATCAAAACCATTCAGTACTTACAAGTAATTAGAATTAAATGGTAAATAAACAGTACTTCTCAGTTATTTCTGGTCATATTTTCTTGGCATCTTTTTGCGACGAAACAGATACATACTCAGCGCTAATTACATTTATTTGTGCTGCCATCTATCGATGATTTATCATATTATTATATTTATTTACTATTATTATATTATTATATTTATTTCTATGAATAATTATGTTTACTACTATACATTATATTTATTTTATACATTATTACTTATCATATTTACTACTATACATAATTAAGTTTAGTTTTTGTTGTTACACTGTAATTATAATTTTCTACTAATGTGAACAATGGATGATAATACTACATAATAATTATGTCAGAATTATAAATGCTGCAAACTGTAAATTATGAAAAGGCACTATTTTTCATGAAAGTAGTTTAAAAAAATTGCATTTGCTTACTGCAAAATAATAAAAGCATCTATATAGATGGCAGCACATGTTAATGCCAATGGTGGCAAGGATGTCGCCTTTGTCACAAAAAGTTGCCAAGAAAATACGACTGGAAATAACCAAGAAGCACCAAATAAAATACTATGAGTAGTTTGCAAATACACAAATGAAAAAGTGCAAATTACTTTGCCCACTTTCTGTATTCACAATTTCCTCTGATGCTAACTCAACTGCTGGAATCTGCTTCTTTTGGGGAGACTCAGTCTTAGGCTTTGTCTTCCGAGTGGGTGTGGGAAGAGTGTCATTACAATTTAGGAACCTCATAAGCTTTTCATCATCACTCTCAGGCTTCCGCTTTGGCGTCAAGGCACCTGGACTGTACATGGGTTTACGAGCTGAAGGCAGGGCAGATGCCATACTTGATGACAAAGTCGTACGAGTTGAAAATGCAGAACTTCTAGAGTCTGCTGGAACTTCATCATGACTTGGTTTCTTGTATGGACTGCCACTGTTGTATGAGGAGGATTTCGTCTGTTTTTGCAGTGCAGTAGCTGCTGATTGGTCCACTCTGTTCAGCAAATCCTCCGCTTTGCCTGCGATTTCGGTAAACCATGACATTTTAAGTGTTTGACGCTACATATCTAAAACAAGACATCAATATGTGAAATTAGCATGCTTAAGGCATGATTTCAATCAAAAGATGACTTCAATTAATTTCTAGGAATATAGGTTTTAAAAAATGGTACCATTAGCAGCAGAGTATAGCATTGATAACTGGGGATGGTGAGATTCAATAGAAAGCAAAAATATAATACGCTTTGCTTTATGCAATCTTACAAGTCAACTAGACTCATCACTGTTTCTTTTCTACAACACAATACTATACAAATCAATTTTAGCCCAAGTTAAAAAAACTAGTCTAAAAAGCATAAATGTATCTTATCCTAGCAACTCTGGATGATTCAAGCACTATCTTAAAGTTTGACTCCTAGCCTTGCTTGAGGCTGTTTTACAAAGGCAGGAAAATGAGAACAGGGAGAGAATAGACTGAATGATAGGACTCACTGTGCACACTACTTAGATTAGATGCCAGCCTCAGAAGGAAGAGTAGAGTAGTCTGTTGAAAGTGCCTGCCATATGATAAAATCTTATGCTTGAAAAAATGTAATTTAACTTTGAGTAGCTTTGATTATTCTTTTTATAATGTAAAGAACAAAACAAAATTCTGTAATTTTATTGTTAAATCAATAAAATGAAACTGTTTAATTTTATTTCATAATTCTTATTGATGTGCCATACTCTTCCATTAAAAAAAACTTATTTCCTACTTTTATGGATTTTTTCTGTTTCCTATACAAGACAGTTAACTCCCAATATGTATAACCCCTCACTTCAAATGATATAAATAATGATGACAATATGTGCAGTTGATGCAGATTTTAAGGCTTAAAGAGGTTTAGTTAATTTACACTATTTAATATTCGAGCCTTAATTGCAACAGATATGAAAAAACTGATACTGCAATTTGTTCACCTTTTCAAAGTCTCTTGATTGAATTTCTTTTAAGTGAAATTTTTTTTTAACTTAATGGTTGATTGTTCTGATTTTTTATGGTACAAGAGCCATATATGCCTATGCTGCACTAAACACAACAAATAATACCATGTAATGGACACACACGAGGAAAGTTTCAGTCACAGAAGAGAGAATTTCACCCAGGGAGGAATTCAACCTGAGCTACCTACAACTCACAGGCTGCTAGCTCAGAGGGCAAACCCACTGAGTCACGGTGGCCCTTTTTTTTGAAGCTGTGGTTAAGTGAAAATCAAACTATCAGAAAATAAAGCATCACCTTTCCTTCAAGGTATTTATAATAGCTTATTAATAACTGTTATTAAAGTTGTGAACGCTGCAAATTGTATTGGAGAAAATCACTTTAAAAATGCACTCACAAAATTTAACTTACTTTACTAACCTTTATTCTAAAACAATCAGAACATATGAAACATATGTATTAGTTTTCTTAGTTATTCAGTGATTAGAAAAAAAATCAGCACGTTTCCCTTCTTGTTCTTGTGTAACAAGAGAAAAGGGATACAATGCTCACAGATACAGCTTCAATTGGTTAAATCCTCGTAAAAAGGGTGACAAGTTTGCTGATATGTTTACCAAGCTGGTATCATATCAGCAATGTTATAATCCAGCTCCCAGGAGTTGGAAGAGTCTATTAGTACAACTAGGGGACTGACATCGAACCACACCAATCGCCATTCATGTTTTGCATGACAGTCTTCTCCTAACAAGGTACTCTCCATACCTTTCCAAAAAAATTGACTGACAAGATCAAGTGCCTTTTTGTTGAGCCACAGTATAACCTTTGCCAGGCTTGGCAACAAATATATGGAAATCATACTAAGGCCACCCTGTTAACTAAGGATTTACCACTTCAGTCTCATAATAAATTAGATACAACTGTATCATACGCCTCGTTTGGTGGCAACTCTTGGTGCATTGTTTGGAGCATTTTTTATATCACCAAGGAACAAATTCTTAGAAAAAATTATTTTTTTAAATGAAAATTAATAAGCTTTAGTGGAAAGTAATTAATGAGAAAAGATAAAAAACTTTTAAAAAATCCTAATAGAGATGGGTTGTCTTCACCTGCCCATAATTCGCTACTAAAAAGCACCAAGAGCATTGCCACCATACATATTAAGCTTAAGGTACACTAAAAGCATACTCAATTAAAAAACTACTCATACAAATCTGTTAAGAATTATCATTGAGAAAATTACAGAAAATTATATTTTGTAAGTACTTAATATATAGAATTATTTTAAAACTTCAATTAAATACAAATACTAAAATACAACCTTATTAAGAGTAATCCAATCTACAATAAAATCACTATTTAGATGATAGTTGACATTTTTCCAATTGACCAGCTCACATGTAATGGGGGGGTATTTCAATTAACGTCACACTGGAGCAACACAACGGGCTATTGGTGACTGTCCGGGATCAATCCCAAAGGGAAACATCCGAGGACAAACCACGTAATTTTGATCCACGGTCAGATGACGAGGCAACACCTGAGCTGGCACCCTACTCTCCAAACTTCCACACCACGCCAATCACACGTAATGAAACGTTGATTTGTTTCTTTAGACAAGTATGTTCAGAAAACGATATTTTGCAATACTTGATTTTCAAAAACTTACGTAATTAAATTCAAACATTAAGTATATATAACCTAATTATAAGTTTCCAACAACAAATCACAAGTAATGAGGCGATCACAAGACAACTAAACAAAGAAAATGCTGCTTTCTATATAATTTTTTGGCTAGTTTCACAAAGCAATTAGCATTAAGCTTATTCGAAACCTGAATTACGTTTACAACTTGTAAAGAAATAATAAGTAATAAGTACTATGAAAAAGTACAAACACCAGTTAAGCCAAAAGTAACGTGACAAACTTCGACTTTATTTAGTAACGAATAGAAACAGATCAGATGCCTTGGAATAAATTGTGAAATTAAAAAATACACCATTCAAACTTTAAAAAAAGAGGAAAACTGACACGTAAGAGTCTAACTCTAAATACGACACAAAATCAGTTAAAAGATGGCCATGCATATCAATACCATAAAAGGTCTACTTCCTGAGAAACTTATTCGACAAAAAATACATAGACAAATAATGCTTACCACGTTGAGTGTTTTTAAACTAAACACCGCGATCACAATCGATAAAATCAAAACAAAACAGAAACAACAATAAGAATTATACTTCAACTATTATTACATCCATTGCCAAACCACGTCCATAAGAAAAAGCTAACCAAATTGTAATGAAAAATCTTGATAAAATAAATTGTTTAAGTAAATTCTTGATTTAATATTAATAAAGTATATATGTACTAAATCTAGTAATCATGCATGAATCAAAAATTATATTATGAAAAGCATCTAATTTTAAGATACGAAATATTAGTTATGCTGTTATCTACATAGCCACATTACTACGATGCACAGAAGTGAACCGAAACGATCTCATTCATTTCGTCATTTGTTATTTGTGAGATCGCGTTTCGTCTGCTTGGGAAGTTTGTTATTCCTTGTGGTTCGCTTAGATTTAATAAGTAGGGGACGAATTCCCGCATCAGACCTTTGAAATTTCATAAATTCTCATCAGTGAATGTTTGGGGATAATCACTCTTTCTGAAGTATTCTTTCAATGTGCTAAGTTTAAACGCTTTCTCGAGATCGTATCAATGAAAGAATAAACTACTATTTATTTACTGTCACTATTTGTAATCACCAGTAATGGATCTAGTTACTTCATACTCTTCAGAGGAATCGGAAGATGCCTCTTTAAAACAGCCTTCCAATCATAAGATGAATGCCGCCGTTTCCGATCTGTTACAGTTGGATGCCAGCTTTGCACAAACTTCAGATACTATTAAAAAAGACCTGGAGAACAGCAGGCAACTTGTTTCCGACAGCATCCGTCCCATTGATCCCCTCTCGCACTCTGTTCAGGACATGATTGCAAAATCAACTTCCAAGGAAGTAGACTTTTTGCACTTGGAAAGCGGCGACAGCGATGACGAGCAGCAGTACTTCCACGACAACGTGAACAACTTACTGAATTCGGCAGCTATTTTGAATGACATCGTCTGTGGTCCGCCAAAACCCAGTGACTTGTGCAGACTTATTGGAGTTGACGATTCCTTGCTGAATGCAGGATATGCAGCATCGGGATCGAGTAGCACTAACCTCAGTTTTCTGTGCAACAAAAGAGGAAATAGGACTTACGAGACAAATTTTAGTGGTGATGGGACAAATTTAATTTCCGAGGCCGATATGCCACGAAAACGACTCCGAACGGAATTCCCATCAGATAAGGACTGTGGGAGCTCAAAGGATTTAAATGTGCACGAAAGTGAAAACGCATACCTGCCAAAAGCTCTGATGTTTAGAAGGGAAGACAGGGTGGTTTCTTTCCTTGAAAACACAATATCACATGTACCCTCACAAATAACTCAAACTTATGTCTCCCATTCAAGTCCGGTTTCAGCTTTAAGCTGGTGTGTTCCTCAATACAGTCATTTGCTACTAACAGCATCTGCTGATTGCACTTTGAAAGTGTGGGACATCTTTTGTAAAACTCATGTGCAATATTTTCACCACAATTTGGGCTTGAAGGCAGCTAAATGGTCTCTTAGTGGTGAAGTGGTTGTTACCGGAGGCTATGGAAAAAAGGCCCATGTATATGATGTGCTAAGTGGTAGGAAAATAATTTTGATCAATTATTTTTGTGTGTTGTGGCTATCACCAGCGGTGGCTTGAGCCACCTCAAAAGTGTTAATTTTTAAAATATCTGCATATGAAATACTATAAATGCAAAAAAATATTTTTACCTTTCTTCAAATAATATAAGTTATTTTATTCTTAAAATAACTATTTATTTTATGAATTATTAGTAATTACAATTATTCAAGATGGTCATCCACTTTAGGACAATTCCATTATGTATTGGTTAAGTCCCACATGTTTGAGAAAACTATGGTGGACATAATTTAAAAATAATATGAATTAATATTCACACACAATAAATAATGTAGTGATTTAATATTAAGAAGTATGAAAATAATTATTATGTGGGCATTGTTTTTTCTACTATGACTCAACCATCTTGCATATCTATAATATCAATCCTCTAAAAGTGACACCAGAGGCATAGCTAGATTTTTGTGACATGGGCAAATGATGCTGATGCCACCTTCGCCTGATACAAAATTTATATTTAAATATGCAAAAAAAATAATCTATTAAAATAATACAGATAAGTTATCCTAATTAATACCATATTAATTTGTGTTGTCCCATCATTATTCCTGTTAATAATTATCGATTACTTTACTTGTACTTTAGTTACTTTTAATATAACTTCTATTTACTGATACATGTTTTGCTAAAATGAATTTGCTTTCACATGACTAAAATAGCTAGGCATTAATTTAATACTATATTAATTAATTACTAGTGTTAAAATTCGTGCCTCTATTCTAAATTGGAAACAGGGAAATTCAGCATGCAATCAATCTGATTTATTCTGTTAAAAGCTCATTTACACATGAATCTAAATCAAAATATTTAAATTAATTTTTAAAAACAATGTCAGTAGTGTGTGAAAACACATTCGGTTCTTTTTATTAAAAAACTCACAATTTATAACTTGCGTACAATACATATATAGAGAACTATAAAAATTATAACAGCAGAGTTTTATCATTTTGTTTGGTTTATCGTTATGTTTTATCATTATGTGTTAAATTTGCTTGCTAATCCATTGTTGTACTAGGCTAGTCATTTTTATAAATCAAATGATTTAAAAGAGCATATTGTAAAAAACTGTGAGCATGAAGGAATTTCCCTTATGCCAAAACATTTCATTTTTGTAATTTGTGTCAATACTAAACATCTAGTTCAGTTATTTAGTTAGCATCGCAGCAATGACACAATTTCCTGGTAAGGGATCTCACTTATATTATACCTTTAGTTTGATTTGATTTTGTGGAGCTTGCACTATTTTGATGATTTTGAAATATAATTGGATTATATTTTATGTTACTAATAATTTTAAGATGCAGTTTATGGACATCTATCAGTTTGATAGACATGTGAAAAGTTGTGATTGTGAGGAAAAGTTTTAGTATTTTGATTCTTTTTTATTAGAATAACCTGCAATTCCTGAAATGACTTAAAATATCCATTAACTAAAATACTTTTAGGATTCTCCTGATTACCCAAAATAATAGGTAGTAATAAGTAACACAGATAATCCAAATAAAAGTAAATTAGAGTGCAAAATGCTCATCTAATATAGCATTCCATTGTATCATGGCATCAAGGTTAGAAATTAGAAGAATGTCAGGCATCAATGGCAACTAAACATTTACCCCTTGCCAAAATGTTCTACATGGGTGCAATTTTAAATTTATTTTGTCATGGATGTACATAAACACATTATCATTTATGATGGTAACTAATTTATGTATTTTTCTTTCTAGGCACAGAAATTATTTCTTACAATGTTGGATACTACCTATCAAGCATAGTGATGCACCCATCAGAAGAAGGTATCTTTTTATGTGGGACACATAATGAGATTCTGGCTTTTGATCTGAGAGTTAACTCTGATCTTCCTATTAGAAAATTTACATCTAAATGTGAAGAGGTAACCTTCAGCACACAAAACTATTTAGTTAATTGAATATGAAAATAAAAATAAGGAAATCTTTGGCATAGGATTATAAATTTTAGCAAGAACTTATTCACTGGTTCTTTTATTTTTCAGGTGTTAGATATGGCTTTCTTGGATGGCAATGAGTTTGCATGCAGTACAGGCATTGTAAGCCAAGATTCAGCTGATCGTACAATTATGGTGTGGGACTTTTCAAGTGGAGCTATTCTTTCAAATCAAATATATTTGGTTTGTATTTTCAAATTTTGCGTTTATACTTCTGATTTTACCACCGCTTTTAATTAAATTGTTTAAAAAGAGTACAAGGGGTCAATTAAAGGTAAGCAGGCGCGATTCCAAAAATACTTTCGGAGGAGGCCCAACCGTCTCTCCCAGTTTTCCATTTCAATCAAGAGACAATATCGCAAAATGGACATTTCGTTTTATAATTTTGCTTAGTGTTTTCAGAGACATCAATGGGGCTGCAGTAGCCCTGTTCCTTATATCTGCATAAACTTGATTTAGGGGTGGCAATAGGGCATGTGTGAGATGGCAAGCACTATGCATAATATATACCACTACAAAAAAGTACGATTAGTGCTGTACATTTTATCAAAGGTGTTCTACCTGCCATATTGCTTCTAAAGTGTCTTTTATAATCAGTTGACAATGAATTATTTTTTTACTCCAGAATATATTTTCTGTTGAGTGCAAGGTATGTGATATGTACTTGTAATGTGGGTTTAACAGGCATTAAAATTATGATCACAAGACCACATACCATGCGTCAAAATTAAGAAAATCAACAGATCTGCCATCACATAATACTGATGGAAATTTTCTTATCAGTTTGATTTTAAGCATGCAAAAATTGCCCAATTTCATAGATCCATTCTCAAGTTAAACATTAGAGAAAACTTATCTATTTTTACCTTTTCTGATTTACTAGTGCTACCCTATACTACATGTTTCTTGGAAGGGCTTAAATAGAATAGCATGTGGTGACCCACGATATCATATATAACCCACGACCCAAAGATAGCATATTGAAAGTTGAGTCTTTCCTATTTGTTTTGGTCCTGATGATGGTTGTTTTTTTCCACCATAATGGCTATATTTTTATCATCTTTTTCCATATTTATTACTTATTTTTTAAAGCTTTTGGACTTTGACTATCAGTTTGGCTAAGGTTTTATTTTTTACTCTAACATGGGGTCCCAAAATGGCTATCAGAACTTACCTTAAATCAGTTGATAGCTGAAATTACTATTTTTCATCAGACATTACAAAATATACTGGATCAATATACTTTTATCGCTGTTCCATAATTTTCCAATTATTGATTGAATTGTACCAAATCGGTAATTATATAATTAAAAAATTATTGTTTTTATATTTTAGGAACGTTACACGTGTCCGTCCCTGAAAGTGCATCCTTATAATCCAAGCTTTGTTGCTCAAACCAATGGAGATTATATTGCAGAGTTTTCATCACAAAGGCCCTATAAATTAAAAAACAAGCGTTTCATGGGTCATAAGGTGTGATATTTTTTTCTACTTTTATCTATTAGCTCTGAATTAAAATATAAATTTTTCATTGTAAGATAAAATATTAGTATTAGTTATATTATCTATGCCTGTAGAAACTAAACAGTCAAACTCTGTTGAGACAAATTTCATGGGACTGTAAAAACATTGGTATTAACCTCAGTTCATGTGTTATCTGAATTCATAAAAAAGCATTATTTCAACAATAAAATACTTATGTATTTATATTACTTACTGTACAATACTTGGATCCCAGATAAATGGTATTCTTTATCACAAAGATTTTGAATATTTATTTTGATGAGGATCGGAATTTAGTTTGTATTATCAGTAATTCTTATTAAGCAAGTTCGTCTTAAAATGAGGTTTGACTGTATTTCTCAATCGAGATTGGTCAAAACTCAGGATACTATAGTTTTTCAGTTTTAGTTGATTATTTTTATTTTCTTAAAATATTTATATTTTAAGTAAACTAATAATTTGTCTTTACTTTTTTGTTGCGCTACTTTTTATATGGGTATTATATGCTTTTATTACCAAATAGATATCATTCAAGATTGGTAGAACTTAATACCTATATTAGAGCTTTGGCAACCTGCACCTTTAGCTAATATCCAAAAAGATACAATATCTGAAAAAACGTCTATATAAATAACATTGAGCAACTATATAAGGCGTTCAGATGTTTTCTTAATTTATACTTTTCTTAATAACTTCATCCTTTTTCTGCAGGTTTCAGGATTTGGAATTGAATGTGACATCAGCCCAGATGGAAAGTATTTAGCGAGTGGTGATGTTAATGGGGACATATACTTTTACAACTATTTTGATTCAAATCTAATACGTAAATTGAATGCAAAGTGTGGCGTTTCTACAAACAAGTTGAAATGGCATCCTGTTCTACCAAGTACCATTGCTACTGCTACTTGGGATGGACATGTTCAAATCTGGAAATAATTTATAATTTCCTTGTGATTTTTAAGAATGTGATTTTGTTATGCTTTTTTTAGGGCTGGAAGACACTAAAAGGGAAAAATTGCAACCCACATGCCATAATGCTATCAACCAGACAATACAGGAAGGTCCAGAAACCCAAAATGATTGACTAAGGGCCGAGTAAACTTGCTGGCATAGGTCGAAACATTAAAAATTTTGCTGGGGGTTGATCTGAGGAGGAAATTCAAAAAGAGAGGGAAATGTAAATTTCTCATTTTTAGGTGTGAGGTTATTGAGAATTTTTATGACATGCAGAGTGTGATGTACGAAGCCAAGTGGTTTGCTAAGAATGTTATAATAAAAAAAAATTCTACACTATTTTCAATGGAATTTTAGAAATAATAGAACTAAAGTCTTTGGAATTGTGGATGTTGTAAAAAGGGATTACAAATGTTAAGGGGATCATCACAAATGACTACTGGATGTGTTCCAAAAATCCATGTTCTGTTCAAGAACTTGAAATCTCACTTTTCGTACTAGATCCAACCAAAGACCGTCATGTATGTGGGGGTGGTGCACATTAAATCTAGTGGCCTCAAATGTCCTCATGTTGGCATGGTGTGGAAGTTTGGAGAGTGGGGTGCCAGCTCAGATGTGACCTCATCATCTGACCATGATACAAAATTACAAGGTGTTGTCCTCAGATCTTTTCCTTCAAGACTATTAGCAATAGCCCATTGTGTTGCTCCAATGCAAGGTTAATTAAACTTCTTGCCTACCTACTGGGACTAAAGAACAGTTAAATAGAGGTGGCCGTTAAGCACCCCTTAGAACCATCTGGTCAAGAAGGTCTTCCTACTGTATTAGTTGACAGATTACCAGCGGTCAATGGAAGACCTACTGACATTGACTCCTCACGCTAAAACTGTTGCCATGGATCTTACAAGAGAGCATGTTCTGGTGTTATTTTAGGAGAGAGGAGACTGGACCAAAATTGACAGCTAGAAATCACTAAACCTAAATACTGGGAGATACGACCAGACTATGGCGGTGAGTTCATTCAGTCAATTGTTGTAGACTTTCTGATCCTTCCTGTATTGTCTGCTTAATAATCCTTGTTACTATGACACCACAAAAGGAACAGTACATTTATGGTGAACTTATCCACCACTTCAAAAATCAACTACAATGCAGTAGTATATATAGCAGTGTAACTTTCTGATAGACAAAGTTGCATTGTCTTTCACACCTACTGCTAAATTAATGACTGGCAGACATGATTATGAGCAATGCACACCTTAAAAAATAAGCCTTATGAGGTTTCTGATGAGTACCAGGATGGTGCTCCCAACAATCGACACCCACTTTGATGAATGGTCCATGAAAAATAGAATTGCCAGTGTGATTCAGTCACTCACCAACTGACTTTATATTTTACTATTTTAAACTGTTCTTTTATTAAACAAAAATAAAAACCATTTGCATACAAATTGAAAACTTTAAATTTAGTTAATAATGATGATTACTAATTAAAATAATTATGAATTGAATGAAAAATAAATGATAATTTTTAGTTTAATATTTATGCAAATCTTTAGATATGGGCCAGTTAGTTTTCCACATATTTTGATAGCCAGTCCACCCGTGAAATTAGCTGAACTGTATACCAGATTCACCACGCTTCTGAAACTATTCAGCTACACATATTCGTTTTGAAAGGCTATTGTTAGACTTACTACCTGTTTCAATAATATTTAAACATTAAATCTGGATTTGTAAACTAATTCATTAAGTGCCCTACTCTGACCCTCAGTTCAATGGGTTTTAAGATTAAATCCTGGTCTTGGCATGGACGTTCAGAATCCGCTTTAGGATATTAGTCCTTGTGGTAAATCAAACTTGTCAAAACTCCACATGTGTTAAAAGTAAGTTTGTGTTTTTTAGATATAAGCTTCTAAGAAATTCCTTTGTAATAATGAGTACTGTTTATATAACAGTGCTAATGCTAAGTTTGACAATTACTTTAGACCAGCAATTTTTTTTGCACTTGACAAATGCACCTTGTTTTTTTCAATGAGTATTATATTTAATAATGTTACGTAATAAAAAGAATAACAAAATTATATTATTTATACATTTAAATAATATATTTTTTACAGTTATTTGTTTCTAAATTTTTCCTAAAATATACCATGCATTTTTTTAATGAATACTTTTTGCATGAGTAACTAGAAATGAAAACATCAAGCACCTCACATATACACCGTGATTTCATTTGTTAAAAAAGTTCTGTGACTAATGGAGGGTTAATTTACTAGTCTTTATAGTATGTGCAGTACCTTTACTGAAAAAAATTCAAATCATCTGGTAAAATCATGATGGCTCTGATTTCTATTACATTTAATAATGTAAATAACCAGTTTTAGAAATCATAATATTATGACCTGGTGGCCAAGTTCTTAGCTTTCTCAGTTCAGCAGGTATTGGATTCGAGTTCCAGTGAAGCTATAAATGTTTGCAGTGGTTCGAACTTTCTTTTAAGCTGAAGGTCCTGGTCTAATCAGACACTGTTGTATAAACAATGAGTGTTACATGACTAACCAAACCATCTTAAATGTATATGGAGTGCAAGTCTGAAGGAAACAGCTAATAGAAACTAAATGCAAAATTATATTAGCTATTTCATTTTGTCTTGTATTTGGCATAGCTTATCCTTTTCTGGATCCACATGCACCATAAAACTCAAATCAACCAACCTATATGAGCTATTATATAAAATTATTTCAATTGCATGAGAAAATGCAACTTCATATACATAAAGAGCATTTGCAAATTTCATTCTAGTATGAATTAATTCGTTATCATATCTTTCATACCTCAGTTTATTCTGAAATGCATGTGTGCATCAATAAGAAAAAAATAAAATTCTTGAACTTAAAAGACTACCAGAAAAGTTATGAACTCAAACTTCAACATCAAAATCTACTAAACATCAGAATGTTGTACACAGCAATTCACTTTATGAATGAAAATTTAGGAATATTTTCAGCTCTCAGCTTTTTAAACCTTTTTAGAGATATGTTTTATTTGCAACATCTAATTATTTAATTCCATTATTTTGTTGAAACAGTTTTGACTGTTTGTCGTGAGGGCCATAATCAATTAACAGTTCAGAAAGACCTCTTTGGATCACCTAACAATACCATCGATATCTCATGCTTTCAACATGAAAAGTAGTATAAAAACTCTTAGACCTATTAATCTGATATGTCATCAGTTCTTTGAAAGCTGAATTGAAAATCTGATTTGTGTTAATTTTCTACTCTATTGTCATTTTAAGTAATAATTTCTGTACATATTTATGTATGTGAATACCTAAAATACATATTGAATACCTAAAATGTTGGACAATGAAGACATTTAAGTAAAATTTTCGTTCGATTTTCAGTTATGATCAACAGTTGCTTAAGTAAATCTTAGATAATCAATCATGCTGCCAATAGAAAAGATGCTTTTGAAATAGAGATATGTTGGGCTATATGATCCTGTGCCTTATAAAGACTTTCAATTCTTATTCTTCCTTCAGAATGTTATAGCTCTACTGCTAACCTAATTCACTCAATATCTTGTTTGGTTTGTAATCTAAATAATCAAGCATATCAGCAAGCACATGGAATCATATCAGCAGAATTAGCCTGCTTTGCTGTGTACATACTTTGATAATCAGTTTGGAAAATTACTGAAGATAGAAACAAGAAACTCAGTTACAAAGGTCACAAATCATGGTTTAAATATAGAACTTGATGTTATGTGTAGTAAAATGTTATGAATTTAAAGCTAAGTTTCAAATAATCAAAATATGAACAAAATTATAAAGAAATCTTCCAGCAAACCACAAATCATAATACTATTAAAACGTTGTGCTGGTTTTGAAGAGCAAAATTTCTTGTTTTTCTAATCACATATTTGAAAATTTGCAGCAAAAAAACTTACTGCTGTATTCATTGGTTTCAAACCCTATAGCAGTAAGTTTTTTATAATATAATAGGCATGGTTTTCAGTAGCAGAGTCCAGATAACATCAATCAGTTATTTTGTAAATTTTATTGATACAACAAATGTTAACTTGGTCAATCTATCTACAACTCCTTTGCCACCTAATAGCCTAGTGATTAACGTTCTATCCATCAATTCAACAGCCTCAGACATCGTATTCATAAATATTCCTATTGTACTACAATCTACTTCTAATCCTCCTTCATTTAACAAAAAATGACCATATCCATGCTTTCAATCTTGCAATGAATCTCTAAACGTACTTGCGAATTGTAGGCATCACTGGTTTGATTTCTGTAACTTACCTTGAGTGTATGCTTCTGTGTCAGTTAAACTTTCCTTATGTATGTCTACTACTTGACATCTATCTTGTACTTGATGCAGCTTGACCAAATATGGCATTACATCATAAAACACAACCCTCTTTAAATGTACACTCCCATGGAGGTCTCCACTATGAAGGCTACCTGTTAGGAGAAAATAAGAGCTGAAACATATATAAAAATCACAGAGCTCAGGATAAGGCTACAAAGTGGAATGGTTTTTGCTATTAAAACAAAATGTAATCCTTGTTCAAGCATATTAGGCTTAGGAATTAAAATATGTTGGTACCCCATGGTTTGCAATGAATGACTGCCAATAACATGTATTCTGGCCAATTACCTTTGCCCACGTTACTTTTTTACCATACAGCCCAGTGCAAGGTTTTCTTGTCAGATATCAAATCTGGAGGTATTTCTTATTTGGAAAGACAAAGACAAGGCCATAGATAGGCTGAGTTTATTGTAACATGGGATAAACCTTAGGCAGGGTGTTGTGTGCCATTTCAGTTTAAGATGTAATCATGTCTAGTTAAAAGCTTAAAATAGACACAAGTATGTCAAATGATTAAGTCACTAAAGGACAGTAATTTTTTGTTTTGTCTGCTTGTATTTAACCCGACTCCAGCACATGCCCCTTTACCTGGTCTATTGGGATTTTATTCATTCAAATTGTCATGGTTAGCACACACATGTCAAACATAATCCTCTACCTCAGAACAATGTTCCCAATTTTGCATCAACCCAATTCGATTAGTTTCACCAGATTGGTTAGGTCCAAAGAATTTTCACTCAAACTGGATCAATTGTTTTCGAAACATGGCATCCAAATGCCTTCCTAAAAATGTTGGTGTCTCAATGAGTGCTCACTGTGCCAGCAACCTGTAAGTTATTGGTGGCTCAGGTTCAATTGCTCCCTGGATGTATTTCTCTATCAGTAAATTTCCCTTATGTATGTCTATTTACTTGTTCTTTGACACACATGGCCAATTATGGCCCTTGCAGAATAAAACCCAACCAACCTAAATCTGTTTGGTGAAACTGGTCCATATTTACACGTAGACTTGAAGAATCCTGAAAACTACAAGAAGCCGGAATCAAACTCATCCTTGTGCTTCAGTCTAGTTCTCCAAACGAGTGCTTTTTAGTTTATATTTAAGGGATAGATTTTTTGTGATTGTTGTATTAATGAAAGATCAAGCAGATAGTAAACTAATTTTATCATCTGGCTGATTGATTTCTATTTCTAGCTAGGGTAATCTATCGGCTTTCATTTCCATTCCTTCTAGTGGCTGACAACCTGTTATAAATTTGTATGAATTATACAATTTTAACAATTACATTAATTCTTGGTGGTGTTGCATTTTTTCCCTTTTATATGCATGATACCTATATATGCTCCTTATTTAAAGTGTAAGTTAATTTATTATGATGGAAATGTATTTACATGTGTGCCTTGGATGCTTAATTTTAAATAAGGTGTAGCAAATATCTCTAGCCCAAAGGAGAATTTTATTAATTCTGAATTTTATTCAATCTGAATCATGATAGTTCTCTAATGTTAGAATTTTGTAACTTTTGAAAAGAAACAAATCTGAAATAGCATAGCATTTGTGACTCTTTTAATGTATTACTCTTTGTATGTTTTTAATTATATATTTGATAATAAAAAGTACATTTCTAAAAATTAAATAAGTAACCGATTTTCTAAAGAATATTAAAAATTTATACTTCAATATACCAAAGTTTTGTAATGTGATAATTTTGCTGAAAGTTTCAACATTGTATGTATTTAATAAAGGAATGAATATTGAATGTTTTAAGAATCATTCAATGAAGGTGCACTCCTCTATGAACTTTTGTAATTAGATATGCAAGAAAGTCACACTAAAGGTTTCTGCTTTTTTAATGTTTTATTCAAACAAGTGTTAAATGTAAAGAATAATTTCTAAGAGATGTAACATAAGCAAATTTACATTCATCTGAAATAAAATATTCATTCATAGTGTAACTAAAATTCAACAGAAATTTTAACTATTTTTAAGTTTAAGTAGAAATAAAATTAAGGTTAAATTAAATTAAAAGTATCAGAAAATTTAAACCTTATTTGTATGATTCAGTAAATGATGTTTCTTATAAAGTAGAAACACTAACATTTTGAAATAGCTGAATACTCCGTACTAATAAAATATTTGTTTAAAAATTCACTAACCCAAAATACTAAACAAAATGGTTATTACCATAGACAAAAACAATAATTCAATACATGTGACTAGAATTTTATTTTTATACGTACATTTTATAGTAAAACAGTGAGGTGCTTCCTGTTTATTTTGACACCAATAACCAAATGATATCTGTAAAGTCAAAATATTAGCAACCCTACTTTTTCAAGTGAAATGTTGGGATGGAATGCAATTTTAGCAACATTATTGGTGATACCCCATTTTAGATGTAAACTAAAATCCTACTGTGTTTGGTCACTAATAGAATAGTGAAGCTTTTGAAAAATATCCCCGAGAAAGTTTCAAAACATTATACATTCACAATACCCGATGCTTCTAATTTTCGATAACTCAAGATAATTTTCAATTCAATTCCTTAAATAAATTTCTCAAACTACTGTTAAAGTGAAATGTATCTTAATCAGGGTTCCCATTCTTCAAGCTAAAGAAAACTTGTCCTTTTTTCTAAGACTTTCTTTTTTAAAAAAACAAATCAAATGCTTCATTTTTTTAAATTCTGCTCCAGACCTTAGCGTTTTCGCCATAAGTCTGGCAGCGCAATAGTCTTGAAAATAGATGATTTCGTAGGTAGTCGTGCTTAGTGAGAATTCAACAGCATGCGACTCGGCTCTTGGTAGATCCTGTGGTGATTGAGATCATAGCAAGGAATTCCAATCTTTCTCTTTAGGTATGGCCTCATCGTGGCGAGAGGGTGAAACGAGTAGCACAGGCAAAGTACGTCGGGAGTATATACTACTGATAGGATCACCCAAGGCATGAAGGCTGTGTTGCTTTACCTGGCTAACATAGGGAGGTGAATGGGTGGCTAAGTCGGACTGCTAGAGATGGCTCCCAGATCTTATGATCAATAGCAGATGCGCTCTACCCATGTCATGGACTTATGCAACCTGTCCTTAAAAAGAAACTGCGCAGATCATCTCCAGTACCCTTTCATCACTGATATCTAAGTGGAACACCAGAGCTGCTTGCCTTAAATTTGCCCCGGAAAATGTTATGCTTGCCAGGCTCCGATCTGGCCATTTGAGAAAGATGATATTCATTGATGGCCAGAAATCCTTTCCCACCTGTACAAAGTGCAGCTTATTACCAGCCTCTCCCTCACACATCCTGAATTGCATTGAAGCAGCATCCCCATACATGAAGACATTTTTAAGGACCCATCTTGCCATTGCCCAAAAACCTTTTGCAGATTCAATGACTTGTTTTTTTACACTGGGATAAGAAGGTATGTCTTTATAAGTATTAAGTCGAGTAGGTTAGATTTTTGTATTTATAGCCCCCTTTCTCTCTCTGTATGGAATTCAATTGGAGGTCATGGTTGGGTAATTCAGAACCAGCCATAACTATGCCATGAATATCAGTGAGTGGGGATCCACAAGTAATGTTAGCCACTGTAAAATTTGATTTTGTATTTATTATCTTTAATGTTTGACAATAAGCAAACATTTATTTCATAAAGAATTTCACTTTTGTGGCTTGTAATAAGTTTCGAAATATTTATGACAAAATGAAATTTAATCCAGTACTCTTTGTTAGCTTATGATTGTATATTTTTAATATCAGCCATTTTATATAATCTTGTTACAAAATAAAGATTTAAGAAGTAATTTACGTATAGTACAGCTCCAACGAGAAGTCAGTTGATTTTTGAATAGGTGTGAAAGTGCATTAGAAGGCTGCCATACCCAAAAGCATGAATGGGGATCACCGTGGGTTTTTTCACTCCATCAACTCGTTATAGGTTATTGCATTTGGAACCAAATGATAAACTTAGAACCAGAATCGGCAAAAACGCCAATTGTGGGAAGAATTTGTTTACGTTATCACCAGTACCCCAATTTAACCAAGACTTGTACAAAACCACGACTCAGATGCCTACTACCAGGAGCCACACTACTAATATTACACATAATATAAACATGTTTTAATAAAATATTAATTTTTCAAAAAAAATTTATTCTCCGAGTGAAAATTTAATTGTGACAATCATTTATACATAGTTCACATGCATATTTCAGTCTTTTTACGAATACTTTTTATTTGTATTTTTAAAAACACATTTTAAACAATGGAACTCATGAAAAGAATTGCCTAAATTAAAACATTTATACAGGTACATATAAACGATCAGTTTTGGCACTTATAAACTATCAGGATAAAGTATTAAAAATAATTGAATGCAATAAACAAATTTCTAATTCAATTAAAAATATAAGTAAAGCACTATGAATTCATAAACGTTGTTTTGGTCCAGGTAACATTTGGTAAGTACTTCTATACAGAGTATTCTTTGAGCATGACATTTTAAAAAGCTTTCACAACCTTAATATTAAATCAGTTTTCCTTAAAGCAGTGTTCTCCAAAAACAAAGATTTGAGAATAATTACTTTCTTACAATTTTAAATGTAAACATATACTAGTTTGTTTTTAAATTAATAAAATACATTCAAGCATAAAAGCAGTTCTAAAGAAAACTTAAAATATATTTCTATACATAAAAATATATTTTAAAATCAGTGAGGAAATTATGAAGCAATAATTTCAACCTATTGTTACAATGACTTCAATTTCCTGCAAGTAAACAAATAATTTGTTTACTTTCACAAAGCAGTGTTGACAAATCTCATCAGTTATGTCACTAATGGTAATCCTAAAAACCTCAAAATAATGTGTAACATTGTTTCTCATACAAGATTATGCAGCCTGAGGTAGTATGTTTAGCACAAGAATTGCTATCACCAAGTCTATCTGTCATAGCTGTAGAAACTGACAGCATCCCATTTTCCATAGGAAATATTAAATGCATTCAAAGTTAAATGACGAATTGGAAACATTTGACTTTTACTTGGTGCAAGGATCTATGCAATGATCCCACCAGTCTTAGCAGTGGAAGCAATTCTCATGATAGACACAGAAATTGAACAATTCATGTGAAATGACTAGTTAAATATTGAATGTGAAAATGCCATTCAACAAAGGAATTCCTATACTGGAGAAAAAATTAGTTTTTAATTGATATATTTGATAAAATATTATATTCTCTTCAATGTTTTGAGTAGAATACAAGGTTGCAAGAAAATGCTCCTTTCACAGATGTTACCCATATCTTCATTTAAACATAATCAGTTTTTAAGTTATGAATAATCTTAGATAAATTTAAAGAATGCTAAATTAATATGAACTGATGCAGTGTTTTCCAAACTAGTCTTGAACAAGATTGGAAATTAAAATTAACTTTTTTTCTTGATATGCACTTAAAATTGGGACATATTTCCTATTAAAGGGATGAAAAATCATTTAAAAATACTGGACTAATGTGAAAAGTTGAAGTAAATGCTGGATTAACATATCATGTTTTTGGATATTGTCATTTTACTATCAAAATCTTGCAAGTCCCAAGTTTGAGGTTTAACTTTATTTGGGTTACAAATATGCTTACTAAACTTGTTTTAAAAGCTCCTAAGACTAAGTCACTAACAAAAGTCTTATCTGTGGCGAACTTGGATACAACTGCAAAAATTAACTTACAATACAATAGTATATATAGCAATAACTCAACTCTACCATGGCATACTTTTTGGTAGACAAAAGTTGCACTGTTTCACACGAGCTTGCCAAAAATGTTTAAACCTTGTATCTCAACCGTTCTACAGTTTGGCATCTAGATTTCCATTGCTCCCAAAAAATTTTGATTTGAACAGTTACGAGGTTTTGAAAGTAAAACGACAATATGAATCTAATATTTTCATTCATAATTTCGTGAATATCTGAAAGCTCTTAATCATGCAATGATAGAGAAGACCTTTTATATTCCATACAACTAACAGTTGTTAACCCTTCTGGTGATTGTCTCAATGAGGTATCTCAATATTAGCAAAACTGAGCAGATCTTGCTGGATGAGATATCTTGTCATTAGAAGAACTGACCCTTCATCTGATCATCAAAAATCAGCAATATCTTAATGATGAGATATCTCGTAATTAGCGAAATTGGTCAGATCTTAATGGACGAAATATCCTGTCACAACCACTCAGAGAGTTAATAAAAATTTGAGAATTTGTCAACCCATACATTGAGTAGAGCTTCTAATTAAACAAATAAGATAGGAATTTCATTTCCCACACACATACCTCACCTTTTTCTCTCATAATTCATTCTTAAATAAAGTCATACAAAATGTTTTGCACACAAATAACACTGGCATAAAAACATAAGGAACGTCACTATTTTTAAAGGTTATAAGCTCAAAATTAAACAAAACAGCCTAAGTCGATTTGCATAACCGAGGATATTCAGTAGAAACCTGATGCATATTCAAATTTTGAAATAGTGACATCAAGAGGTACTGACAGAGAAATGGTTTCTGCCAATGTAGGAACTCATCCCCAAACTCATTGTCCGAATGCAAGCAGTACAAAGTTTGCATCAGTGTTTGAGATGGTCATAGAGCCTAAAGGACACCTCCTCAGTTTATTAAAATTTTTAGTTACCCATTTATCTAAATCTCCAGAGCAATGTCACCACTTCAGCTCAAAGATTTATTTACCACTTGCTTGTTCTTGTTATAATTACGTTTTCACTTATCGGTTCGATACCTGTTGACATACTGTTTGTATAATTTTTAAAGTTTCCGAGTTATTTATGGTAAAGTAGCAGCTATAAACCTTA
The DNA here is from genome assembly GCA_933210815.1 of Meta bourneti. Taxonomy (NCBI): domain Eukaryota; kingdom Metazoa; phylum Arthropoda; class Arachnida; order Araneae; family Tetragnathidae; genus Meta; species Meta bourneti. The sequence goes on from OW119926.1 coordinate 90,845,212, forward strand.
TTGTTTCATAAGTTTTGCAAGCCAGTGAACCTCCAAATACAGTTAGCACCTAAAAATTAACCAAAACCAAATGGTTACCAAAATGTTTTAATACTAGGATTACAAAAGATTTCCGTAAGCTCAGTTAAATTATCCACCATTGTTAAAAACTGAAAAATCATTCACTACAATAAAAAATACTGATCACAGAAATTTGCTACATTGTTTAGCTTCACCGTAAAGTTGTATCATGCAGAAATCGAATGAAAAATAGCCAATTTGTTCATATTTACAGAAATGCATTTTGAACTAGTGGAGTTTCATTAATATATCTAACAGTGATTTATATTTTCGTTTGTTTTGCAGTTGAGTTCAATCATCACATCTTAGTCAGCAATAAATAATCTTCCTCTCAAATAATCACTATATAATTGTTTCTGTACTAGTAACGGACCCATTCCTCATACGCGAACTGTGAGAATCGATGCTAGAGGAGGATTCACTTCTGTCTCTCAAATGCACTTGTGCTATATGATTCCCACTCATATCTAACGCCACAGGAGGCCAGGATGTTTGCGTGCTTTTGTCTCGATGGTCCAGTGAATGCCTCCTGTACCAGCAAATCCTGCACTGTTCCTGCTTGTCGAGACGTTCCTTAGTCCTTTCCTCGAGCACTTTGGCCATGATGGCCGCTGATACATAGTCCGGGAGATTTTGCGATTCGTTTGTTTCACTGTTTAAGGCACGCGGTACACTGTTTACGGAATAGACCATTGCAGTTGGGGGGAATGTGGGGATAGGAACTCGGATTGTACGCAACTCGGGGCTGCTACGGCTGTTTGTGAGATCTCGTTGAGGCCGGTGATTGAAGTGGAGCTTCACTTTATCCTGAAGATCTGAAGGAAACTAGAAATTGGAAAGAGTTATAGCTTAAAGAAACATTTTTCAGAAAACCTATTTACAAAATTTTATAAGTATAACTAGCTGAATTTACCAGGCATTGCTCGGGTTTAATTGGTTAAACGTCAATTGAAAGTGATCCAAAAAATCACTTTTCTGTCATAGAAAATGCAAATATAGAGAAAAAAATAAGCAAGCGCAAAATAATTTCTAAAACAGATTTTTATAGCTTCTACAATTTACTTTAGATTCATTTCAAATACTATAGGTAAAACAAACCTACAAAAACTGATACTGAGATGACTATATACAAAAGTTGATTTAGAGATTAGGTGTTCATTTTCTTAAAAAAAAAATGACATACATCGTATTATTGCAGTCAGTTTTTTCTGATCAATATTTTTTATTTGTAGCACCTTGCACCAGGAATACAAATTTTGGAATTCCACCATCATTATGAAAGGCTGACAAATCATATTGATGTGATATCATGATCAATCCTTTCAAGCAATTACACTTTATGCTGAAAATTCCATCCCACATTTTACAGACAGGATACATAAAATATGATACTGAGCGATTTTCAGCGCAACTGACCCATCTGTGATTGCATCATACTGTAAGATTCTAAAAACTCCAAGGTCATCTTGACAAGCAACTCCTGTAGATGTTAACTCTGATGATCTGCACAGCCAGATCGGGAGAGAGCACCCCTAGCAACACTCAATGTTATTCCTATGGGGATTTCAAATTGTTTTTAGCCCCCTACGACAAATAGAAAGGGGGTTAATATGTATCCTATGTTACCTGCAGGATTCTAAAGTATAAGTGTACCAATTTTCGTGTGGATTGGTCAAACGGTGTAGATTTGTATAGAGAACATACAGACAGATGCCAACTTTGCTTTATATATAGATTATATAAAACCAAAGTTTATAAGTGTGTTGCACTATGCTGATCATTGCCATTTTTTTTTCAAATTTCTCGGTCGTCCCATCATTTAAAATTCCAATTTTGTCCCGTTTTTTTTAATAAAAACTACAAATATACTTTAATATATTTGTCAATCATAAATTGTTATTCGTATATCCATATCAGATACCAGTAATAACCACAGAGAAGCATTACAAAGAAAATATTCATGTATCTACAGATGGGGATAGGTTTTTGTGAAGTGTTTATAATATTATAGTTTATTCTTTGTCTTCTAGAAAGTACAGCCAGTTGAGAATATTTTCTGCTCTGAACATTTTACGATCAAAGAAATCTAGATTAAGTGTTGAGACAGTGAAGGCTATGTGAATTGTAAGAAAAATTGGAAGTTTTATGATGAAAGTCTGAAATTTGCTGCATGAGATAGCTTCATCAGAGAAATATTCACGGTACGATTGTGGTGTCCCCTCTACGTCTACCTATATTTTTGTATGGTCACAGAAAAGTAATGGTAAACTCAATGTTTAAGTAATAAAACTTTTCATTGTACTTTTTTTATGAATACAGAATATCCATTCCATTTTTGTCACCCTAATGTACCGTTTTGTCTGAAAAAATATTTCACCTAACTATAACTCGTTTCCAACCTAGATTAAATTTGTTCAAGGATAAAATAATATGTGTAGTGATAGTATGAATTTTCACTCTGCTTTCTTTTTATCAAATACTATATAGTTTATATAATTTTATTCTTTATTTTTCTTGGGAGCCTAATCCGCACTAAAGACACCAATCGTAAGAAAACCTTCTTTACGTTTGACCTTCCCCTAATTAAACAAATAGACTTGTTCACAAACATGCGATTCAAATCATCGACTTTCAAAGTTCGTCAGAAGGTGGATGACTCATATGTTGCATGACTCAATCAAAAGCTGAAAAGGCATTTCATTCTCAGGATTCTCAGTGACGCAGCGTCATAAATGAAACATCACAGAAACTTTCGACAAATAAATGAAATATTTTATCATAAATGGAATGTCTTTTTTAGACTAACCAAATTTGACCCATAAACGATAGATGTATTTATAAAAGGTGCTCCACTGTATATACATATATATATATATATATGTATATACAGTGTATACCTGGATTATACATATATATATATGTATAATCCAGGATGTAGGCCAGACTACAAAGGGTTCAAGGGGTGGCTGGGAAATTCCCAGTTTGAAGTTCTGACTGCAATCCGGTTCTATACCTTATTAGCTAACCCTCAAGGTCACTATGTGTCTACTGCATATTATAAATTAGCTGAAAATGCTAGACTATATTGATTTCCATTAGACAACAAAAAATAAAAAGTAGCACTCGTACATTATTATGCATGTATTCAAAGCATCTCATCAATAATACAACCCTGCCCATATCAACAAAAGGTGATTTATTATACCCTAACAATACCTGGTAGGGACGTAATACTTTTCTGAACACAATTTTCAGTGAACAGAAAATTCCTTTCCTGATTATTGGAAACTAAAAGTTGGTATTGCCAATATGAATGAAATCTAGTATTTATAGTAAAATGAAACTTACTAGACAATTCAATAACACTCAAATATATCACAATTAAAACTTTGCTGTGCTAGGATATAATTTCTATTTACTATACCATAACAGTTAGTTGTGGAGATTTCAATATATTCAGTTTTCAGAAACTGCATAAATTAGATACTTTGTAGGTATGCAAAAGGATAAAAACAATTTCCATTTGAAAGAATGACTGAAAGACTACCAGTACATTATAATGCAAACAGTAATTTGTATTAAAAACTGTATGAATAATGATTAGAAATAACTTAGAGTCCACGTCGATGATTTAATGTTAAATATTTCATCACTTTCAGTTAAGAAAATAGATAGAGCTATTTTATTTAAATAGAAATGGAAAATATAAATTCCAAAATTGAATGATTTACTTAACCACATTGTAGACAAATATTTACTTACAGAGCTGAGTTTCTGTGAGATAAAGTTTGAAGGTTTGCATTGCAGTAGCTGAATGGCTATGCTACAATCATTCCTATATTGTGCCTTTAACAAAAAATAACATTAACATTTAAAATAACATTTATATTCAACATATAAATCAAATTTTCATTGCAATAATATTTTCCAATATGGTTATGTATTTAGAAAAAGTATATCATCAAACTTATACTTTATAAAGAGTGTTGAAAAAAAAGTTTATCTCTAATTTGTTTTTTTTTATTTAAAAAAACAAATCCTAATTTGGCAAATCAGCCTTTAACATGCAAAATTAAGTATGAAAATGTTTCCAATTTTTAAACACCCATACAAGAGCTCAAATTGTTTGAAATATAAATTGGTGCCTATATCATGGCAGTAAGTAAATTTGATAAATCTTTGTGAAGTGGTGTAATGAAATACAAAAGCATGTAAAGTATTAACTATTAAGTGTACCAGATCTCAAGATAATAAACCTTTTCATTTGCTAAATTTTCCGTTGTAACATCAAAAACAAAAGAACTTTCACGCCAGCCGTAACAATGCCATTACTTAACAATTCTTTGACAATTTAACAATTTCTTTGTTCATTATTCTGAGATTTTAAGACTTGATATTAAAGTTAGGTTGGTTTGGTGTTTTATGGTAAAAGGACCATATTTGGCCAAGCTGCACCAAACAATGTCAAGTAATTGTGAAAAGAAAGGATGGAGAGAAGAAAGCAGAGAAAGATCGCTTGGGCATCCTGGGGTCTAGATTCCCATGTTTACCTTAGGCAGTAAACTCCATAAGAAAAGAATAGATCACTAGGGTACCTCGGATTCATGAAGTCCATACACACTTAAAGATGTGCCCCCAAGGGATATTAAAATTTGGAGACTATTAACTTTCTGGCAATTTTCTTGCTGGCACAATAGTATCAATCTTATATAGCTTGAAAATTTGTGGCTCTTGCACATTTATTCCAAAAATCTAAACTTTTTAACATGGAATATTGAAAAAATGACAACTTTCTACATCATTAAACCTTGATTCTCCACTTGACTTCAATTTTTAAAAATTTGTCTCAATACATCCAAACTAGTAATTTAATTGCCACTGCTTAATTATTCATGCTGTTAAAAAAAGTTCTACAATGCTTACATTTTGCTCTTGTAAGTGATTTATAGATAAGCATGCTTCCACCAGACGATTTTGAACGTGAAATATTGAATATAAAACTATCTACACTATTAAATTTTGATTCTCCAACTTTCATTTTTAAATTTTGTTTTAATATATCGAAATTAATAATTTGATTGCAAATACTAGAACTTTATTTTTCATGCAATTAAAAATAAGTTCTATAATACTTACATTTTGTTCTTCTAAGTCATTAATAGATAAGCGTGCTTCTACCAGTCGATTTGTGAGGTCACCAACATCTTTGGTAAGGGCATTTTTCTCAGTTTCAAATTTATCAACCTAATATCAAAAATAGAACACATTTATTCACATAAATATAAATAATAATAGTCTATTTATATTTGTGACACAACACTGAAGATAATTAAAGTAATTTTTTTCTATAAAACCTTCACATTATATTACAAAGATAACAAATAGCAATATTACTATTCCAAAGAATAGATAAAATTTGATGGAATTTATAGGTGTACTATTCCTAATTCTGACATAAAAGAAAATGTTTAAAACTTACATGCTTACAAATTAAAAAAAGAAATACTAAATTTAAAACATACTACACTTTAAAATTGGTCTTAAATATTCAAAAAATATCCAATCCAGATAAATTTAAATACTTGTTATATTTTACAATTATCCAAGACTAACAATCCAAAAACTTCTGCAGATAAATACATTACATTAGATATAGTTGGCATCTCTAATGTCTTGCTCTGGGCAGAGTAAATTTCAACCAGTTGTTGATCTGTCTAAATATACTGGTATGCTTACAAGTAAAGCACACTAAGTTGATCTCTTCAAATGAGTTTAGTTTTTCTAGACCAGAATGTGATCTGTAGACTAAAAGTTCACTAAGTCATTTTTTCATTGCATGAAGGTTAGATTTCTTCTTGACAAACCCACTTAGTGAGTGGGTTAGTCAAGACAAGTTTGTCCACCACATAGGGAGCATAAAAAATTTTCCCTTTGATTTTCTAAAAACTGTTAACTTAGTATGTTTCACTTGTAAGCCGATGTATATCAGAATCATTGATTTACGATGCAAATTATCCTAGTATTTTTCTAATCATATAACAGACATCTATATTTTGTATATATGAAGTAGAATTTTGATAACATCTGTTACTTCATTAACAGACATCTGTTTTGTGCATATATGTAGCACATTTTTGATAACTTTAATAACTGAGTTGCTTCATTCTCAATAGGAACTTAAAACACAATAAAATGAATTACGCAATTTTTAGATGCTATAATTTTTGTCAATTTACTACACTTACTTGTTTAGTTTTTGAAAATATCAAGAAAACAATTATAAATATAAAGCAGGAACTTACTAATTTCAGAAGTTTGTCTTCTAAGCCTTGGTTGACTTTTTGTAATTTCTTAAGGCTGTCAAATAACCTAACAAAGAAAGCAATATATGACAAATATACTAATTTAATGGTAATAAGATTTTGAAAGATTATCTTAATCCTATATATGTATTTCATTAGTGTTTTTTAACACTACATGACAAAGGAAACTTTTATGATAATAAAGGAAATTTTCATAAATAGTTAAGAGAAATAGAAAAGACCAGGGTTAGAAATTGGGAGCAGAAAGTCGAGCAATGGCATCTAAACATTTTTCCTCGGTTGCCAAAATATTTCACGTAGGTGCAATTTCAAATTAAATTTGTTTACAGGCGGGCCTTTGGTACAGGTTCTTCAACCAACTAACACTCCTCCCCTCAGCTTTAGCAGAACATGATTTGGTCTATAAGTCTATAAATTTCCTAGATGTGCTAAGCTCAAACTATCTTTTACAAGGTTGTTAACTCTTCAAACAAAATAATTAGGGCCTTTTAAAGGCTATTTTCATTCTTTTAAGGCTACATTTCACATAGATTGCAACAGATTAACCCAAGCATACACATGGGAAGAGACTTTCATGAGAGCTATGCTGGGTCTTATGGACCATTTTTAAAACATGACTTTTAAAGCTAACTTATAAATTTTATGTCACCATTTTTTGATGACACTTGACTTCAGACAAGTAATGTAACATCCGTAGCAATGGCTCAGATCAGAGGTCAACACCATTGACCTCTGGCGTAAATCCAAAAACATCTATAGGGGTGGCCTCCTTGCAGTCCAGATGGTTTCTAGGGGTGCATGATGCCCCCTGGGATTGCACTGTCTCCCAGTGAAACTGGCAGGAAAAGATCTGTTGTAGAACTTGAGCTGAGCAGGTGTTTTGTTGTGCTTGTTCGAGATAGTCCTTTGAGTAGATCCCTTTTTTCTTGTTTGCAGTGCCTACAACCAAGGGACAGAAATCCCTGATTGTACAGTGTAATTACTGTGTTTAAAGTAAATAGTGTAATTGCAATTTTGGCTGTGTCATGGTGTTTATTGGCACTCCACTTGGCCCACTACGTTACAGTATCATGGCCTAGATTGTTGAAGGCAGGTGTAATAAACTATGCAGTATTCAGGTAAGAATTAAGGCTTTAAGGATTTTCCGCAAATATTAGGTTTTTTAAGGGCCCCTAACTAAAATGAAAAATCAGGAATAGGCCCATTGGAAACATTGTTTTAATTCAAATGTAAACAAGTGCTTGAAAGTTTAATCCAATCAATACAATGCCATTTTATTATTCAATCAGATTATGTCAACAAAGTTGTATATATATTAAAAGCAATTTAAAACAAATATTACTAGAAGTAAAGCACAATATTATATTTACCCCCTTCATGGATTTTTTACATTTATAAAAATATAAAATTCAGGTATATAGTCATTATTTTTTTTATATAATTAGTGTTTCGCTATGGAAAATATCCAAAAAATATATGATCCAAAGAATGCATGAAAAAGTTATACACTAACATAGTTAGATAAGAGGTAAAACAAAACACGTCATTGAAGTAGATTACTTATTGAATATTGAAATCATGAAAAAAGATATCAAGCTCTGAGAAAGAATTATAGTTTAAAAAATCTATTTGTAGCAAAATTGTCACATACACTCTTTTTAAAAATTTAACAAAAATAATTTAGTTTCTGGTTATACATCTGGGTACATTAAAATCAATACAACTAAAAGGAACAATCATAGTACAATCAGTGAATGGCAATGAATATTTTTCAACAGCAACATTTGCTGCTCTCAGCTCTGAGCATTCAGAAAATTGTGGTGCACATCAGTTAATGCCAAAAGCATGTTTCACAAGTCACACTAGAGTAAATGGTTATCCAGGCTCAGATAAAACAGCAGATTAATGACTTTTCTCCTAGAATGGCAGTTTGCCAAGAGGGGTACCATGTAATCATTTTTGATATATAGGCAAGGAGTTTTCAAACTTTTGGGACTAAAGAACCCTTTCACTAGAAAAAATAGATACTACTAATACATAAAAGTACTGGTGCCTTCAAAATTTTTGCACTTATATTATGAACATTCAATAGCAATAGTTACACTTTACACTGACTTACTAGTGTAAAAAAGTTCCACTTGTAAAACACAACATTTAAATTAATATAAATATCATAATAACAGAAATCAGTCACAGGTTTGGTGTAGTCAGTTGAGTGGGTCCATTAAAGTGTGTACTGTTGAAATTCACAAATGGAGGTAAGAAAATTTCAGGAAAATAATTCATAAAATCCAAGGGTGAGCATAATAGGATATTCCAGAGTACTTGTAAAGGTTCTGTGTAGGGTATTTGGAATGGCTCTTAACTCCTTATGCTAAATTACTCATTAATGAATAGTTAAAAATTAGTCTGTTAGGGGTTAAGGATATAGAGAAAGATTACTGGATTGGTTATTTTTATTGCTCAAGGGTCATGCTGTGCCAGACAGAAGATGTAATATCAAGTAAAGTACATATACACACGTTTTAATGACACAGAAGAGAGAAATGCAATCAAGGAGGAACCGAAACTGACAAGAAAAGAACTTGTGCCATCTACAACTTGAAGGGGAAGTTTATTGAATTAGGAGACCTACTAAGATATATTAGCAGAAGAGGCAGAATTTTTATTAAGTTGCATGTGAATCTCAGGTGTTGATGTGGATTGCATCTGCAATCAGAAAGGGAAGAAACAAATTGAGTGAGCAGGTCAGTTTGAATTCATGGTTAGCAGTGGGAAAGTTCAAAAGGTTAATGGTGACAGGATGCGTAGGGGACATATGGGGTTCCAGATGCCTATAACAATGAAACAAACTAGCAGAGATTCATTTGTTTCAGGTTTTAATAACACAAGGGCCATATTTGGCCAAGCTGCACCAAACATAAGACAAGTGAAAAGAAAGGATGGAGAGGAGAAAGTAGAGAAAGATCGCTTGGCATCCTGGGGTCGCAACCCCCCTATTTAACAGAGACAGTAAACCCCATGAAAAAGAATAGATCACTTGAGCACCTCGGGTTTGTGAAGCCTATGCACACCTGAAAATGTGCCCACAAGAGGTTGGTTGGCTTTGGGTTTTATGGCACAAGGGTCATATTTGGCCAAGCTGTGCCAAACACAAGACGGAATATGCCAAGTAATGTTGAAAAGAAAGGATGGAGAGAGGAAAGTAGAGAAAGACTGCTTGGCATCCTGGGGTTGTAACCCCCCATGTTTGCCAGAGGCAGTAAACCCAATGGGAAAAGAATAGTTCACTAGGGTACCTTGGGTTCATGAAGCCCGTACACATCTAAAGATGCACCTCCCAAGAGGAATAGACTAGCAGATGAAAAGAGAAGAATAAAGGGAGTTATTCTGGATTGTTCAGTAGCTTATGTGTGGTGAAAATTATATTTTAGGGGATTAGTTTTAGTCTTGCTTCATGCACTTATTATCCTTGAGACGTGTCACTTTTAATGAAAATGTCTTTATGGTTGTCATCAAAAGCATATCATCTTCTGCACTTAAACCCTGAAATAAAGAAAGTCTTCATTTCCCTTCTAAACATTCTCTGTAACAGAATGTAATAAAACAGTACGCTTACTGAGACAGGGGTGCCCACAGGGGGATCATGGCGCAAGTTGTACCATCAGAATTTTGGGGGAGTAATTTTTTCAGGGCTGTTTTTTTTTTTTAATTTTCAGGGTGGAAATTTTTCGGGCAAAATATTATTTAATATGAAATCTTTTTATTGTTATATATATTTTTTCGTAAGCAATTAGACTATTTCTAAATTTGTTTAAAAGACTACTGTTTCCTGCCATGACAACAATTTCACTATAGGAAGTTATTCCATAATTTTTTATTGAGCAGTGCATAGTTGGTATGCGCTGATACCCTGCCCATTCATAAACATCTGTCACCTTGAGGGTTTTCCATCCGTCGTCGTTACGTCATGTGGATCGCTAGTAGTCCCATAGACAAGATTAAGTTAAGTCACCAGTTGAATGCAGGTAGTGTTCTAGCCTTGTACGTTTTGTGTAGTCTCTCGGAGAAGGAAAGGAATTTTAGTTCAGTGCTATTCGATTCCTGAAAACGTCATTGAAGATTTAGAAATACAACCCTCTTCATCAAGTATGACCCAAGGCATAGATTTTGAAAACCTTGATGAAAATAAAAGCCAGGAAAAGTTGTTGAAATTGAATTAGGACACGGAGAGGTAGAATCATGTAGCAATCCATCTGCTGAAAGACCTTCAGTTTCCATTCAACAAGAGGAAACTCTAACAACTGAAGATTCCCCTGATGATATGCCAACATCAAACTGTCAGCTGAGGAAATAAATAAAGCACTATATTTGGAAAGTCTTTTGTCACTTTTTCTTCAACAGGTGGAAGAAAATTCAACCCATCATGGAAGAATGAAGTTTTATCAAACAAAAGTGTAAAAAGAAAATGGCTGGTATATAGCCATGAAAAAGATGTCGTATTTTACTTGTCATGTGCTGTTTTCCCTCCCACGCGAACAGTCAATATGGGGAACAACTGGCTATAGAGGATGGACAGAGCAGAGGGGAACCTGGATATTGTGCTCCATGAAAAATCTAAAACCCACTTATTAGAGCAAATTGCAAGGATCCAATGGATCTGTCAAAAGTGGATTGATTCACGTTTAGCTGAACAACCAGATCAGTTATTCTGCTACATCCTTTTTACGAAATCCAAGCACTTCTTCACTTAAATATCGACAACAATCGATGACAACAGACAGCACCTCTCGATTGTGATGGACTGAGAACACATGAGTCTTTTCAGGCTATTGAGTAACTAGTCCTGATGCTAGGGTATGCCTTGAAAAAATTGATAAAGCTAGAACTGAAAAAGGAAAGTTGGGGTCTAATTTCTTGGGTTATCGAAACGTTTATGATGTAATTAACAAAATGAGTGACATCGTTGCTTCAAAAATCATAGATAATATAAAAACGACTAACATTTATTCTATTATTCTAGACTCAACTCAAGACAGTAAAAAAAAAATGTTCAACATTAGTGGTTCGTTATATTGAGCATACTGACCCACATGGTGCCCCAAAGGAAAATGTCAAACCTGAAGAACGGCTCATTAAGGTTTTCACTAGTGGATATGCCACAGGCCAAAATCATTTTAAAGAAATAATGAAATGCCTGAATTTACTTGGTCTTGATCCAAGTGGAATTGTTGGTCAAAGTATGGATACGGCTGGTAATGAGAGGAAATTCAATGGTGTAAAAGCACTAATCCAGAGAGAATATTCCAAAGCGCTCTATATATGTGTTCTTCGCACAGATTTGCTTTAATTGTGGAAAAATCTATGGACATGCCCCAAATGCAAATCTATTTTTTCTTTTAGAGGAATTATGTCTTCATGTCAGGTCATACAAGGCATGATCTTTTTACTAGACTTGGACAAAGGTCCAACCAAAATAAGGACACTGAAAAAGTGCCAACTACAAGATGTCAAACAGAAATTATGCAATGCAAACAGTTGTCACCTGCTATGACACAATAAAGGAGATGTTGCATAGTTTGTCCATTGACAAAAAAGCTGCTAATGATTCAAGCACTGGCAACTGGCCTGTGAAAACAAATGACCGATTTTGAAAACATTTGTTCAATACATGTTGAATCAGCTATTTTCAAAGTGTTGTCACCAATCACAATTGTTCTACAATAAAAAATAATTGATTATAGCAGTGTCAAAAATTGTTGCTGAAACCAAAGCTAAACTTACAAAAATGGAAGTGAGTCGGAGTGGAATAAAGTGAATGATTCAATTCTTGCCTTTGCTGATGTGAATATTTCGCAACCCCACTGCAGAAGTAGAAAACATAAGAGGTTTATGGATGAAATGGCTATCGATGAAAGAATAGATGATCTTCTTAAGAGTATCAAATTGGAAGTTTATTTTCACGTACTAGATTCACATATAAAACAACTCAATGACAGATTCTCTGACAGTTCTCTTTCTATAATCTCACAAATGGCAGTGCTTTCACATGAAGGAATTTTGAAAATTGCAAAAGAAGAAAAGCAGGGATATAAATGCTAGCCTGATTCTTCATAAGTGAAAGACTTGTGTGGGTTTTACGATCTTGAAAGTGACCAAATAGAGGAACAAGAAACTTTTGCAAATGTGTATAAGGTTACTCACTCAGAAATTAACATTTCCGACCTGCTTTTAGAGGAAGGAAAGTGTTAAAATAGGACACCAGACAGGGAATCTGACGTTTTAAGAGGTGAAGGTGGAAATGAAGTCCGTAAAGCTGGAGACGAGGAAGAAAATTCAGACCATGAGTAGTTTTTGTCTGTTGATTAATGGGTAAAAAGAGACTTTATTAGGCCTTACAGATGCCTGCAGTATATGTCAGCATTTCCTCAACTCATCATGCTTTATCGTATCCTTTTATCGTTACTTGTCATAAGTTGCTCAGCGGAAAGGACGATGAGTCATTTAAAGATTGTAAAGAACAGGTTAAGAAGCAGCTTAGGGGATGATTGGTTGTCAAGCTTATTGATACTATCATCTGAGAATGACATTTTGAAGAAAATCACAAGTGAAGAAATTAACGAAAAGTTTGCCATATCAAATGCAGAGAAAAAAGCTTCTGCTAAAATCTTATAAATAGTACATAAATCCCTGTGCTTAAAGAATTTATTTTCTGGTCATACTATAGATTTTTTCAACCTAGAGTTTCGAATGTTTTCTCTTCGCTCTGTATAATAGCTGTTTTTTGTCACTACTCTAAAACAATTTAGTTTTTAAGGTTTTATGAATATTTGTGCAACTCATATAAACATTATGGTAATACTCATATCAATAGTTTTTACATATTTAGTTCGTTTTTTCAATATCTGATTATTGAATTATTAATCTTCATTGATGTGTTCAATTTCTTTTATATTCTATTCTTCCATTCACTCAATTTAGAGTTTTTTTATGAATATAAAAATTATTCTTATACAAAAGGTCAAGGTAAAATATTTGTTTTAATCATATATATTCAGAATCTTTCAAAACATCTGTTTTTACTATACTATAGTTATTTTCATTTGCAAAGTTTAAGTAATATCATTGTTTATACATGAAATTCCTGTTATAAATATAAACTGTTCATTTTCCTAGCTGTTCTGGTTTTATTTATCTCCATCCAAATTTATTTCAATTTTATTTATCTCTAACTGATTTACAAAATACGAAATGTAGAGCTTTGTGTGGATTCAGTTGGAAATTTGAGATTCCAATAAAGGTTATATGGTTAACTAAATTTGAGGGGGGCGATAAAAAAAATTGGGAGGGGATTTGCGCCATTGGGCTTGAGGGGGATGGGCACCCCTGTACTGAGATGCTGTAAAACACAACATTTCAAAGCTTGATTCTTTATTTCAGGGTATTCTATGGATATATCAAAAGTTTGTAATATCTGCTCTCCCCAAAACATTTTGAAACAAAAATGAATGCTGAAATTAGTTTATTCAAGATAAATAGAAGTTTCAATAAGCCAGTTAGAAAAATCATAGGGAGGTCCGAAAACAGTCTAATATAGCATTTACAAACTGCTTATTTAGTATTATAACAGTTTGATCTGTTCCTAAAGTAAGCAAAGAATCCATTTTATGTGTTAGGTAACTTCTTTAAGCCATAGATCCCAGTCTAGCTAGCTCTTGAGTAACAAAAAAATATCATACTGACCAAGTAAACCAAGCAACAATAAATAAATGCTGGACTTGAATCTCATTTGAAAAGATAAATATAACATTACTGTTAAAAATTTTAATTATTTTCAAGATAAAAAGAAAATAAGAATCCAGATATAAGTTATACCTCTCATATTTATCCTTCCAAATCAACAGCTCTTGCTGTAAGTGGTCCCATTCCCCAGTTGGATACTGTTCAGCATGATTAAGTACACTTGTTTCCATCTTCAATATATGATATTCTCTTTCAAGCAGTTGTCTTTTGAGTGACTCGATTTCTTGATGCAAATGCAATCTAGAAAGATAAGGTATAAGGTAAATAGAAATTATCTAACACCATTCAATAGTAAACTACTGAGCTGATTTTAATCCCTGGCCATTAAAGGATTTTTATGTGAATACTGAGAATTCAATGACTGTTAGCAAATGAATATTCATTTTAACAAATACATTAATCCTCCAAGCGGCACACCCGTGTTCCTACACATGACGAGGAGGGTATAAAAATGGGAGGGTCCCACTCTTCCTCTCATCATTGACACGTTATTTGTTTATTCGTTTACGCTATAGCATTCGAATTGCAAACAGTCTATCTTGGCGGCGGTAGTTGCCCTGAACATCAGGTTGAGTGGGCCAAGAAGGCAACCAGCGGTCACCTCAAGGGCTGCGTTCCCTGGGTTTGTGCAAACCTGGCAATTTAAGTGGGCGGCCGAACCGCCACCTGCTTAAATGCAGGATATGAGGGGGTCACCTGAGGCGACTAAGCGACACACCCATCCCCGTGTGGGGTGGGTAGTAGAATAACCCCACAGCAGCCCTGTGTGTCGTAGAAGGCGACTAATGGCGTACCTCCCTGTCATAGCAGGGTTCGGCCGGTCTGCGTACTAGTGGTCTCCCTTCCCAGGGTCAATCTTTTGGGCAGCCTTGGGAGGTTGGCGGCCCGATGTGTGTGGCTTGTCGGATCGTGCATGTCCCAACACATGATGTGGAGGGTACAAAAATTAGAGGGTCCCACTCTCCGCTCATTAAGACTCATTCTTTTGTTTACTCCATAGTAATTGAGTTACAATTGGTCTATCTTGGCGATGCATGTTGCCCAGAACATTGGGCTAGTTGCGAGTCAGGAGGGCGACCTGCAGTCGCCCAGAGGACTACGTTCCCTGTGGGCAGGTGTTCGCACCTGTATTTACGTAGGCGACCGATATAACCACTCGTAACCTGCCATTCAAAGACAGGAGGTAAGGGGGTCATCCTGCGGTGCTTAAGTGACACGCCCAAATACGCTCGGAAAATTCAGTTCGAATACAACCCTAAAAAATTCCCACAAGGCAGAGATTTCCGAAATATTCAAATATATCATAGACTCCCGAACATCTTGTTCCTCAAAATATTTTGGTTATGCCGCCCACTATGACGAAATCTCACCAAACTGTACTCGGGCATGCCGCTAGGAAGGTTGAAATGAAATACATTAAAGTGTAATTTTTTTTCAGTTATATGCTTAAACCCTCTGAGAGGTTCACACACGTATAGCCATTCTGCATCTTCCCCACATGACTTTTAACCAATTTTGACTTTCTGAACCAACAGAATCTTTGCCAAGATTCTTTCAGCATTACTTAGTCATTACGTGTTGTAAGGTAAAAGCTACTTGGAAATCTCGTGATGCTCAGAGGGTTAATTCATGACTTGCATTTTACAGTATTTTGGTATGATATGTATACTTGAAGTGTGTCTAGCACACCACTAAGGAATTACTGAACATAGCATTATAAAAGTAAAACTGAAAAACAAATTTTATTGTGTGTGTGTGATTTCCCTTAACAAAACGCTATTCTTCTAACTGAAAGTAAATATGCATGAATATAAATGATAATTTTTTATATATATAATCCACATTCGTATATTCAAATTATTTATAAAGAGGAAATAACAGATGAAAACTTACGTATCAGCACCAATTAAATGCATATCACTCACATTTGGCCATGTCCTAAAATTATAAAATGTAAACTAAAACATTAGCTTACAAGACTACAATATTATTGATTAAATTACAAATGAATTAATATAACTATTTAAATACAATACAGATCTGGTATTATTAAATGTATCCAAGTAATTCTTATCAAACAATAAAATATTTTCTTAAAATTGAGAATATATAAGACAAAATTATACAAGAAAAAGTACTGTAACATTGAAATGTTGCAATCATAATAAAAGGTTCTTGATGCATATTGTAACACATAACTTAAATAAATTACGTGGAAGTGAAACTTTAATAAGGTATTTCACATAAAAAACATTTTTGCTTTAAATTTAAAAACAGTGATGAAGGTTAACAAAGAATGTTATGTTAGGAACACGACTAAAACAAATGTTACACTATTCATATTAACCAATATACAACTCAGCCCTACCATTCAAATTGTAAGAATGGAATTAAAAATAAAAATTTAGATCAAACAAGTCTTCATTGTTTTTGTAATTCCAAGAATTATTTTGTATGAAATTATGAAATGAATTTGTGCTCGTCTTTGAAACAATAGAACTAAAGTACAATCCTGAATACAAAAATTAGAAATAGAGAAATATTTGAACCATTTTGGAGTCAAGCTACTCAAATATGTCTTAGCTCACACACAAAACTAATTCCTAATTTTATAATATAGTAATATCTGTATAATATCAATCACAAAACATCTAAATACAATAACTAATTCTGCAAGGTGCCAAATTAAAGCTGAGATAACAAGAAAAAAAATACAATTATCTTCATAAAATTATGAAAATGTCAGATGCTTTGTTAATAGGTGTTACGTAATGCTAAACAAATAAAGCACTTGATAATTAAAACTTTCAAGCATTTTCCACTCAAATAGAATTGCAGATTAATTTTAAAATTATATTTCAATGTCGCATGCATTCTATTGTCGACTTGCAAGTGAAACATAGTAAGCCAAAAAACAGTTCTGAGAAAATGAGGTTGAGCTATACTCACTAAGTTGTGTTAATCAAGAAATCTAACCTTCATGCAAGGGGGAAATGACTTAGAAGACTTCACTAGTCTAAAGATCCCTACTTTTGGCTCTAGAAAAGTTAAAAATCTTAAACCTTGAAAATTTGAGATCTAATTTTGTGAAACTTCCGATATACATTAAATAAATAATTTAATGCAAAAACATAATTTTATTCTCTAGTATATTTATACTAAAGACAAGACCATAATATAACCAGACAATTTTTAACCTTTATCCATCTCAAGGCACCACTTAAACTAATAACTAAAATTCTGTGGCACACTAAAAAATATATTACATTATTGCCAATCTGATGAAAAAATGGGCATAATTTTGATTGATTTGTAAAAAATTAACAATTACCTATCCTTTTCCTCCAAAGAAGCTTTTTATAAAATGTTTTTGAAACAATTTATTTTTCACCTTAATAAAAAAAACACTCATAATTTTTTCTACAACTATCACTTGACATTGTAAACACATGTGTCAAAAGTTCAAAACTAAATCGTTGAAAAATAATACATAATTTAAACCATTTTTCTATTAGTAAGGCACACCAGAATCATTCTTGCAGTATGTTGAAAATTGCTGATATAACCCAATCAGGTAAAAGCCTAACAAATCACTGATGAATGATTTCTAAAAATTATAACTTTGTAAACATTCCAGAGTAACATTAAAGCATGAAAATCTTGAGAACTGGATTTTAATGTACTTTTAATGATAGCTCAAATAAATCAGAGCAAAATTAAATAAAAATATTTTGGATAGTAAACAATTTTAAATACTCACCGGACAGAAGTTATGCATTTCTTGCATAAACAGCCACACTCCTATGCAAAATAATAAAAGTAACATAAGGTTAATATCTAACATTGTCTAGTGAAAAAATCAAAATAATTCCAACAATATCGTAAAATGAATTAAAAATGCTTACAGGGCAAGAAAGTTTTTCTGTCATATCTGTTAACTGTCTAAAACAACCTGTAAAAATTATTGTCATTAGAACAAAACCACAAAACATTGCATTTTTGTAGAAATATAACATTCATTTTAATTTAAGATATAACAAAGTAAAATCAGTATAGCTGTGACATATCAAATGAATACAAACCATCAAATTACAGAAAGCTTTGTATTAAAGAAAACTAAAATGTGAATCGTGCAGTTTAAAATTGCCACAATCAATAACTTTCTTAACTATTTTAGAAAACAATCGGATCACGTTTTGAAATTTTCATATCTTTCACTTCGTTGTTTTCAAAACAAAAATATGAAAACACTAAGGAAACTTGCCATCAAAATATGAAAATCCTGCACCAAGTGAAAAATACAAGTATTTTTACATTAAAAACTGAAGACCAGTGCTTAAAAGCATAACACGTAGTCGTAAATTATATACATCTGTACTGCTAACACACATCTGTCAGCAAACATTTTTGCCACTTCTACTATTCATTTGTTTTATTGTTTGTCCTGCTGCCTATTGTTTGTAGGTCAATAACTATGAACGAAAAAAATAAATATTCTTTGAAAAAGTACAAATAACATATTTATATTTGACTTCGTTCCAAAAATATTTTAACGCTTTGAAAATGCTTAATCTCAAACTAAAATTATTGATTAATGGAATTGCAAAACATTTTTCGAAATCGAAAGACTAGCAACGATTTCACTGAATCAGCAAATGTAAAATATATCTGGCAACAGAACTTAACTGTCGTCTGCTCTGTATTTGTTGTGTTTGAAATGTTAAACTATGAGCGGTTATTTCAATTTTTAAGAAACATTTGGTTTCTTGTAACCTCTCCTAATAAATCCGTAGTTATCTTCATTGTGCTTTTTCTTCTTTACATTGACAATATTAGAGACGTGTGGAATAATATCACTCAAAGTCATGGTTAATATAAATTGGAAATTTTTTATTGTTTTGTTGATAAAAACCTACCTATATTTTCTACTTCACTACTGTTGTGTGATTAAATGAACATCTATTCCATTTCATCTGTTGGTTCAGTCTCATAAATTGATAATCTGTCAGCAGTTTGAAGAATTTTAAATATTTTTAACCTCCGCCCCACTACTGCATTTCTTGTATATTTTTATAAAATGGATTTCAGTGATTTTTTGTGGATATTTTGTCACAAAACCCGTTTAGTATGAATTTAAATGTGTTTATAGTAAAAAGAGCCTTGTATTTGGCACCTTGTTGGGAAAGTAATTTGGGTCACTCTTCAATCACATCTGATCAAAATTTACATCTTCATGGATAGGTCCTCACAAGTTATAAATTGTCTATGGTAGTAGGAAAACTAAATTTATTTTCCAGTTTTGTATTAAATGCATTTAAATTGCAAAATTCAAAGTTCATAAAGATTCATAGTAAACAAATTGGGGATGGGAGCCAGCTCAGGTGTTGACCTCGTCATCTGACCTTGGTCCAAATTACATGCTGTTGTCCTCAGATCTTTCTCTTGGGGATTGATCCTGGACCGTCACCAATGGCCTATTGTGTTGCTCTAGTGTGACATTAATTAATTTCCTACCATGGTAAACAAAAAACTTTTTTGGCCAAGACAGAATATTTGCCACGATTTTATCCTGTGACATCCCTTCCGGTGTTTGAATTAAATATATTTCAATGTGTTTCAAATTGTAAAAGGAATTATTCAAAATCAATGATGTACTGGACAGTAATATTTTTCACTTGAAACTAGCAAGTATATGAATAACAAATCTGGTTCATGAAATAACAGTAACAGTTCACCTATTAGACACACTATTTTTATAGAAGGGCCAGACATACAAGAGTTCTATCAGATCCATAATCTGTTTTTCAGATTTAGGTATTAAAGTACTTTGATTAAAATTAAAATAGTGGATTTAACTTAATTTTTCGATAGCAGGTTAAGAATTTGCTCACAATATCAAAATTGAATATTTTTGGAAGAATGAGTGAAAATTTTATTTAAATAATTCCATATACTGAAATATTTTTTAATTAGTGAAATTTCATACATAGTGATAATCGCAATAAATTTGTTTGCATATTTTTAACTAGAACAATGTATCCCAAAGCTTGCCTTGCTTGTGTATGTTCATTACTTCATGCTGTCTTGTGTTTGGTACTACTTTGCTAAATAAGGTCCTTGTTCCATAAAACAGCTAGAATCCCTTAGTTCCCATTCGATCGTGCAGGCATTGCCTCCTTTATCATCCATCTACTGACATCCAGATTCACTGCCATCGTTTTTAGACTAAATAATGAATTTGTTCCGTGTTTCACACCCTGTATGAAACAATCATGATTGTATTTTTCACCAGGTACCTTCATATAAACAGCAGGCCCTTGTGGCTCAGTGGGTATGTCCACTGCACTAGCAACCTTCGAGTTGTAGGCGGTGCAGGTTCGATTCCTGCCAGGTGCGTTCCTTTCTGGGTGTATTTCTCTCTTCCATGTCAGTCAAAACTTTCATGTGTGTGTATGTCTATTGCTTGATATTGTATGTCTTCTGTCTGGCACAGTGTGGCCAAATATGGCCCTTGCACCATAAAACCCCAAAACAACCAATCATAAGCAGGCCTGTGAATTAAAAGTCCCAGTGCTGGGCATTTCTCAGATGTGCACTAGGTGAAATAACCAGTCACCTCTAGCAGTCTAACTAGAATAGAGCCAGTGGCCTGTTAGTTAAAATATTGGAAGACATAAATTAGTTTATGCAATGACCTCCTATGTCTGTCATTTATCATGCACCGTTATCAACTGTCTTAATGTAAATCTGGTCCTTGCTCATCAATCTTGTATTTTTCTGGGGCTTCCCGCGAATTTGAGTGGTCAGATCTAATCAGGGCAGAGGGGCTTTGTCCCCAACTAAGAAGCACCTTCATATATATATATGGAGAATTCATAAAAATTGAAATTCCTGGAACAAACCAAGCATGAAATGAAGTAGGTTGTAATATCACAAACACTTATTTCAAAAGGATGTTAACTCATATCCAACATTTATTAGAAGAAAACACACAAACGACAGCATTCACTGATTTCTTAAAGTCCAAATGACACTTGTAATCTTTTACTGGTTTGAAATGTTTGCATTCCATAACAGCTTCCGAGCAAGTTTATGGGTCTTGATGTTCATTGCTTAAAGTTTGCTCCTTACAGCTCTTTCAGATGCAAAGATATAATTTTTTTAGCCTGAATTTCATTTCTTTTGTGTTATAAAGTTGTTTTACCACACAAATCTTAAAAAACATGTTATTGCAGTAAATATTGGTTTCCTGTCACATAATTTCTTCCTGATGGGCTTATTCCTAATCAGTCACTCTTTTCATTTGCCTCAAGGATGATTCACAATTCTTGTCTTCGACAAATTTCGATATGAATAATTTTCAATTCCAATTAGTGTTTTTAACTCTAAGATTTAAAGGTATTAAATAACTTTGTTTTAATCATATTTTTGTGAATAATGATAACATTAGATAAAAACAATGGTTAACAAGCAAGTACTTTGATTTGAAATTTGACATAAAATATATCAACACAAAATTTCGATGTACCTTAATCCTCAGAACATCTGTCACTCTCATCAATAATGCATTTGGTTCGTGTTCATGATTATTCAATGTTCTTGTTACAAGTATACGATATTACATCGTAAAATGCATTATTTTGATACAATATTAGTTAATATACTTATACATAGTGTGATAACAATAGAACTGAACTAAAATGCTGGCCCTTGAAAGTCAATCTGTAAAATATGAAGGTGCATCTAATAATTTGATTGAGGACTAATTAGACTAGTAAATTATGTAAACAACCTCAGTTCTTTTCAGATTGCACTTTTAACCTATCAACATTCTTGTATATGTAATATATTTGTTTTAAAAACTCTTGTAATACAAATACTTATTTTATCAAAATGTTTCATTCTTTAGATACAGTGTATCTTGCCATTGGAATTTTATCTGCACAAGAGAACTTTGACCAAAGAGAGGCAGCAAGGGCAACCTGGCTGAAAAATCTTGCAGAAGAGAACAATGGTGTGAAGGCATGGTTCATTGTTGGGAAAACTACATGTGAGATACCCCCAGAATACAGGCTGAGTGTGTATGGATGTGAAAAATGGAAAATTAATGTTTCAGGTTTGCAGTCACTTGATAATCTTGAATCATGTTAACTCTCCTAGTGGTTGTCTCAGCAAGGTATCTTGTCATTAGTAAAACTGATCACTTGATGGACGAGATGTCTTGTCACTAGAAGAAAACTGACTAGTTCTCGATATCGTCAGTCTTCAGATGATCTTTACCTATCATCAAAAAATTAGAATTATCTTACTGACAAAATATCTCGTCATTAACAAAAATGGTCAGATCGTGATGGACTTGATATCTTATCAAAACCCCTTGGAGGGTTGAAGAAACTTTTGAAATCAAACAGAAATTTTATAACTAAATTGTATTGAATATGAGGCTCTTACTGAGATTTTCAATGTGATATAAAAGTATGGTAAGTGGTCTTTGGCAAATAATAAAACATTCTAAATATGAAATTTGCTATATTTTATATACGGTGAGTAAAAAAAGTTTCCGTACGCACTTACTATTTGAAATAAATTGCTTTATTATTTGCAGAATATGAGTATTGAAGAAATAAAAATGGAAAAACAGATGAGCATAATTGCATAGAAAGTTTCTATTGCATTTAAACAAAAAAATATTAATATTTAATGCATAATTCACAATAACACAAAAATGTGCCAAATATAAGCAAAAAAAGTCTCTGTATGGTGAAAAATCTTTCATTAAATGTTATTTTTCCCACCATGTTTCACCATTTAATGGTCAGTTGAACCTGCTTTTTGCTTTAATGACCTCTCTCAGAAGTTTAGATATGAGTCCCACAAGTTTTGTTGTTTCTGAAGTAATTTTGTTACATACATCCATAATGGCACTTTTCAGGTTATCTTTGCTGCTAGTATCATAATTTTTCAGTTGACAACCGATTTCTTCCCATCAGTGTTCCATGGGGTATAGATCAGGAGACTGGTTGTTTGTGAAGTTGCTGTGACACATGGTAAAGGCATCATTCTTTACAGAATGTTGCAGTGTGTTTTGAATCATTGTCCTTTTGGAAGATAAATGGTCTTCCAAGAGACAGTTTCGTAGCACTAGCAAGGACATTTTGTTTCAAAATGTCTAGGTACAAATAACTACCCATTTTACCTTCAACAAAACATCAATTGTCTACACCAGAACTCATGCAACCCCATAACTTTACATTTCCTCCTCCATGTTTTACAGTTCTACATAAGTGTTTTGCTTGCATTTGATGTTTTGGTTTTCCCCATTCCATAACACGTCCATTTGAACCATAGACAAAATTTTGATTTATCTCTAAAAAGTACAGAATCCAGAAAGTTAAGGCTTACATGCTTCTTTGCAAACTCAAGACACTTTCTTCTGTTAAGTTTGCTAATGAAACGCTTCGTGCAACATTCCCATTATAGCAAACTTTTTTGTTTACTTTTCTTACTGTCTGAGATTATATTTCAAGATTGTAATCAGTTTTCAACAAGGATGCAAATTGTGCACTAATTCGTGAATTATCGCGAACCTTTCGCAGAATATTCCTTGTGTGTATTGCTCAATTTCTGAGGTCTTCCGGATCACTTCCTATTTTCCATTTTCTTCCTTGTTATATCTTTCAATAATTTACCATAGACTTGATTTGTTTGCTTATTGCCAATATTTTCCCCCATTGATAAACCCTCATTTCTCAACTTTATCACTAACACACGAATAGCTTTCGGAATTTCCATTTTAGGCGATTCACTGGTATAAAAATCATTTGAAATGATTACTTACACTGAACTGAAGTTCTTTTTTATTCAATAGTTATAATAATTGAATGCAGGACCACTAGATTACGTTCTAATCAATTTTCATAGTGCATACGGAAACATTTTTGCCTTTCATTTGTATGTTTTTCTTAAAGTTTTAATTACTTTTTATTTGTGAAAATTAAGAAATTTTTGTTGTCAACACATTCTCTAATATGAAATAAGTTTCTTGTACAGTTTCTGAATCCTTGGTGAGATTTCTTTAGAAATTAAAATAATTTATACGCTTTTTTCATCTTCATACAGAAACTTTTTTACCCACTGTAGAACAATTATTTACAGTTAAATGCAATGGAGAATAAAATTCCATTTGACAGTTGAAGTTACATTTTCTCAGGAATTAGAGGAATGGATAATGCATTTTATTTTAATTTGGCACTTATATAAAGCATTAGAAAATTAAAATTGGAAGACGTTACTTTTTCATTTTTCTTTATTTCCAATAGTGAGTAATAATTACAAGACTAAACCAAACAATAAAACAAATAGAAACAAAAGAAAAAGTCTATTGACCTATTAGTCCCTTGCTTCCCAGTATCTTTACCACATTAAAGTGGTAGAGAGCATAGGACATCAGAACAGGTGGGCACAGTCGACATTCTGAAGATCACAGGGTTTGGAAAAAATATACAATTTTTCATATAAAAGTTAGAAACTCTTGCTTCTACTGAGGATATTCCCAGTACACAGCCCTTCACAATATTTTCCATGCCAATCCCAGTTTCCAGTCATGATTGATTAAAGTAAGTTGACCTTTGCTTTTTACTGGATGTGTCAAAGCATACAATTTATTAAAATAGATGGGGCTTGTTTTTATAGTTGGTGCTTAACCCTCCTGGTGGTTGTCTTGCCAAGGTATCTTGGCAAGACATTAGCAAAACTTACCAGATCTTTATGGATGATATCTCATCATCAGTAAAATTGATAAGATCTTGATGGATGATATTTTTCGTTGAAACCACTTGAAGGGTTAAAAGTGCTTAATTTTTCATCAAAATTTATCTCCGGATCACATTTTTCTCAGCTAACCATTGTCATACCCCTCAACTTATGTAGACTTATGTAATTCTTATTAACTTAAATATTCTACAGGCTTTTCATCTATAAGAAAATCGCCAAATTTGGCAGTACTTTGCTTTCCAAATGTAACCGATTGGTTACATCAAGTATGAATTTCAACCAAACATAATATCACAAGAAAGATGTTTGCTTTATCTTGTGTGCATGTTTTGCAAGGAAACAAACAATGTGAAAATTATTGAGTAATTTTTTCCCTTTTTTATACAGCATTTTTTGGAGGTTTTGGTTTGTAAATGCATTTTTATTTATTCTATAGGAATCCTGTTTGTCAGCAACAATTTTTATAATCCATAATTTTAACAGTGTATATTTCTTACTTCTATATCAGGATCTGTAAAATTGCTGGATCTGATCACCAAGATATGAATTATAAAGCATGATCAATATACCTTTTAGTGTCTGAAAGTATCAATAAATTATATAATGTTGTTTCTTTCTGTTGTACATTTATCCAATGACAAATAAAATCAATATCCAAAATACTTTTTAGGTGTTCAAGAGAATTTTTTTACTGCTTCCGAGTCTGATGCTGAAACCTGTTCAAAAACAAATTTTTACCAGGGATTTAGTTTTCAGGTATAATTAAGTCTCATTGCACCCTTTCCATATGAAGATAATTTAATTATTTCATAACTGAAATTCATGTGAAATGGAAAGAAAAATCATAGAAATCGCACATTTTTAAATCTATTCTTTAGGTATACTTTCTTGGATAAGATATTTTTAAGATGTCTTAATCTTTCAGCTGTGACACATTTATTAAAAGTAATTCAAACAAATTTTGCTATTCTTTTATCCCTCTGGTTTATTTGCATTTCAATATGGTATAAAGCTACATTAAAGGAAATTAACATTATAGATAACTGTTCCTCTACACCTCCAAACATGCCAAAAGGTATCTGAAATATTTTCAAATAGACACCTCAGGGCACATCTTTAGGTGTATACAGGCTTCACATACCCGAGGCACCCTAGTGATTTATCCATTTCCATGGGGTTTTCTGCCTCTGGTAAACATGGGGGTCATGACCTCAGGTTGCCCAAACGATCTTCCTCTTTTCTCTCCATCCTTTCTTTTCACAATTACTTCACATTGTATTTGGCATAGCTTGACCAAATATGGCCTATGTGCCATAAAACTCAAAACTAACCAATTTGCAATAGAAAATTATAATCACTAATGGTAACTTAGTGTAACAATGTCATCATCTTAACCATATCATTATGTGAACTAACTATTATAATTATGAAATTAAAATCTGCTTTGAAATAATGACTGATGTATTTAAATTCATGATGCTAAACTTTCACTATCTAAATATGTAATGATTAATGCATATTGGAAACAATTTAATTCATTTACTAAAAGCTTCGTTCTGATAGAATAATTTTTAGCCTTACAAACACATTTAAAGAAGTCACAGGTGGATTTTGTAGCATCTTCTGGCCTTTGTAGAGTTGGTGACTATACTGGGAACCCCATTTTTTATGCCTTTCACTTTCCCACTCACTCAAACAAAACACTGTCTCAGGCGTCTCCTGTTTGTTTCTGAACTGAGTTACTTATTTTGAATGTGTGTGATTTGAGTTTGTGAATCGAACTAAGTTAGTGAACGGGTGACCTTTGGTTATTTGAAAAGCCTTCGTAGTGAAATTTCGTTAAATAGAATTTCATGCAATGAGTTACTTTTACATAATAATTTTGATTATTAATGGTTCCATTAAACTGTCTTTATTTCAGGTAAACTATCCAGTTGTTATTACAAAGTTAGGCATTCATTCCCGCCTTCTTTTGGAAAATACCCCTACCAAAGTAGCTGTAATGGATATTCAAAGTAAGGTAATATTTAGGTCTCACTTCAAATTTTATAATTCGCAATAGTATTAACTATTGTTGAAAAAAACAGTTTTTCATTGACTTGTTTCTGAAAATTGGGTTTTTATCTAAATTGTAGTATTTTTTAAAAGTAACAATTGGAGGATGAAGACTAATGATAAAAGGTAAAGCTTATTGCTTATTTTTTGGTCAAGTAATATAAAATTGTGCATATCTATGCCATAATAACAAATAAAATCACAGGCATGACAGAGTGGTGTAGGCAGTCGGTCAGATGTTCCATTGAGGGTAATGTAGTGTATATCATAAAAAAATGTTTTTTTACCATAGTGAAAAAAACAGTTACTTTTTATTATGAATAAACTTGTTAAGTAACACTGAAATTTGGTATCATTTTATAGTTTTAATTTCTGAATAATAATTTTCAAATTAGTACACAATTTATTATCAATATTTAAAATATGTTGACAAATGTTGAGCATTTGGCTATGATGCCATTGGCTCACTGTCTTTTCTGTACTTTTGCACAACTCGGACAGTCTACAAATAATGTTGCAATCTAAATACAAATAATACAATCTAAGTTCTATGCACCTGTCTAAATGATTGGCATTGAATGTAACTTGTCTGAAGTCACATAAGAAACAGAAGGGAGAGTCAGTCGAGTCCAGTCCATCCAGAAGAGATGGGTAGACAAACACTCCGGACCAAATAAAAGTCTAAAACTCGCAACTAGGTCTTGGGGAGTCCAGAACAAGTTTCCTGTTGCACACATATGACTTCTATCTGTATGACCTGCGAAAGTCTAAATTTTGCTCTTATATTAAAATGTAAACAAGCTACGAGATCACATGCAAGTTTCATGTTCTCACCCTCAGTTAAACTCACGAACACAGTTCCATTGCCAATTGACAATAATTACCATCTGAAATTGCCTATAATTTTAAAGTATGGTAACCTACCCCATAGATACTTCCACTTGCACACAAGTGGATGGCATCCAATCTGACAGCCAATCCAAATAGCCATTTATCAACAGAAATGTTAGTCACAAATTTGGCAAAGGGTCTGAATTATTGATCTACCTACCCTCCTCTAATCTAACCTATTTCCACATATTAACACTTACAAAAACTGATTAAACCAAGCTTTGTTTTGACTTTTACTTTTTTTAGGGAAATTTTAAAAACTGGTTGAAACAGTTTTTAAATACTGAATTTCAATCAGTATTTACCATTGGAATTTTATGATTAGAGCTGTGTTCTGAATGTTACTTATTCTGATTATATTTAACTTAAATTACTCTTATAGGACATAGTGGTACAGGGAACTGTTTCTGTTAACCAATCTAACTTTGTAAATGGCTACATTTATGCTGATGTTGATACTATTTTACTACCCAAAGTAAGTAAAATGAACCCTTTATTTTAACTAATGCTTATTTTTGACTTTGTTTGAATCATCTCTACTATTTGCGTGCTTTGCCTATAAGAAACCTTGTGCCATAAAACTCCAACATCCAATCCAATCTATAAAAGAACAGTTTATAGCAAATAAACATGTAACACATTTCTTTTGTAAAATGCTGTGTTGATTTAAATTGAGCAAGTTGTCTGATGGTAGACTAAGCAGAGTATTTACTTAGTGGATACCAATACAGTGCAACTTGTAAGAAGGTAGATATTTTTGGGGAAGTCCATTGTGGAAAGGTGAGGTCACCAGAGGAAAGGGCTTCCATATGCAAAATCATGTATAGTGATTTTTTAGGTATTACATATTTGGTACATGTACATCCATTACATATTTAGCATTTACATCCATTAAATATTTGCCAATGTATATAAAGGCAAAATCATATATTGTTTGGTTTGTTGCTCTATAGTCATTGCTTGCAACATGAGGGCTAATTAGACCATAATCTATCGTCATCTGACCATGGTTCAAAATTACGTGGTGTTGTCCTTGGATCTTTTCCTTTGGGTTTGATCCCGGAATATTGTCAAGTGCCTGTTGTATTGCTCCAGTGGGACATTAATTAAAATACCTACCTAGACTAATCTATAGCTTAAAGTTGATTCGAAACCATTACAAACATTCATGTCAAAACAAATTTGAACCCAGAAGTTATTGAAATGCAGGTCAGGGTGCTAACCACTCATGCGTGTTTATGAGTAATTGATTTATGGGACTATTCATTTTATTCTCATTTAAATACCAAGCAAAGGAAGTGTTGCTTCCTTAGTTTGGTCTATATATATAACCAAAGATTTATTTCTTTTTCAGAACTATGAAGGTCTATTACTTGTAGAAGGTTATTTGAAAAATGAAGAATGCTCAAGCACTGTTTGGAATGATGGTGGTGGAATCATTACCTTCAAACGAGTAAATTTATTACTTTGTAAATGAAGAACTTTTTAATTTCTATTTTTCGCTTTAACACTTATATATATATATATACACACACACAATTTTTTCTATCAAAATTAGATTAATTTTATTCTTATAAGTATAACTTTATAAGTACTTGTTTACAATTTAAGTCACAGTATGCATAGTTTTAAGTTCAATGTGTGAAAAAAATATTTATTAAAATATCCATTATGATAAATGGATTTGCAGTAACTCAGTGGATTGGCCCACTCTGCTAGAAACCTGTGAGTTGTAGGTGGCATAGGTTCAATTCCTATCAATTACCTGGGATGTACTTTTCACTTCTGTGTCAATAAAACATTCCTTGCTGTGTATATATCCATTTGCTTGATGTCTGACAAATGATGCAAGGTCCAAATATGGCCTTTACACCATAAAACTCAACCTTTATTATAAAGTTATTAAGTATTCTTATACTTATCTAAATCAAAAAGTTTACTACTAATTTTTTTCTAGGTTTATTCTACATCAAATCATCTAGACAGCAAGAAATATTCCCCAAGCTTTTCTATAGCCACAAGCATTGGATTTTTTATACCTGGTACAAATTGTTTGGTGTTTATCTTTGCTAGGCATGCTATGGTTTTAAAATATCAATTTTTGTTTCATTTAATAAATTACCAAACTAACATCATGAAGACATAGTATAGGAAATTCTGAGAAATTATGTGTACATTCAAACACAGGTCATTAATAAATCAAGATTGCTTTCCAGTACATAAATTTAAATCTCAATTCAATAGAGGTTTAAATTGTGAGTAATTAACATTTGTGGCCTTTCAAAGTCAATATGTTTTCGAGTTTATACTGCTTTCTTATCTAATTTTGAAGAATATTATGAAACTGATAATGCAAACTTGAATAACTTTTAAACATGGAATAAAGGTGATCCAATATCCGTTATCTATTCTCGGCACACCCAGAGAAGCCTCATCAAACACACTAGTGAATAATGCTAGTGCTCCGCTACATATACGTGCAGTCTGAAAAGACTTAGTTAAGAAAGTGATGTGTGACAACCCTATTCTCTAGAACAAAACATATAAACTCATATTTCCTTCTTATGACTTCTGTCCTGATTGTGAACATTTTCTTCTACCACCATAATCTTTTTTAAGTTTTAATCTTTATTGTTTTGAAGGTTTTTCAGTTTTTACTACCAATATTTGACTAAGAGTTTCATCTGTTTATCTACATGGAACAAAGACTTAAAAGTAGATGATAAAGTCAAATGGAAAAGAAATGTATTTATATATTAATTTTGTACATACATTTGAAACTCATGCTACATCAGAAATACTGGCTTTCTTTCTATTGTACTTGAAAAAACATATTTTATGTGATTCCAATCGTGACAATCAGCAAATGCTGTCGTTATAGAATTTATTGCCATCTATTCAGAAATCTGTGTGGTAGTGTTTGCTGTGTGCACATCATAGGTTGAAATTTGTGTAGTCTCATGTGTCTGTTAAAAAACAATCTTTAACAAACTGAATTAAATTTATGAGGAACTGATTGTGCAGTGAGTCAATTATCTACAATGCAGCTATAACCTGAAAAATAGGTTTAGATGTCAAAATATATTGAATCACCTTTGAACAAGTAAATGTGATGCAACTGAAGTGGATGTTCAGAAGTGAATTGTGGTAACATGACTTAGGTCTGAACTTTCCACCGTGTACTTTTTGGAAATAAGAATAAACATCAGTAAGCTTGATTTGGAAAATATAAGCAAAATGGCATTTTATATTGACTAAATTTATTGAATTGGGGTACATGAATTGTGCATATCCATGCATTTGTGCATACCCATTCTTTAATACTGTATTTAAATAACGTATGAAATGTGAGTAATTACACTGCCATCAATAGATATCAGCAATTAATAAACTTTAGTGCAGATGTTATGCATGGGTCTGCAAGTTATTTCAATAGATAACTTGCAATTACATAGTTTCAGCAGACCCCTCACTCCTTCATTACACAAGCTTTTATATGGTCTTAAAACTGTTTGGGGATAAGGAGAGAACCATGCACTGCTTCTTTCAGTTCTTGATCCATGAGAAATGACTAATTTGCTCCTCAAACAACCATAGTCACTCATCTGTGTAAAACAGGAATGTTACATAAATTGCCTCTGTCTTCAGAAAAAAACACTTGTGCAACCATTTTTGAAATTTTCAATCCATTCATAGATGTTTTTGGGGGCAAAATTATGTTTCTATACTGTGCTGAAAGTCCCCCTTGGATTTCAGAGTAATAAATTTATAGACCTCAAAAATGGATCACTGAATGCAGCTCTGGTGCAAAAGGAAAGCAGAATAAATAAAATATTTCCCGCTGCGCATTTACACTTTGTAGCATTTCGATCTCAGTGGATATACAAGCTTTCTCCCAATCTCTTGTGAGGAGCTGTCATGGCTCAGTGAATATGCCCACTGTGCTAGCAACCTGCAAGTTGTAGGCAGCACAGGTTTGATTCCTGTCAGGTGCGATTCCTCCATGGGTGTATTTCTCTCTTCTGTGTCAGTAAAACTTAAGCTGTGTGTATATGTCTATTACTTGTTATTGTATGTATGTCTTGTGTCTGGCACAGCATGACTAAATATGTCTTATGCCATAAAAAAACTCAACCAACCAACCTAATCTCTTGTAACTATGTATTTGAGTATACTGTGGAAAAAGAGCTTGTCTTGTATAAAAAGAGCCAAAATCTTGTGTTAATAGTATTATATTTTGTGAATAAGTTTTAGTTATCGCTAGTATCACATACAGTCAATTAGCTAGTATCACATACAGTCAATATACCATGCACTAGGTCCCCAGTTACATAGGCAGGACATAGCCAGAGGGCATTTGGCCCCACAAATGTAACTGCAGCAACAATACTAGCATCTTCAAACTGGGCAGCAGTGATTAGTTATTGCGTAGCGATGCACTCAAAAACAATTAATGCAGCTAACACAAATGCAACTGCCTTGCATTTTATGCCAGTTAAATATGAACTCATTACCATAATGAAAATTTTCAGAATTTTTAAATACAGCGCTTTTTTAAAAAATTGCAATCAATCTTATGTAAATTTCATAGTAATCTATTTAAAAACTAAGTTGGATAATTATTTTTAACTTTAATTGTAAAGAGTACATTTAATTATCAGTAGCATAGAGTCATTGTCATTTTTTAACACCTTTCAAAGTGTTATTTCCATGAAAATTTTTAAAGTAGCATAGCTCTATGTACATTGTTTACTATCACATTACAAAATTCCAAAAAATCAATGATGGTAAGTTTTCCCTTTTATTTTTGATTGCCTATGTTTGAATGGATTTATCCCAATATATATAATTTTAATTCAGTTATATACAATAATTTAATACATGTAAATATGTTAACAAAAATCGTTTGGAACATACATTAGTGCTGTTTATATAAAAGAACTAAGCTAATGAAATTCACCTTAAATATGTACTTTTATATTTTAAAGACAACTGCCATAGCAATGATTAAATCACATATTTTCGTTAATATAGATCTTGTCAACTTAACAAAAATCGTAAATGATGAGGACCTAGTCAAGAGAAAATGGCTTCAGAATTTGGAGGAATCAAATAAACATCTCCAAGTTGAAGCTGATGAAAAGAAAGATATTGTTGTGGTCAATGTCACTGACACTTACAGGAGTTTGCCCTTAAAATTACTTAAGTTCTATAAGTGGTGAGAGGATATGCACTAATTTTTTCAACCTTATTTTTCTTTGGTTCTATACTTTTTTAATTATATTTCATAGTCTTTCATTTTAATTATCTGTTAAGGTTTAGATTTAAATATCTATTGTTTTTAACTTTGCTCGCCATAGTTTTTTTGAGCATGTGGCATCTTGTGGGGCCTTTGTGGCTCAGTGAGCATGTCTACTGCAGTAGCAACCTTCGAGTTGTTGGCGGCACAGGTTTGATTCCTGTCATGAGCATTCCTCCCTGGGTGTATTTCTCTCTACCGTGTCAGTAAAACTTTCATTGTGTGTGTACGTCTATTACTTGATATTGTATGTCTTGTGTAGCTTGTCCAATGGGAAGAAACAAACATCTCAAGAAACAAAAGTGGTGACAAAATACATTGAGAAACAAACAAGCTAGTGGGTGAAAGAGAAGAAAAAGAGTGAGTTATTCAGGAACCTTAAGGGATTTATCTGGTGGAAATTATATTTTAGGGATTAATTTTAGTATTGTTTCATGTATACATTAGGTATACACACTTACTACTGGCCAGTAAGTTCATCCAACTGGTGCATGGGTGACCTGTGTAATGCAGTATATGAGTATAGCACTCCTGTAAGTTGGTTGTTTTGGGGCGTAAGGGCAATATTTGACCAATCTGCACCAAACAAGACAGAAAACGCCAAGTAATGGAAATACGCACACAATGAAAGTTTACTAACACAGAAGAAACTCATTCTCGGTAGGGTACAAGAATTAAGCCTGCACGAAACCGGCCTACAATTTGAAGGTTATTAGGGCATTGAGCAGAACCATGTGGACCCCACCATTTATTAAACTCCTTCAATATTTAATATTAACTATGGTATGATCCTTTTGGCATATTTAATTAAACAAGTACAAGGTTGTCTTATATGCCATAATCAATCTCATTAAAATCATCTCAAGAATTCAGAACTGATCCAACCACAAATCCGCACAAAGTTTGAGATCAGTCAGAATCAAAAAGAACCTCGACACGGAATATACCCAGGGAATAATTGTACTTGCTCAGCCTATAACTCTCAGGTTGCTAGTGTAGTGGGTGACCACACCCTTGTAAGTCTTAATGAAAATTGTATATACATTTCTGGCTATGTCTAGGTAAACAAGCAATATCCAAATTGGGATTGGATACTGGAGCAAGTGCTAGTATAATTTAGCCTATTGTCATATAAACATACTTCCAGTTAGAAAAAGCCTCAAATTTTATATAGATGTCAAGTATGTCATTTATTTTATAAAAGATCATGTATATTTAAAAATACATATTTATAAAAAACAATTCAAATGTTCTGCAGACGCTATCAAAATACTTCCAATTAGGAAACTGTTTTAATATCTATTCAGTCGAATAAAAAAAATTATTTCAATCTTTTTAAGACCATATCAAACTTCACAATAATTAATAATCTTTCAATGCAATTGAAATGGGTTATGAGATTTCATATATTCAAAGCACAAATTTTAAACAATTTTACATTATTGCACATTTACCTTTAATTTAGCTTTTCCATTAATTTTTGCAATTTTTGGTCTGAAAATTTTATTTAATATGCTATTTTAAATGCAAACTTGTTTTTTTTTTTAATTTCGAAACAATTCTGTTAATTACAACACTCCATGTAAAAATTTTGGATTTGTGCATGAGAAAAGTCAGTTTTCAAAATTACTTTTTATTTACCTACATAAAAAATATGCCTATAAAAGCATTAAAAACTTCTGTAACCATTGCATCATAACTGCTTATTTCCAGTTTAACAATTTCTGCCTTTTTTATGATTTATTTGTTCCATTGCTGTTTTGTGATTGTATCTATTCAATAAATGCAAGACTTTTTCTGAACTAATATTAATAAGTTTTAATGTTTTTTAGGTTGGATGTCCATTATAACTACTCGTTTGTGTTGAAAACAGATGATGACTGCGTGGTTGATGTAAGTCATTTGCTTAAAAAACTTCAAGAAAACTCACTATTTGGTTTTTCTAGACCATGTATATGGAGTAGGTAAGTAATGGACTTGAGAAAATTTCTGAATGTTTTTATTTCCTAAAATATTTCTTTTCCTTGGGGCATATCTTTAGGTGTCATGAACCCTAGGTATCCTAGTGATCTATTCTTTTCCCATGGAGTTTACTGCCTCTGGTAAACATAGGAGTCATGACCCCAGGATGCTCAAGTGATCTTTCTCTTTCTTTCCATCCTTTTTAAAATTACTTGACCTTGACAGTTTAAATAAAACTCCAATGAAGAATTCAGAGGCATAGCTAAGGTTGTGACAGGGGCAACTGTTCCAAGTGCCAATGTCTGAAGGGGCAGGGTACCTAAAATATTTAATTAAAAATTTGTGTTTTTTCTTGAAAAGAATTTTCTAAAATTTTTTATAACTTTAAGCACAATCTTTTCCTTGTACCAGAAGACTACCAGTGCTATGCATGTGAAGTGTATGATTATGTGCACTTTCATGCATGCACTCAAATAAGACAGGAGGCAACTTTTCTTACTTCCACCCTGGATACCTCAACAAAGACCATTAACATTCCAGATTTTTGCTAGTTTCTGTGCACAATAAACAATTAAATGAAATCAAAAATTAATATTGGGAACGATTAATGAAATGAAAATTTCATATTGTGAACAATTAAATGAAATCGAAAATTATTATTGTGAACAATAACCAATTTACGTATTAATATAGTACTAATTATAATATTTTATTCTTATTTGTTAAGTAATGATACTTTGTTTTCATTTTAAATACATAAATTTTGTTTTGGGCAGAGGACAGCACAACAGGCTCTTTGCCTTGGATTCCAAAAAGTCTAGCTTCGCTTCTGGGGGAGAATTCATATAAACTGAACTCTAGTTTGATTCCTTTCTATGAAATGTATGTTCGCATATAAATAATTTTGTGCATGTAATGTCTAAATGAATCAAATCAAAATTAAAGTGTAGATTTCTTTCAAAATCTGAAATAAAATTAATATATTGGAGTTTGTTGATTAGCTACAAGATGGGGTATCCTAATGATTATACACATGGAATTCTTGTAAAATATATGCATAAGAGTAGATTGATTTCATATGCTGTTTGTTGAAACGTTCTCGTTGACTGTTCTCCTGATTGATGGGTTTGGTGACAAGAGAGGAAAGACAAGTTCACAGCTCTGCCCCTGTGAGCTTTAATCCAAATCGGATTAAGAATTACAGGGGCAGTATGTGTAGCAAATGTCAATAGGTGTCCGTTACGAAAAATTTCTATAGAATTCTATGAAAATTTCTGTTGAATGTGGTCTAGAATCCTATAAAATTATGGCCCATTTTCTATAAAGTAGCGTCTAGAAAATGTCTAAAAACCTCTATGGAATTCTATAGAAGCTCATTTCTTTCGTTTCATGACTACTTTTCTTTAGAATTCCATATAAATACATTTCTATAGAATCAGCTCGTTTTCTATAGAATTTTTCTATAAAATTGAAATTTCATTTCTATAAATATCGCTATAGAATTCTATGGTTCTAGACCTCCAGTGGTGCAACCAGGATAAAACTAATTTGCTTTGCTTTGGCAGTTTCGAAGGTGTACCTGGTTTTGAAAATAACTTTTTTAAAAACCCACTTTGTAGTAAACAATTGCAAAAAAAAATGTATATTTTCAAAAATCAGTTGACAAGTATTTTTTTAAGGTTTAGAAAAGACTGGCCAGTGAACTACATAGGCAAATGGGCTGATCATGATTACAGTTCTTCCTACTATCCATCCTTCCCTTGTGGTGCTGCATACGTCATGTCACGTCCAACAGTTCAGTGGATAAGCTCCAATGCTGAACATTTGCATACATACCAGGTAACTTCCACTGCAACTGAAATTGCTACTAAAATAGGGTTTAAGAGAAGACTTTGTTTGCTACTGTTTAAAAAAATTAAGGTACTAATGCTACTGTTACGCAAGTGCTTTGACTAGCAGCCCTGATATCAATACCATATTAAACTTTCAAATGTGAAATATGTTTTTTTTCATATTTCCTACCTTACTGTTACTCAGTAGTGTAGCATAATGCTGATAACTGGGGATGCTGATATTGGATCAAAAGAAAATCTAATCTTATCTTTAGACACCTTTATAAGTCAACTGAATTTTCCATTGTTTCTTTTCCTCAAAGACAATACAGTGCAAATCATTTTTAATATCCCCTGTAGGAAAAGTAGCTGATTGGCAACCGCAGGGTTGCAAGTTCGAAAGTCGATCCCACGAAAGACCGTTGTATACATGGGGCTGGTGCACGTTAAATCTGTCGTGGCCTCAAATATCCTCACATTAGCAAGCTGTGGAAGTTTGGAGAGTGGGGTGTTAGCTCATTTGTTGCCTCGTCATCTGAACATGGTTCCAAATTACGATGTGTTGTCCTTGGATCTCTCCCTTCAGAATCGATCCCGGACCGTCGCCAATAGCCCGTTGTGTTGCTCCAGTGCGATGTTAATTAACTACCTAACTAACTAGTTTAAATTTAACTAATAAAAATTATCTGATCCTTTTTCGACCAGACTGCTGAAGAGTTTCATTGAAAAGGCGAGACCTCGGGTTTTTGATAATACATTATTGTTCCATAACTCAAACCAAGTCACATTTAAACATTGCCGCAAAACGGACAATGAATCCCGTAGAAGTTGATTTTATTTGCTTATGATCGTTTATTCAATAGAAACTGGTTTCACTTAGATTTACAGTTAAAAAATACTCGTTTTTGCTTCACGTTTTTTTTTCGGGAATGCCGGGCTTTTGGGCATCTATGGACGCATTGGACAAGATATGTCTAGAAACGTAAATCGCGTCGGATTTGTAGAATCTGCACTTTTAAATTCCCAATTGAATCAATTTATTTTCTCTTCTGAAAAGTTGTGTCATTCAATACTTTAATCTAGGTATCGCTGATGTGATCATGAAATATCTCAAATCGTTTATAATTCCATTTATCTTGCAGGGTGAAGATGTGTCTATGGGTATATGGCTTTCAGCTATAAATCCTGATTTTATAGAAGTAAGATGAACTTCAATGTATTAAATGTTAATCATTTTTTAGAAAGTTAGCATATTGTAATAAAAAGAAACGTTATGTTTAAAATATTTCCATTTAAACATTTCAAAGTGAACTTATTTGTGCTATTTAGAAACTGGCAAAGTACAAGTATTTGTTATTCATTTGGTATTTGAAGATTGAGAAAGAAGGGGTTAAATGGTACTAATAAAAACCGATTTGATACCCAAAAAAATTGTGTATAAAAGGAAAATAATGACAATCTATTTGGGGAGGCAAAATATTCACACCAGAAAAGGCTATTGCCACCTACTCTATGTTGCTGTTATATGTTTGGCTCGTTCATACTTTTCATAACTGATTTGGCTGTAAATGTAAAGCAAAGTACCACCAAATTTGGTGATTTTCTTCCAGATGAAAAACCCATAAAAAAAATTTTGGACAGAAGACTCGAAAAATCTAGATACTTTTATTGCTAAACCTGAAGAAAATGTGATCCTAAACTGACTTCTGATTTTTAAAAAGATGGTAAGCAGTTGTAAATACCATGTTTAAAAACAAGCACCTTTCAGAATCCCAATTTAAAAAAATCAAAATTGAGTACTTTTAAGAAATGCATGAATCTTTTAATGAAAAGAGAAAAGTATTCACATATACTAAAATAAACCAGAAAAGAGGCTTGTTTATTAATTTCCATCTTTCACTGACAGATTTTATTCAGTATTTCATTACCATATCAAACTGACTAATGTGTAATGTACATATATCACATAACCTCAGACCAACTGGGTTGAGCATCTCAGGATTTCCAAAGAGCATTACTGCTTTCATCCTACAACATATTTAATGACTAAATAGCCTCATCTAATTGGTGGTCATAAAATAACTTCGCCTAGCAAACGCAATTTTCAACAAATC
The DNA here is from genome assembly GCA_933210815.1 of Meta bourneti. Taxonomy (NCBI): domain Eukaryota; kingdom Metazoa; phylum Arthropoda; class Arachnida; order Araneae; family Tetragnathidae; genus Meta; species Meta bourneti. Next base: position 90,884,324 of record OW119926.1, read on the forward strand.
AGAATGAAACTTGAGATTTCATGTTATGTGCTCGAGAAATTATGTAAATAACATAATTTCTTGAGCACATAACATGAACATAACAGAATCGAGCTCATAGTTATGAATGCAGTAAACAAATTTCAAATAGCAACCCTTACTTTTTTATCGCAATGTGATCGGCACAGTGAAAAACTAAGAATGGTGTTGAAATTTTACCTTTAGCTCTAAAAACTACTGTGCATGAGCACTGTCAAAGAAGATGAGTGTGTACGATAAAAGACAAAATAAGGCAACAAGTAACAGCGGGAATGCATATAATTTGCATAAATCACAAGTACCTATCACAAAACGACAATTATAAAGCAAAATGTTATGGTTTCTGTAATAAAGGTAAACTTATGATTTCTTGTTGACCTTTCTTTTATCGTTTACTCACATCTTTAACAGTGTTTTTGCGTAGTCGCTTTTAGAGCTAGAGGTAAAATTTTCAAAGCCGTTCTAGATTTTTCACTGTTGTGATCACATTGGGATACAAAAAAGTGGTTGTTGCTATTCAAACTTCATTAACTGCATCTGTTCTGTAATCATATGGGCTTGATTTTTCAGAACTCGTAAGCTCATACTTTGAAATCTCAAGTTTCATTCTAATTAACATTCTAGTCGTTGGGGCTTGTATATAGGGGAACAAATTTAATTTATGACCATCCGGAATCTTGGTTTGAAATATCCTAGGAAACATTTTAATGGTTAACAAGGCTAAAATTGGATACTATTCAGGAAAACTAGAGTTGAGTAATGTATGACCTTCAGATGTAATTACAAATCCAAATTGATGTAATCTAACTAAAGAATTTTTTTATCATTCTTGATGGTATTTCAAATTGACTGAAACATGCATTGTTTTACCCTTGACTTTAAATTTCATCTCAATTAGATAAAAATTATTTACAAAACAGCCTTTAAACTATTAGTGCTTCAATTCTCAGTAAGTATCAATACTAGAAATAAAATTATTTTAATTTCATTGTTTTCAATATTATAAAAGTGCATTTAATTCAGTTCTTTTTTTTCAGGATGAAAATTTTGAATGTGATATCATGTGCAAAACAGAAAGCTACAATCGAGCACAGCTAAGTCCAAGTCAAATTCATGATGTATGGTCTGTTTTCAAAACATGTAGAAACTTATGTACTTGTAATATACCTCCAAATCACAAAAGTTGATTGAACATTTTTATTCACTGTATTTTAATCATAAAATTCATGTTTTGTCTATACTGAAGCATCATCTATTTTTAATAAATTTATTTATTGATTTCTTTTGTTACTTATTTCTCAAATTAATAGTATCTAATAGATGAGTATTGATTAGAGTATTTTTAATAAGATAATCATAATAAAAATTTCACAAACAATAACACCACCTGAAAATGTTAACAAAGAAATGACTCCTAAAATATGCATAAAAATTTTAGGTATCAAAACAATGTATAAAAAGTTGTTTCAAATACAGATTTTCTGAACTGTAAGTTTCTGTATGTGTTTGATAAGAACTTTATGTGGACTCCTTACCAACATTGCTTTTAAGATGTGAGAAGTAAGATGGACAACATCTGAAGGCGTTTCACACGTCAAATTTTTCCCAAAACATATCAAAATGCATCTGTACAACCCCTTTACAAACCAGCCATGGCAGGTTCCTGGAATACTTTTTCCACATGGGATACCTGACGTGAGACACCTGTTTATGTGAAGTAGGTGATTCTCACTACATGCTAGACTGCTGGCTTCCGACACACTTATGAGAAGGATTTGAAATCATTAGAGATCAGCCAGTTACATTAAGCATCATCCGAAGTGTCTCCCAGTGATAAGCAGGGCCGCGGTAGCCCGGTTGGAAGAGTAAGATTACCAACCGGAGGATTGCAAGTTCGAATCCAACCAAAACACCTTCATGTATAAAAGGGACTGGTGCACGTTAAATCTGTCAGGACCTCAAATGTCCACGTTGACGTGGTGTGGAAGTTTGGAGAGGGGTGCCAGCTCAGGTGTTGCCTCATCATCTGAACATGGTTCAAAATTACTTGGTGTTTTCCTCGGTTCTTTCCCTTAGGATTGATCCCGGACCGTCACCAATAGCCCGTTGTGTTGCTTCAGTGTGACGTTAATTAAAATACCTACCTACCCAGTGATAAGCCGCTTGGGTAAATTTGTATGGCAAAACGCATTCAAAAAGTCAAACACTAGATCAGGACTTTCATAGAGATCCCTTGACAGACCAATGCAGGTCTTAGTTGGGACGCAGCCCTGACTAGCTGAAGTCATTACGGATTTGGGGAAGGCCCCGAGAGCCAATGCAAGTCAGAAGATAACTTGTTTATTGTTACATTTTAGGCAAGTTGGAAAAGCCTTGCTTCGCTGAATGTAGGAGAGATCTGATGCATCCAATCATAAGTCTAAAAAAGGGCAATGTGACATTTTCTGTAACCCGTATATTTGAGCAAGGCTCCAGTGTGATCTCTATGGTACCAGACATAAGTTGTCGGAGCTCTCCAAATGTTATTATTTGAGCTCTTTATGACAAATAACTCTTAATAAGTTAGTGGACAAGTTGTGTAAAAAGGCTTGGCTGTGCTTCCTTGGCAAATCTTTCACCAATAGTCCGTCGTTGTGTTGCTCCAGTGCGACGTTAATTAAATGCCAACCTACCTATCCTTGGCAAATCTAACCTACTCTATGATGTAGTTATAAGCTTGCCTGGAGTTCGTAATTGGCATAAATGATTTGGCTATAGTTGCAAAACTATTGCCAAAAATTTAACATTTTTCCCTCTAGAAAAAAAGGAAAATATTTTTTTTGGATGGAAGACATGGAAATTCTGGATAAGTTCAATATAGTATCACAAGTACACTGACGATTCAAGGAAAAGTGAGCTTGAGCTCAATTTCAATAAAAAATTAGTACTTTTAAATATCAAACTTTAAGTACTTTTCAAGGAGGGTGTGACGATTTAAATCATGAGTAAAATCAAGTCACTTTTTAAAAAGTCACGATTTAAATCATGCGTTAAGTTTTCCTTTTTACTTAACCGAAGTTTAAAAATGATATTGAAAATGAAACAACCTCTCTCTGGGACACAATGCATGTTATTTTATACAAATAACTAAAAATTTGCTAGTAGTATTAATTGGGATACAGTGATGCAACTTGGTGAAATTATTGGGAAAAGTAAAGTGCCACTTTGCTTCATATATAAGGCTGTTTCGGAACTCTATTTCGTTTGTATAAATAATTACCGATATTTGGCACTCATATTGAAGGGGATCTGGCAACCAATATAAAAGTATTAGGACCCGAGGAATTTGAGGCCTTAAAATTTCGCGCCCAGTAATCTATTACAAGAAATCAAATTATTTTCCATAAAGTTTCTCGTATTCGTAATATCTATCATTTATTTTTGGAATCAGGCAGAACCATAAAATTTTTAAAGGATTTGAATGGTGTCGAGCTCCTAGGGCATGCTGGGTGCAAATATTTACCTCTTCCATTTGTGAGAACACAAGGGGTTCGGGCTCCTAGGAGTGATATAGGAATGACAATGACTAACAATTTTTTAAAATTAACGTCGCACTGGACGGCCCCCGGACTGTCGCCATCGGGCTATTGGCGACAGTCCGGGATCAATCCCGAATGATATGAGGACAACACCACGTAATTTTGAACCACGGTCACATGACGACGTCACACCTGAGCTGGCACCCCACTCTCCAAACTTTCACACCACGCCAACGTGAGGACATTCGAGCCCACTACAGATTTAACCCTCTGCATACATCGGGGCAGAATATCGTTTCCTTCTTTGGTAACGGCAGCCGGCCCAACGGCTTTACAGGCAACTTACTGAAACCGGCCGAAACGACCTTTACAATGCTTTCCCCAGGAGGAGAGGGAATATGTGTCGTCCCATTATCACCTAATGTGCCGGTTTCTATTGTCGAGTCGTGGGTATACCTAGAAGGGACAGATTCTTCCCGGGTAAACTGAAAGGGCGGCGGTGACTTTTTAAGTGTATCTCTCATTTACTCAACCTCTCAGACTAAATGCTTGAGGATAAACAATTTACGAGGCTCCCCGTCGATAATCTTGACATCTTTGTCAACGGGGAGATAAGGCTATACAAGTGCGGGTCTCTGTAGCACAGAAAATAGGGGATGGATATCGTAATGGGCTTTAGCTATTCTTCAGGACTTTGAGATCTGAAAAAATCCGATCCTTTCGTAACGAGGGGACTCGAAACTTTCGGCCGGTCCCCGTATCCAGAGGGTTAAAGTGCACAAGGCCCCTTTGTACACGACGGTCTTTGATTGGATTCTAACTCGCAACCCTCCAGAATCCGTTATTCTTCCAACCAGGCTACAGCTGACCTTCAACGACTGACAAATATTTCCTTTTGCTCTCTAAAAACTGGCAGATGCCGTGTTTATACATATGGGATCAGTTAATACATTGCACAAAGCTCTTATGTGGGCAGGTGTCCGATTTAGTGTTAAATATGATTCAATTTTTTACAATTTAATACCAATAGGCGCTCGTGTAGCATCCGCGTTTGTTTCTAATTTTTTTGTCTATTGACACAATAAAATTCATATCCGATACCTTATTTAAATCCATTTATAATGAATGTAAGCATCCATATGCACATTTGATACCACCTAATGAAAAAGAATTTATCAAAAATATGAAGCCACATTTAATACTTCCTACCGATGTTAATTCTTATTTCTAATAACTATACGGCGAAAAGTACCCGTCATATTCCACAATTAAATTCTAAACATCTATTTCAATTTCTTTAAATTCCCTTGTTCAAAGGCAATTCAGCATTTTTTGACACAACCTATTTTCGCTATTTCTTTTCTGAGCTGATATCTATCTCCCATATTTCCAATTGCTTTTTGTAAACAGAATCTGAAGAGTTTCATTAGAGTTGCTAGCTCTTCCTCGTATATAGGGGCCGAGGTAGCCCGGTTGGAGAAGTAACGGACTAGCAACCGGAGGGGTGCGAGTTAGAATCCAACCAAAGACCGTGGTGTACAAAGGGGGCTGGTGCACGTTAAATCAGTCGTGACCTCAAATGTCCTCAGGTTGGCGAGGTGGAAGTTTGGAGAGTGGGGTGCCAGCTCAGGTGTTGTCTCATCTGACGGAGGTACGTGTTGTCCTCGGATCTTTTCCTTTAGGATTGATCCCGGACCGTCACCAATAGCCAGTGTGACGTTAGTTAAAATACCTACCCACCTCAATGTATGTAGTTTTAGCAATATGAAACTAGCTCAAAATAAATATGTTTAAACTAAGCAGCAAAATTGATGAATAAATCCTGTACGTTTCCCAATTCTCTGTAGTTGTTATCAGAGTATATCTGCAAATTTTCTCTAAAGGTATCAAATTTGGTTAACTTTGAGTCTTCCCAGTGGAAAGGTTGGATAGGCTTGAACTGATGCCTTTTCAAGAATGAATTAATTGTCTATTTCTGATAAAGGAATCAGCACTGTTTAGTATGTTTTCAGTATATTAAAAACAATGTGCTAGGGTCCTCTCACTCCATAGCATATTTAAGTCTAGAAGAAAATCAATTGAGCACAAATAGAAATAACCTCTAATCACAAAAGCAAAATATTCTGAGTGTCATACCTGTAATTAACAGAATTCAAAAGAAAGCAAAGTTTTTTAATTTCCTCTTTGCGAAAACATTGTATTCCAGATACCTTTCGAACGGGAGAAACTAGTTTAGAATGTAGTGTTCAATATGTAGCTAACGAGGAAGATATTCATAAAATCATCTTAGCACTACAACTTCTGTATTTCTTGAATATTTTCTACTTACACTTAAAACAAATTGGGTAACAAAAAGGATGTAAAATTAAAATTTATTTTTTATTGCAACTTATAAATTGAATTGTATCTCCCTCATTCAAATTATTTGTCCATTTAGAATCTTAAGTATTGCGGATTTGTATCATGAAATAGAATGCAATTGAAAGAATAAAAGCAACAGGGCCCAAGGAAAATTTTGTCTTAATCCTTCAAAGCTTTGCCGCTATAGTTTGTAAACCCTCATATACACTGAAGTGCCAAAAGTCATGGGATACCTCTCTAATGTGTGGGGCCTCCTTTAGCTCGGCGAAGTGTAGCAACTCGACGTGGCATGGACTCAACTAGTCGCCAGGAGAGATGTTCAGCCATGCTGTCTCGATAGCCGCCCATAATTGAGTGGTTGTGTGCTGGATCTTGAGCACTAATGGCTCTTTCGATCATATCCCAGATATGCTCCCCGGGATTCATGTTGCGATCTAGGTGGCTAAATCATGTGCTGGAACTGTCCAGAATGTTCCTCAAACCAATCGTGAATAAAATGGGGGGCCCGGTGACACGGAACATCCCATCGTTATTGGGGTAAATGAAGTCCATAAAGGGGCTGGAAATGGTCACCAAGCAGCTGAACAAAGCGATTTTCTGTCAATGACTGGTTCAATTTGACCAGAGGATCCAATTCATGCCAGATAAACACACCACACCATTATGGAACCAACACCAGCTTACACAATGCTTCATTGACCAGTTGGATCCAGTCTCATGGGGTTTGAGCCACACTCGAACTCGACCATCAGCTCGTACCAACAGGAAACATGATTCATCGGACCACACTACCTTCCTCCAGTCATCTAGGGTCCAATGCATGTGTTCGTGAGCCCAGGTGTGGCGCTGAAGCCGATGACGTGCTGTGAGTAAAGGCACTCGAGTCGGTCTTCTCTGCAATGTTTCATCAACGCCAAATTTCGTTGCACGGACCTCATACACGCCTCTAATGCGTCAGTCAGTTCGTGGAGCGTCGTCCATCTCTGCTCAGACGTTGCTGGTCTCGATCATTCATCATATGTCGCTGTTTCTTGTGGAAGGTAATGCCTTCCATGATGTATTCTTGACGCTGTGGAGCGATGAATCTTGTCTCAACATCTTCCGAAATGCTATGCTCTGTGCATCGAGCTCCAACTGTCATTCCACGTTCAAACTTGGTTAATTCTCGTCGGGTAGCTACAGAGGCTGTTCGGACATTTTTTGAACGATTTTAATGGATTGAAGCTCAATTTTTTACATGAAATTTTTGTGTTCTGTTCCATTTGATAGCTCTTATTGTTAACTATCTTTCTACACCTTGATTTCCATAATGACTTTTGTATCAGTTTGTGTTTGTTTCCATTGACAGTGGTATTTTGTTCCATTCTTGCTCCAGTTTTCGTCCTTGAATGGTTTTCGGTCGACGTTTCGATAATGCCCTTTTTAAAAGTCCAAAAACACAAAAGTCCATCTGGAGATTTAGCAGGAATATCAGTAAAGGGTGTTGACTTGATACCAGTTTCTTGTTCCATTTTTTCCAATAATTTAATAGTCGATTTAGATGTGTGGCTGCTTGCTTTACCCTGATGCAGTTCTACTGATTGTTGGCACTGTGGGTAAAGATATGGTATTTCTTTTTTGAATATTGGGGATAAAATAGGGTCTTGATAATATGTGGGAGTTGATTTTTAATTTTCCATTATATGCAAAACCGGCAACAATCATAAATTTCTTAGAGAAAGTTCTCACGTTCACTTTGCTCGAGTCCTTTGACACTTGGCGGATTCTCTTTTAAAATTAAAGATCTTACCTTACAAATATTCTCAGAATTTTTTTCTTTTTTGGAAGTATTTTTCCACTTTTACGTTTTTTTCCTTTCTCATTAATAATATTACTTATCGTGCCTTTAGATATCGAAAAACCATGACTTTTACAGCGTTTTTGAATAATTGACTAAGCATAATTCTCTTCGGAAAGAGAGGAAACATAGCCTTCCATCCATTGCCTATTTAAAAGCGCCATTTTGAAAGTAAACAAAACTCTGAGTTAGCAGACGATAAGTTATACTTTAACTATTTAACTGCTGTGAAAATAAAATTCTTAAGTAGCATACAATTTTTTTACAGCTCATCAAAATCGTTCAAAAAATGTCCGAACAGCTTCTGTATTACCACGTTTTTACAAGACATTAGAGTCCAACAGACAGCATTGATAACATCTGACTCTATGCCCTTTTAACGCGATGCAAGTAAATTTGCATACTGCTATCTCATGGCATTTCAGTGCACGTAGTACCTTTTTTTAAATAAAAAAATAAACATTTTTAAGAAATGTACAAACACGCTCTAACTGATTCACTCTAGGCTGCTCCATTTTTCCAATAGGCAATGCCGTTTGGAAGAGTAACGGATTACCAACCAGAGGGTTGCGAGTTCGAATCCAACCGAAGACTGTCTTGTACAAAGGGGGCTGGTGCATGTTAGATCTGTCGTGGCCACAAATGTCCTCACGTTGGAGTGGTGTGGAAGTTTGGAGAGTGGGGTGTCAGTTCAGGTGTGACCTCGTCTTCTGACCTTGTTCAAAATTACCTGGTGTTGCCCTATCTTTCCAGAGGGGATTGATCCCGGACCGTCACCAATAGCCCTTTGTGATGCTCCAGTGCGACGTTAATTAAATACCTACCAATAGGCAATGCTTAGTTGAGAAATGGACAATGCAATAAAATACACATTACAGAAACGTAACTGCCTTTAATTGTAAAAAACTAAAACACAAAACAAATTCTTTTACAGAAAATTTTTAAAATGTAGCATTTAAACATAATCTTTGTTCAAAATAAAAGTAATCTCTTTACAGCATACTTCAAAGCAAATGCATTGAGAATGCATCAAGAACAATTTTAGTTAAATTCCCATGTTCAAAATAACATGTCAAAAAATAAGATAAATAAATCAATATCAGGTATAAACAGAAAAAACGGAAGACAAAATCGTGAATGCGTTTACTTTTTCAAAAATGATTATCAATTAACAAAATAGCAAATGTTACAAAACATGAGCAGTATATATACAGATGTTCACAAGGTGAGATAAATATCCTATACAGAGGAAGAATTTGTACATTTTTGTGGAACAAATATAAACATGTTTCCAGAATTTATCTACATTTAGCTATCTCACCAAAGAACAAAATATACACAAGTTTTACAAAAATAATTTTTCAAGCAGATGATTGTCTATAATTCTTTGTATCCAACAGTTTCTTCCCGCACATAGCACAAATTCCTAAAACAAAAGAAAAATTTTAACTTACAAAATTCAACATCTATTTAATAATTATAAAAACAATTAAAAGGAATCAAACTGGTTTCTAAATTTCACTGACTAGATATGAGGATTTTTCTACAAAGCGGGCACTAGTGTTTAGCAACGTCTTTTTTTGTAACATAACTAGGAAGCACATACTCGAATGTAATTTCATCATGTCCCTTACATTGAAAATTAACGCAAATACCACCAAAATGGCGATATAAATGAATTTTTAGCGGGAAGTAATTTTTCTTTGGTAGCTTCTGTTTACACTACAAAACCCTCTAATTGGGTGTTTCAGAATCCATGTAATATTGATCACCTTTTCAAATGTTGGTCAGAAATATACGGTGAATTAGAAAAAAGCATTAAAATCGTGCATGAGAGGCATTTTCTGACATGTTAAATATAGGTAGCGGTAGTGTTTCTACAGCGAAACGTGTTTCCTGTACGTATTCCGGACGTGAAGTCATTGGCTTGCTTTTTAACACGATTTCAGCACCTTACCAGTAAATATTCCAGATTATTAATTGATGTATGATAGTTGATTGGTCAACCCCAATTAGATTAAACGCTAAAACAGCGATAAAGTAACCCCGATATGTATCAGCATTTGGGTAGTAAGTAAAATCTTCGGAATCCGTCTGGTTTGTTTACACTGAAAATCCCTCATAGTCGTGAGATGTTACTTTATTTCGAAGGGGTTGTGTAAGCATAAAAATATTAAAATTAACTTCATATGAACCTTTTACCAAAAAACCTTCAATTGGAAAAATGCTTTCCTATGTTTTATTAGAGTCATCTTTCTCAAAGAAGTTGTTGCAAAGTTTATCTGAATTTAAATTTTGTGACATAAACATTTTATGAACTCTATTGGTGATCATTTTAGACGAAATAAATGTTAATTTTGGGGATTAAAAAGAATTACCCATCTTATCAAAGCACAATCTAATTTCTTCACTTCGAAATGCTGCTGTACATTTTACTTTTTAAAGGTTAGATGTCTAATTCCTCGTAAAAAATGCTCAATCTTTTTGTTTTACAAATTAGAGGTTGTGCTTTGCAGCAGCTCTAGCAATACCGAGTTCGAAAAACCTCACTTTTTATTTTTTAAGTGAGTTTTCATTACCAATCGAAATGATTACATCTTTCCTCACAATAGATAGAAATAACGCTTATAGTAACTGAATAAGTTAGTCATAAATTCAAAGCATTCAGTATCAAAGAATGAAAGACATAATTACCTTTTTTGTACGCACAAGCTGAAAAATAAAAAAATAGAAGATTAATTTATATCAGTAAGAGCCAAGACATATATTTTTGCATGTTAATAAAATGAAACTAATCTTTCTCAAGACTGAAAACACCAGTGATGTATTGTAGCAAGAATTATAAGATTTAAAATAAAGGTTACAACTGAGCGGCTTACAAACTAGGCGACAGGTCGTAACAAGAGAGTGTTAGCATATATGTATTTGCCCGCGATTCCGAATTATACAGGTTCTTACAAGTGCAGACGCAGGTAGGTATTTGAAATAACGTCGCACTGGAGCAACATAACGAGCTATTGCCGAATGTTCGAAGGGAAAGATCCGAGGACAAATCGTAATTTTGAACCACGGTCAGATGACGAGGTCACATCTGAACTGGCACCCCACTCTCCAAACTTCCACACCACGCTAACGTGAGAACATTTGAGGCCACGACAGATTTAATGAGCACCAGTCCCCGAAAACACGAGTGTCTTGGTTGGATCAAGTTTCGGACTCGCAACTCCTCCGCTAGCCAATCCGTTACTCTTCCAACCGGGCTACCGTGGCCTGCGCAGAGACAGGAATCTGCGCATGTTATGTCAAGTTTACTGTAAGTTTTCTATAAATAGGTTAGAAAATCTAAATCACTATTAGACTGCTTCAAAATTGTGTACCGAGCAGTTATCAGTTGGGTGCACTGCAAGTGAAAATCGAATTTAGTACTTATTCAGGACCTTTACTAATTATATACAAAGGATATTATTTCAATAAGACTGCAGTTTTCAAGTGATGAAACTTTCATTGTACCGGAAATTCTTTTTAAAAACTTTCATACTGATACAAAATAGCGTATATTTTTTATTTAAAACCAATTGCATACTGTCATTTTGCTTCATATTATGCTTCTGCTTTATCTTCCTCCCTCATTGCGTTGTCTGTCTTGTTTTTGGCGCAGCATGATCACATAGCCCTTGCGTCATAAAACCCGAAAACCAACCAAATATTTTGGTTAGTTAATACTTATATCTCAAAACACTCAAAATCATATCTACAGTGCTTTTATAAGAATTAAAGGTTTGCAATATTTTAAGTCCAGGTAAGGAGATTGTACGAATATTGAAGGCCTTTCCAAACACTCTATTAATACAATAAATGTCTCCCACTATCTATGTTTTCCAGTGTTTTTGCAAGAAAAGGTAAGCAATGAAAAAAAATCAACTTATATCTTGAAATTTAAACTATTAAAACGAATTTTGCATTTTAATAATTGTATTACAAAATTTTAGGTCACACTATCCTCAAGAAATTTTTCAACAGTTTAAGTTTAAGGAACAAAATTAATATAGAAAAAGACTATTATGCCAAAACCAGAGTTAGTTTATATACATATGAATTACCTTGGCAATAATGTGATCCAGCTTGATGAACTTTTTGACGACAAATCTTACACTGTGAAAACTTTTCATAAGGAGAAAACCTGCAATAGAATAAGTTTATATCATAAACAAGCTAAAAACATACATAATAAGAGCTTAATATATATATTTTAATTTCTTCATTTACAACCCTTACAATGAAGTAATCTCTTCATTGCAAGGCTGATTTATTGGAGATTACTTCATTGCTAGATTACTTTATTGCTAGAGATTACTTCATTGCAATAGATTACTTCACTGCTAGAGAGTACTGTATTGCTAGACTATTTATTGCTAAAGACTATTTCATTGTTAAAGACTTCATTGCAAGACTTTACTCCATTGTTAAAGATTACACCATAGCTAGAGATTACTTCACTGCTAGAGATTACTTCATTGCTAGAAATAACTCCATTGCTAGAGAGTACTGCATTGCTAGAGATTACTTCATTGCTAAAGATAATTTCATTGCTAAAGATCACTTCATTGCTAGAGAGCACCGCACTGCTAGATTACTTTATTGCAATTCCTTTTATCTGAAATGTTACAGTGTACATCTTCAACATCTCAAACAAAAGGAATGCCACAACTCATTTTTATAGCCATTCCAGGCCGAGTGTAAAGGGAGAGCACTAGCATTATCCACTAGTGTGTTCGAGAATGCACAGATAGGCTAAGCAGTGCCAAACACGAGACAAGCAACTTCAAGCAAAAATGTCGTGAAAGGGATGGTTGGAACTTTAGGGGAGAAGTTTGGGACGCACTAGGAAAATAACTGGTCATCTGGAAAGATATTTGGTAGATAGGTATTTAATTACCCCTCTGGATACGGGGAGCGGCCCAACTGGCCGAAAGTTTCGAATCCCCTCGTTACGAAAGGCTTCAACGTTCACCAACGTTCGTATACATCATTTGGGGGATTTTCCTTTTACTACATAATCGATCGTTTGATTCAATACTTCTCCCGCTTAGGGCAAGATGGGTAAAAGTTAAAACGATATGATGACTGCAGAGGTTTTATGCAGCAAGGGCCATATTTGGCCATGTGCACCGAACACAAGACAAAGTCAAGTATTAGACATACACACACAAGAAAAGTTTTTACTGACATAGAAGAGAAAAATGCATCCAGGGAAGAATCGAACCTGCACTCGCAGGTGCTAGCGAAGTGGTCAAACATACTGAGCATTGGCAGACCTCTGGAGTTGAACTGATAGGTGATGATTGAGTTGGTTTTAATGCGCAAGGGTTCTATTTGGTCAATTTGCGCCAAACATCAAGTTTAGGGACACACACATGCAAAGCTTTACAGAAAACAGAAGCATACCCATGGTTAGTTACAGGAATCGACCCTACACCGCGCAGGTTGCTAGGGCAGTGATTACTGATCAAACCCACTGAGCCACTGATCGGTTGTTTGCTGTTTTTTGGAGTTTTAAAGTGCAATGACCATATTTGGCAATGATGCGCCAGACACACAATATCATGTAACAGATATACACAAACACGAAGGCTTTTACTGACACAGAAGAGAGAAATACACCCAGGGAGGAATGCACCTGACAAGAATCGAACCTGCGTGCCCTACAACTCGAGCCACTGATAGGGGATGGTTGGTTGAGTTGCGTTTTATTACGCAAAGGTCATACTTGGCCAAGCTGCTCTAAAATACGTTAAGCAAATAAACATACACAAGGTATAGTAGTTAATTAACATCGCATTGGAGCAACACAATAGGACATACACAAGGAAAGAGCTCTACTGACACAGAAGAGACGAATACACCCATGGTTAGTGATAGAAATCGAACGTACTACTCTCAGATTGCTAGAACAGTGGTCAAACCCACTGGGCAGCAGATCGGTTTGATTAGGTTTTATTGAGCAAGGGTCATACTTGGCCAATCTGCGCCAAACAACGTTAAGCAAATGGGCATGCACAGAAGGAAAATTTTATTGTAACAGAAGAGACATACACCCGGGGAGAAATTGAACTAGACAGGAATCTAACCTGCGCCGCCTATAACTCACAGATTCCTAGGGCAGTGGGCATACCCACTGAGTCAAGACGGCCCCGTCAAGCAAATGGACATGCCCAAGAAAGGAAAGATTTACTGACAGCGATAAATACACTCATGTCAGTTACAGGAATCGAACCTAGTACTCGCAGGTTGCAAACACAGTGGTCGGTAGGTATTTTTAATTAACGTCACACTGGAGCAACTCAACGGGCTATTGGCGACGGTCCGGGATCAATCCCAATGGGAAATATCCTAGGACAACACCACGTAATTTTGAATCACGGTCAGATGACGAGGCAACACCTGAGCTGGCACCCCAAACTTCCACACCACGCCAACGAGAGCAAACAGTGGTCAAACCCATCGAGCCACGGCGACCCCTGAAATGACGCGGGGGGGGGGCGGTCCACAGCCCATCGGCTATTACTGTTGCACCGAGTCATCCCTACACCGTTCGTTTCACCAAACGCAGTCCTGCAATTAAAAGAAGGGCCCGTTAATTGGCCCCCCACCGGGGCAAGTCGAGGATTCCTCCCCTTATTAATCGAAAGTGAAACGAGCGGAATGTGACCATGGCCTTGGTGCTAAATTTAGAACGGCCCACGCAATTCTCCCTCACCTTTGGCAATATTTATGAGACGACAGGGGGGCTTCGGGTGTTCTAATGATCCCTCTTTCTCGTTCTCTTTCTTTCTTGCGAAACGTGACGCATCCCCGGCACCGAGCAATGCGCCGTCTACCTCTACACCCTGGCCAGCCGTCCTTACACTTGAACCTCGTGACAGGTAATGTTGGAAATACTCTTTTCATTTTGTGTACGCACTTCAAGCGAGTGCGATTTGATTTGTCTGCGTAACCCTGAATCTGACCACCCTTTGTTTTATCTTTCATGTGGTATTTAAATCTATTTCTAAAACATTTAAACTCGCGGCTGGAAGAGTAGCGAATTAGCAACCAGGGGGTTGCAAGTTCGAAACTCGATCCGACCAAACACCGGCGTGTACGTGGGGGTTGGTGCCAGTTCAATTCGTCGGATTCTTAAATGTCGTAGCGTGGAAGATTGGAGAGTAAGTTGGCAGATCAGGAGTTGGCCTCGTCTTCCGGCCGTCGTTCAAAATTACCAAGTGTCCTAGGATCTTTCCCTTCGGGATAGACCCCGGATCGTCGCCAATAGCATGTTTCGTTGTTCCAAAGTAAGCTAATTTAACTACCTACCTGAAACGCATTCGGCCCGCGGTAGAGTCGGGGATTAGCAACCGGAGGACGAATGCTAATTCAAAACTAGATCCAACCAAACATCTTTGCGTACGTGGGGCTGGTGTTTGGGGCCAACGTTAATTCTGCCGTGCCCCCAAATGTCCACACTTTGGCGTGGTGTGCAAGTTGGAGGAATGGTGTGCCAGCTCAGGTTTTAACCTCGTCAATGAGGTATTGTCCTCATATATTTTCCTTCAGGGTTGATCCCGGACAGCCGCTAATGGCCTGCTGTTTTGCTCCAATGCGACGTTAAGTAAGTACCCACCTAAAACATTTATAATATAAAATATGTACGTTGGCCCCGCTGAACTCACAAGGCTAAGTGTGAATGAGGGCCTAGCCCCAGTCCCACGAAAGTGCTGCTTTTTAGTTTTTATCTATTCAAATTGAGTATCATAAATGCATAGAATATTCCTTAAATGAAGTAACAGTTATTCATTTAATTAATCACTTCGGACGATTCGAGAAATCCGATTGATATTGATTTTTAATGATGTAAAGGCTAACTCTGGCTTAGCTGTACCAAATTATCGGTAATTAAATAAAGGATATCAGTATTTTCTTTAACCGTAAATTTAAAATATTATTAAATTTTAACAATGAGACAAAATTCTATAAAAAAACGCATTAAAAAAATCAAAAACAAAAATCGATTCCCGATGTAAATAAAAACTTTTAATTTTGCAACTTGGACGTCAATTGAAGCTGATTGCAAACAGTCTTGTAGGTGGAACAATTCTGAGCCGCGAATTATATGGATTGCTAATTGTAATTCTACGGAGGGGAACATGTCAAAATTGTGTTCATTTTTGAGATATTTTAACCAGCTCGAGACAAACACATATCTTTCTATCGGTACAAACAGCATGTCTCAGAGCAGTTTAAAAATGCATGTTTGTATTCCATTTTTTTTAAATATTCAGAATAACTCCAATTACAGTATATTAATGAAACTTCAATTAAGTCTCCTGTAAAATTGCACTATTTTACAAGTGTACCTTTTTTACTGTCCTCCTTAGGTATTTTAATTAACGTCACACTGGAGCAACACAAACGGCTATTGGTGACGGTCCGGGATCAATCCCAAAGGGAAAGGTCCCAGGACAAAACCACGTAATTTTGAACCACGGTCAGATGACGAGGCAACACTTGAGCTGGCACCCCACTCTTCAAACTTCCACACCACTCCAACGTGAGGACATTTAACGTGCACCAGCCCGCTTTGTACACGACGGTCTTTGGCTGGATCCGAACTCGCAACCCACCGGTCGCTAATCCGTTACTCTTCCAACCGGGCTACCGCGGCCCTTCTGCCCTCCGTAAGTTAATATTTTTCAAGTAAATATAGTTAAAACTTAAAATGATTCCATATAATCTGACTCCTGCGAGTTAGCATTTAGGCCACGTAGTTTTGAACGAATCTACTCTTGAAATTAGGTGATGGACGAAATATAAACAAAGCATTTCCACAACTGGTGTCTTAAGCGGGTATTCTAGTTCCTAGTTTATCGTTCGGTAGCAGTGACAACGAGTTGAGAGAGGGAAACCATCCTTGCAATTGCCTTTCATGCTTCTTAGTATGGCAGTTTTCTATCGAGCTTTCACACCTCTTTAAAGTGTCCCAAGGTCGACTGTCTTCACGACGAAACTGCACTATATTCAAATTGCATAAATCACAACGGAATCACCGAGCGGGGCTGGTACACATTAAATCTGTCGACTCCTCAAATGTCCTCACGTTGGGATGGCGTGGAAGTTTGGAGTGGCGTGCCAGGTCACGTTTTGACCTCGTCGTCATCTGACAGTAGTTCAAAATTACGAGGTTGTTGTCCTCGGTTCTTTCCTTTCGGGATTGATCCCGGGCCGCCGACAAGAGCCCGTCGGCCAGCGACGTAAATCCAACTACCAACCAACTCTTAAATATGATTTTAAACCTCCTGGCGGTCATCTCGACGAGGTAATTCGTCATTAGAAAAGTTGACAATATCTTGATGGACGAGATATCTCGTCTTTAGAAGAAAACTGACCTTGATCGAGTCATCATAAAAAAATCAGCAATATTTTTTAGATATTTCGTATTAGCAAAATTGGTCAGATCTTGCAGTACGAGATATCTCGTCGAAACCACTTGGAGGGTTAAAAGAACGCAGTACATCCGCAAGTACGGACGATACATACACTACCAAAGTCCAGTCAGTTGGTTATCAAGTACGCGTCAATTTTGTACTGGAATGTGGGGGTGGTATGAACTCCGTGCAACTCAAAAGAGACTGTCTGGGTCCTTGCATCGCAGAGGGGGTATGACAGTCGGCGACCTCAAGCCCAGACGATAAAAAAAAGAACAAGGAAGTCTACAGCCAGCTAACTACTTAGGCAACCGTCCACCGTCTGCGGTTTTAATGAGCTAAAAACTCAGTAGGTAGGTAAGTAATTAACGGCACACACTGGAACAACACAACGGGCTATTAGTATGGTCCAGGATCAATCCCGAAGTGAAAAATTCAAAGACAACGTCTCGTAATTCCGAACCACGGTCAGATGATGAGGTCAACACCTGAGCTGTGGTACTCCAGTCTCCACACCAACGTGAGGACATTTGAGGCCATTTAATGTGCACCAGCCCCCGTATACACGGTCTTTGGCTGGACCAAGTTCCGAACTCGCAACCCTCCGGTTGCTAATCCGTTTCTCTTCCAACTGGGTTACTGCGGACCGATAAAATTTCAGCAACGAGAACTTGTATCACATTTTGAAAAGCAATGCCCAGTTACATCAAGGCAATACACAGAATGCCTTGTATGACCGTAGACAATGACATTTTGGTGTGGTTGGGTTTTATGGCGCAAAGGCCATATTTGGCCACCTGACACAAGGCAATCAACGCCAAGTTTAGGACATGCATGCACAATGAAAGCTTTCTGCCACAGAAGACAGTAATACTTCCAGGTTAAGTTACAGGAATCGAACTTTGGTAAATTGGTAGGTAGGTGAATTTATGGTTCAACACTACGGGCTTTTGGCGACGGTCCGGGATTTGTCCCGAAGGGAAAGATCCGCGAGAATAACACCTCGTAATTTTGAATCACGGTTGGCGAAATCGACACCTCAGCTGACACTCCTACCTCCAAATTTCCACACCACGCCAAAGTGAGGACATTTGAGGCCATGAAAGATTTAACGTAACTTTGGTTGGATCGAGTTTCGAACGCGCAATCCTGCGGTTGCTCATCCACGACTCTACCAACTGCACTACCCCGGCCCTATGTAGGTGAAACATCTATAGGCGAGGGTGCAAAATGAAATGCAACACCAGTGAAAATTGTGGAAATTCGTTACGCGTCAATCTAAAATTGTATGAGAGGCGTTTACTTTCAAGTTAAATGCAGGTGTTAATTTCTGCGTCGGAACGTGCTTCCTGTACGTATTCCGAACGTGACGTCACTTGGTTTGTTTTCCACACAATCTTAGCACTTAGCAAATAAAAATTTCATAAAATGAATTCCGAATTGATATATGGCACTTCATTGCTCAACGCCAAACATAAAATTTTGTTAATAAAAGTATTTGAAAAGAAATTGAAAGTAATAAGTGGGGGCTAAATACTGAAATGCAGTGAACAGTGAAAAGTTACAGCGAAATTGCTTGTTTTATTATTTGCTACTAATAAAATCAAAACGCAAAATTTTGTACTTCATTATATGTTTAAGTGCAGATCTCAGATTGCCTGTTCATTTCTAAATAAATGTCGACGAGTTCTTTTATTTTTGAACAAGGAAGTTTATTGAGAGCATATCATAATTCGATTTATATTATTGTACGTATTAAAACTGTATCCTAATTTGTTACACGTATCTCATTTATAGGCACCATGGCAACGGCATCAAGGGAATGCAGACTGCATCAAGAGATATCCACCAGGAGTGACGTCAACAAAATTACTAAATAAACTTTTTGTGCAGCAGAAATTTAGTATTTTTTCATCAAAAATTATCATTGTGGTTAATTATATTTACAAAAACTTTTTCCAACGTAAACTCATTATTTTATAAGGTCACCACATAGATACCAACTTAGTGTGAAACCCAAAACGCACGTCAACCATACATAAAGATACACCTGTATTGATAAATACCATGAGATACAGCACTTGGTTATGTCATTGAATAAGACAAGGCGTGACTATAAGTTTCTCTTCAAATGAAATTAATGAATGATGAAAACATTTTTAAAGAAAATTCTAAACAGAACATGTCTGGACGTGTGCTTTGACAAATTGTATCGTTCTATCCAATAGTTGGGCTGTTATTCCGATAGCAGTTTAAATAAGTGTTATTTCAAAGTAACACAAAAACGTTATCAAAATTTAAATCGAAAAAAATTGTTTTAAAAATTGAAATTGATAAGAAATGTTGATAAATAGTTTTTAATTATTTAATAGCCAATTAAAACAGTTAATAACTATTCAAATTAACAGTTAATGCCAATTTCTAGCAGTTAATATGAGTACTATTAAAGTTAGTTGCCGACTGATAAAACTGTTAATATTAACAATTTCCTTATCTAAATTTAATAACAGTCAGTACTAATATCGTGAAATAACAGTTTTGCCCCATCTCTACTATCCAAAACGAAAAGAGGGCCAACGTTACACAAGTAAGTTTTTTTTCCACTCGCAATGCAAGAAATAAAAACGAAACTATCTAGATGCCGCAGATCCCGGAGGTAGGGAATTTTATCCCTACGGTAAGTAAAAAAAGGGAAAAAAGAATGTACGAGGAGAGGGGGTGCGAGGGGCGTCGCTCCTGGACCAACGGTGGGTCTCTAGGGGAGGAAGATGTTTGGGCACCTCCCACCACCCATCAGATGATTATGTATAAAAAGGTGAAAGCCACCCAATTTGCCTTTTGACGTGACCCAGCAATTTGAATGCTCAGGTAAGCAAATCATTTTCTTATGAATATTCCATCACTCTTACGAGGCGAAAACAAGGTAAGGCGATTCTTTTTTTAACTTCATTTCTCTCATGTCCTCAGCGTATTTTATTTTCTGAAAAAATATTGCTCGAATTGAAAATTTCTTTGGAAAATTTCGCAATATCATCGAGATTCCATAAAATGCCAATATAAAATCAATAAAATTCCAATTTTTATATTGAGTAGTACATCATAAAAAATTGCGAGATTAAAACGTATGTAACTTCGACAAAGGCATGAAACCACGGTTGCAGATTGACTATTCAGGTGCTGTTTCGGGATTAACGGGAGTATTAATAAATTAAGCATATTTTAACTAAGATATAACAATTATGGACAGTAGAGTATAGCAATAGTACCATCATTGATTCTGGAGCAGTAGGAATACTCTGTTGTAATTCTGGGATTGACTAGGGTGCTTATGAGATGAAGCAAATTCTAAGCTATAACAATTGATGACTTAGTGCAGTACCATGGTAATAGTACTACCACTGTTCTAGAATTGTAGGGATAATCCGGTGTTGTGCAGGAATTAAATAGGGTGCTTATTGGAAAAAATTTTGCAAAGGAAGATTAAGCCAAAAAAACACTCTTACTAAGATATAACAATTAGGATTTTGTTTAGTACCATTTCGATAATTACATGACAGGCAAAGAATGACTTCGAAGTCACCAAAAGGGTCCTAAAAGCATTGAGTCCAAACATTGAGCATCGGGAATTTATATCTATCTACCATAGACATTTTCGAGTCGTGTTCTGCAAATTATTATTCAAATTTTGGTCCTGGAACCAGATTTTCGAATTTTGCCGACTTGTCATCTCTACTGTGCAACTTAAAACCGCGCACCTTTGGATGCATCGCATTCATGTGTTGAATAGTGTCCTTATAGGTAATCAAAACTAAATGCTTCAAGAAATGACTAATAGAGATGATAAAAAGGGCAATAGCTATTTCTATGGAGTCCACCCTCAGAACAAAAAGGAACAAAGAGAAAAAACTCGAGTTTAAATGTTATAATTGGATAAAGACAACATATTTGAACTCTAGTTTCCATTGTTTACTTCTGTCCTGATGATGGTGGACGTTTTGCTCAACCGAAATAGCCATTGATATTCTTTACCATCTTGTTTCATCTTTATTAACCATTTCTTGAAGTTTTTAATTTTTGACTACCATTTTAATTTCGGTATTATCCGTTTAAGTCAGCAGAATTCAATAAAAACTGTGCCTTATATTAAAAGTTGTAATTGAAAATTCATAATGGACTGAAGACTAATTTATACCGAGAAACTGAAACATTTTATGATTTAAAATAAAATATATAACTTAATCCATACTCACACCAAACCCATGCTTTATGCATCTACTTCGATAAACTAGAATTTTCTATGTAATTAAACTTATGCTAAGCAGCATCCATTGAATATTTGTGTTGCATTTCGGCTTACTTGTTTACATTTTTATAAAACTACACATATAAGTTCCACAAAAAATCTTTAAATATCGATAAACATTTACTAGACATAATTCGTTTAACGAATGCAAATAAATGCAACACCATAAGCCAAACATTTCACCTTTTTTTATAGAACACCAGCAATTCATTGTAGTGGCATTCGAAAAACAACTAAATACAGTAACCCGTCGATATATCGTAATTCAGCTATACTGCTCTTTTTTACTTGTCCCAAATGAATTTTTGGATGAGAGCAGAGAAAACAATGCAATTCTTTGGAATCCAGCTTTAAGATCACTTGTTTCAAGCAGTTATCCTCAGCTGAATTGACAAAAAATATTTAGGTGTCTCCAAATGAAGTTGAGAAGGAATTTCTATACTGCATCATATTTCGTATAATTTAAAAAGGTTTTGCCATCGATTGCTTGCAATTTTGCACTATATATTTCACTAAGGTACGTGGCACGGAAATCGATATTATTTGTTTATTGCCGAATGGCAACAGCGGATACAAACAATATAAAATCAACCACTACGGAATTCATTCGCCAACTTTGCCGCTTTGATTCGAGATATGGAGCTGCACAGTACTGTTAAAACTACACGGGGGGGGGAAAAGTTCACCGCTCAAATGAAATTTTTCCATTAAATGCAGAATTTCCTGAATTCAAAATATCTTATATACAAGCATGCTCACCTCATTACATACTTGCAAATTCAATAGGGCAATTGGTCCCACTTGTATAATTTATTTTGCATTAAAATTGTTCGTAAAAAAGTTGTTGAAATTCTCATTTGATCAAATTTTTCAATTATCTTACGATTTTTTAACTGTAACCTTAACCCTCCGAGTGGTTTCGCCGAGATATCTCGTCCATAGAGATCTGATCAATTTTGCTAATAACGAGATATCTCGTCATCAATACATTGATTTTTTTATGATGACGAGATATCTCGTCCTTCAAGATCTGGCCAGTTTTCTTCTGAGACAACCGCTAGGAGGGTTAAAATTGAAGATTTTGCAAAAGCCATTTTTTCACCTCATAGCCTGATGCTATTGCCAACAATAAATTAGAAACTTAACGTTATTTGAAGATAGAAATGTTAAATTTCGAGGGAAAGTTAAAAGCGGGAGTTTAAAATTTGTTATGTCCAATCGCTTTTTAGAATTGTAGACTAAAACAGAATAATGTCGAAATCCATTTCTGAAAATACGACTCGATGCTTTTTAATGCATGCATGCAAATTATGTCCTGAATTGCAAAAATCTCTACTGTTCTGCATGCAAGATCAGCGATCGGAAGTGCTCTTCACACAGTAGGTAGATAAAATGCAAATGGATCGATTTCAACCAGTAACGAAAGATTTCGTCCCATGCGTTTCAACTACAGACACGTCTTACCTTAAAAAAGTGAATAAAACGGGCGGGGCTGAATATTTCAACACCCATTTTCCACTTGTTCCAATTGCGATCCAACCAATGACATCAAATTGCGATGGCTTCGATAAGCTTCCATTCAATTAATGTATTCTAAATAAGCCCCCTCAAAAGTAAAAGTATTTCTTCTAATTCATAAATTCTAAATTTCCTCAAAAGTGAAAGCACGTATAGAAGTATAAATCTTAGATCGGAATCCACAAATAAAAAAAAATGTTTGGAAAGGCGATTTACTTAAAATTCATATCGCAAAAACCTATTACCATTGCATTTTTACGTAATTCCTGACCGTGGTTAAAAATTACGAGGTGTCCTCGGATCCTTCTCTTCGGGATTGATCCCGGACCGTCGCCATTAGCCAGTGGTGTTGCTCCAGTGCGACATTAATTCAACGACCTCCCTTTTGTGATTCAACTTGACTACATTTAAATAATAATTTTCTCTGAAACGATTTCATTAACAGCAAATTAAAGCCTAACTAATCCGTTACGTCTCAAAGAACAGAGATATTTGTTACTTCTCCCTTCTGTGTTAGTAACTTTCCTTGCGTATGCATGTCTATAACTTGACGTTGTCTGTCTTATGTTTGGCGCAGTTTGGTCAAATGTGATCCCTATGCCAACTCAAATCAACCAAACCCAAATCAGCCAAACAATTCAAATGGAGTCCCGAAGTGAGCTGGGGTTCCATGAGATGCTGCGGTTCCGTGAGATCCATTAACAAATACCTAAATTATGCATTAAAGCTTATAAATATTGTAGGTACGTTTTATGGTGGACTTTAGGTCAGGTTGCTTTTACTGTATAACTTGTGTGCTAAACTACATTTCTAAAATTAATCCAGAACTGCATATTTCATCCACGGTATACTATAGCTCCTATCTATCTTACTCTTCCAACTGGACTACAGCGGCCCTTGTGGCGAGTGGGATTTGGCATAGATAACAGCTTTGACAACAGACACATTTAATAATCTATTTACACTACATACATTATTTAAGCACTTTAAAACAGAATTCGGGGTAAAAGAAAATTTAAATGAAAGGGTTTCCCACGGCTCTATTGGATCAGACAAACTGCGTCCGTTCTCACCAATGAAGAGAGACGAATACCTCAAAGGGGACGGTCGGGCACCCCTTAACCCCATATGGGGTCAAAAACCCACCCTTCGGGCGATTTATAGAGGAATTTCGGGCCACCGGAGTTATAAGACGCTATATTATACTTCAAGTGAGTTAAATATCGAAGCAACTGTGTTAAGATTGTATAAGATAAAAACATTGACTTTTCATTGCATGCAAATTCATGTTCATGGTAATCTAAAAGTTAATAGAAAAGAATGTTTTGTCACAAATTATGTTTGATTTAATACATCTTTTGTTTCTTCGTATGAAAATGTATTATTTAGTATCAATATTACAATGTATATTTAGCACCCAATTCATTTTTATTAGAGGGGGCGTCGTGGCTAAGTGGGTACCCACTGCCTCCCTGAGTGTATTCCTCTCTTCTGTGTCAGTAAAACATTCATTGTGTATGTCCACTTACATGATGTTGTCTGTCATGCGTTTGGCGCAGCATGGCCAAATATGGCCCTTGCGCCTTAAAACCCAACCATCATTTTTATGAGAAAACGTTTCAAGATCCCAAGCACATGTAAATTGCCTCGTTTTTTGGCTCGAATTTACATTGAAGAGCAAAACTTACAAAGCAGTTAGGTGTTCAGCTGCTACTTTTCAGTGAAGTGGCCTGGACGTGGGCAGGTTGATTGTTTTGGGGTTTTATGACGCAAGGGCCACACCTGACCAAGCTGCGCGAAAAGCAATACAGAAAACGTCAAGTAATTGCGAAAAGAAAAGGGGTAGATAGGTAATTAGGGCTTTATGGCGCAAGGTCCAAACGCAAGATAAAAAGAATTAAAATCAATGCAAATATAAAAAACATTGCAATAAAAGGTAGATGTAAGTCTTGCGCAAGAAATTTACACAACACAAAATTTATTTCACGATTTTTTGAAATGAGGTAATGGATAATAAAAAAATAAAGTGTTCGTGGAAAGGAATTAAATCAAAATTATTGAGTGAAACAGTATGAAAAAGAAAAAGGGGAGAAGAGGAGAAAGATCGCTTGGGTATCTTGCCCCCATGTTTACCAGAGTCACTAAACCCCATGGGCTGGCTGGTTTTGTGGCGCAAGGGCCATATTTGGCCATGCTGCGCCAGGCACAAGAAATACAACATCAAGTAATAGACATATACACACAGTGAAAGTTTTACTGATACAGAAGAGAGAAATACACACAGAGGATCTAAAGTCCAGGGGAAAAGAACAGATTACTAGGGTACCTCGAATCTGTGAAGCCCTATACATTTAAAATAGTGCCCTGGGTGTAGGAAAATAATACAAAAGTACTTCTACAGTTATCGAATCGATGAGTTAAAACGAAAGGATAACAAGAACAAAAGCGGACAGTAAAAAAGTCTTTGAACCGAAGTGGGGACATTGCAATTGGTGCCATGAGTCAGAACGGTAACTGAAAATAAAAAAGAGAGGAGGCGGATCTTTGTAGGCTGTATGACCAACTCAAACACTGATGTAGGTTTTGCACCGAGTTTGCATACAGAGAATGAACCCATTCCTATGTTAGAGCCTCTGCCGACCATGATTCCAAAATTTGAATGTACACCAGCTTTCTACTATATACTCTCGGTTGTGCAAATCACCACAGGCTTAATTTTGAGGTCGTAACTTTTAAAAATAACGATGTCCTTAAGCTGTGCACAGATGTGTAAATCTATTGTTGTTAGTGCAGTAGATAGAAAACAAAAATTACGCAAATATAGCTTTCAAATATAGCATCATAAAAACAAAAATAGCTTTCATCGACTATTGTTGATGGAAGACTAAGAAAATGTAATTATCAGAAAAGCAGAATTTTGAGTTTAATTCTCCTGGTGTGTCTCGACGATGTATCACGTCATTAGCATCCCGTGATTCATGACATTAGGACAAAACTGGCCAGATCTTGATGGACGAGATATCTCGTCGTTAGAAGACTAACGTGATCTTGATCTCGTCGTTAGAAGACTGACCCGATCTTGATTTTCGTCATCATAAAAAACCGGCAATATCTTGATGGCGAGATATCTCGTCTTTAGCGAAATTGGTCAGATCTCGATGGACGAGATATCTCGTCAAAACCACTTGGAGGGTTACGATGGTATCAATATCTACACAGCACTTCAGCGACATTTCTCAAACATTTGTTACTACTTATTGTGACATGAAGTAGGTAGGTCACACTGGGGCAACACAGCGGGCTATTGGTGACGGTCCGGGATCAATCCCGAAGGGAAATCTCCGAGGACAACACCAAGTAGTTTTGAACCACGGTCATATCACGAGGTCGATACCTGAACTGGCACCCCACTCTCCAAACTTCCACACCACGCGAAAGTGAGGACATTTGAGGCCACGACAGATTTAATTTATAATTCTGGGTATTATCACAAAATATATACATGTATCCTAAGTTTTTCTTGGCCAAATATGGCCACAATAGCCCCTATTTACACGGCGATTTTAGTTGGACCTAGTTTGGAACTCGGAACCCTCCGGTTGCTAATCCGTTACTCTTCCAACTGGGCTACCGAGGCCCTATGGCAAGAGAGCTTGGCCAACCAGGATAACGAATTGAATAGTTTATTTTCGAAAGATGACACGAGTTTTTATGTGTAAACTTAAACCATCGGAAGACAAAGAAATTACGTTCGGACGTAAGAAATATATCAAAAATTCCAGATCGGGTCCAGATCGTACAGACGAGGATTGACTAGGGTATAGTAATCCGAGCGTTTTTCACATACGACGATCCTACAATTCCTCAAGGTCGCGTTGCAAGGGGAGGCAGGTTGTTGTTTGGAATATAGGTCATCTTTTGTTCGCAGTCCCCCTCGGAGGCCCCAAAATACACCGTGAAGAAAATAGAATTCATCTGGGAATCCATTAGCTTCCCCCCAAAGTGGGTTCAAAGGTCCTCTTTCTATTCCATTTCAAACACCTGTCAAATATTAATAGAAGAGTCGCTTGTCTGCTGTAAGGCATACCGTTACAGGTACAGTTAGGCAGGGGAAGTATTCGGTGGGTGAGTTCGGGTGACCGGTCCGTGGAATAAATCGAACCTTAACGTATTTCCTTACTGAATAATTTGGGATTTTTTCCACGATGGCTTTTAGTCTAGTCACGAAACTGAAGAACTCGGGGTTGGTTGCATTGAGTTTTATGGCGCAAGGGCCATATTTGGCCAAGCTGCGCCAAACACAAGATAGACAACGTCAAGTATTCTGGACCCGCTTCCTCCCAGCTCACCTACAGGTGTAAAGCTTTTCCTGGGAGGAAGGGAACGTCAAGTATTGGACAAACACACACAATGTAAGTTTTACTGACACAGAAGAGAGAAATACACCCAGGGAGGAATGCACCTGACAGGAATCGAACCTGCGCCGCCTACAACTCACAGGTTGTTAGCGCAGTGGACAAATCCACTAAGCCAAGGCAATACTAAAATAACTCGGGTAAAAGATCAGAATGAATGTTCCAAGGCACTTGGACTAAACCTGAATCGCACGGGCTACTTTGCATAAAAATTGCATTTAATATTCAAGTAAACATTATAACTTAATTTTAATGAAGTTTAAATTTAACAATCGAAAATTGCAAAATTAGTAATTGTTCGTCAACAAGGGGTTGCTGAAAACCATAATCCCCTTAACCCTCCAAGTGGTTTCGACGAGATATCTTGTCCATAAAGATCTGACCAATTTTGCTAATGGAAGATATATCTCATCAAGATATTGTCGATTTTTTGATGATGAGATAAAGATCTGGTCAATTTTGTTCTAATGAAAAGATATCTCGTCCATCAAGATCTTGGTCAGTTTTGCTAATGACAAGATACCTTGTCGAGACAACCACGAGGGTTAAATGTGACACTAACGTTGCGCGCTCTTTTGACAATCCGCCCCATAGCACAAAAGTTGCGTATCGCTGCCAGAGTATCCTCTATTGCGTGGCGCCCCTTGCGATAAGAATTGTTTCATTTTGCTAACAGTCAAAATCTAAACACTGAAAAAAAATCGCTGGACACTGAAGTTGATCTAGGGAGCTTAAGTTTATTATTCGTGAATCCAAATTTGCATTTGAGATTGGAGGAGAATTTGTAGAAAATCTACTAAACTTCAAATGACGTTATAAAGTGGAAGAACGTTTACTTCGCTCCCAAGAGTAAGCTAAGCTCTCTCTTGCAAACAAACTTCTCTACAAAGCCATTATCAAGCCCACCCTCACTTATAGGGGCGTAATCGTGGCTCAGTGGGTATGCCCACTGCGCTAGCAACCTTCGAGTTGTAGGCGGCGCAGGTTAGATTCCTGTCAAGTGCATTCCTCCCTGGTGTATTTCTCTCTTCTGTGTCAGCAAAACTTTCATTGTGTGTGTGTCTGTCACTTGATGTTGTATATCTTGTGTCTCGCGCAGCAAGGCCAAATATGGCCCTTGCGCCATAAAACCCCGAAACCAACCCTCACTTACGGATCTCAAATCTGGGGATCCACAAGTGCTCGAAACCTTAAAAGACAGCAGATCTTCCAAAATCGCACATTACGTACGATCGCGAATGCTCCATTTTTTTTGTCCGGAACGAAGTCATACATTCGGACCTTCACATTAAGTTGAATATTTACAACAGCTTTCTTCAAAATACCTCAGGTGCCAAACAAAGCACTAGTCATTAACACCATGACTCAACTGTCAGAAAAGACCACCGAGCTATTCTGCATAGTTCATCACCTTCCCTCAAAGGCCAAAACGCCGATGTGGGGTGTTCCGTTTGGACCCTGAAGTCTGACTTCAACTCCGATAATTCTCTCCACTAGTTCCTTTTCCTACTTGACTTCTGAACACTAACAATGAAGGGCTTTTCAGACTCAATTAGACCACTAACTGCATCACTTTTAAAGTTAAATTTTAACATTTAATTCGTAATTTCTCTAAGTTTGCCTTTCCTTTATCGATTTAATGCTCTTCCGTGAGAGCGTGTAGCAGTCTAGGGGATTCGTCCACAAGCAAGCTTTTTGATCCGAAACCTAAGCATCGTCGGTAGCGGTCAGTAGATGGGAAGGTGACTCTTTTGCGACTGTGCGGGGCCTATGGTTTCTCATTAGCACTTAAGTTTCTTCTGACCCCTTGATCGACATTTTATTAAATCCACCCACCCTTATGTTATTAGCACGTAATTATTTTAATATATTTTGTTTTTATGATGCGGAAATGAGATGCTTTGCAGGGGGTGCTCCGAAAGTGATATGTCCAGTCCGTTCCAGTTTAGTTTTTCTAATGCACCAGCTATCCCCTTAGGTGCACCACTAACGTTGACCGCTTTTTCCACAATCCGGCCATAGCACTCAAGAATATAGCACTCCTGCCATAGAAGGTCCTCTATGGAGTCACTCAAGATAGGATTTGGGGATCGCAGGGGTTCAGGGGCTGGCCTACGGTTTTCCAAACTGGGAGTTGTAGGCGGCACAGGTTCGATTCCACACTGGGTATATATCTCTCTTCTGCGTGAGTAAAGCTTTTCTTTGTGTGTGTATACTCATTTACTTGAGGTTGTTTGGCACGGCAGTCATTAATTGTCCTGGTCCATGGAACCCAAACCAACCACAATACAATTTGTTTCCATTTCCTGTGGGCCCTCACAACCCCGAGCCCCGAATGATCAGTCCTCCCTTCTGCTTCACCCTGGCCTAACCTTCTACGTTTTGCCTGTTTTTCTACCTCGTTTTTGTCTTTTGTTTGGCGCAGATTGGTCAAACATGGCTCCTCTTGCGTTATAAAATCCAAAACCAACCGTCGTGGCCTCAAATGTCCTCACGTTGGCGTGGTGTGGAAGTTTGGAGAGTGGGGTGCCACAGCTCAGGTGTTGCCTCGTCATCTGACCGTGGTTCAAAATTACGTGGTGTTGTCCTCGGATCTTTCCCTTTAGGATCGATCCAGGACCATCACCAATAGCCCGTTGTGTTGCGCTAGTGTGACGTTAATTAAAATACATACTTAAGTTAACTTGACTCATGACTCAAACCTTCCATTAGAGATTGGCGTAATTGTAGCATATCTACTAGACTTCAAATGACGACGTTAAAACTGCGGAAATCTGTTGTTTCCATTACTTTGGTAACTCGTGAACGTATTCGGAAAACAATTCCGGGCAATCCTAATCCCGGTTCCAATCGAAATGGCGTAGTGGTAAATGAGGATTTCTTTTAAGGATTTTTACGATCGTTTTAATTTCCCTAATGGTTGTATCGACGAGGTATCTGGTCATTAACAAAACTGACCACATCTGGATGGACGCGAAACCTCATCCTTAGAAAAACTGACCCGATCTTGATCTACGTCTTCATCAAAAAACGGCAAAACCTTCGCGGCTCGGAATTCAATCGGCATTCTTGTCACTTGCAAAATTGGTTGGTTTTGAAGTTTTACGACGCAAAGATCGCATGCTGCGAAATTGGTCAATCTTGATGGATCTCTTCGAAACCATTTTGAAGATCGACATATCTACGTTTATTTTACCTAGGGTTCAAATTAAACTAGCTTCAGTACGTATTTTTGACAGGTTTTCGATCCAAAGAAATATTTCGGGAGGGCCTGAGCCTCCTTTGGCCTTCCGCCTGAGACCCCGCCGACCACCACCCCAGGGTGGACCGCTCGTGCTGTCGCCATCAGCCAGGCAAGGTCAGTCGGAAATACTCCAGTTACACAAGCATGTGTCACCGGAGAGCGGCCAATTATGAAATAGTTCCACGTGTTGAAATAATTGGACCCCGGTCGAGCGAGGTTTCCGAAACGCAATCGCATATCTCCATAAATATGCGCGCGCACCGCGGGGGGTCCGTGAAAATAGCAACGCGCGTGTCGACACTCGGTTAGACATGAGACCGAACCGGCGGGGGCTCAGGTATTCTGGGACGGCAAAGTTATTCCGTGCGCCGTTCTTTCCGGGGATATAAGTCGGCTCCGACAACACAGAAAGTCCGATGGAAATTGAGGCCTTCACTGCCCACTATATGGGCGGATTAGCAACCAGAGGATTACGAGTTCCAATCCAACCAAAGACCGTCGTGTGCGTTAAATCCGACGTGGCCTCAAATGTCCTCACGTTGGATTGGGGTGGAAGTTTGGAGAGTGGGGTGCCAGCGCAGTTGTTGCCTCGTCATCTGACAGTGATTCATGTTGTCCCGGGATCTCTTCCTTCGGGTTTGATCCCGGAACGTCGCAAATAGCCCATTGCGTTGCTCCAGTGCGACGTTAATTAAAATACCTACCTACCTGCCCACTATATGGGTGTTGGAAGTTGAATTAACGTCGCACTGGGGAAACATAACGGGCTATTGGCGACGGTTCGGGATCCACCCGCACCGGAAAGATCTGACGACGCCTCGTAATTTTGAACTCCGGTCAGATGACGAGGTCAGCACCTGTGTGAACTGGCACCCCATTCTCCAAACTTCCACACCACGAGAGGACAGTTGAGGCCACGATAGATTTAAGCGCGAAACGATCCAACTAGACTGTCGTGTACGTGGGGGCTGGTGCGTGTTAAATCTGTCGTGGTATCAAATGTCCTCACGTTGGCATGGTGTGAATGGAGAGTCGTGTACCAGCTCAGGTATTGACCTCGTCATCTGACTGTGGTTTAAAATTTTGAGGTGTTGTCCTCGGACCTTTCCCTTCGTTATTAATCCCGGACCTTCGCCAATAGGTCGTTGTGTTGCTCCTGTGCGACGTTAACCTACCCCACCTAAACGACGGTCTTTGGTTGGATCGAGTTCTGAACTTGCAATCATCCGGTTGCTAATCCGCGACTCTACCAACTGGTCTACCGTGGCTCCAGATGACTATGGTACCTCGGACTTTAAATCTCAAGAGATTTTGTATTGCAACGTCTTAAAAGAAAGTCTGATTTTAAAATTTTGGGTGCTACAAAATATTGTTAGGCGTATATATTTTTTAAGAAACAGGGATAACTTTTTATCCTCCTAAGTGATTATATTAAATTGATTTGATATTCTCAAATTCAAGTTTCCTCATAGTTCTTTACCAATACCTATTGGCTGTGTACTATCAAAACTAGACTGCAAATTCGGTTGGTTGGGGTTTTATGGCGCAAGGGCCATATTTGGCCACGCTGCGCCAGACACAAGACACACACACAATGAAAGTTTTACTGACACAGAAGGCAGAAATACACCCAGGAAGGAATGCACTTGACAGGAATCGAACCTGCGCCGCCCACAACTCGAAGGTTGCTAGCGCAGTGGGCATACCCACTGAGCTACGAAGGCCCCACTTCAAATTCGAAAATTGATAGACATATCTAAAATCTTTCGTAGAAATCTCTTAGGTTGTCTTTCATTGATCAAAAACTGCACAAGACCCTGATATTAATTACGCAGTTGATGTATTACCTCAATTTCTGGATAATCTTGGAATGAAACATTGGGTCTAATAAAACTTTTTGTGGTTTTATGGCCATACTTGGGCAAGAGAAACTTAGGATACATGTATATATTGATGATACCCAGAATAATATGTTGAATCTTTCAAGTATAGATATAATTTATGTATAAACTGTTTTTCAGATACTGACTTTGCAACAAATCGTCGAGATAGAAATCCCTTCGGTGGAACAGTATTATTTGAAGGTAAAACACCAATATTTTGGAGAATTTGTGAGCAAAAGTTTGTACGTTTAGTTGATCCACTATAGAAGAGGAGCACGTTTCGTTACGTGCAACTGAAAAACTATTGGATTAAAAATGTTTTAAATAAATGGTAAATTTTGATATGGAACTTTACTGAGTACATATTGCATTGGGATAAGCTATCGGCAATTGACTACGCATTCTAGAGTCGAGAATCATCGAACTAAACATTGAAGTTTAATACTTCATTAGAGCTTTAATACACAAATACAAACTTCTCTTTCTTCATATTGGATTGAAAAAATAACTAGATCCAAATTCATTAGTCTTATGCAGTCACTGCTGGGGTGGCTTAGTGGGTATTGCGAGATGTAGGCGGAGAGGGTTCGATTCCTCCCTAAGCGTTTCAGATCTTTCCCTTTGGGATTGATCCCGGACCGTCACCGATAGCTCGTTGTGTTGCTCCAGTGTGACGTTAATTAAATTAGCATTAGATCTCGTGCCAGTAAAACTTTCATTGTGTATGTCTATTACTTGATATCGTATATTTTGTGTCTGGCGCAGGATGGCCAAATATGGCCCTTGCGCCAGACCAACCAATAATGGAAAAATGAAAGTCCAACCAATTGCTGCATCGTTTAATTCCAGGGGTATTATGAACTTTTACTTCTACATCGATTCTTGTACATGAGGGTAGGTAGGTATTTTAATTAACGTCGCACTGGAGCAACACAACGGGCTATTGGCGACGACTGCTCTGAAAAATTGACTTGGTTGGCTTTCTTGGTAACTTATCGCCTCGTTTGGCGATGTAACATCTTATGACAGTGTAGGTGCATGAATCAGCATTTCTGCATAGTGGTTGGTTTGGGGGTTTCATGGCGCAAGGGCCATATTTGGCCATGCTGCGCCGTTCTGCATAGTGGAGACAAAAGTGTTGAAATCGCAAAGTACACTATCAGATAAGCAATGGACCAATCAGATGATCAATTAAATGACTAGGCGTCTTCTCCCGTTCCGTGGACCATATGATGAATTTTAGGTTCCGCCTAGCAGGTAGATAGGTAGTTAACGTCGCACTGGAGCAACACAAAGGACTAATGAATAAGGTCCGAGATCAATCCCAAAGGGAAAGATCGAGGACAACACCACGTAATTTCGAACCACGGTCAGATGACGAGGCAACACATGAGCTGGCACCCCAAACTTCACACCACGCCAAATTCTACCTAATAGATGAAAATATAAGGGTCATGTTACTACCAGTTTTAATCGCATGATACTGGGCACATACAGGTTACCATTGCTGACTACTTTCATATTTCCTCTACGGCATCCCACACTCCACGCCAACCTGTATGATCGATACCGGAGCGTCGCCAATAGCTCATAGTGTTGCTCTAGCCTGAAGTAAATTCAACTACCAACCACCTGTTTTTCTACTGTGCCCTCTGCCTTGACAGGGAAGCGTATCGCCGTAGGACCACCGCCCATATTTATTTTGCTAGAAAATACCTCTCACGATATCTAACCATGGCTCTCCAACCCGCAGCTCGGACCGCCATGAACGACCCGGAACTCTACTCCCGCTCCAACCCGTTCCAGATCCGGGACGCCAGCCAGATCCTGGGTGTGTACAAGAAGCACATAGCGTCGGACGACTCGGACACGGTCCTGGACATCGGGTGCGGGACGGGCGACGTCACCACCGGGATCCTCTGCCCCGCCATCGGCCGCTTCGAGATGCTGCTCGGCGTGGACCAGTCCAGGGACATGGTGGAGTACGCGCGCCAGCACCACCACCGGGACAACGTCCACTACGAGGTGCTGGACATCGCGGGCGACGTGGTCGACTTCGGGCGGGACTGGGGGTCCTTCTCCAAGATCTACTCCTTCTATTGTCTGCACTGGGTGAAGGACCTGCGGAAGGCACTGTCCAACATACACTACCTCATGCGAAAGGGAGGGGAGTGCCTGCTGGTGTTTGTGGCCGCATGTCCCGTCTTCGAGATGCACGAGAGGATGGCTAAGAATGAGAAGTGGAGGGAATACATGCAGGTACGTAGGCTATTTTTGCTTATAAAATTAGCATGGCATTCTGAATTGTTTATCTTCGGCATTGATCCCATGCCGTCGGCAATGGCCCGTTGTGTTGCTCCAGTATGACGTTAATTAACTACCTACCTTAATTACTTATACAGTAAAACCTCGATAAGTTGGGGTGGTGACACACGGGGCGATTTGTAAAGCGCAACCCGGGTTGCGAGAAAACGAGATTAGTTGAATAGCCGTCAGTGAGAGCCTGGACAGGACTGATGAAAATTGACGACTTATTGACGTTTTACTATATGTATTCGTACTCGTATAGTCGTACTTATACTTAATACCTCGAAAATCAATCATTACGTGTACTTCCTTTAGGTGCTAATTCTAATTTCCAATAAAATGCATGGCAAAAGATTCACGCCTCAGACATTACCCCAACTAGCATCTGAACGTCCTTTTCTATTGTATCCCATTCGCTTATTAAAAGCGATTCGGTATTTATAGACGTCTAAGTCAGCGATTTTCAACTGGTATGCTTCATGATAAACAGGCTTTAAAGCTGATGGCAAATTGGATCCAGTATTTTACTTTGAAAAGTCACTCACTTTAGTTAAACAAAAATAACAATTTCCCTAGTAACTAGCTGGCTTGTGCCAAATCATCGGAACTGAAAAAGACCTTTAAATCATTCACTCAGATCAACAAGGCAGGAAATGCACCATTATTTTTTATCTCCAACATGGTGGGCTTCTTTCAGTCTTAATCGATGAACGACTCGGATATTAAAATTTACTGTCTGCACACTTTACAAAACTTGCCTGTGATGTCAATGCATCTGCGAAACTGCGTTTGACCAAATTTTGCTCAAACATGCAGCAAGTATTCCTCCTTCAATGAAAAATACAACAGTGGAGGTTCGGTTACAGTTACGTATTCTCTACCGGTAAAAAAAATTCAGTGTAGCCACCCATAAAATCGCGAAGGAGTACCATATGGGGGTCCCGAAATATGAAAATAGTCAAGCCTAAAAGCGTTATTTGGCATTTAATATTTGTCATCTTAAGTAACAAACAAAACTCGACGTAGTGGCCATTTTTAGGTAGGAATTTTAATGAACGTCGCACGGGCTATTGGTGACTGGCCATTTTTTTTAGGATCAGATCTGAAATCAGCACCTAAAAATTAGCTAAACACGGCTAGATTTGTTCATATTATACAAAATTAGTAAACCAGTGTTACCAGCAACAAATCGTAAAGCCTATTTTTAGTAGCTTTTAATCATAACATTCAATTTCCTTCACACATTACCTGGGCCCGCCATGGCTCACTGCGCTAGCAACCTGCGAGTTGTAGGCCACGCAATCCTTCCAGTGCGATTCCAACTTAGGTGTATTTCTCTCTTTTGTGACGGGCCCAGTTGGAAGAGCAACGGATTAGCAACCAGAGTTGCGAATACGAAACACGGCCCAGCCAAACCGTCGCGTACACGAGTACTGGTGCACGTTAAATCTGTCTTGGCCTCAAATGCCCTCACGTTGGCGTGGTGTGGAAGTTTGGAGAGTGGGGTGCCAGCTCCGGTGTTGCCTCGTCATCTGACCATGGTTCAAAATTACGTGGAGTTCACCTCGAAACTTTCCCTTCGTGATTGATCCCGGACCCGGGAAGCCGGTTATGTTGCTCCTGTGCGACGTTAATTAAAATACCTACCTCTCTTCTGTGTCAGTCAGATGTGTCTATTACTTGATATTGTATGGCCAAATAAGGTGATAAAAACCCAACAAAACAAAACTATGCAATTACCAA
Source organism: Meta bourneti (assembly GCA_933210815.1). Taxonomy (NCBI): domain Eukaryota; kingdom Metazoa; phylum Arthropoda; class Arachnida; order Araneae; family Tetragnathidae; genus Meta; species Meta bourneti. The sequence goes on from OW119926.1 coordinate 90,920,932, forward strand.
GATTGGTTGCTTAAGAGTTTTATAGCGCAAGGGTTGCTTAAGAGTTTTATAGCGACATTTTTGGCCAAGCTGCGCCATACACAAGACGTCAAGTAAAAAATGTCAAAGGGTAAAAAGAGGAATTGGGGAAGAGTGGGATGAAAGCAGGAAAAGATCGCTTGGGTATCCCTGGAGAGCAAACCTCGAATTCCACTAAAGACGGTAAACCCCGTGGAAAAAGACGAGTACCTCGGGTCCGTGAAGCCAGTACACATCTAAAGGAGAGGTGCACGGAGGGTTAATTACCCAAGGAATGTTCAATTATGAAAAACTTAGATGATACAAAACCTAACGTCACATTTTCTTCAATTGTAGTCCAATTTTGAACATGAAATTTCTTAAATTAAATTCAAAACTTGAAAGAGAAATCGTTGCAATTACGAATTGGTTGCATTGTTTACGATAGAGGAAAGATAATCGCATTTCAAAGTTTGTACAATATTTTTTCTATCTACTATGCCCGTATCTGTTTAATACGAATTCGGATTCAAATTCTTTTATTTCAAACTTAAATCAACCAGATATAGTTTTACTTCGACATTTTTCTTAGTGTAAAGGAATTACTATATAGACTCCTTACGATAAGGTCACGAATTCGTTATAAGGACGTTAGACATCGTATCGATATGAACAGAATAACACCTAATAAGATATTTTTCTCAGAAATTTAAGTAAGGCGTTTTTTTTTGGACTTCCAGGGCCGCGGTAGCCCGGTTGGATTAGCAATCGGACGGTTGCGAGTTCGAATCCAGCCAAAGACCGTCGTGTACAAAGGGGGCTGGTGTGTGTTAAATCTGTCATGGCAACAAATGTCCTCAAGTTGGCGTGGTGTGGAAGTTTGGAGAGTGGGGTGCCAGCTCAGGTGTTGCCTCGTCATCTGACCGTGGTTCAAAATTACGTGGTGTTCTCGGATCTTTCCCTTAGGGTTTGATCCCGGAACACAGCAAATAACCCGTTGTGTTGCTCCAGTGCGACGTTAATAAAAAAAATACCTACCTACAGTATTCTATAAAAACTAAACTTGTAAAATAGAAACATGCGAACTGAATACATTCTTAATCGAAAATGTTTTTACATAACAATTGTCTTTTCGGAAGTGGGCCGCAGTGGCCCGGTTGGAAGAGTAACGAACTAGCAACCGAAGGGTTGCGAGTTCGAATCCAGCCAAACACCGTTGTGTACAAAGGGGGCTGGTGCACGTTAAATCTGTCGTGGCCTCAAATGTCCTCACGTTGGCGTGGTGTGGAAGTTTGGAGAGTGGGGTGCCAGCTCAGGTGTTGCCTCGTCATCTGACCGTGGTTCAAAATTACGTGGTGTTGTCCTCGGATCTTTCCCTTTGGGATTGATCCCGGACCGTCACCAATAGCCCATTGTGTTGCTCCAGTGTGACGTTAATTGAAATACCCAACCCAACCCTTTTCGGAAGTAATGGTAATTAATTAACGTCGCACTAAAGCAACACAACGGCTATTGTCGACGGTCCGGGATCAATTCCGTAGGGAAAGATCCAATAACGCCTCGTAATTTTGAATCAGTCAGATGACGAGGTCAACACCTGAATTGGCACCCCTCCGAAAATGGCTCGAGAAATTCTTCCTCAAAGGTTTATTTTTTAAATCCACGGAATTTTGAATTTTATTTCGGTAGGTAGGTATTTTAATTAACGTCACACTGGAGCAACACAACGGGCTATTGGTGACGGTCCGGGATCAATCCCAAAGGGAAAGTCCGAGGACAACACCACGTAATTTTGAACCACGGTCAGATGACGAGGCAACACCTGAGCTGGCACTCCACTCTCCAAACTTCCACACCACGCCAAGAATTTTATTTCGGATTATCGTTTGATTGGACGAGTTTTGTAAAGCAAAGCAAACAAATTAAGTACCCATTGCCTCAGCCTTAATGCCACTGATCTGGAATTGTGCCTCGATTTGGTAGAACCACATTTCGGGTCTATCCACCCAGAAAGGTGGAATTCTAATACTCACGGCACCCGTTTCCACGTGGCTTGCTGTTGAATCTTCCGGCGGCATTGCTGGCAAAGTGAAGTCCAAAGTCACCAATGTTAGATGTTGTTCAGATTATTAGGTTACGTGAATTCTTCACTTTCACTACAGGAACATAATAAAAAAACCTCCGTAACAAATCCTTATGTTTATTAAGACATTTCACGGTAAGCAGCTAAGCTCATTATTAGGACGCTAGCGGCGAGGCAAGAAGAGACAAAAAGTAATTAAGTTGACACAAAAATACACGATGCTGCTGTGGATTAAAAAAAATGGTCTTTTATTATTTAATATATGAAAAATAGAACGAAGTATTTACAGCGTGATGCGATCGGCGAGACTTCTCTGAGCGAGACTAGCAAGTACAACCAACGAACTGTTGCCATCTTGTCTCTGCTGAACAATTACATTATTTATATTTTGTTATCTTGTCACGACACATTTAAAAAACTATTATTTTTAACTACGAAATGGAAAGTCTAGACACGCAAAAACTACCAATTTTCTCTTTGAAGCTAATAAAGTGTTTTCTTAAGAAACTATCAACCGTCAGTATTGATTACACTCAATCCAACAAACAAGCTTACCTTTTAAGTTACATTGTTTCGTGACCCTTTTGACATGGCTCTGACAATTCCGAAGAAAAAGGTAAATGCATCAATCGTTAAATGACGGGTGGAAAGGAAAGTCGATTTTCGTTAGAAACTGGTTATCATCTAGCGGGCGGCATGGTTTTTAATCAGTTTTGCGCAATTTATTAGTTTTCCTGGAAATATCTTAATACCAGCCTTTCACAAACTTTGTTTCCACAGGACGGAAACTGCTATGAAAATATTTATTCCTAACACCAAACTTTTAACGGCAAATAAATAAACTATTAGTTAAATGACATGGTTATTGATAATGGGTGGACAGGAAAGTCGATTTTCGTAAACTGGTTCTCATCTCTTATTCGGCAGTTTTTTAGCAGTTTATTATCGGCTCTATTGGAAATATGCAAATCCCAGCCTTTTACAAACTGTTTTCGCAGGACGGACATCTTTATACTACAAAATAAACCATTAATTTATCTTCGGTCCATTATACGATCCATTCTTATACTTACAAAATCCATTCTTATTAACAGGTAGCCCGGTTAAGAGTACCGGATTAGCAACGGGAGGTTGCGAGTTCGAAACTCGATCCAACCAAAGACCGTCGTGTGAGGGCTGGTGCACGTTAAATCTGTCATGGCCTCAAATGTCCTCATGTTGGCATCGTGTTGAAGTTTGAAGAGTGGGGTGATAGCTAAAGTGTTGACCTCGTCATCTGACCGTGATTCAAAACGACGAGGTGTTCTCGGATCTTTCCTTCCCGGGATTGATCTAAAAAATTTGAATAAAACGGGAGGGCTGCATATTTCAATACCCCTTTTCCACTTGTTCTTAATTTCGACGCAACTAATGACATATTAGGATGGCTTCGATGTATAGGCAGACAACGTCAAGTAAAAAGTGTCATGAAAGGCGAAAAAAATGGATTTGGGAACAGTAGTGGGATGAAAGCAAAAAAAACACTTCGGTATCCCTGGCACAAGTAGAAGTGATCTAATTGATAAATTCTAAATACTCTCAAAAGTGAAAGTAAGCAGAAGTTTTCGATCTAATATTCATCAATTCTAAACCTCAAAAACACGTATAGAAATCTGATTGGAATCCATAAAAAAGACAAGAAAGTCCAATTTACTTAAACTTCATATCGCAGACCTATTACCCTTGCATTTTTGAGCAATTCCTGACCATGATTCAAAATTAAGGTGTCTCAGATCTTAATTACCATTACCTCCTCAGGGGCACATCTTTCGGTGTGCATGGGCTTCTCGGAACCGAGGTACCCTCTTAGAGGTACTTTTCTTTCCCCATGGGGTTTGCTGTCTTTAGAAAACAAGGGGGTAGCGCTCCAGGGCTACCTAAGCTTCTTTTCCTGCTTTCATCCCACTGTGTTCACCGATCCCATTTTCTAACTGTCTTGTGTTTGGCCAAATATGGCCCTTGAGTCTTAAAATCCAGAAACAACCAATCATCTAACCATGTAGCACTCATTGTTTTGCGTAAGATTTTGCGAACTACAATGTTTTGTGAAACCCCGATTAATCATTTGTTATAACACCGTATGAACTGTCAGATTTGTTTCGTCACTCGTCTTGTTTTAGCCATACGAGGAAATGAATTACAAAAACCGCTTTAACTTTTTAGTAATCACATAAAAAAACGCCTGAATTAATGTAAACCTTTCTATTATAGGATGCGAATGACTATGTGCCAAGCACTCAGCACATGGCTCAGCCATCCTTTATATTCTCGCAGACGATGGAACAAGTGGGGATTTCACCAATCAACTGCACCACCATGAACAGGAGTTTTGCTTTCTCCTCCACAAAAATGCTCAGAGGTACGTTTAGAGGCATTTTTTATTTAGTGCACTGTGAAACTCGTCCTTTTCGCAAAATTAATTTGACTGGGCGAAACTAGAATTTTGGAGACTTGTCCAAAACTGAGTTGTCACAAGTGTTTTGGCAGCTAGGGTTATCGTAATATTAGTACCATAGTTTTTTAAATAGCATAAAGTTTTTTAAACCCTATTTTAATAGGAATTTTAGTTGCTCCAATACAAAATGAATCGGCTAAAGCACAATGTGCTCATTAAGTATGAAACATAAACGCTGAAGATCTCGTCAAGAAATTTTAATATTAACTAAACATTTTCTTAATAAGGTTTTCATGACAATCTAATAACCAGATACCGAAGTTTTACTTTCATGGTTGCCACAACTAGATACCAAAACTTGGCGTCCCTTGGAAAATTTTCACCCAACCTTACTGGTAGTTATTTTGATGAGGTATCTCGTCCTAACCAAAAGTGAACAGATCTTCATGGACGAGATATCCCGTCATTAGAAGAAAACTGACCAGATTTTGATCTCGTCATCATAAAAAATCACTAATATTTATCTTGACGAGATATCTCGTCATTAGCAAAACTGGTCACATCTTGATGGATGAGGTATCTCGTCGAAGTGTTTACAGAAGACACTTGGAGTGTTCAGAGAAAAAAAATCCAAGAAATATTTTTTTGGTCCGCTATTAGTTAAATAGGGAACTAAATTTTCGCTGTCCTTTTGTGAATATTCAAAAGTCGCCACGATTTTGAAATTATGAGCTTTTGATTACTTTGCTTAAAAAGATACCCCTAGTCATCAAAGTTGAAAACTAGTAGCAAAATCGCCTTTTAGTCGTTTGTGACAGCCCTGCGTACTGGGCAGCCTTCTCCTAACACGCTTTCAACCTTTTCTGAAATCAACAGACTAAGGTTAGCCTTTCTCCACTGAGCTGCACAAAAGAGGATTTTGATGTTTTGTCGCTTTTTTGAATAGATGAAGGGACAAGAACATAAACAATAAGGAATGATGTATATATTTTTAATTTTGGACACTTAGAGAATATAGGAGGTATAGTCTTAGAAAGTGTGTATCATTGAATCTCTCTCTCTCTCTCTTGCCAAATACGATACTACACAAATTTTTACCTAGAGTAAATTATTCGATTAAGCTACTTCAGTCTGCAGAACTTCTGACAAAAATATAGGGGCCATCGTGGCTCAGTGGGTATGCCCACTGCGCTAGCAACCTTCGAGATGCAGACAGCGCAGATTCAATTCCTGCCAGGTGCATTCCTTCCTGGGTGTATTTCTCTCTTCTCTGTCAGTAAAGCTTTCACTGTATGTCAGTTACTTGATATTGTGTCAATTACTTGATATTGTATTGTATCTGGTGCAGCATGGCCAAATATGGTCTTTGTGCCATAAAACCCCAAAACCAACCAACCCACAAAAATAATTAATTTTCAATATAGTGCAATGAATCTCAACCACAAAGTTTTTGGTAAATTGAAGTTGCATTGCTTGCATGATTTTAATGCAGCTCTCACGGTTTCATGCTGTTGATAATCTGTCAACTAGTGGTAGCATCTATTGAAATCATCCACTGCTAAATTCTAAAGGGGAAGTACTGAGGTGAGCTTAACCACGAGAGACTAGAATAATTAACTTTTGGAAGCACTGTCTTTTTTTTCATGCTCTGCTGCATTTTCAAAGAATTTTTGTTTTCTCATTCACAGATTGCATGGTTGCAGTTAATCCTTTCGTCAACCGAGTGCCTGAACAACAGAGGAACGAATTCATCGAGGACTGCATCAGAACTCTCTCGGCCATCAAGATCGAATCCGGAAACGTGAATGAGAACGAAGCATGCTGTTTCTCATACAAGCTTCTGGTCGCCCATGGCACGAGAAACTGATTATGCTTACTCTTCTGTTTTAATGTAAAGGGATGATTTATTCACTGGATAATGAAAATTTTTATGCTGCAGTATTTTTATACTTATATAGAGAAAAATATTATTTTAGTTACTAAGCTTTATTGTCAATTATTGTTATTTAACACAAAGGAATAGATCTACTAAAACACTCTAAGCTAACAACTTTGACCTTATTAATGCTTAGGATGAATAGGTTGGAATAAAATGACTTTTTTTTATTTTAAATTTCATAGATTCTTGATTAGTCTAGGTCAGGGGTTCTCAACATGGGGTACATGGTAAAATTTTTGGAGGTGTACCAGGAGAGCGTGGTGCTGTAGTACACATTTGTACACAAAATTTAATGTGTATAGATATATTTTATTCCCATTGTTATACTATAATTTTATCTATCTAGACATAGGGTAAATGCATGCTTCCAGGGGTAAGTGCCATGAAAGGTTGAGAACCACTGGTCTAGATCATTTTCATTTATTGAATACATGCAAAGCGCAACAAGAGTACATCATTTATCAATAGTTTGTTTATTACGAGGATTAGATTTTCAATAACTAACAATGAATGGTTGATTTCTTATCTTTAGAGAGTGCAACAAGTTTATGTTCAAAGTACTAATTAATTGCTATCAGGTTTAGAAATAAGGGGAGCCATTGAGGTATTAATGGCAGATAAATATTTTTTCCAAAATTGGGTGAAATTTCAAATTTATTTTGTTTAGTTAGTCTACATTGTGTATTTATCACATCTAAGGCACATGATTGCATGAAGGTTTGCATTCAGGAGCTCTTTTCTCTTGGCATTTAATTTATGGGATGGTTTTGCATAGAGAAGTAAATTTCTTGGCAATAATCGTTTGGAGAATGATCTAAACTTTTCTTCTGAAGCCATAAAAATGACATGGAATAGATTTTTTAATCAGTAAAAAATAATTTTTCGCTTCAGATATTAAAAATTAGACTTAAATTAATCTTTTAGTGGTCCAGTTTGGATGTCTAAATTTTTAGGTTATCTTCAATGAGCCTAATGTAGATATGGTCACAAGTTTAAGAAATAGATTTATTAACTTAATATCCTGAATAGATCAACTTCTTTTGAGTTGGCATTTGAATCAAAAAGTTTGAACAAGTCCATTTGTTAAATTAAGAGGGCAGGTTAGACTTAAACAACGCATTTCCACAATTATCGTCCCTACTGCAGATTCTGGCTCCTGGTTTTATCATTCAGTGATAGAAGTGACTATGAGTTGCCAAAATGAATAACCTATGGGATCATCCGACATGACTTTGTAGGTGGCAGTTCTTTCCCTAGCAATCTTACTACCTTTCTGAAACAACTCCCTCCAAGCTCATCTGCTCTTTTCATCAGAGCTACACTACAGCAATAAACTAACAGCAAATTATATTTCTATAGGATTTGAAATTTTAAGATATGTAAACTAAAATAAGCTTTTATTTTATACATGCTCTTGATCTGTAACGTAAAACGTTGCTTTTCAAATTCATAATGCCATGCATATTAGAATAATTATCTTTCACTTAATTGTTAGATAAAAGTTTATCATGCTAGGCATATTAATCATTAATAGAGTGGTATTTAAAAAATTTCCCATCTGACACCACAGATTCTAAATAGGTAGAAAAATCGAAAGCAGTTTTATAATTATTTTTAAAACTTTTCTTAACTAATCCTGAAAATTTCAAATAAAAATTATCAACTGCCTTCATTAAAACAAATTTTTTTACAAATTTAATACTCTGAAAAATCTAGCTTAACTAATTTCCATTCTATTTTGATAAATTTAAAAAGCATTGTATATTTTTCTTTAGTGAAAACAAAAACATTTGGGTTCATGACTAGAGCCAAGAAGTTGAAAAACGGGGATTTTTTATCAAAATCAGTTGCTCTTAGAACAGTAAGCAATAAACAATTTTCAATAAATAAAATTTGGGTCTAATAAATTAAATTAGACTCACCTGGCTTTATTTGCAGTCAAGGCTTTGTTTTCATTAATTTTTCGGCCACCACCCTCTGAAAAACAAATGAAATATTTTAATACAGTAACACAGGCATTTAATAAATTAAGGTAGTACTTATAAGAGCATCATCAATGTCCTGCTTGTTATTGTTTAAGATCATATCTGGGTCATAGTCCTGCTCTGGCGAGCTGGCATTTGAGTCATGTGGTTTTGAATGTCCACTTTCGATGAAGGGCAGGTTATATATATATATAAATTTGAAGAGTGCATTGTCACAATCGGTGTCTAGTGCTGATTCTGACTCCAAATTCATCGCTTGGTGCTGGTTGGTATTCAGGTTTTATGGTGCAAGATGGCCCATATTTGGCATAAGATGCACCAAACACAAGGCAGGCAATACGAGGGAGCAAGAAAAAGCATAAGGGTAGACGAAGATAAAAATGAAAGGCGGGAAAGATCACTTGGGTACCTCGGGGTTGATGTGCATACACACCTAAAGCACTCCTGAGGGCTATCTTGAAGCCTGAAGCAGTGGCAGTGATTTCGAGTTGCCAAAATAAGAAATCCCTACGGCTAAACGTAATTCGCCCATAGTAGCCATTTCCCCTGACAAGTTAACCTTTCTACACATGGACTTCCTTAAGATCAACAGTCTTTAATCAGAGCTGCACAATACCACTTGGTCAATAAAAAGTAATTGTGGGGAATTATTGTTTTTGCCAATCAAAAACTTCACTGAATTCACTATATCACGTAAAATTAGGTAAAAGCATAAAATGAAGAAAATAACCAGAATTCTTTACGTTTCATAACTAAATTTTATACCATATTTATATGAATGTGCTACATAATAAAAACTTGATTTTGTAAGAGAACCCTACTTTATAAACTCGGTATTAGTGACAAGTTGGTTGGTTGGGGACAAGGGATATCTGCTATCTGGTGTTTTATCTGGCCAAGGGATAAAACAGCTCTTAGCAAATACAGTAACTCTCAATATATCACTTTTTAGGGGACAAGAAAAAGAAGTTGGCTGGGTTGGGCTTTATGATGCAAGGGCCAAGTAGGCAAACCCACTGAGCCACACCAACCCAGACGTATAGAGGGGAGCGATAGAAAGGACTGAGTAAAACTTGTTAGAAATGACACAAATTATACATTAACTAAACAGGTTTTTTATTCAAAATTATGTAAAGCTCAAGTTTGACAAAATTGATTTGTCTTAAAAATTATTAAAGATGATGGAATAGTTTTCAAAGCAGAAATTCCTTCTCATCCATACTTTTGAAACCCAAATCTTTTTATCATTTTAGTTAAGTGTTTTTGCAGGGTTTGGTAAATAGTAGCATAATACTACATAGCTATTCTGTTCCATAACTCATGTACTGTTCTCACCAGAAGCTCAGAGTATATTTTTGAATGGTTATGTATATAAGAGCTGACCTATCAATTCAAAGCTATTCATTCACAAAAGAATCTCTTGGCTCTAGTCCTCAGGCTTCGACTTTCCTCTAGTAAATTAGACAAACTCTAGGTCTTTTGTATGAGATAGATCTGAAAGACAAAGATCACCTGGACCTTGCTGCCAACTGCATCAACAGGTGTAACTAGTTTTGCTTGCATTTTCCACAGCAACAAATTACTAACCCCCTATTTGACAATGTTGATAGATATCCTTTAGAGATTTCACATAACATTCATGGGAAAACTGCTAACTGCTTGATGCAATGAACTTGGAGTTGTCAAATGTAAATAAACTGTTGTACTTTAAACACATTTTCTTTTAATCAACCTGAATTTCCCTCGTAGGAGAAAAAACACCCAGTATTTTATTTTGCTCGCTTTTTTATTTGCAACCATAAATCAGGGTATGAAAAAAATCATGATTTTTATTTGAAAAACAAAAACTATTTTATTTTAAATGGATTTTAATACCTTTAATAAATTTGTTGCCCAGATATGTTTAAACTTATTGGATATACATGCAAATCAGTGTTCCTAAATAGAATTCAATTATATTATATATTAATATGAGATTATATATGTATAACAATCTAGTAAGACAAATTTTTGAAGATTAAAACAATTAAAATTATTCTTGGGGTTTTGATGTTGCTTTTATTCTTTCATTTTAATTCTACTTCATGATACAAATCCATAATTCTTAAAATTCTAAATTTAAAAAAAATAATAAGGAATGATAAAATTTAATTTAAATTTTATAAATCATAGTTAAATCTTAATTTTCTTTTTGTTAAACAGCTTGTTTCAAGTGTAAAAACTGAGTTTAAACTGTTTTGAAAATATTATTTCTACTTCTGATAAGATAGCTATGTGCGAATGGCTCTATTGTCTTCTACACACAAACATTGAGATTCATATGAGTTTCCTTCATTCCTGTGATACGATGTTTCACAAAGAAATAAAAAAACTTTTCTGTTTTCACTTGAATTTTCCTAATTATGGGCATGATACTAAATGAATATTTTGCTTTTGAAATATTAAGTTTTTATATTTAAAGCCCAGTAATTTTCTTCAGGAGGGTTATTAAATCAATTTATCATAAGGAGTGCAAAGCTCTAGAAACTCAAACTCCTTGAGTCCTAATATTTTTATCGTTGGAACCCAGCTCTCTTCCAACATATATTACAAATATACTGATAATAACAATAATGATTTTTCAAACAAAATAAAAAGTTTTAAAAGACATGAAGCAAGTATAACTTTACTTAGGTAGAAGTAATTTGGATCAGGTGATCATTTGTCATATACTGAAAGCAAATGTTAAACAGTGCTCATTCCTTTATCAGAAATTAAACTCCCTAATGAAAGAACATCAGCTCAAGTCTATCCAACCTTTCTATGGGGATGAGTAGGTCCAAATTAATTGGAAGCACCTTGTTGCATGTATGGAATTGCTCCATACATATAAAACACAGCCTCTGTTTGATAAACAGAGTTGTGAGTGACACTTGTTTTCAATGTGTGTGAGCAAAGAGAAATCTTTATTGGTCAGTTGTCATTGTCATCCCAACATAGATGTCAACTCCTAGGGCCCAAACCCCCATTGTTTTCCGAAATGGAAGGTGAATATTTGTAATGAGAAACCAAATAAGTTTAAAAAACACGTACACTTAGCATGCCCTAGGAGCTTGATGCCCTTGGAACCCTTTAAAATTTTTATGCTAGGGCCCGGAGAATGCCCAAACATTAAGGATAAATATTACAAGTAGCACGAGTAAGCAAATAAGCAGTGATTCTTTCTCTTTCTGGTCAATTTATCAAAAGGGGTGGAATGTTCTAGTAACTTGAACTCCTTGGGTCCTAATATTTTCATGGTAGGGACCCAGCCCTCCTCCAACATGTATTATAAATATACCTATGATATCAGTAATGATTTGTCCAAACAAAATGAAGAATTCTGAAAGACATACATGAAACAAGTATTGTTTTACTTAGACTTCCAATTAATTTCTCCAAGTTTCCAAACACTGCATCCATGTGCTCAAAGTAGAAGCCAGTTATTTAAAAAAAGGTCATTCTCTTGGGATGTTAATACTTAGAAGAAAATTTTTTAACTTATTTGTATAAAATAAGATTCATTCTGTCCCCAGAATGTTTCATTTAAAATTAAAAAGAATATTTCAAGTTTGATTTGAATCATTTTTTCCATAAAAATCACTTGATCAAGTTGGTTTAAACCTACATACCCTGCTACAAATTGCATAAACTTTTGGTGTGAAAGAATGCATACTACAGATTAAATGTCCACTTTGTTTTTCTATAATATTAATGTATAACTCATACATGCATTAAAACGTAAACAAACTTTTGTTTTAAAATTCTTTGTTCTTTCTTGTTTTACTACCATCCATCTGTCTGAGAGAAACAGACTAAAGTTTAAGAATTCCCCTGCTTCTGTAAACTGAAATTCATCAAAAGAACATCGAGTCCCTAGGACTTGGTACCCCTGTTTATTACAATTTAATAGGTTGCTGATGTTACAAGCAACCCTTGCAAAAATTAAAATGCTACGATTAACAATGGAAAAGATATCAACGAATATTGTGCGCTTACCTGTGGTATTTCTAGCACCAGCCTTCCAAGGATCTGGTGTTATTACTTTACCTAATTTCTTTTCACCTGCAAAAATTAAGATTGTTAAAGATGGGATTTTTTTGCTACACATAGCAATGGCTTACATGTGCATTTATAATTAAAACCAAATTCATAGTTTTCAACAAAACATATTCAATTCATTTCATTAATTTTCAAGCACATTTGTCAAAAATACTTCACTAACTTTTAATAGTCTACTTTAGGTGACTAGAACATGCATGTATAGTTTCCACTGAAATGTACAACTTCTGGTACAGTGCTTGTTGCTTAATAAAAAACTTTTGAACAAATATAATTCTATTAGGTTGCTGATTTTTTTAATTGGCAATTCAAAATTCAGACTTTACGAAATTTTCCAAATGACAAGTAAAACCAAAGTGATTACAGATACATAAACTTAAAATACTGAAAAGTGCTTCATTTTCAAAATCATTCTTTGCTGTTTCTGAAATTAACGACATTACAAAGTAATATTTTGCTTGATTTTGAACTTGTGAAATGCTTCTTAAATCTAATTAATGTTCCTTAAATCCTAATTGGAGAAAAGGCCACTGGAAAATTATTGAGTTAAAGAATCAGTAAATGGATATATTCATTGATATTTTGCCATGTTTGAGAGTGTTTCATGTATCAATCATGTTCATGTTTCAGTGTTACTTTGTTCTCTAAACTAGTATCTTTAAATTATGTGGCTCCTTCTGTTCTAAAATGTTAGAATCTTATATTTTGTTCAATTTGATACATTCTGATTTTAAAGTTCCAAAATAACACATTGGCGTTTCCTGTTTTTTAAAAGTATACATTTTAAATATTGTCTTATTTTGAAATGTTCTCAATTTCAAAATACATTCATGGTAATTGACTTGAATATTAGTTGACATATTACAAAAACATGGCTATTCCATCAGTGTGTACTTTCACACATTTATATCCCTATTAATGGGCAAAATGTTAAAATAGTGTTCTGATTTCAGACTTGTGAATGTTTTATCTGTGTTTCTATCTAAAGAAACAGTTTAATTTCTTAAATTTGGCAAACGAATGCATATTTTAATATTCTAACATTACAATTTCAAGTATTCTATGAACCACCGGGGCCACGGTAGCCCAGTTGGAAGAATAATGAATTAGCAACCGGAGGGTTGCGAGTTTAAATCCAACCACAGTCATGTAAATCCAACCAAAGAGGGCCAGTGCATGCTAGATCTGTCGAGGCCTCAAATGTCTTCCTGTTGGCGTGGTGTGCAAATTTGGAGAGGGGTGCCAGCTCAGGTGTTAACCCGTCATTTGACTGTGATTCCAATAATACGGTGTTGCCCTCGGATATTTTCCTTGGGGACTGATCCTGAACCGTCGTCAATAACCTGTTGTGTTGCTCCAGTGCAACTTTAATTAAGTACCTACCTATGAACCGTCTGGCACAAAAACTGCATATTTTTCATGTCAAGACATGGGTATGGCATGCCTTAATCTCATTTGTTCTGGAAATTTATGCACATAGCTGGTGGGATCATCTTGTGCTTTAACACTATAGAAAAATTTACCAATCAGCCACAATGGTGCCTCAATAGTTTCTATTAGTGATAATTCCAATGACCTTCAATTTGACATAATTTGCACCAAAAGAAATTAACACAACACATTTAAAACATTATTACATAGTATCAAATATACATTGTTTCATTCATGTTTAAAACCATGAGACATGTTTACAAGTGTTTAAATTTAATATAGTTGATACAATTTGAAGTCCAATTCATGCTCCAAGGGAACATAAGAGGCAGACATACTTGTAAGAAAAAGAGGTGGATAAACGCAAGAACGATGAGAGTAAGAATGGTGTTTGGATGGGGAATTTAAATGGACAGTTTATTTTGGTAATAAGGATGGGGATTGATGGGGTTTTCATCAAAATTCTAATGGGATTGTGGTTGAAAACAGTTGGCAATGAAAGAGCCAATGAAGAGGGTTCAAAATTTATTGTTAGGCATTAAATTAAATTTTAAAATGTGAAGTTACTAAATTATTAAGGGGAATTTCGCCTGGAGCTGATGTAAAGTTTGAAAATGATAAAGGCTTGATTGACACCAGTGTTAGCTGCTCTAAGTTCAGGAAGGGCATTTTTGAAGGTTTCAAGCTTGGTTGGTTCATTGCTTTATGGTGCAAGGGCCATATTTGGCCATGCTGCACCAAACGCAAGACATACCATATCAAGTAACAGACACACAATGAAAGTTTTACCAATACAGAAGATAGAAATGCACCGAGAGGAATGGCTTTAAGCATGGATGGTATCAAAATTATTATCTTCAGTGAGATTTAAAACAGCCATGAGAGTATCAGTGCATGAACTATTAAGGTTAGATTGGTTGGTTTCTATGGCACAAGGGCCAGATCTGGCCAAACTGTGCCAATAAGATTAGGTCGGGGGTGAGCGACATAAAAAGTGCGCCAAAGGCCTTTGCCACCGGGAGAGGCGCTAGATACAGCTGTACCGAAAAAAATTGGAAAACAGACACAACACATTTGCATTTCAGTTCTCGAAACTGAAATCCACACCTAAGCTGGATTCCTTTGATGCAAAAATGATGGAGGTCACTGGCTCCATCCTATTCGGAGAAAACATCAAATGATAACAAATTAAGAACATTTCTTCAGGAAAACGTAGCCATGGTATTGACCAGTGATCGGAAATATCCTATACAGTTTGTTAGTACCCACGCAAGAAAATAAACAATGCTTACACTTGTCGCACACCATATTGATGCAAAATC
Organism: Meta bourneti; assembly: GCA_933210815.1. NCBI lineage: Eukaryota > Metazoa > Arthropoda > Arachnida > Araneae > Tetragnathidae > Meta > Meta bourneti. The sequence goes on from OW119926.1 coordinate 90,936,203, forward strand.
TTCAGAATTCTATGATCTCAAAGCAGCTAGTTTGGAGTTTTGTTAATGGTGGAAAGATTGTTGACACAATTTCACCGAATTCAGAAAGGAAATTAAATTTTCACACTTTCGAATTGAATGGCAAATTCTAAATAAAAAGCTACCGTGTCTTGTTAATAAACAAAAAGTTGAAGTTGCCGAACGTTGAAATCTAAATGATACTATTAAATATTCGGACATATATTCTAAACGTACAATATTTTCAACAATTGTTCCAAAATATTGTTACAAAAATAACTGCATTTTAATTTGATTCAGTTCAAAAATTTTTAGGGAATATAGAAATTATAAAACATTTTAAAATAAACAAGAAAATATTTAAATTATGAAAGACGAAGTGAAGTGGAGATGGTCAAATCATTGTTGTTGTTTACAATTTGAATTGTGATTTTCGCGTGCTGAAGGTTTGCTATTCAATACGATGTAATACGTGGTTCAAAAGTTGTGCTGAATTCTGAACATTCAAAAACATAAAATAAATGGTTTCCGTGCGTTCAAAAGTATTACTTTTAATTAAAGCACTGTATTCCATTCTTTCAAATTAGTTTAATAATTTCTTACTTGGTATATTAGATTATCTCACGAGATTTAAAACAGCAAATAATTATACAAAAGCATAATGACGAGCAAAACTAAGCTTTCCAAAAATGTTTTGGAGATGAAGGTTTGTATTTATTTTTTTGATCTCATGATTTCATATTGCAAATAATTTAAAACAAAACACCCACTATACGAAAAAAAAGATAATTTCTAATTCTGCGTTAACTGATACCAAAAGTGTGTAGGTGCGAACGAAGGATGCCCGTTTTTTCCATCTATGTGGCTTTTATAAAACTTAGTTATGTTGATGGGATAGTTAGCACCACCTTATAAGTAATGTAACCAAGAATGGAAACAAAAGGCGTTTCTACCGTTGCTAAAAATCGATGTGATGTAACATGTGGTATGTAATATATCCCTGAAAAATTTCTAAATTGATTTAAACTTTTCCCGTTTCATTCTAGTTTGCAGGTATTGGTTAATTACCCCTCTGACGAGTTCACACACCCAATTCCATATTGCAACCAGCATGTTTCTTAACCAATTTTTATCTTGACCAATAGAATCCTCAGGACAGCTGCAGTATAAAGACTTGTGGCAAAGCTTTTGGTGTATTTTTCTTTTTTGCTGCCAAAATGTCACCAAGGAAGAATGTTTGAAAACATGCTGTTTCAGGCTTAGAAGTAAAAGAATGAAGAGTAGAATTGTCTTCAACCACCAACTTTAAGCTTAACGGAAAATAATGAAAAAAATTTGACAAAAGATTTAGATTGATAAGAAAGGAGGAGAAAGCATTAATTGAAAATTTCCTGCCTTAGTTTTTCATCTATTTTATGCTCCTCTCAATCAATATCTTTAACAACTTCTAAAAATTTATTTAAGAAATCAATTCTTCACATGAACTTTTAAATAAATACAGTGCTAAATAAAATTGACACGAACAAAAATCAGATTTAATCAACCCTGATTCCTTGAGGAAATCCAAAAACAGTTGCTTATCCTAACATAAATGAAAAACAAAACAAATGATTTGCAACTGCCTCATTTCCTAATGTTGCCTTATGACCAGAAAAATTAAACTTCATGTTTCACAAAAGAACACCCCAAGACATTTTCACTTAAAACAGAAGGCATGGTTAAATAAAAATATATGATTTACAAAAATGATCAAAAGAGAATGAAATAAAGCTATAGAAACGATACAACCTGATGTGAATGCACTGTGCTGTGTTTAAAATACAAATTGGAAATTACTTGAATTCTTCAAGTTTGCAGGAAACGGAAGAAATCGGGGATGGGGAATTCAAAAGGACCAATGAAATCTAAAGACAATGAAACGGAAATGAAAAGAACATTCCAAAGATTCTATGAGAAGACGGGAAATGTAAGGTTTAAACCTCACAAGGATGCCATAATGCTAAGAAAACAGGGTTGCCAATGCATGCCTCAACTCATAACAAAAAACTCTTTCCTAGAATTCTTTCAACCAATGGATGTTATTTAGTCATTATATACATTGGCCAATTATGGCCCTAGCTCCATAAAACCTCAACAAACCAACCAACAGAACCATTATATACATTGTGCCGAAAAACAATATTACCTTGATATCTAGTGATACCCAGAGGATAAAGAATTCAAGTTCTAGTGACCCCATGCTTAAACTGACAAAACAATTGCAAATATGTTAATCTTGCATTATTCCTAGGATGTTCAAGACCCTCTTGTAGTCACTTTATTGTAGTGGCTGTTTTTAATAATTTTAATTTTTTGTAGTGCTGCTATAATCCTATTTGCTGGTGTGGCTTACCCACTGCCCTAGCAACCTGTGGTGCAGGTTTGATGGTTGGTGTTTTTCCCTTCTGTATCAGTAAAGCTTTCCTTGTAAATGTATGTCCATTTACTTGTCATTGTTTGACATACATTGGCCAAATACGACCCTTGTGCCATAGAAACCTAACCACCCTATTTGCTCATGCGGATTGGTGTATGTTTGAAAGTTTTGACACCAAATATAAAAATAGTAGTTTCAAACAATTATTGATTGCAATTTGTTGAAAGGGCAATAGTTTCAAATAATGAAGTTTTGTAAATTAGCACAGTAGATATAGATTAACTTTCTTAACATTCATTCCTTATCTTATTCTGTCAGAGAATGACACGATGTCCAATCATTCCCCATACAACAAACCCATCCCGAGCCATCCTTCCTGTCGGGCTGCTGTAACCCACTTGGAAGAGTAATGGATTAGCAATTGGAAGGTTACAAGTTCAAAACTCAGTCTAACCAAAGACCATCGTGTAGATGGGGACTGGTGCACTGAAAATCTGTTGTGGCCTCAAATGTCCTCACTTTGTATGGTGTGGAAGTTTGGAGAGTGGGGTGCCAGCTCAGGTGTTCACTTTATCATCTGACCATGGTTCAAAATTGTGTAGTCTCGAATTGATCCAGGACCGTCGCCAATGCACTGTTGTGTTGCTCCAGTGTGATGTTAATTAATTACCTACCATTCTTCCTGTTCCACTAGTTACTAGAATTCAGCCCCATTCCTCTACTAGACTTGTTTTCAACTGTGTTGAATCATGTTTAATGTTTTGCCAGGCTTTGGTAAATTGTATTTTTGAAATGAGTCTTTAAATTAGATGATGGGCCTCCACAATTAGCATATTTAGAGCAGATTCTGAGTTTGTTGCACAGTGCTGGGAGCTGTAGTAATGATTACGAAAAAATCACAATTGCCATGTATGTTTTTTTGTTTAGCAAGCTTAGAGCGTCTTTCTGAAAGTGGACTCATTCTAAGTAATCTGCCTTACTAGAACCATACTATTCTATATTCAATTGCGTAATATTGCTTTGATAACTCAGGATGTTGACATTCAATCTAAAGCAAAATCAACAAATCTTTAGCTCAGCTGTAAACTTTCAGTTTGGAAGAAGCCCAAAAGGTGCAATCTTCACAACTCTGGATAATCCAAACACTGTCGTAGAGCTCAAGGCAGTGTTTTACAAAGATGGGGGAGAATGATAAACCCAGCAGGACCAAAAGCGAAAATAAAATCAATGCTTTTCTATTGGACACATGGGGAAGGGAGAGAGAATGGGGAAGGGAGAGAGATCCTTATCTGAAGGTACCTATATTGCTCATGGCAAATACCATTCCTATCATATTGTAAGAACTGAAATGATCTGGTGTCCATATTCCCTGTTTGACTTCTTGTGAATATCAAGGATGTTAAAATTGAATCGAATGTCTCACTCAGGTAAAAAGAAACGTTATTTTCGCTTCAGGTTTTATCGATTAGGGTTTATTTGCCATGGTTTTCCAAATTAAAATTTTTTTATCAGAAGCCTAAGCTTACATGGTTGCTATGTCTTGCTATTTTCTCTACACGTTAGAAAAAGTTTCCATTCATCTATTTTTCTGTATCGAAAATCATATTTTCTGCAGTGGATCAGTTTTTAAAAAACATTGTTGTCCAAATACAAGTTCTAATATTACTAATATTAAATATTGCCCCTTTTATCATTGTTCATGTGTTTGAATACTTCATCCTGAACCAGGTATGTTTAGTAAATTTTGCAATCTAGAAATATTAACTATAAACATGCACATATCTTAGCATTTCCTCATGCTACTCTTATCATTTTCATCTAATACTAACACTAGTTTCAGTCCATTAAAGACCTATTTTAAATATTTGATTGGTACTTACGTATTAACCGCATGCCATTGGCGAATATCAGCCAAGTTTTGTTTCGGGCGAAAAATATTTAGCAATTGTCCCTAGGGTCGGAAAAAATGGTCGATCCATCTTTAATGTGTTTTTTATTTCATTCATTAATGTGGTAGCACTACGATCAGGGACCATAACAAGAAATGTTTCCCCAAATATCCATTGGAATGGGAATATTCTTCCAGCATTATTTCATAACGATCAAGCGTTACGTAAAAATTTACTTCGACGTAAAAATAGAGAAAATAGAACACGGGTATCTAATGCAACTACTCACTGAACACTGAATTGTGGTTCTAAAAAAGTTTGGCAAAACAATCAGAATCAATGAAATTGTATTTATGGTTCACTTGGCAGTGAATATAACCAGATTGTCCCAGTTCTTCTGTCTTGTATCCCTTCCGACAGATTTGGCGATTAATCGCTGGCATGTGGTTAATACGTAGATTTGGCGATTAATCGCTGGCATGCGGTTAATACGTAAGTACCATTTGATTTCAGTATATGCATCAAAAAGAATTTTTTTAAGTAGAAAAATTTATTTCAAAATACTACAGAAATTGCAAGGACCAATTAGACCTAATTCTGCTTTAATTCTTAAGCTTGACTTTTAATTCCAAAGCAATTCATAGTTGGATATTTGTATTATCCAGGAATTACATCCTCTGAAACAGTCAGACTTTTCTTTGAGTAAAAATTTTAATGAAGACCTTATCTTCAAGACAAAATTCTGTGTATCAGAATCTTAAAAATATGCACTCTAATTTCTTCAATACAAAACTTTGCTTGCCAAAAATAAATTCCCATCACATGTGATAACCTGTTATAAAAATTGTGCCTTTTTTATTTTTGATATATTATGTAATCATATTTTTATGTATTCATGAATTTGTTTTAGTTCATGAAAAAGAGCAAAGAAAAATGTGAAAGAGAGGCTGATGAAGAAAAACGGAAAATTCTTTTTGAAAGTGAACTTCCAGATGAACTCATCAGAGGAGGGTATGTAGTACAATTTGTCAATTGTGTCAATTAACTCCAGAATTTTAATTTGCTTATCTAATTAAGATTGCTTGTGCTTACTATAACTTAGATCCTTATATTGTAACAAAAATTATCTTTTGTCTATTGCTTGAAATAAAGAGATTGAAAAACTTATAATATACCTAACATTCCTGATCTCCTATCACATTGACTGCTGTTCCAAAATCATGTTTTCTTCCAATGTGACTTGCCCAGTTGGAAGAGCAGCAGATTAGCAACCGGAGGGTTGCGAGTTCAAAACTCGGTCTAGCTAAAGACCGTCATGTACACAGGATCTGGTGCACATTATAAGAAATACAATTCAGAACAGAAAAGAAATATATAAATGCATATACTATAAAACTAATTTAATAATGTAACAAACAAATTATAGTTGTTTTGTGGTTTGTTTCACATTCTGTAAAAAGCAAATCTACATGAGTATTTTTTTTCTGTAGAATTGTGCTTACTCCATGTAAATTTAGTAAAAATAGTTTCCTCAAAGTTGAGAAATAGTAACAAAATGTAAAAATAAAAACCCACCTAAAAAGTCATAAGGTAAAGTAAGTATCATGTTTCAAAGACTTTGTAAACTATCACAGAAAACTCAAATTTCAAAACAGCAAATGTCTCCAACTAGAGTCCGGTTCCCAGGAGTTGGCAATTGGGTCACATGGTCTTGAACGAGTATTAGTTAAATTAGGGAACTGGTGGCAACTTAAACAAATCACTTCCACAATTGAGATTGATTCTGGTTCTAAGTTTATCATTTTGTGCCATAAGAGCAATAGCAGTGATAATGCATTGCCAAGAGAAAGCCATTCTTTTTTTGCGTGTTAGCCTTCTAATGAGCTTTCAAATACTCTACACCTTTTCAGAAATTGACTGTCCCAAGGTCGACTACCTTCTCACGTAGCTGCACTAAACACTGGGCATTCTTGGGAGGTTGACTTTCAAGGAAACAACCCTATTCCTCCACCTAGACTTTTCTGGAGCCATTTAAAAGCATTTGTTCATGACACCGGGGACACAGGTCTTTGAGGACAACCAGGCCATAATACAAAGTGGCATCACTCAATGTGTAAAAAAGATTATCTTCCATGTCATAGGCCTCAGAGGCACATCTTTAGATGTGTGGGTATCATAACTCTGAGGTACCCATGTGATCTGTCCTCACTTGTGTTTTACCCTTGATTACCTTTCTTTTGCTTTTCTTTTCCTCCCTCATTATATCTTGTGTTTGACGCAGCTTGACCAAATATGGCCCTTGCTCCATAAAACCTAAAGCCAACCAACTTTCGTGTCATGTTAATTTTAAAACATGGTTTGAAAACTTTTTAAAATCTCATTGAATTGAAATAAAGAACCTTTATCATCCTTGTTAAATGGTCCCACTCTTTACAACTGACTGTGTTGTAGTATTCTACCTGTCATGGCTGACCTGTAGCCGAGTGGTTTCCACTCTGGCCTTTGGTTCAACAGATCCTGGGTTCAAATCCCATTCTGTACAAGTTAAATTGAAAGGGTTCTGAATCCTCTTTAAGCCATTGGCCCTGGTCTAGTTAGCCCTTGTGTAACAAAAAGTAACTAAGACTAATGTAGAACTCCAGTAGTGCTAATTGAGGTAACAACTTGAAACAAAGTGGAGGATGTCAAAAGGAATATCTCAATGACTGGCAAAAGGTTTGTATTCGCATGCAATTCATCTGTTTCCATACAGTACCTCAAAAACTTTTAAGATTCAATATGTAAATTTTTGTATTGTCGGTTTGTGTAGACTATATATTTTTAATGTCAGGAAATCAGACAAAATCTTAATCAATTTTAGAGGAAAAATTCATATCACACACACACACAAATTCTTGATGTAGGGGTCTATTTAGCTTTAATATAGCAAAAAATTACCATTGCACTACAAACCAAACCTAGTTTATAGTGCAGTCAGGGTAGTAGGTGGTGTACTAAAGGCAGCGAAGCACTAGTGTATCATAAGGTACAAATAAATAAGGCTTCTGTAACGTTTAATTCAAGAATGGGTCTCAGAAATTGAATCACTTTTGTGTTTTTAAAATCAAACCAGCCTTTACATGTAGCCTGCTATTGCTTAATTAGAAAAGTGAGTGGTAGCAACATTGTTAACAGAGATTTGTCAAAGATAGCATTTTTAAACTTTAGTTTGTCCTCTTGATTATTTTGGCAGTTTTATTCCACCAAATTAGCTATAGACCAGTTCTAGCAATCTTTATTAGTAATTTTTTTAAACTTTTAGGCACACATAAATCTGACATGACAAAACATCCGATATGTACATGCATACTCTGTTTCTGGTCAAAAATACATGTCAGTACTCATGCGTATTTCAATCTATTTAGCGTTGCAGGACTGATGATGGTCCAATGTGTGGCCTGCCTTTTACGTAATTACCAGTTTGGCTAGCATTTTTATATTTTACTCTATGAACTTACAGTACTTTCTTTACAACTATATCTAGGGATTTGTGTATTATGGAACCAAGCTTTGTCCCATGCCTTCAACTTACTAATGGGAGGTTTTCATACAAAGGAATGAATCCAGAAATAGAGGTAGGATGGTTAAAATTACTTCCAAAATGTATTTATTACTTATTGTATAATACTTGCAACACAAATCATGCAATGTTTCAATATTTTAATATATCCACAGTGGCAAAACATCCATTGAGGCCCAGAAGCCTTGCATCCCCTCTTAAAAAATTGTATGTCATCAACCTAATCAAGAAAATAATATGTTAAAAACAGAGTTCACTTTTGACACACAAATCTTAGTGGGCATCAATTTTGATTTCAAATGTGAACTTTCTCCCATTATATTGTCTTTACTTTGTGTGGCTTTGTTCCCAAATGACTGCTGTTGCTCGATTGCCTTGGTGTTCTGTGATTGTTTCTCCAAAACACCCTGCTCATGCTTTTGCTCATACAGTATCTTATCTGGTGTCTTTCGAATCCCAGAGGCCACGACTTCTTCCCTGCTGGCTGCAGTAGCCCAGTTGAAAGAGCGAGAGATTAGCAACTGGAGTGTTGCGAGTTCTAAACTCAGTCCAGCCGAAGACACGGATGGTGCATGTTAAATCTGTCATGTCCTCACATTCGCAGGTGTGGAAGTTTAAAGAGGGATGCCAACTCAAGTGTTTTCTTCGTCATCTGACCGTGGTTGAAAATGACAAGGTGTTGTCCTTGGATCTTTCCCCTAGAGATTGATCCAAGATTGTCACCAATAGCCCGTTGTGTTGCTCCTGTGCGACATTAATTAATTACCTACCTCCCTATGTGCAGCTCGTTGATCAGGACAGTATTTTGTATCATTATTCTTGGGGCATCTTTGAAATTTCTAAGTCGATGATCTACCTTCCAGCCTTGGCCTAAATTTAGGTTCTCACTGGTACTGTACACATACGATAGTGTGGCTCTCTAGCTTCAAACTGAGGTGCTGATGTCAATACTATAACATGTAGTAGGATTCCAGCTCAGGTGTGACCTCATCTTCTGACCTTGGTTCAAGATTACTAGGTGTTCTCAGATTTATCCTGGACCTTCACCAATAGCTCGTTGTGTAACTCCAGTGCGATGTTAATTCAACTATCTACCTCGGATGGAAATAGTTTCTGGATTTTTCCTTAAGGAGAGAAAATTTTGAAGTAAAGCCCAATTTGACACAATTGTCACTGATTTCGTGTTTTTAATTATTTTTGTTTTAATAATTACTTTTATGCATTTTTCATTTCTGGTGTTGATTTGTATGTCATAAAAATCCTCCTGATTTTTTTCTTGAAGGTTATCAAGTATGATATGGGTGTTTGGTATTTCAAATAATAATTCTTTTTTCAATGAGTGGATATATAGATTATTAGATCTATGATAATTTTAAATTCAGCACTCATTGCTGAATGCATTTGAAAACATGTAATAAGAGTTTCCAATTCTTAGCATTTTTTGTACTAGCAATATTTTATTACAAAGAATGAAAAATATTTTAAACCTGGTCTATGAGGTATCTCGTCACAAGTAAAACTAACCAGATCTTGATATTGTCATAAAAAAATTGGCAATTATCTTCATGATGAGATATCTCTTCATTAGCAAAATTGGTCAGATATTGATGGACGAGATATCTCGTTGAAACCACTTGGAGGGTTAAGCAACAATTATATCTTGAATATAATTCTGTTTTAAAGGTTTTTATTTTCTTTTAAATATGAACACGATTGTAAGTGACTATTTTCTGTAAAAAATGCATTTTATCTAAATTTTGGAAACTCAGATTTGTGAGCACTGTATTTAAGCAACTCCAATTTCGTGTTTCACTGTGTATTCATGCCTTTAATCTCAGGAAATAACTATCTTTCCTCAACAGAAATTAATGGTAGAGAATGAAATGAGAGATCCAAATAAACTAAAGCAAATGGATGGAATTTCTAATGAAGAAATGGCAAATAGGTAAGGTCATTATATCAAATAGGCGAATAACAACTCCTGAATTCTGATTGTAAATGGATACTGTAAATTATAACCATGTGCTTCTTTTTGACTAGAAAAGTTTAGTTTCGTATAAAAGTATAGAAGATAATTGTTAGATGTTCTATAGAAATATAGGTCTATAGAAAGTATGGAAATCTATAGTGTCTAGAAACCTCTATAGAAACGAAATTTCGTTTTTCTCTAGAATTAATTCTATGGAATTCTGTAAAACAAATTCGTAAGGGTAAGCCACCACTTAAAGTTTACTTACAATGCAGTTAACTGCCATATTATAATGGATTGTATATACAGTGTAATCTAACTCCACCAATAAGTGCTTTTTGATACAAAGTTGCACTGGCTTTTGCATGCTAAATTAGGGGCCCAGAGGTTATATGAATATGTGCTCTAGTGATGTTACTAATTATGATTTCACAGTAACAGTTCTGACTGGCTACCGAAGAACATCTGATTCTAAACTGACTGAATCTCATTGTTTGGCTGTTAGTTACCTTATAATCATCCATTACATAGGAAGGATACTGCTTTTCACATCTTAAGATCCTTTAGTTGTTCCTCATATCATAACCACTCTAGCTGAGTCGACAACATTGCTGCTTGCAACACCAGGAAACCCAGTTCAAACCCCACTTTTTCTTTTTATCCCCAACATCTGAAATATCCTTGTTTTTATTTCATCTAGCACAATAAATACTACTCAATATACCTACCATTGAAATAAAATTTTAAATTTTTATTCCGAACCTTTTTTATTATAAACCCATCATTCCTTTCCCTAAAGATGTATGTTATTCTCAATAAAATAATGTTGATACCATGTTTTTCCTTACTAACATCTTTCCACCCTTCGGATTTAACATTAGTATTATCCATGCAACTCGCTCCTGAAATGGGAATTAGCTTCCAAATTGTATTGATTATATTTTCTAACTTCTACTCATTTCTTAATTTTGTCTTATTTACAAATTATTTTCCTTTTTCTCAATAACTTTGGACATTTTTTAACATTTTCTGTCCCATAGTTTAATTTATAAATTATACAATTTTTCTAAAATACTAATCAAGATGTGGAAGTAGAGATTTTTCTCTTGAACTCAGATATTCATGTAAGCAGTGGGAAAGTATATTACTTATTTCTAAAATTATAAAGTGTACAATTTCAATTTGTTTTAAAAGCATAATGTCTGACAACAAATTCCAAAAATAAATGTTGAACTTTTATGATTAAAAAGAATGAAATTACATATTTTAAAAAATAAAAAATTCATTCATACAAATTACACTTACATTACGATATTTCAGAATGCATTCATTAATCTCTATCAACATCATTGTGCTGTTTCTTCCCCGTAAAACCGCTTCATTTTAAGGCTCAACTTTAGAAAATACAGAAATTCATAAAGCAATAAAGAAATGTGCAGTAAACATCCAGGAAATAAATGTCAAATGCTGTTGCAGATTCAGAGTGATAGGGACCCTTCGTCTAAACCCCTATTAACTCTGCATGCTTTTATACATCTCGTATCTTACTTAAATACATTTTTTATATGGAAATAGAAAGGTAATTGTTCATTAGAGCTCTCTTAAATGAAATATTGTTACCAAACATTACAAAAGCTTTGTTAATAATAAAAAATGATATGAATGATGAAATTTTTAAATTACTATTATTGGCATTTCAATCACCTTCACCAACTTTTAAAAATCTGCTTTGTTTATACCAGAGTATGCCTATGTGAATTCAGATTTTTAGTTTTAAAAAAATCATGATTAAAATCAAACTTCTAAATTTCTTTTTGTTTTCTTAATTTAAATTTAATAATAATATTGAAAATGAATTAACCAGTCGGAATACATGTTATTTTATGCATCTCATTTTAAAAACGTACTTCCGTTCAGTAAGACTTATAGGATGACCCTTTTTATAAACTGAAAATAACTAGCTTCCTTATTTTGAGGACACTAGAGGCAAAAGTATTGATTTGGATGCAATGGTGCCGGCATTGAGAAATTGGGGGCCTAAGTAAAACACCATGTTTCATATTCAAGTGTGTTTCTGAACTCTTTATTTGTTAACTTAAATTATTCCCAATATTATCAGTATATTTTTAATATTTGTCCCTCATGTTGGAGGTGTAGATTCCCATCCATAAAAATACTAGCACCTAAAGAGTTCAGGTCCCTAATTACTTTATGCACCCCTTCTGATAATTGACCTAAGAGATTTTGAATCTGCATATTTGTTACATGTACATATTTGTTCTTTTGTAAGATTTTTCCTCTATGTTTGGGGTCCTGGGCCCTACCGTAAACATTTTAAAGAGGTTGGGCTCCTAGGCATCTTGGCACTCAGGGACACATCTCTAGGGGTGTGTACAGCTTCATGTGGAATGAGTTACTCCAGTGATCTTTTCTTATCCCATGGGGTTTACTGTCTAAACACAAGTGATCTTTTTCTGCTTTCATCACATTACTCTATTCTCTAATCCCTATTTTATCTCCTTTCACAGCATTTTTTACTTGATGTTGTCTTGTGTTTGGCACAGCTTGGCCAAATATGGCCCTTGTGCCATAAAACCTTAAAAACAACCTCTTTCCCTTCAGGATTGATCCCCTGACATTCGCCAATAGGCCATTCTGTTGCTCCAGTGCGATGTTAATTAACTACCCACCCACCTTATTTATTAGGTTATTTTGATCATTATTCTTAATTCGCCATTATTACAGCTGTATTTTATTGTATCATTTCCCCTACTAGGTACTCATCACTTGTAAATACTATGAAAAGGAAATTTACTTCAAAAAGAAAATGGGCTGCTGAAAATCAAGGCGATGATGAGACATATTCAAGAAATGTAAATAAAAATTCAAGTGTAGATAAGCCACTTAAGTTCAGAAAACCACCTGATGTTTAATAAAGACAATTTATTTATGTTCCATTCCTGCTTTTAGCATTTGTATTTTAATTCCTAAGTAGTTGTTTTTCTTTTCTAAACTGAGTAAGTATTTTCGTTCACTTTTATTTGGTTCTTGCTCAATCATTTGGCTGATAAATCAACATATTTTCAATAAGCATTAAGTCTGCCATTTTTAAAATTTTTTAATTAATGACATTTGCAGCCTTTGCCTACTCTCAATTGTTGTCTATTTCAATTTTTTTCTCCATATTCAACCCTGTATTCTCACATTTTTTTGTGATATACAGGGTTGAGTGCATTATATAAGGATATTATGCAGTCACATTTTTTCATATTCAGTAACTCTATGACACTCATTGGGGACTTACATAATTTAGCAAGTGTCGAGATAAATTGTTCATGAAACAGACACAAATAGGTTTTTTATTTAGATTTATATAACAAGTTTATAAAAGAACATAAACACAGAATAAACTTATATTTATTCTAACACACACACACATAGTTAGAATACTTTGGAAAGTAAAATCCCTTTTCCTTTAGCAACAAAGGTTTGGGATAACTGCTTGAAACACATTACCTTTAAAATCCAAATTCTAAAGATACTTATTGCATGCCTGCCATCTTTTCCTGAAATCTTCCGAAATACTTGCTTTTCCCGTCTTCCAGATGTGGAACAAATATTTTCCGAATTTTTCTTTTTGGAGTGAATTTTCAATTAACGCCAGTTTCGAAATTTTGGCGAAACAGTGATTGCTAGTGTCGTGAAAATGTTCTTTTGTTGTAATTATCAAGAAAACCTACAAATGTACCATAAAAATGCCCAAGAAAAAATTAATTGCTCTTTTTGTATATGCATATTTGGCGCCATTTTGTATAAATATCCAAATCATCCCAGAGTTCAAACTGCCATCAAGCATAACAGCACTTGAACATTTGCTCTTGGTTTGGTTGCTGTTTTACATATTGCTGGTGTGTTGCATTCTTCTTTTTAACGTTTGCTACAAATATAATGTCGATTTTCGAAGGATTTCTGGTATGTACCCTTTCATCATTGTTCTGTATGTGTTGTCATTTATGTATTTTTGTACTGATATGAATTCAACAATTCACAAAGCTACATAGGCATAACCCAACTAAGTTTAGGTTGCAACGAGAATGCGTTGACTGAAGCTTAAATTGTGTTGTGTGGACTTGCAGTTTTGAGCCTTCGAGATTTGAAAATACGTAACATTAAGTGTATTTGTATAAATGTAATGAATAAATTTGTGAAACTACTTGCGTGTTTAAAGCGTCTACATAGTTCAACCTATTCATACCAAGACAGAGGCCAACTCTTCCTGATTTTTCTTTGAAGGCCGCGGTAGCCCAATTGGTAAAATAACGAATTAGCACCCACAGGGCTGCGAGTTAGACTTGGTCCAGCCAAAGACCGTCGTGTACGTGAGTGCTGGTGCACGTTAAATCTGCGTGACCTCAAATGTCCACGTTGGCGTGGTGTGAAAGTTTGGAGAGCTGGGTGCCAATTCAGTTGTTGGCCTCATCTGACCATGGTTCAAAATTACGAGGCGTTGTCCTTGGATCTTTCCTACGATCGATTGCTTAGATCGTAAAAGCCTTCTTTGGCATCGATCTTTCCCTTTAGGATTGATCGTGAACCGTCACCAATTGCCCGTTGTGTTGCCCCAGTGTGACGTTAATTAAAATACCTACCTATCTTTGGCACTAATTTTCGATAGTTATGGTATTTTTAACGTCACACTGGAGCAAAACAATGGGCTATTCACTAATTTTCGAAAAAGACCTACAAATATACCTCTGAAATACTCAAGAACTAGTTAAATCGTCGATTTTAGCTTATATTTTAAGTCATTTTGTATAAACTATCGTCAAATCGGTTACGCCAAGTTCGAACTGCCACCAAGCACGTAACAGTTATCAAGCATAGGTTGCTTTTATGTTTTGGTGTTGCTTTCATTAAGCCCGAGGGGCGGCGGTGGCCCAATTGGAAGAGCAACGGATAAGGAACCGTAAGAGGTTCGAAATTCGGTCCAACCGAAGACCGTGTACGCGGGGACTGGTGCACGTTATATCTGTCATGGCCTCGAATGTCTTCACGTTCGCGTGGCGTGGAAGTTTGGATAGTGGGGTGCAAGATCAGGTGTTGACTTCGTCATCTGATCGTGGTTCAAAATTACGAGGCAAGACTATCCTTTAAGTCCTAACTCCAACGTGGGGACATTTGAGGCCACGACGGATTTAACGTGCACCAGCCCCCTTTGTACGCGACGGTCTTTGGTTGGATTCGAACTCGCAACCCTCCGGTTGCTAATCCGTTACTCTTCCAACTTGTCTACCGTGCCCCTATCTGACTCAGAAAAGGACACGACAATACATCATTACTACAGAATATAAAATCCGTGATGGGATTTCGTTTTTGCATGCTAACGCAATTATCTTCCAATTTCTTCACATCAACCAGGATAAACTAGCCCGGCATCCTCAAAAAGAATTAAAATTCGGTAACAACCGATAAAACGAGTATTTTTCAACGTAAATCTGAGTGAGATGTCAGTTTCTATTTTGACGTCCTGTATTTTTCTTCGTATGAAAGCCAACCAGAGACTGCTGATGCCCCATCTTTTCAACCTCAAATGTTTTTTTACTTTGATGAATGACTTTTGTCATACGCAGAGGGTATTTTCAGCACGGACTCTTCCTCCCTACCCCATGCTTCCTACTGAAGTCAGCATCTAGTCAAGATAATATGCGCAGTAGCTCCTTGCGCATGGTCTATTCTCTGTTCTCCCATTTTCCCGTCTTTGTAAGAGAGCCTCAAGCTCTAACCCAGCAGAATTGCCATGGATTGAGCACAACCACTCTTTCGTGCTACTTTTTTTATCTTAGGGTCAAAAATTATTTGTATGTTTCGATGCAATGAAACAATGGCAGATGTAGTTGACTTCTAAGGTTGTCTAAAAGCCGAGTATTAGATTTTTTTAATTATTTTAATCCAATCTCGGCAACCCCAGTTATGTATGTTATACTACGCTATTGATATATCGCTTCAATTCTTCAAAAATGGCACAATAAATATGAAACATTCTAATTCTGAGGGATTCACACGTTTTCTTGCAACTTGCAGTCTCCACTGAATGACTTAACCAATTTTTGCCTTCTCGACTAATAGAATCTTTCAAAAGCATTCTATTAGGGGGACCGGAAAGTAATGTTTCTGCGCATGTCAATATTTGTTTACCATTTATCAGCTCATTGTGTACTTCAAAGTCGTGCCAAAGACATTTTAAGGTTAAAGTGACTTGTTTACTTGTAAATAATTAAATCTTAAATTTTTTTTTGCAATTTTGGGTGAAATGGCCAGCCAAATACCAGAAGGGTTACATATCCTGCATTGTATGCTTTTAGAGTTTTACAAGGACTTTGAGTGGCGTAACAGTTGCTACCAAAACATTTGCGATGTTTATCCAAGTGCATTAGACGTTCGTAAATGCCAAAGGTGGTTTACTAAGTTCAGATCCGGTAATTTTGATCTTTCCGACTCGTATCGATCAGGAAGACGAACAACTTTAGACAATGACGTGTTAAGGGCGGACGTGGAAGCAAATTCGTATCAGACAATCGAGGAACTGTCTAATACTCTTAACTAACCTTGGAAGACCATCCAAGAACATTTGCAGCAGATTGGTAAAGTAAGTAGAGCAGGTGTTTGGGTCCCGGACCCAACCTTATTGCTTCAACGGCACAATACAGAAGCGTTTTTTGATCACTGGAGATGAAAAATGGGTCCTCTATGATAATCCAAAAGGCAGTGGCTCTCTCCGAATGAATCGCCACGAAATACTGCTAATCCAGGTTTACATCCCAAAAAGGCGCTTTTGTGTGTTTGGTGGAGTATTCGCGGAATCGTTCATTTTGAAGTATTGAAACCTGGACAAACTGTGAATGCAGACCTTTACTGTGAACAATTGGATCGAGTAAATCAATCTTTAATTGATAAGTGTCCAACGATTGTCAATAGAAAAGGCGTTATTCTGCAAGACGAATCCTGGAAAAAATGAATGAATTGGGGTGGGAGGTACTGCCTCACCCACCATACTCGCCCGACATTGCACCATCGGATTTCCATTTATTCCGATCGCTGCACTTTCTATGAGACAAAAAATTTGGATGATATCCAAAATGCCATCTCCAGATACTTTGTTCAAAAACCAATTGATTTTTATCGATCCGGCATTGAAAATTTGCACACTAGATGGCAAAAGGTTGTTGATAACGAGGGTGATTACATCATTGATTAAAAATAAAACTTCTTATAAATTTATTTGTTTGAATTTAATGTAAAAAAACATTACTTTCCGGTCCCCCTAATATAAGGAAAGGAGAGCAATAAATCTTTCCAAAAGATTCTATTCTATAGAGGGGAATTGAATCGTTCCAAATTATTCTATTCTAAGGGGAGGAGGAATAGAATTCCAAGAAAAGGACCAATATAATATAGTTCCAAAGGATTCTATTCTAAGGAAATGACCAATATAATCGTTCCAGAGGATTATATTCCAAGGAAATTACCAATATAATATTTATAAAGGTTGAAAGAATCCATGAATTCTTTCAACCAATAGATGTGGTTATTTAGTCATGATGGTGTTGTGGAGTAAAAGGAATACTTACACTTCTCGGAAATTGCGTGACGCTCAGAGTTAAAAATAATGAATATTTTCTCAATATTGTTTATTGCCACTATAAATATCTGCCGGATCCAGGTAAATGGAGATGTGTCACTTCTCTGCCTTATAGCAATCTATGTTCGGTATGATCCTGAGTCTTTTGCGCCCCTTGTGACGCCAGTGGCCGCTTTCACATCTTCCGAGAACTCTCGATTATTTCGGTTTCGTGACATCTGACGATAGAAATTATGACATTGTCTTGCGCTGACAAGACGAAACGCAATTACAGCATTATTGATTTTTAAATAACCCCATTAGTGCAAAAAGTCTCCATCCTTATGTAAACGATTCTTACAAAAAAAGGTGAAAGATTTTTCTCCACTTAGTTTGCTTGTTTATTTTATAAGTAGCTATCCAAAAATCGATTTGTCAATATTCGGGAGGGAATAGCTTTCAGAAGTTTATTCTAGCTTCAGATTTGAACACAGTATGACGCATTCTTAGTTAAGTGAAAAACCTTCCAGATGAGGGAATTCTTATCTAACTGGAAACGGTTGCACTTTGGCCGTTGCCTTGCAAAGAAGCCTCACATGGATTTCCCTACGATTGTCACAGCTGGTGAGCCTAGCGTCGATGTAAAGAAGATTTTGAAGCCTATTTTGATTCTGTTCATGCTGTGCGGCATAGACGTGAATAGGTCCTGCAAAAGGTACACGGTCGTGGCGCTTTCGGTGTTCTTTCACGTCATGTCTTTGGGGATCATCACTTTCAAAACTTTCTGTCTGATTCATGCTTTTCGGTGGAATCTCCTGGTGACGATGACCATGAAAGTAACAGCTTTGATTCTGTGGTGGGTGGTCCGCAGCAAGATGGAGAGTATCCGAAACCTGATAGAGGATATCGAAAGCCTTAGGGAGGACCTCAGCTGGGAGAGCCACCAGATGCTCTTAAGATTTTCGAGAACTGCCGCCATCTGCGCTGGAACCTTCATGTGTCTTCAGCCTGGCCTGCTGGCCTTGCGTTTCTTCATGCCCAAAGGAAACATACCCATTTGCGTCTTACTGCAGCAACCAGAAGACGTAGAGGCATGGGGAGTGTTCTGTGTCTTGCTTCACGAATTCTCCAGCGTGTACGTCAACACCAGCATCACTTATGCCGTGGCTGTCCTCTACTTCGTATACTGCTGCTTCTTTTCCTCCTGTCTCAGCGAGAGAGAGCGATCGAAGCACCACACCATCAAAGTGTTCGAGAGGGTTCTCGAGATCTTCAAGCGCATCGAAGACGTGCTCTCGGTCTGCATTCTGATCGTCTTCGTGCACTTCCTGTTCAGTCTCTTCAAGGACATTGTGATTCTCATTTTCGTGCTCAGGAATAAACTGTTCCGAATGATGTACGCCTACGTCATCGATTTCATGGTGAACGCTCTACTCACTGTAACTGTTGTGATGTCTGCGGAAGGCGTCCAAAAGAGAGCGAACGTCTTGCGTGAATCTCTTCTGTCTTTTCCGGATTCTGCCGTAGGCTGTTCGTGCAAGCAGTACATGTGGATCTCTGCAGTTCGCCGACATATCAAACTGAGCGCTTGGGGTATGTTTGATTTGAAGAAACCTTTGCTTCTCACCATTGGTGCGTGGCTACTGACGTATGGAGTGATAATACTGCAGTTTTCCAACAATTGAGCAGAAGGACAATATACGAGGTCTGTCCGGAAAGTGTCTTGTTGCTAATACGAGAACGGTTTGTAACTATGATGTCTGTGGAGAGTGTTCAAAAGTGAGCGAACCTCCTGCGTGAATCTCTTCTGTCTTTTCCGGATTCTGCCGTAGGCTGTTCGTGCAAGCAGTACATGAGGATCTCTGCAGTTCGCCGACATATCAAACCGAGCGCAAATGAATAATTCATTTCAACAAGAAATTAATTGCTCCTTAATAATCTGTCTCATTCTCTGCAAAACAAAAAGCGTCGAAGGAGGTGTAAGCGTTATTAAAAGTGTTTCAAAAAGCGTTTAAAAAACTGACTTCCAAGTATCTCAGTCAATAGAGGATGTACTCAATTGTCTTTCCTTTTGTCTTTTCGGTACTTTCTCCAAGGGACGTTAGGGCCGTGTGGCCCGGTTGGAAGAGTAACGGACTAGCAACCGGAGGGTTGCGAGTTCGAATCCAACCAAAGACCGTCGTGTACAAAGGTGGCTGGTGCACTTTAAATCTGTCGTGGCCTCAAATGTCCTCACTTTGGCGTGGCGTGGAAGTTTGGATAGTGGGGCGCCAGCTCAGATGTGACGTCATCTGACCGTGGCTCAAAATTACGTGCTGTAATCTTTCCCTTCGGGAGATGATGCCGGGGCCGTCGTGGCTCAGTGGGTATGTCCACTGCGCTAGCAACCTTCGAGTTGTAGGCGGCGCAGGTTTGATTCCTGTCAGGTGCATTCTTCCCTGGGTGTATTTCTCTCTTCTGTGTCAGTAAAACTTTCATTGTTTGTGTGTCTATTACTTGATATTTTGTGTCTGATGCAGTATGGCCAAACATGACCCTTGCGCCTTAAATCCACAACAAACCAAACTCGGACCGTTGCCAATAGCCCAAGTTGTGTTGCTCCAGTGGGCGTTAATTAAACATCTGCCTACCAAGGGACGTTAGGCGAATCACAGTTCTACCTGTTACTGCATTATCAAAATAATAGTTCTTCGTTATCTGTGATTGCTGGAACAGTGATTGAGAATATCAGTGATTCAGTAGCAATGATTGAGGGCTAAGTGATCTAAACTGATATACGCTCATGTCCAAAATTATCTTTACTTGCATAAAATCACGGATTTCTCAGAAACTGTGAACTATAATTTTATGAATTTGTGTGAAATGATACATAACCTCATAACACATAAATACAAAAGAAAAAAATTTAAGAGCACTGCATATGATATAAAACTGTAGCATGAAACAATAAAAATGGCAATAATATGTGATAAAAAGAGTTCAGAAAAAAATTAAGGCTTATGAATTTAATATGGAATGTGATCTCCCCTGACGTGTATACACATATCACAACGTGTTTTAATGCAGGCAATAATGTTAACCACAGTTTGGGGAATTAAGTTCCACTCCTCCAGCAATGAGGTCTTCAGGGCATTTATATATCTAGGAGGAGGATGTCTTCGTGCAACTGCTTTTACCAAGGTAGTCTCATAAGTTCTCTATCGGGTTCAGATTAGGAGATTTTGCTGGCCACGGTATTCGATCAATGGCTTCACTTTCAACGAATTCGTCAACGACTTTTGCTCGATGTGGACGAGCATTATCATCCATAAATAAAAAGTCAGATCCATATGCACCTCTGAAAAGTCATACGTAAGTTTCTAAGACCTCATATCGATATCTCTGGCCGGTCACAGATCCTCTGTTGAAAACGTGTAGGGGCGTACGTCCATCGATCATTATTCCGCCCCATACCATCACACCTGCACTACTGAAACGGTCACGTCCTATAATGTTCGAAGGAAGATTTCGCGTTCCTGACTCCCTCCAGATGTAAACACGTTTAGAATCAGATGTTAAACTAAACCTCGACTCATCAGTAAAGAGAACATGGGTCCATTGGTGTTCACTCCAGTTCTGATGTTCTTTGCACCAATTAAAGCTATCCCTCTTTTGTTGTGTATACAGTGAAACACATACCCTTGGCTTTCTGGCATAAAGGCCTTTTTCATTAAGCCTTCTGTATACAATTTGCCGTGATACAACAGTTCCAGTGGCGGCTGCAATCTCTGAACTTAAATACCGAGCAGTAGATTTCCTGTTACGATGGGCAGTTATTGCCAGATATCGATCTCGAGAAGCAGTTATTATTCGTTTACGACCTTGTCTAGGCCTCCTTACAACAGTTTGAGTTCTG
The DNA here is from genome assembly GCA_933210815.1 of Meta bourneti. Taxonomy (NCBI): domain Eukaryota; kingdom Metazoa; phylum Arthropoda; class Arachnida; order Araneae; family Tetragnathidae; genus Meta; species Meta bourneti. Next base: position 90,957,546 of record OW119926.1, read on the forward strand.
AAATTGTTTCCATAGCGTAGACTGGCTGTCTTGAAATATTCACACATCTCGCTGCTTCCATGATTGTCTGCCCTGCTTCTAAACGGCCGATTATTCGCCACTTCACAGATTCTTCCAAATGATACTTCGGAGTCGTAACAAACCGTTTTGAGTCCTTACACACTGAAATCAAACGCTGTATTGCAGAAATTCACTCAGATATTCACTTTGCGCAAAGCACTTGATTCACCATCGGATGATGTAACGCCTTGATTTGCATATCAGAAACCGTTTGATCACTTTTGATTGGATAATGCTAATTAGGCTTGTTTTTCAGACATTCCCTGCAAAAATGGATTACATCGATTGGATATTTCGTGTAATATTATTTTTGGGTATGTAAATATAAATTTGGACATGAGTGTAGTTTAACCCCTTGACAGTTGAAAGGAAAGATCAGAAGGAAAAGTTTTTAGAATTTGCTATTTCAAATGACAAATTAATTATTGATATTCAACTTTTCCAAATTATCCATTTATTTATATTTTATATTGTGAACACATGAGCTATTAAATGTGTTTCATTCTGTTTTTAGTTAAAACAAAATATTCTTTATGAATACATCTAAATTGTTTTCAATTATAAAATAATGAATTATGTGTATACAAATGGGATTAGCTTAAAATAGGTACCGATGAAAGATTTTACGAATTGAATGAGACTAAATCAGGGTCATTAGGTGATTATTTGGATTTCCTAGTGGAATTCCAAATAGAACAAGAGCATGGCTGTATACTGATTTTCTTTTACACTGAAACATTTTTTATTCTATAAGACAATTCCACACGCTTTAGTTTTGTCTGCATTTCGTTGTTGCAGTAAGAGTTGAAAGAGAGACAGAGCGAGAGGAAGAGTCAAAAATGGATGAAGGTAATGTGATTGAAATACAATCAAAGTAAAATTTTTTTAATGGAGGCATTTTTCATGTTTTTAAAATTTTCATAACTTGTAATTAACAATACTTCATTTAAAGTAGCTCTACTAAACAATTAACTCTATTTCCATACAAAACATTTCATTCTTTATAAGATATGTATAAAAGTGTGCAAAAAAACTAATAGGAAATCAAAGGCACAAAGACAATCTATCACACTTTAAATTCGCCATTTATTTCTGAGACATAATGTCTATTACATTTCTTTATTGTTTTACAAGTTTCTGCATTCCCTTAAAGTTGATTCTTAAAAAGAAGCAATTTTAGGGGTAGGTAGATATTTTAATTAACGTCACACTGGAGCAACACAACGGGCTATTGGAGACGGCAATTTTAAGGGGGAATTAACACAATGATGTAAATAGCGATAATGAATAAATTCTGAAATATCGCAATGGAAGAACAATTTTTATGGTTGAATGTTTTATTTTTTGGAGGGTAATTTTATTGCTTCAATCATAAAATTTAAATATTACTTTTTTGGAATTTCTTGTCAGTAATGCATTTTTAAAACAAATAGAAATTTTACCACTTTATAGTTTTAAAATAAATATACTTTTACACAGCTTATGAATATCTGAGTTTTAGAGAAAATCTCTACCTCCACATCTTGATTAGTATTTTAGAAATATTGTATAGTATATAAATGAAACTATGGAGCAGAGATTGATGATAAAAGTCAAAAGTTACTGGAAAAAAGGAAAACATTTTCACTATGATAGGAAAATGAGATAAAATTAAGAAATGGATAGAAGTTAGAAAGGATAATATTGATGCAATTTAGACGCCAATTCTCGTTTCAGAAGCGAGGGTAATATGGAGAATACAAATGTTAAATCTGAATGTACTAAAGAAGTTAGGAAAAAAAGGATATACACATTTAGTGTTTATTGAGAAAAAGAGTCATCTTTAGGTTAAAGAATTATAGGCCTAAAATAAAGAAGCTTCTCCGCTAAATAAATATTTAAAATTTTGTTTAAATGGTAGATTTATTAAGTGGTATTATGGTAGATTGAATGAAAAAAAATTAAAGGCTACTTCAGTTTTTGTGGATAAAAAAATAACATGGAGTTTGAACTGAATTCTTTGGAGTTGTAAGCCACGACGTTGCCGACTCATATGTAGTGTAGTTACTATTTGAAGTACTAAAGGATCGAAAAGCAGCATCCTCCGTTCACAACCAACCACTCAGATTCAGTCAACTTAGAATCACAATCACAAGATATTTTCCGGTAGCAATCACAGATAGAACTGTTACTGTGAAACCACAATTAGCAACATCAATTCTTCCACCTAAGGTTCCATAGGTCAAGGAGACAACCTCCTGTTGACAGCAGCGCACATCTTTCATTCATCACAGCCAAAAATAAACAAGTTACCTGCACAGGTAAGTCAGCGTTTGTGGAAGACTCTATTGATAGTGGCACCGGTTTTGCCGGTGTATGTAACGCCCTTTAAAAGCTTGCTTCCATAACTCGCAGTCGATCTTTTCTTTTATCAAGATAATGTAATAGCCCTGCTCCAGTGCGACGTTAATTTAACTAGTCCCTACCTACTTTATCAAAGTGACGCTACAAACACTATTCATTCACATTTTGTCTTCCTGAATATTAATTTTGGTCAATTAATTTGAAGAATGAATATTTTCCTTAAGAATCAACATCAATACTATTTTAATTTCTAGTGTGTGTTTATTATTTTATTGAAAATATTGTAAACACGTGCTTATCAACATTATTAAAATATGTATGTAGGTTTGTGTAATACAACAAATTTTCATCTGTTATAATTCTTGTTGAAAGTAGTGTTAGGAACTGATTTCTTGGATTACATTTAATGAGTATTTTAATCTTCGTTTCGAGTTTCAACGTCTTTGATTTCCACCTCAAAAAGCCCACCAGGGAATGTGAACTCCTGATCATTTTCAGTTTTTAATAGTTTCTTACTAGGATTGGATGATGGTGTTTATCTGGTGCAATGGGTGCATTCAACACCGATACTTAACTTCAATGGTCGGTCCCTTTGGATAGGTAGACCCCTTTGGATTTGGTTAATTAACTTCACACTGGAAGTCTAAGCTGTCACCGCACTCTCCAAACTTCCACACCACGCCTACACGAGGACATTTCAGGCCACGAGAGATTGAACGTGCACCAGCCCCCGTGCAAACGACGGTCTTTGGCTGGACCGAGTTTCGAACTCGCTACCCTCCAGTTGCTCTTCCAACTGGGCTACCGCGGCCTCCATTCCCCTTGGGATTGATCCCGGATCGCAGTCAATAGCCCGTTGTGAGGCTCCAGTGCGATGTAAATTCATCTACCTACATACCTCCAATGGATACTAGTGTCCAGTCTAGATAGCAAGAGCAGTTACTCCTTCGGCATGATCTATTGTACTCTACTCACTTTTACGCCTTTGTAAACAACTGCTCAAGCTTTGAGACAGCGTTTGGATCATCCATAAAGGGTTGCCGAGATTAGCCACAAGTGCGGCTTTTGAGCTCCTTTTTAATTGGGGGGGGGGTATTTCAATTAACGTCACACTGGAGCTACACAATGGGCTATTGGTGACGGTCCGGGATCAATCCCAAAGGGAAAGATCCGAGGACAACACCACGTAATTTTGAACCACGGTCAGATGACGAGGCAACACCTGAGATGGCACCCAACTCTCCAAACTTCCACACCACGCCAACGTGAGGACATTTGAGGCCACGACAGATTTAACGTGCACCAGCCCCCTTCCTTTCGCGAAAGGAGTGACGCTGTTCGAAGTTAGTAATATGTTCTATAATCTATATAACAAATTCCAATGCTGGAAAAGGCGGGCTTTGATTCCGATCGGAAACGCTTCCCCTCTAAACGCACTAGGGGCCGTTGTGGCTCAGTGCGTATACCCATTCTACTAGCAATCTTCGAGTTGTAGGCGGCGCAGGTCCATTCCTTCCTGTGATTTTTCTCTTCTGTGACAATAACACTTTCACTGTGTGTGTCTATTACCTGGCGCTTCATGGCCAAATATGGCCCTTGCGCCATAAAACCCCCCAAATTTGGATATTATCGCCAGAGGGAACAAAGGATTGAAGCAAAGATGGGATCGCACTAAGAACGGCACACTTTTCGATATGTGTGGTGCGCTTCATTTGGATTTAGGTAGTCAATCCAAATTATTAATAAACGGTGTGCAGATACGCATCAAGTTAGCAAAAGCGAAACACGCGTTCACCCTATTAGCAAATAACGGTGAGTACAGCCTTAATATTGAAAATATCAGTCTCTTTGTGAGACGATGTGAAGTGTCAAGTTCAATACTGATTGGACATGAGAAGGCATTGGAACATTCTCTCGTTCAAATGCCATTTACAAGAATTGAAATGAAAACATTCACGCTGAGCTCGGGGCTAAAAAGCGTTACGATACCAAATGCAGTCAACGGTGCACTTCCTAGTCGGATCATTTTGACTATGATATCCAATTCTGCCATTTAACGGTGATTTTAAAAAGAATCCTTTTAATTTTAAAAATTATAACCTGAACCATGCTTCTCTGGCAGAACGGTGTACAGATCCCGGCCACCGCTTATGCGAAAAATCTTTATGCTCGAAATTATTCGAGTTTGTTTACAGATCTTGGTAAACATGACACGAGCATAACATTCAATGAGTATAAACATAATTTATGTTTTTTACGTATTCGATCTCACTCAAGACTATTACGCTAGCGATCCATATGCAAACGTTAACTCGAAGTGGTGATATATCGATTCATCTAAAGTTTGAGACAGATCTCGACGAAACGGTTACATTGATAGCATATATGGAAATGCAAGCTCGCATAGAAATTGATAAAAAGCAGAAACATCTTTACTGACTATTAAAATCATGGACACCTCGATGTTGATTAGACTTGCGTACAGCGATCAGAACTACGTTCGGAGATGTATTCGCAAGCGATATGCTTCCTTCAAAAAGAATGCACTATCGTTCCTTCGTCGTGAACACCGATTCTGCACATTGTGAAGGACAACAATGGCAAGCTATGTATTTTGATGAAAAAAAGATACTGCACATTCTTTTGCTTTTATGGCACACCACCCGCTCACAATATCAAATCCTCCTTAATCAAAAATTCAACTCAACTTGAGTGGAATCGACAGACGCTGCAACATTTTAAAACCAGATCGTGTGAACTATTTTGTCTCTATTTCTTATGGCATATCACGAGAGGGTTATCCATTAACAGATTACGAGTGTCAGATGCATGCGAAAACGAACGAATTGTTCAAAGTTTTGCTCATCAACGGTTCAAAATCGGTAGTATACCAGAACTGTCTTATAATCAATATTGTCAACCTCTTCGTAACGCGTCAAAGAATCGACACGAATGAACTAGTGTTAATAAATACACTATCACAAACCGCAAATAAAGTTATTCAACGGTTCACCATGGAACGATATGGTTATCTCATTCTGAACGCATGTGATAAAAAGGTTAAAAGCGTGAATAACGTATTATTTGATGATATCGTAAATTGCGTGCAGAGCGGAATACTACAAAAGATCAACGAAGATAAACTGCTCGTTTATTTTCAAATTTTAGAAAATTCAGAAACGATTAAATTGATGCAGAGATCCGATTAGCTGTAGGTATGGATACATGTACTTGTGTCAACCTTGTGATTATGAGCAGTATATGATTCTTGAAACTGCGTCCGATATTTTGCTTTCTAACTTACTGGATTGCATTAGCTCTATCAAATTTGGGCCACTGCAAACATTGGTTCAGTGACGGATGTCCCTTCATCTTGGCTGACGCGTCAAAAACAGGGCAAGAATAGGTGTAGAACTGCTTTCCTTTAAAACTGGTCTGTGAGGCAAGTAATTTCCTGACACTCCAACTTCTGATGTAGTAACTTCTTCAATTATCCCTTCATCCAGCCATTGCAAAAGGATACTCTCATATGCATCATATAAATTTTTAGAAAGAAGTTTAGCAGTTGACGATTCCAATTTTCTTTTAGCTAGTTCTAAGTTGTCTGGTAATGGTACACAATTGTCTAACCAAGGCAGATGAACTTCATAACGTTTTTCTTCAGTGCATCTCACTGTTTGAAGGAAATGTTCTCTAATAAAATTATCCTGCTCTTGTTTCGAAAGCTTTTCAATAGGATCCTTGATCCCTATAGAGTCCAACTTCCACAACTCTGAAACATCCGCTTCTTTGACAAAAAGTAAAGTAACTAACATTGCGTTACTTGAATGTACCTCACTCTCAGGTACTTCCCCTAACAAAGTCCAGCCGAGCAGAGTTTCTATAGCCACTAATCCGCAAGACAAAACTTTACGCTTCCCTGTCATGAGTTTTCCTAAAATGTCCGCGCCAATGAGAACTTGGACTGGTTGGGGCTCATTTCCGACATCTGTCAACGCGATATTCATTCTTTGAAGGTCTTCCAACCATGGACCTGAATTAACAGGAGTAATGCTGTCACATATGGATGACTGATCTAGTGCTTCAAAGTTGCAAGTAAAATTGTTTTTGACGTTCCTTAATCTTATTTTGTAGCACATGTGATCACATTGCGCCGACTTGCCTCCACCAAACAGAGAGTGTATTAGAGTCTCTTTTCGCACTGGAATGTAACCCATTTCTTCAGCAACATCTTTTGAAACGTATGACCTTTGTGACCCGGAATCTAAGAGGGCCCTGATTAGAATCTCCTTTTTATCTGTTATCATCTTCACCTTCAGAGTTTGGAGGAACACCTTAGGACCAAGACTGATGTATATTAACTTCACTATTTGGCACTTTTTCTGCACCCCTTTTCTCTGATTTTGGGCATCAAGTTTGCCACACATCAAAGGGGGACATGCTTTTTCCCACAAATCACGCATTTCAAGAAAACTCGACATTTACGAACCGGGTGCCCTGGTGTCAAGCAAGCAAAACAACATTGTTTTTCTTTTAAAACGTTCTGTCTCTCAGCCAAACTCATTTTCTGAGCTGAAAAACAGTCCACGCTGATATGTTTTCCCATACAGAAGACACATGACTTTTTGGCATCTTTCGAGGAAGTGTATAATAAACTAGAAGCAGTAGGTATCTTCTCTTGTGAGAATGAGCTCCTTTTTTTCTTTTAAATATCTGAGTATTTTCACTTTCACTCAAGCCATGGCTAAATTTATTCTTTCTTCACCCTCAACTTCTATCCCAAGAAAGGTCATCAGATTAGTCAAATGTTCCCTAGCATCAGTGGAGGAAGATGAAGGACTTCTGTTCCAAGCTTTCAGAAAATCTTCAGGAAAGCATGACTCGACCATGGGATATAAAATGGATGCACATTTGTCCGTTATTACACCCAATGTTTCTAGAGCCCTGAGATATGACTCAAGCTTATCATATAATGACGTCATTGAACATTTTTCTGAACTGAAATTATGAGCTTCAATAATTCTCTCACATAAACTTCAACCAAAAGATCTTTGCCGAACCGAGCTTTTAAACTTTCAACTGCTTTGGCATAGTTAGCGCCAGTTGGCGGAAAACTTTCTACAACTTCTCGCGCTCGTGATCCAGTAACAGTTGCTTGAACTAGGTATTGAAATTTATTTTCTGGCGCGATGTCTTCATCCTTATGAATGTGTTCAAACTGACTTCAAAAAGGTAGCCAATCTTTGATGCTGCCGCTAAACTGTCTAAACTCCAATTTTTGGCAGGTTAAATTTCTTTTTAGCATTAGTGACATCGGGAGCAGTCAATTGAGTCTCACCTCGACTCAATGTTTGTGCTTGGATTCTCGCCAATTCTAATTCGTACTCCTTTCTTCTTTTTGTTTGCGCTCTTCCTCTTTTTGTTTGCACTCTTCTTCCTTTTGCTTTCGTTCGATAACAGTCGTGACTAAGATATCTGCCACAAATTGTGGATCTCGCCCATACTCTTTACTTTTCAAAATAAGATCCTTTAGTTCGGAAACGTTTATCTTAGAAGGCAAAATCTCACCGATTTCTTCCACCACAAACAATAAATCTTCTTTCTTGAAACCCTTCGCTGCTTGAAACATCTTAAAATCCTATAAGTGTCCTGTCACGGACGCCAATTTGTTTTGTTTGGACGCTTATTTTCAAGCAAAATACATAAACTTCAAATGAACCCCTGGTTCTGCAAATGAAGTACAGGTAAAAGGCGATTCAATACAAACACTTATTTATTAATAAAATGAGGAAAAAATTTTACAAAAGACATCAACTGCTACATTTTCGTTGGAGTTAGAGATCAGTACTTTTTTGAACGTTGCCAAAATCTAAGTAATGAAAAAAGGTTTCATATTATATAAAGCGCTGTTGCCAGAAAATTCAAGACTTGCGGAAAACTAAAATTATTTGTAAGACACAACAATCAGTGCGAAAGCTTATGGTTTGGAAGTTCCTCGTATATCCAATCGGAAAGTAAAAATTGGATATTACAAAATTTTTGAGTGACGAACTCTTGAGAGAGCTCAATGAATAAAGTGAAAAGCTATGACGAAGGGAATGCCTGCAATGTGTAAAATACGAAGAATCGTGTCAGAACACGTTTCTAACTTTATGAGCTATAAGTACATTCTCTAGTAGGAATTTCATCATTTGAATTCCAACATGGAACGGTATGGATATCTCGTTCAAAGCTCGCCGAAAACGTATGATTATATTCATCACGAATTGTACAATAGTGTTTGATTGTGTCCAAAGTGTATTGTCATGTCTGGGACTAAATCAGGAAAAATGTGTGCCATTTTAACACTAGATTTACCACACCAGTCAAAATGACTGGTTTTACAATTTTATTTTAAAATTCTTACTTCACCTTAATTTGTTTTTGAAACGATTGTCATGACATTTGTAGCGATAATTAAATGAATATTATTAGGCGGTTAGTTTTATATTTTTATTCAAAATCAAAAAGTTTTTGAATATCATCGGTACTTATACCAAACCAGTCAAAATGACTGGTGCATTTTGCTATGTGATGGAACGAGTTTTGCGCAGTTATAATAAATTATAAATACTGCGTAATTGTAGCACGATAAAAAAAATGTCATGCGGGTGATAATTACAGAATTCGTGATAAATTTTCAGTCGTTGATTGAATTTTGAGGAGTGTTGGCTGTGGACCTTTGTTTAGAAAACTGGAAAGAAACATTTCTTTGGATACTGAAATATTGTATATTCTTTGGTAAGAAAACTAAATACAGAGAGAAATATTATCCTATTATTAGTTTCAAATTATTTTTATAATTATCGCTAGGCCCCAAAAATGACAACACGAAAGAAATCTTCAGTGTTTTTGGAAAATATCACCGACATACCTTTGGTTGTTGAAAATGATGAGCTTTATGATAGCGAATTATTAGATAACCAAAGTGATCCACACGGCAGGAACAATAAACATGTTGAATATCGAGAGTAGTGATAGCGATATTTCTGATAAGAGCAAGAAATAGTGAATTTAATCCATGAGGATGACAAAGAACATGGATTTGGAGTGTGCCATTTACATCATATGGCACCGAATAAAAAACTTTCCCTGTATGGAAGTGGACTTATTTTATACTCGAATATTTTACAATATATTGAAGCTGCAAGTGTCTTTGCCAGCTAGAAATGAACTTTCCGAACCGCTCACTCAAGTATGGTTACTTTCAAATTTTAAGTGAGAACGAGCTTGTTAACCTGTTAAAAATGTAAACAATGCCTGCGAGCTTGTCGACAACTGAAACTGTAAGGTAAAAAATGTACTCACCACTGGTTTCTGTTTAAAATAAAAATGTGTTCAAGAAATTGTTTTGTCTCCTTTTAGAACAAGTACAGGGTGTAGTAAAACATACAATTTTCATCTACGTGGTACTGACACCGATAATTCTATAACCAGTAACAGCTTTTAAAATAAGTACAGGCTGTAGTAAAACATACAATTTTCATCTACGAGGTACTGACAACAATAATTCTATAACCGGTACCAGTACCATATAGATGGAAAGCGCATGAAGAATTTTTCGTAGGAGACCGGTATCAGTATCATGTCAATGGAAAGCACATTTCGTAGGACAAAAAATAGTAATGAACTTACGAAAAATGATTCAGCTCTTCTGTTGTCGCATCTCTGGTGAAAATTCGTTGACGAAAGTTACTTTCTACCGTTTACTAAAGCGATTTAATTTCACCACTTACAATGACTGAGATAATCTCCGCTAAATTTCCTCATAATTAGAAATGAACAATAATTAATATTTACCCCTTGACAGTGTGTTGTAGATCCAGAATCGATAGCTTCAATCTCGTTCCAGTTGGGTTGGCCATAGCTTGAAGAAACAGCACACATGCTGTTTGAATTTATAACAGCGAACAGTATGGTGCTTTTTCTTCATGCCTTTATTTCTTATCAGGTTACATTATATATATAGAATTAGATCATACAAAGAGTGTATATATTTATGCATAAAATAATATATCAATACAATGTGTCCTTGCAAAACAAAGAATATCTTTACAAATTTCAAACAAAAAATATACTTTTCAGGTTATATGACTACGATAGAGAATAATGTCCAAATGATTTCGAATGAATTCCATCCTAAGACAAAACTTTTTTATCATAGAAACATGAAAGCGAAACTTTGTTCTGTAGAACAAAGTTCTCAACATGTTTCTTGCTTTGAATAAAACATTGTTCATAATGTAAGACTTTCGAGTTCAATAATACATCTTTATAAGTTTCGCATGTTACATTTTTTAGTACAGCGCTTTTAACTCCTTTCGCTTTTTTCTTACTTATACCCTCACAGGTATAGAGTTTACATCTCAGACCTACAAACTCGTCAATTGGTACATCTTGCGTTTCAGACTTAACAATCCTAATTTCTCTTTATTCTCTTCTGAGAACAAAAAATGATGTTTGGAAAAATTGCTAGTATCCATGATATCGGAAAAATTATGTTTTAAATCTTGATAGACATCCTCCGTATAAATTTGTAAGTATAGGGAATCTGTCAGAATAAAGCAAATGACAATTGTTCTGATAAATGCTTTTGAAACAATTATAGAACAAGCAATACATGTGGAGCTTAGCGAGCTCAAGCACAGTATACCCTATGTATATTCGTTTATTGAGAAGTTTGCTTTTTTCAGTTTAAAAATAGCAGTCTTCAGTGACTGATTCAAAATGTTCAAGAGGGTTAGCTAAATATATTTTACATCTTTAGCATTTAACGCAGCTTTTAAGTTCACTTGTTTTCGGAGATTCATTAAAGTTTTTCCATAAAGAGTTTACCATTTTTTTAAAGAAATTTTTTCATTGTCCGAAGATACCTGTTGACATTGTGTGTTATTGAAACAAATGTATTCTTTAAGCCCATTGAGTTTGTGTAAAACACAATATTCTATGAATCTTTTTAAGACAGACCTTGTTTTAAATAGAATTTAAGATTTCTATAATGAACTATATAATTTTTTTTCTCGTAAAAATTTGGTATTAATTTTTTACACTTGGCAACACATTTAAGATTAGATTGATTTATCCTTTTTTGATATGGACTAAACATAGTTTTCAATATTTATATGCTCAGGTGCAAAAGGCAAATCATCATGAAAATCGTGAACTTCTGCTGGATATATCAAATCTACTTCTAGTATAAAACCTGTCAGAGTTAGTTTTTTTCAAGAACATTGAATGAAGATATTTCGTCTTTGGTGAGCCATTTAAAGTTACCTGTCGGAAGACGTGTCATAACATAACTGTAAAGATTATTCGCGTCTAAAGCTAAAATGTAACTTGGATCTTTGTTCAGGTCATAGCTCTGAGGAATGTATGGATTGTTTGCTTTTGCAAAGCGCTTCCCTAAAAAACATATACAGCAGCGTATTGCTGATTCTAGCCCTATATACATATTTATATTAGTAAGCAGTTTAAGTTCAATTTTACATAATTTTAGCCTTGCATTCCAACTTAAGTCGGCTGCAGTTACAAAGTACACTGGATCCAATTGATATAACTTCATACTAGTTCGGCGAAAAGATAAAAATACCTCTGCTAGCATGACAACTTCAACATCTTGATAGTCTTAAATAATCACCAAAATTTTGACACTTAAATGTTTTAAACACAGAAATAGCATGGTCATAATCTACCTGTGATAAAGACTCGTTTGTTAAATTGTTATGAAATGCTTCTATTGGAGGTAAACATGTTTCTCTCAAAACGTATTCGGATTTAAAATAAGCATAAGGGAACACACCTTTTTGTTTGAGCAAACATTTGTTCTTTACATTTTGATAAAACACATTAAAAATTGGAAAATCATGATGAGAGTTCGATAGATTTTCAATTAGATTGTCCAACGAAGCATCCAAAAAACTATAAATTTAAGTTCATCCATGATAAACATGGTGAACTTTTCCATACTCACTGGTATAATGTTTACGCATTTAGAGTAATGTTTCGGAACAATTTTCAATATATGTGAATCATATCCTTTAAGATTATGTATCACAACAGGTATTAAGAACTTAGATTTATAATTCAAGTTGCAAGAGTTATGTGCTAATCCTCTAAATTTACCTGTCATGTGACAATGATCCCGACTTTTCTGTCAGTAATTTTAAATTTCTTCAAACATATGACACACGTTTGAAGAAACTGAAACACTTATGTTTTCCAACATTGGATGAAACACTTGCATTTGTTTTAAAAATCTTACTGCTAATTTTCTGAGAGTTTTAAAGAATTTCATCATCACCATTTTACTACAAAAGTATTCGTGAAAAACTATTTGATCATTTATGTCCGCAGCTAAAAATACTGTAACTGATGGGTGCGTGAATTTCAACTTTGGCGGTGAAACTATTACTCGGATTTGGCAGGACGGTTGCCACCTTTTAGGTAATACATTCGAAATCACAAATATACAAAATGCATGATATGCAGATTTGTAAAAATTTTTAAATTTTAAAATATTATTTTCCTCACTCGGCATAGATATTTTCTGTGGTTTATTATCTCTACATATTCTTTTGTGGACCTTTAAAGTTTGCAGTCTCTGAAAACCTTGCAAGCAATGAAATACAGCTGTCATCAAGGGTTTCAAATGTGTATACAGGTGCCATCAAAAGTCTACTTAGTTGCTAACGACGAATCTGGTGCTGTGACAGCTGCTCTGTCTTCCCGTTCTGTTATGACCCTAGGTCGACCGCTGCCATCCTGACGCTGACATCTGCCGTTCTTGACCCATTCTTGCCAGCATCGTCTAATCATCGCATCGCTTCGACCCACATGTCGAGCGATTTTTCGATTCATCCAACCAGCCTCCTTCAATCCGATAGCACAACCTCTTTCAAACTCTGACATATGCTTGTAATGAGCACGAATGTTTCGGTGAGGCATTGTTACAGTCGAAGTAAGATATCCGCAGTCGAAATTCAATAGAAATTTTGACCAGATTGAGAATCGTTCCTTATATACACCTGCTGAATGTGCAGTTACGATGCGCTGGAGCTCCCACTATTCATTCATTGGACACCAAATTTTAATCATTTTCATATTTGTTCGAAATGTCTTCGCATATGAAATTTCATTACAATTGGACAACTCCTTCTTGATGCGTCAATTTTTTATAACACATACCATTTGAAATTAGTGAACAGCCAGTGCTTTTCATGAGCTCATTCAACTCGTCTGAACCAGATGAATTGCACAAAGGAATTTCAGCAAAAGTATCTTCAAGAGTACCAGACCCCAAATAATTATCTATGACAGCATCAATAGCTGAATCATCAGTTTCAAACTTCACTGGTCTACTATTCTCTTCATATGGATCCAAGACTTGTTCCGAGTTATCAACCTCCATAGCTTCACTTCCATAGGTTTGGGAATTGAAGTCAGATGATCGAGTATTTCGGAGATCAATTAGTATGTCATTGGGATTCACAAATGAAAATTCACACAAGAAATCAAGATCATGCTGTGGGAAAGGAATTGCATGCTTCATGTCCCAGTCTTCTTTCACAATTTGGCTCGAAATATTAGCAGGAGAATCTACTCCACTGCTGTATCCTGATGAGCCCACTGAAGAGGGATCCACTTTAGACACAAAAAGAGTACCCTGATCGACAGAAGGTGGATTAGTATTTTCCACCGTCAGTGAATCAGCATTATCCACTGAAGGTGGATCGATGTCATCCACTGAAGGTGGATCGATGTCATCCACTGAAGGTGGATCGATGTCATCCACTGAAGGTGGATCGATGTCATCCACTGAAGGTGGATCGATGTCATCCACTGAAGGTGGATCGATGTCATCCACTGAAGGTGGATCGATGTCATCCACTGAAGGTGGATCGATGTCATCCACTGAAGGTGGATCGATGTCATCCACTGAAGGTGGATCGATGTCATCCATTGAAGGTGGATCGATGTCATCCATTGAAGGTGGATCGATGTCGTCCACTGAAGGCGAATCAGAGTACTTTTTTACTGCTGTTGCTTTTCGTAGTCTCTTCTTTTCTGGAACAGATAAATTGAAACAATTGACTAAATTGAGAAGAGAAAAAAAAAATCATGCATCATTTTTTGAGATAATCAAAAGTTTTATGCATATATCCTATCAGTTTACTATTGGAATTTTTAATGGTCATAGATATAATTAATTTCATAAACTTTTTTTGCAAATGCCTGACCAATTTGAGCTTGTTATCATCTTCAGTCATCACGGCACTACAAGGGTGGAATTGTGAACCACTTTGCATTACCAGGAGGGGGTTCATGTTGCACCTCACATATGCATCGTACATATTTGGCACAACCTGTTTATAGAGGCCGCACATTCAATCAGGATGGACAATATCCATGCCTAACCCTGGATTTCAACCAGGAACCTTTCAAACCAGCATCCTGACCCCAATTGATTGGCAATTTCATACACTAGGTACGTGAATTAAATAAATTTCAAGACAAAGATAAGTTGATTGGGTTTTATGACATAAGGGCTATATTAGGATTGATTGATTGTTGGGTTTTATGGTGCAAGGCTATATTAGGAATACAAAGCATATCTATACGTATATCACTAACATATGTGGCATAGAAATGGACATTATTGTTGAATGGCAACATGGGATATAAACAATATAAAACCTACTGCTATGGGACTCATTTAAACGAAGCAGCAAAATTACTGAATGATTGATTTAGGCTATGGTTGGTTGCTTTGGAGGTTTTATAAAGCAAGAGCCATTTTTGGACAAGCAATTTGAACTATGGAGCTGAATATTATTGCTACGACTAAATGGAAGAGCTTGTCACTTTAATGAAATTCTTCAGCAGTCTGACAAAAGCAATGAGAAATCTGAAAGATAGAAATCAGCACAGAAAAGAAAATACAAGTTTACTTGTATTAAAAAAGTACTTATAAATTAAGCTTTACAAAAATGCAGAATTGATCGAAGGGGATGGGTTGTTGGATGTTTTTAAGTTTTATGCTGCAAGAGCCATATTTGGCCAAGCTGCGCAATACATAAGACAATGAGGGAAAAAAAAGCAAAATGCAGAAGGGTAGCTGAGGATAAAAATGAAAAGGAGAAAAGATCACTCGGGTACAAGGGAATGGGATGAAATTGAAGATGTTGAATAGAATCATGGTAACATGACCGAGGCATGCTTTTTGCAATGCATTTTATTGGAATTGATAATTAACACCAGTAAAATTAAACGAAATGCTATTATATATTTTTGGATACTTTAATTTCATTTAGAGTGATGAAATCCAATTATGTTAATATGGATTCTGTATTCATAATAAATGGAGAAGTAATGTATGAAATGTGAGTAATGACACTTTGCCATCAACAGCTATAAGTAATTAAGAAAGTTGAGCACAGGTGCTATATATGGGTCTGCTAGTGTTTAATAATGATAATGAAAAATAAACTTAGTTGCAAAACCATATTTTATTTCCTAATTTTTCAGAACTACTTTCTAGCACTGTCAGATAATAAGTAATGAACATCAAAATTGGCAAGGTGTCATTTCAGAATTCCCTTTAGAGGACATCTAGGTTAAAATAGTGTTCAAGACTTACAAAACCACAATTATGAATCCTTTCATAAGTGATCCAAAACGGACAGAGTATCCAAATGAAATTGGTGAAACAGTTGTAAAACGGAATAACTAATATTATTTAGTTATGCGTTAAAGGTAATCTATTGCACTTTTCCAATGCCAGTATTCACAATTTCATAAAAAAATTTACCTGCGAGAAATGAAGAGAAAACATTTTTATCTAAAAATGAAAACCAGACAAATTACACATTTTTAAGTAGAGGAAAACAAATATTTTAGTACTTTGCGTCCTATATTTTGACAACTAAGTCGTTCAGGCATTGATACTATAAGCTAGCCCACTCTTCAATTGTTTTTGCTCGAAATATGATGCAAAGGATAATCTTATAACTTTTCAATAGCAATTAAGTCTGTAGACTAGGGAGGTGTTTCCATGATGTAGGAGCAGTTAAATGGAAGCACCTAACAATTAAGGCTTGGGATCATTTTCGGAAAAAGTAAATGTTACTTTTAATCATGTTTTTTGCACTTTCTTTATTTCTTCTGAGAAAGTTAATAAACACAATGATCTATATTTCATAGTATGTAGTTTACCCATGCCTTATACATTATTACGATACCCACACTCCAATTAATTCTGAACCTCCATCATGTTTTTAACAGTGGATTTAGAATTCTGAGAATCTAGTTTTTAGAGCTTTCCTCGACTTTTCTGATAGATTAGATTTCAAATTTGCATAGATTGCTGACAAGTTAGTCTCATTTTTAAAAAAGCAATTACACAACGAATAATCTGTTTCTTATTCAATTTTGCTATTTGTAAATGTCTTTGCTTCTTTACAGTGCAGGGATTTGCATCTAGTGATTCTTCCAGTCAACCCATAATTTCCAATCACTTTTGAGATAGTTTTCTTTCCTATAACTTAAATACTTCATCAGGAGTTTTGGAATACAAAACTTTTTTTCCATCTATTCTTAAAATGAACTAACATTCATTCTTATTGAACAATTTCCACTAGGCTTTTAAAAATTTGTTGTGATTAAAATGGATATGGTTGATAACTAACAAAAAAAATTTCAGGCTTGTGGCCTTCTTGCCAAAGATTAATCATGAACTAATTTTCATAACCAATCAGATGTTGTATTTAGATTCACTATCTTAATGTTTTATACTTATTATTTAAAGCCTTCTCTATGTTATTTGTTAAGAGGTAGTTTGAGCTGTCCATCCCAGCTCGTTATCAAAAACCTACCTTCGAAATTTTCCCTGTTATGTAAAAGTTTTAGTGATCAAGATACTCAGGAAGACCGAGGCAGGCGTTTCGCAAAATTTCAAGATTTTTAGGAACTGGATTACACCAAAAGGATGTCGGTAAATTAATAAATATTAGATTTCATCTGGGAGTTTGGTACTGAAACTTGCAGCCAATTACCGAACCAAGTAGCAGACTCTCAAAGGTCATCTTCTCAAGGTCAGTCGCTTGACTAAGTTACAAGATGTGGCTGCCTTTAGGAATAGCGAAGTAGATCTCTCAAAAAACCGATGAATCCAAAAAGAGAACAGCTTCCAACTGGGCCTCTCAAGAAACGAAGAGGACACAGGTTACAGAGGATAAGGTTTTGGAGATCAAGGTGGGCTCAGGACCTCCTTTTCTTATTTGTGATTATCTGGTGGGGAATCCAATTAACTTCTTCGATGTCATCTAAGATGAAGGCATGTGCCTGCTGTCCAGAACTTGGGATGAACCAAATCCTAAGAGTTAAACACAGATGTGATTGTCAGCTGCCCCATGTCTAGAGTGAATTGGAAAGAGAGGTTCCAATCGACATGCAACGAACTTTCAGATACGTTATCTTTTTCTTTTTCAGCACTTGAATTCCTGACTTGCCTTCCCTATTTTTTGTTCAGCATTACTTAAACTTGTTTTAATTTAGTTTGTTAATACTTAGCTAGGTAATTGGATTAATTGTCAATATACCTTTTGCCGGCAATATGTGAAATCGATTTGCGTGTTTATTCTTTAAACGTCTGGTCCTTTTTTTGGCAATGCCTTAAATAAGGTGAATTTTAGAATGATCTTTTTCTCAAATATGTCCTTCTTAGTTGTTTAGGTAATCACTGTTCGTCGATACTACAGACATGTTGAATAAATGGTATGTTTGCGTTATAGGCATACCAATAAACTTCGTAGCCAATTTGGTGCATTTTTGCTTATTTCTTGGCACTATTTGTTTCCACACCAGCTTTTTGGTGCCAATTTGGTGTATTTTTGCTTATTTGTTTCCATCCCAGCTTTTTGTTTTTTGACATCACTTGCCAAGAGATGAATGAGTGGAAATATTTCTTGAAGAAACATTCTTCACAAAGAAAGATTGGGTTCGAATAACCACCTAATGAAATTAAATTGACTCGATGCTGAAATGGTTATGTAGCCTTCGTTCATGTCAAGAAAGGTGTCTGAACAAAAACATGGTTTACTGCATCAAGCATTCTTTTTGTAACTGCCATGATTCATTTATTTATGGTGTCAAGAGTTAACATCCATTGAATTCTGGGAATTACAGCTTCAAATGAATCACAACACAACGGTAAATTGGAATTATGTGAGAAGTATGTGCCAATTCTTTGTTATCTCGGTGATGTGGCTTTAACGGAAATGAGTGGTATGACTATAAAGGAAGAGTATCGAATAAATTCCTTTTCAGATATTTAAATTCATATCTTCCTTTTTCCTGTTTTTTAACCCTTATTTTCCTAAAATGTTCATCCATAGTTCTTACATATCTCAGAAGTTTCACTGTATTTGTGAGTTAATATGGGTCAGTGAGAGTTTGCTTGTACAGTTATCGTTCACAATGTTTTTACTTTTATCACTATATCTTAACAGATCCCTAGAAAAATTTGGGATTGATTTATCTCTGGCATTTTTGGAAACAGTCAAAGGAAGAAATGACTTTCAGCTGAACAAAGATTTTCAAACCAACAAAAAATTATTTGAATTTTATAATTATTTTATGAAAAATGTAGAATTCAATTACATTAGGTTGATTTTCAAAAGCAAATTTGTTTATATATCGAATATTTCTTTCTAGATTCATAGTGAAATATAACAGATATGTGGATATCCATATGGTATAGCAATCTACCATACATGAACAAACCAGGTCAAAATATAACTTTAAAAAATTCTAATTTTTTCAGTCCTGTGCTACGCAAATCTCATACCCACAATTTAGTAATCAACCTAAATATTAGAAAAAGTCAACAGTCAATTTTTCATTTTAAGGAAAAAATATACTAGAATGCAAGTTCGAATGGACATGGGATAACTTAATCTGATACTTTTCATAATATTGAGTCAAGTTCTCTGGTTCTTGCTCTAAAAAATCATAAATCTTGTACAAAAAGTAAATACATGAATTACAAGAACTGACAGGTTATTTAGGTGATGAGTTGGATCTTAAAAGAGAATATACCTTTTATCTCACTTTCATTCAGCATTCTGAATATCAATTTACTTCCATGTGAGGGGATCTTTTGAAGAAAGCTTGACTTTTTTAAAGCACAAACTAGAGCTTGCTTGGCTTTGGAGTAGATATATGATTGCTTTTTGAATGCACGCCAATCCTGAAAAAATATTCAGATAAATCAGAATAGCAAACAAGGTATATTTAGAAATCAATCTGATAAAGAATTATGCAAGCGTTATTGAGTTCAAAATCTCCAAATAAAAGAGGTTCTTGAATAACTGACTGTAATGACTACCCTGAGATTTTCTAAAAGATGGTAAAAATTGCAGTCAGGTATACATTATGATTTTTTATGTCCTTTGGAAATTGTTGAAATTTGTACCATTTGAGGAATATCAAAATAAAATTTTAATTTTTGGGATGCATTTGGAAGAGGGTGTTGCATTAGTGGGGGAACCTGAGCCTAGGCTATCTCCGGTTGAAGAACGTTGCTGAACTGGAATACTTGCATTGCTGAAAGTACTTATAGGGTGCAGTAGTCTTGAAGTAGCATCCAATCAGAAGTGCAGGTGGAGTCACGTGATGAACAACTTAACTATTGTGCCAGGGATGTAGGTACAAACAGATGAGGGGAAGGTTGGTGCGAGAAAAAGGTCAAGAGATAACGAAAATGAATCAGGCAGAGTTAAGCAGTGAAAAAAGCTTGTAGGGTGCTAACCAAAGTTAACGTGATTTAACGTTTAAGGATGGCTCTTGGCTGCTTACAATTAACTTGTCGACGAAAGTCATATCTGGGGATTTGCTACATCGCAGTATTGTCAGTTGCTTTCATATTGAAGAACTTTAGGAAATTTATGGAGTTCTAACACATTCAGGTCTTTACGAATTTGAAGGTTCCTATAGAACCATGGAGCGTTAAGAATTATCTTGAGTGTGGAATTTTGAAGGGCTTCAAGTTTTTGTATGTGGGTCTTGCTGCATATCCCCAGACATGACTGGCATAGCTTATTACTAGTCTAAACATGGTTTTATAGAGAAGCACTTTGTTATCGAGATAGTTTGGAATTTCTAACAATTAGTGGGTATAGGATCCCACATCTAGCCCCTAGAAACTTATTTCTAAGGGAGGTTATATGAAATTTCCAGGTTAACCGTGACACCAAGGTATACATTTAAGGGTCCATGAAACATTATTTCCATATAAGGTAAGGGGAGGAAGTTTCCTTTTCCTAGTAAAGAATACTGCTTGGCATTTGTCCACATTTATTTTAGTTTTCCAGGCAATAAGCCAGGACTTAAGTGCTTGGTGGTAGTTTGTAAGTGAGAGTATATCATAATACTCATGGTTTCTTGCTAGTATAGTCGTGTCATCTGCAAACATGCTGAGCATGGTGGAGAAACCCTGAGGTATGTCGTTCACATAAATATTGAATAGTTTGGGTCCTAATATGGAGCCCTGTGGTGTGACTGCCTGAATGTCACGTGTGTTAGAGTTTTTGTTGGCTCGAACGACGAAACACCTATCGGTCAGATAGGAAAGTATTAGTTGTGTGAGTGAGGCAGGAAAGCCTAATGTGTGATGAGTTTATGGATTAATCCAAACCCTGTCGAAAGCGTTTGCTATGCCCAGAAAGACTGCTCCTGTGCTTTGGCCTGTGTCAAAGCTGTCGAGAATAAGCTTCATTACTCGGAACAGTTGATGGGAGGTGGATAACTGTGTTCTGAAATCGAATTGTTGATCCATTAGGATTTTTGCTTGTGAGCAATACTGTTCAAGCCTGACGAAGATTGATTCCGTAGTTGTACTGATGACTGATAATAGGCTGCTAAGCCTGTAGCTATCATCTTTATCAAGTGGTTTTTTTTCGGTTTCAGGATGGGGACAATGACAGCTACTTTCCAGTTTGTGGGGAAATGTCTTATGGACAAAACAGAATTAATTAAATGTGCAATGATGAACTTCAAAGGAAGCTTCATCATTTGGTTGGAGATGCTGTCTATTCCTGGAGCTTTCTTAACTTTCAACTTCCAGACATACTAGTCAACAACTTTGGAGGGTTTGGCAGACTCAATTGTGTCAGATGTGGCGTAGTTTTAAGGAAATTTTCTAGTGATGGGTTAACTCCGTTATTTGTATGGTGGATAGATATATTGTTTCCATGGAATTGTTTCTTCAGGCTGTCAGCAATCATTTTGGCCTTTTCAGTGTCTGTATAGGCTATACTATCTGGGCCTTTAATGGGCGGAATTAATGAGGAAGTTTTCTTAAATTTCTTAACTTGCCCTCCAGAGGGAACCTTCTTCTGCAGACAGTGATGCGAGATAATCAGTCCAATTTTTTGTGAGTACTTATGGATTGAGTCCCTGAACTTATTCTGGGCCTGGTTCATGAGTCTTTTGTGGTTAGGGTCTTTAGTTCTCTCCAAGTCTTTCGGGCTTGGCTTTAACTTGACGTAGTAACCTGAGTTGGGAGGGTAGGGACCTGCCAGGTTGTTTTTCATGCATGACTCTTCCAGTCTCATGATATGCACTGGTGATTGTTTGTGTGATCTCTTTGGCATAGGAGTTAAAGCTCTGCCCCTGAAGAGATGTGCAGTATTGAGTATGGAATGTTGTTCAAGGTGTCAGAAAATGTCTTCCAAATGGTTCGAAAGACACCTTCGTTACTCGAGGCGTGCACTTATGTGTCGAAAAACAATATCACTGGGTTATGGTCACTGGACAGCTTTGAGAGCGATATAATGCTGAGGTATGGGATGTTTCTGATTAACACCAGATCAATTGTTGATGCACTAGTGGAGCCAAATCGAGCGGATTTTTCGGGTGGCAATCTCTAAACCTGCGTTATTTACAAAGGAATAGAGTTGGTTTCTTTGGTATTGCTGCAGCTCCAATGTCAGCTGTGAGCATTTGTGTTTCCAGCTATGATGATGGAACTGTTAAGTCCAAGTAGGGATTCAAGATCTCATGTATAGGTACTTTGTTTTTGATATAGATGGAGACGAGTGTTAGGGGAAGGCAATGTGGTGTAATAGCTATTGCGGTGGCTTCGCAGATGCGAAGCCTGGGTGTTGATAAACTAAAATGTGGAATAGAGCATCTGATGATAAAAATTCTGTCTCCTTTCTGACACATATATTAAAATAAATATTCATAAAAAGTATTGGTAACAAACTGTCATTTTAATAAAGCAGATTTGGCTGAATTTAGAACTTAACCGACAATTTGAATTAAGTGACCTGATTCTACCAAGTCTTGCAGCTTTAAATTATGCACCATCTTAAGAAATACCGTTTACATTGACACCAAACATAAAGTTTTAGCATCTTTATAAAAAATGTTCTTTCTACACCTAATAAATTTTCAAATCTGCTTTGCATATTAAAATTGATAACATAAATTACAATTTTTCCCATATTACAATTAATTAAAAACAAATACAAGTATAATCTGCAATTTTATTAACCTAAAAGCTACTTATCCTTGAGTAAAATAATTACTATATTTAATTAACTTTTCCCAAATTTATAAGCAGCTCCAAACAGCAATTTCATAGATTTCAATTGCTTAATTTAACAGACAGGTTGAATAGGTTGACTTCAAATTTATCAAAAAATAATATCAAAACTGACAACTACAGCATTTTGATGAAACCAGTGCACCACACACAAACACCAATTTTTGTAAGCTGAATCAGATCAAATTTGATTTAGATTCATAACCGAATACAAATAGTGGATTCTTCTGCAAAAGTCACTATGAAATTAATTTAGTTGTCCAGCAAACACATCGCTTTAAAATTGTGATTTCATACAGAATTTCTATACAATAAACAATGTAATTACTCAAATCTATAATGCAAGATAGTTTTGCTAGAAAAAGGTAATTTTTCTAAATAGGAACCAAGAAAGTTTAGAGAAATGAAATTTCCCAGAGTTGGTGTTGGTTTGGGTTTTATGGGGCAAGGTCCAAAGGACAAGCTGTGCCAAATGCAATTCAGCAAAAATACATAAAAGGTTAAGTCTTATCAGCAATAAAAAGTATAATTAAAATATTTATTGAACTATGATGTGTAGTTTAGATGATACAAAATGAGCAAGATAAAAGATGTAATACATGTATGTCACCATTGGTAAAAACAAATTATGAAGGCTAAAAATATAACAGGAGAAAATTGTGATAAAATGAGGTATCCTCATCTTAGTCGACTATTAAAATTCTAATGAAATGGAATTAAAAAATGATGAATCATAACTGGTAAGATGCAGCAGTGATGTAAGAAGGCAAAGAGTGATGCATGTGGAGGGTGACCCAACAAATATGATAAAATTAGGGATAAAATATTAAATAAGCATCGATAAAAATGTCTAAGACCTGCACACGAAGTAAAATCTGATTGATGGTGAGAGGCTCTTGGCAATAGTCTCAATGGAGCTATTTCCATGACCAATAATGCACGACCACTATGTGACTTGAAGTAACTCTCCAAACAAAAGTATCTTATTAAGGCAATGGAAAAACAATGGCACTCTCAAAATCAACTCCAATTCTATCAGAAGTAAATAACATAACCCGGTTTTGAGTTCAGCTCCAACACAAAACTTTTGCATTTGTTAATTAAAATGAAATAAAACTCACTTTCAAAATCTGTTCAACTTCTGCAATCATCTTCTTTGTTTTCCATGGTAACGAGATGCTAAATATCAATTCAGCTGGGTTTTCCATCTTCAGATTTACATATTTCTTCGTAGCCAGACCTTCCATTAAAAATGGAATGATTTGTGAACCTCTTCGACCCATTCTGAAAATTATATTACTGTTAACAAAAACGTTGTGTACTTTATGAGCTGCATGAAACAATTTAAAAACAAGAGTATGAAAACTATTAATCAAACATCAATTATTAATTAAGAAAACGGGTGAGATGTCGAATCCGAGACCATGGCGATTTATCGCCAAACATGGTAACCTTGTTGTTTTGATTAAGCTTTATGACAACCCTATGCAAAAGGTGTTTCGCGTAGGAAAGTCAACATTTTTTTTTTAACGAACATACTGGCTTAGGACGCCATCTTGATTTGGCAACAAAAATTGCTTGGCGACAAACATGTCTCGGATTCTACATCTTTACCAAGAAAACTAACAAGACATACATACCCCTTCCTCCCAGGAAAGGCTCTACACCATGACGGTGAGCTGGGAGGAAGTGGGTCTTGGAAGACATACATTAAAACTTAAGCTTACATGACTTATTTTTTCGAAAAATTACAATTTCAACAAATTTAGTTTAATTTCTTAGCTGAACTAAGCAAAATAAACATTAATCTGTCAGATTCCCAGTTCAATGCAGATCAAATTTTCATTTTATACTACTGCAAAATGAAAGCATAAAATTGGTATTAGCTAAACACAGGAAGAGAATATAGATATCAATCAAAATCTTGTGCCTCTATCCATTTAACACAGCACAGCTTTGGCTGGATTGAGTTTCAAACTCGCGACCCTCAGATTGCTAATCATTTGCTCTTCTAACTGAGCTACAACAGCTCATAGGAGACATGGAGATACTAAGTCAAAATTTTACTTCTGAGATTAACACACTGATGAGGAACATTTTTGAATAAGATCCAATTCTTCTTCCTGTAAATGTTCTCAAAGTACAAATTTAAACATGCAAAAGATATTGTACGAATTTGAGCAATAAATGGGTCCTCATTGTAAACCTAACATTGATTTACTTTATGATAAACCTAACTTAAGTATGGTTACCTAAGAAATTAGACCTATGAATTGGCAAAGTGCATTCCACCAAATGCAGTCTCCCAAAATTGAGTATACAGCAGATTTCTTTAAAAGTTCCAAACTATGAAATAAACAATACTTTGTACATAATTTTTATAATGGCAGAGTACACATTTAAAAAAACACATTGAACTAAATAATTCCACATTTGCTGTTTTTTTTAAACAGGTTTTAAATGCCATAAATTTACAAAATTCAAGATTTCAAAAATAAGTGTACACACTGCCAATTTCATCCAGAAACACGATAAAATGTTAATGTTTTTTCACATATTTTTGCATGAAAAACCACTTTTAAGGCCAAAGGGCAAGGAACAAACAAGAATTTATGTGGTTTTCCTAAATAATTTATCCTGTGTCTCATTGAATTGTTCTTATATTCTGTGCTTTAAATAGCATTCTTTTAAACATTTTTTCCTACTAGGACCACAAGTTTTCAAACACACTGGGGTTTTGAAGTTATCGTAGCATGTATAGTTGATGTTTAAGGTAATAAAAAATTTTAACTGAACTATTTTTGTTCTGTGCCTCTTCTTGCAGATGGTATCTAGACACAAAAAGTTGACTCTTCATCCAAATTTCGCAAAATTTGTTCTTGAATGGAGTTAAGCATCACTCTGCCATGACTTCAATACAAAAAACCTCTAATTAAATTAAACCTCTCCTGTCAGCATACAAGAACCAAACATTTCCATGCTTCAGTGTAGGTAGTGTTCTGCGGAAGCGATTCACTCTTAGGGTTCTGATAAACATATCATCGGTCTTTTACAGCTTAATACATAATATTTTAGTTAAAAAAGCAAATTAAGTTTCTCAAGGTGACGTTATTTAACTTTTTTATTGTTTCTGGATGAAAATTGGCTGAGGGTACGCTCAATTTGTGACCTCGTGGTGCATACTCAATTTCGGAAGCCTTTGTATTTTGTGGCTACGTTTGTTTATCAATCCGTTTGACCTAATGTAAACAGATCAACACATCTTAAATATACTAGTTCCTCTAAATACCAAATATCCGGGTAACCCAAACACAGTTTAATGGAAGCATGCAATTTTGTAGGAAATCTGTAACTATTTTCATCGCATCGTTACACGTAAATTTGGGTATTTCAATTAACGTCACACTGGAGCAACACAATGGGCTATTGGTAACGGTCCGGGATCAATCCCAAAGGGAAAGATCCGAGGACAACACCACGTAATTTTGAACCACGGTCAGATGACGAGGCAACACCTGAGCTGGCACCCCACTCTCCAAACTTCCACACCACGCCAACGTGAGGACATTTGAGGCCACGACAGATTTAACGTGCACCAGCCCCCTTTGTACACGACGGTGTTTGGCTGGATTCGAACTCGCAACCCTTCGGTTGCTAGTTCGTTACTCTTCCAACCGGGACACCGCGGCCCCGTTACACGTAAATATGGGATATGTTCAAGAAACTATAGCATGTGTCAGCGTGGTATTCAGTGTACAGCATAAACGATATATTCTAATAATCGAAGGCTGTTTTGCATGGCAATTTTTTTAAAAT
This sequence comes from Meta bourneti, assembly GCA_933210815.1. Taxonomy (NCBI): domain Eukaryota; kingdom Metazoa; phylum Arthropoda; class Arachnida; order Araneae; family Tetragnathidae; genus Meta; species Meta bourneti. The sequence continues at coordinate 90,984,409 of OW119926.1, forward strand.
TTAAACAGGAAAATAAATCTCATTCACATGCCCGTTCATTTTTGGAGAAAATCCATGAGCTAAATAACATTAAGAAATTTCAATAAAACCTAATAAGATTGTTTGTTCACATGTTTCATTGAAAAGTGGAGTTAAAAATGAACTAATAAGCAAAAGTCAAGTACTTACTTGCTCTTGTTTTCTACCTGAAACGAACCGACTATACACTAGCCAGTACTTCCCCACATCAAATAACACCAATGGCTTTGTGCGGGCGAAATTGGAAACCGAAACTCATTTGGGGGAGGGGGAAACAGTGGCTTGTTCAATCATGCTAACTTTTCAGGGCGTGGCACAGAGCATACAGAGGTATCACTATTGTTCACGAAACACTGTTTAACATCTCAAAACTAAATGTTTGTGAACTACTCAGTTAAAGAAGTAATAATCCGACTTCGAATTTTAAAACACACTCAACATTTATTGGACGAAACACTATATTTACAGAGAAAAAACAACTCATTAGGCAGCCTTTCATTTTCTTCGAACGTACACCTCAAAAACTAAAAGGAACTACTATGGCTGTTGCCAAAAAACAAAAAGGAAAATACACTGCTGCCAGGTTTACAAAAATACTACAGGAAAGTGAAAATATGGAGATACAATTACATGGAGTCACATAATCAAAATAAACATGGAGATACACATTGAGAATACACTGATACACAATAGTATTTAGGGAAGATGAGAGGAATTAATGAACAACTATCATTGGACGTAATGGCAAACGAAACAATATGTAGACTGCAGCGTTCTCATATGCAGAGTATAACAACATTACTATGGCTGTTAATTATAGATTAAAAATAATCTTCTTAACGTGTACAACACATTATTATTTGAAAATACTTTGAGAATTATCGAAGAAATTATGAGTTAGGTAAACTACAAGAACTTTATTTTTCATAACAAAGAAAAACTGTTGCCATTCACAAAAACAAAACTATATTAAACTGTGATAATCGATATAAATTTAAATAAAAATAAAAAATACAACCTTACTTTAACATACTCCCACCTTGTGATGTGGGCATCACAACATAGCTTACATTTCCGATTGAAACTTCAAACACTTGTAACAATTCACAATCACTTAATTTTAACATTGTAAATAATACTAAATACTTTCTATCACATTTAAATACAAATTATATGTTCACAAATCAAGTCTGTTGGGAATTTTTACTACTCTTCCAACTCTAGATGAATATGAGCAGAGACGTAACTAGGCTAGTTTCCACCCGGGGCAAGAACTCGCCTTGGCGCCCCCCACCGACCAACCAAACCAAAACCCTCCCCAACAACACCTAATATCGCCCCACCACATACTAATTCCACTAGTCCAAATTTTTTTATTCAACTTAGATGGTAAATGCTTGATTTTAAAGGTAAATAGATTAATATGCCGTAATTTAATTTTTAGTACAAGATAAAATACCTAATTAATTCTAAGATATTTCATTGACAAATAATCTAAGAGTAGCATGTTTGGTACATTCTTTCACACTTATAATCGCTGCAAATGAAATGAAAAGGTTTTTTCAAATGATATCGGAATATGTGTGGGCTGAATCAAAATCAACAGACTGTTGCTTTAGGATAGGATATTTAATTATGATAAATACAGAGGCTGTTCAGACATTTTTTTGAACGATTTTGATGAGCTGTAAAAAAATTGCACGCTACGAAATAGTTTTATTTTCGAAGCAGTTCAATACTTAAAGTATAGCTTATCGTCTGTTAACTCAAAGTTTTGTTTACTTTCAAAATGGCGCTTTTAAATAAGCAATGGATTGAAGACTTTCCGCTCTTTCAGAAGAGAATTATGCTTATTCAATTATTCAAAAACGCTGTAAAAGTCATGGTTTTTGGATATCTAAAGGTACGATAAGTAATATTATTAATGAGAAAGGAAAAAACGCGTAAAAGTGGAAAAATACTTCCAAGTACGTATCCAAAAAGGAAAAGAATTTCTGAGAATATTTGTAAGGTAAGATCTTTAATTTTAAAAGAGAATCCGCCAAGTCAAAGGACTATTACAAAGTCATTAAAATGTTCTGTTTCAACTGTAAATAAAATAAGTGACAGTGATTTGAATCTTAAAAAGGGCAAAAAACTACAATGTTCATCGTCTATCTCCACGACATATTGCAGAACGCAGAACTCGCAGCAGAATTCTTTATGAGAAGCATTTAGCTGCAGAAAGATGGAAAAATGTGACAATAGAGGAGTTGTGGGTGTATTTAAATGATTGGAATAAAAAAGGACAATTTATTATCATAAAAGAGGAGAAAAATCTTAAAACGTGGTTCAACTTGGTAAATGAGAGCTTTCTCTAAGAGATTTATGATTGTTGCCGGTTTTGCATACAATAGAAAATTAAAAGTAAAAAGAGGGGGAAATGTAAAAATCAACTCCCCTTATTATCAAGACCATATTTTATCCCCAATATTAAAAAAAGAAATACCATATCTTTACCCACAATGCCAACAATTAGTAGAACTGCATCAGGATAAAGCAAGCAGCCACACATCTAAATCCACTATTAAATTCTTTGAAAAATGGAACAAGAATCTTGTATCAAGTCAATACCCTTTACTGATATTCCTGCTAAATCTACAGATGTCTCACTCATGGACTTTTAAAAAGAGCATTATCGAAACGTCGACCGAAAACCATTCAAGGATTTTGGAAAACTGTAGAACAAGAATTAGGAATAATAGATTTTACTCAAGTTATTATCTTGAGTATTATACTTAGACATTTTACACAATCTCTTAATCTATTGACAAAATGTGAAAAAAATTAATCTGAACACAGGAAGCTTGAACTAAAACTTAACTTTACGGACTTTTTCGGCTGCAAACATTTTTACAATGTCCTCAAAAGATAGCTTTGAAGCTAACTTGTGCTCTATTGATATGATGCTCAGGTTGGTTAGTCGTTATCGTCCTGTTAAGTTTGAGGTAATTTTTTATGATCTTTAGTTTTCTAAAATGCCTTTCATTTGAGGCGATTGAGACTGGTATTGTGTGGAAAATTCTCAACGCTGTCGTTATGTTGGTGGACGCGTCTTCAAGTCCGTTCTTGTATATTAACGTCAGAAGACCTGATGGTGTAGCCGTTTTCATATTAGGGCTTAAATCCAAGGCATGATACTTAAAACTCTCCACTTCTATCGCCAGCTAGTCCTGGTCTAAGTCTTCTTTATTTGTGGTAGCTAACTCAAGTGCCTGGTTCTTCAATTCTTCTCCAGTCATTGTTTCAAACCGAGCTCCATTGAGGAAACCAAATAAACTATTCATGTTTTGAATGACTTGAAACCTTTGCCTCAGTTCATTCAGAGTCCGATCTATAATTTGTATAATCAATAATCTGAACTTTTTTCTTCTGAGAATTCATAGATTTCAATTTCGCCCTTCCCATCCAACATCCGCTTCTTCCTCCTCCGTCCTCCTTTAAAATGAGGATCCCCCTATTTTAAGCTTTCCTACTATTTTCTCACACATTCTGCATTTAGCTCTTTTTATAGTTTTTGGTTTTTGTAGTCTGCTAATAAGCTTTCCTCTTCATTTTTTATCATACGTAAATATCTATAGTAAAAAATACTCGGCCAATCCGGCGCCCGGGGCACATGGCCCGTCTGCCCCCCCCCCCCCCCTAGTTACGTCTCTGAATATGAGCCAGCCTCGGGTTTCACAGCCGCAGGAAAAGATGATGACAAGAGTCAGATCTCTTCTTTGGATTACACTTAGCATTTTCCAAAATTTTAGCATCAGAGGCGACTTCTAATGGGTAAATTCGCTGAACAGGTCTCAGAAGTACTGAAGTATAGGTCTGAACTCGAACCAAGCGAACAGTTCCGTCTTTTCCAGGGAGAAGCTCGACGATTCGACCAAGTAGCCAGTTAATTCTCTTGCTATTATCGGAACCCACAAGAACAATCTCTCCAATGGAAATTTGTCGGAGGTTTTTCCTGTTCTCTGCACGTTGTATAAGCAAACCCAAATACTCAGAACAGAATCTATTTCTTAGGTCCTTTTGCAGATTTCGACGATATATGATTCGTCTATTCAAGCTCTGATGATCGGCAGCATCAATATCAGGAACTTTCCACTCAACAATGTCCTGAAGAAACATTGATGGACAGATAGGTTGAAAGTCAGCGTCACTATCTGAAAGATACGTTAACGGTCTTGAATTTATCACAGACTCACAATAACAGAGGACTGTTGTCATTTCCTCGTAGGTCAATTAAGCACGTCCCAATACACGTTTCAGTAAATCCTTCAGGACACGAATCAACCTTTCTCAGAAACCGCCCCACCAGGACGCAGTTGGAGGGTTAAATTTGAACTCGATGGCATTGACTGATCCATGTTTGACCACTCTATTCCAATCCAAGGAAGCCAGAAGATTTCTTGCACCAGTGAAGTTTGTGCCATTATCACAGTGAATAACACAACATCTTCCACGACGAGAAATAAATCGGCGCTGAGCGAGAAGGAAAGATTCTGTTGAAATAGACGTAACCAGTTCAAGGTGGACCGCTCTGTAGGTAGCACACGTAAATAAGGTCACCCATGCCTTTTGATTATCTTTCAGATACAAGGGACCTGCCAAATCAATTCCCGTAACTTGAAAGACAGCAGTGTCCTTTACTCGACCTTCGGGAAGAGTAGATGTCTCAGCTTCAAACCTTTTAGATGTATGCCTGCGGCATACAACACATTTAGACAGCACTTTTTTAACTGTTTTCCGTCCATTCAAAATCCAGTAATGTTCTCGGAGAAGGTTCAAAAGAATCTGTACTTCCGCATGTGAATTCTTTTGATGATGAAAAACAATTAACTTTTCTACCACTTCATGTTGCGCTGGGAGAATCATTGGTCGTTTAAAGTCTTCATGGTCTTTTCTGTTGACAATCTTGATTTTCAAACAAAAAATGTTTTGGTCATCTTTATATACCCTCAGAGTTTTCAACTTCTTGACTTTCTCACCAGTAAATGTGTCCTCTTGAATCATTTGCACAATTCGTCTCTCTGCTTGCTGAAATTCAACTGATGTAAGTTCTCCTTTAATTCTGTATTCATCTACACAGGAGCAATTGTGCTTAAAGCGAAGAACCCAACCTACTAGACGCACAATCTGCTGATAACTCGAAAAATATGAATAGTACCATTTTCTGTCTTACACATCTAGATTATTAGTAATCAATATTGTGGACTTCATCTTTTCCTTTTCAATTTCTTCCTCCTTGCAGTCTACATTTGTAGAAAAACTCACAGGCCATTCTTCTATAGGACTTTTTAACCACAGAGGACCCTCCCACCATCTAGCTGCCAGTAGGTGTCTTGATTTGCAGCCTCTAGAAGGCAGATCAGCCGGGTTGAATTCACCAGAAATATGATTCCAGGAAGAAGAAGAGAGTTTTCTGATCTCTGCAACTCTGTTTCTTACAAAAACAGACCAATTCTCTTCTCTTTTGATCCATGCGAGAACAGTCGTCGAATCGCTCCAGTAGTAGCATGGTACTTGTGACCAATCCAGTGCCTCTACAACAAATTGAGTCAACCTGGCTCCAATTAATGCAGATAGCAATTCTAATCTAGGAATTGTCCCACCCTTCAAGGGGGCAACTCTGGACTTTGCGAAAAGTAAGGATATTTTGACACCTTTTTCTGATTCAAGTCGCAGAAACACAACAGCGGCATAGGCGTCTTTGCTTGCATCGCAAAAGGTATGAATAGTGCAGTTCTGCAAATTATCATCCGTTATATGAAGCCATCTATCAAATTTTATATCTTCTAAAACATGAAGTTCTTAAAACCAATTTAGAAATTCTTTACTAAAAGCTTCAGGAACTTCATCATCCCAACTCAATCCCAATTTCCAAGTTTTCTGCAGTATCAATTATGTGAAAAGCATAACAGCTGCAGTATAACCAAATGGGTCGTAAACTTTCTGAGCAACTGACAACATCATTCTCTTTGTGATAGTGGTGATCTTTAAATCGTCCAACCAGTCCACAGGAAAGAAGACACAATGTGTCTTCTTTTCTGTTTCAAACTTGACCCAAAACCGCTGTTTGGACATCCAAGTCTTCATCACCAGTGTATTCCAACCTCTCAGATTAAATTTTCCCTCGGCCATTACATTCTGGGAAACTTCAATGAACTGCTTTAACTCTTCTTGTGAGCTAAGACTAGCAAGAACATTGTCCACATAGAAACTGTTCAGGAGTTTCTTTATTATGTGATCAACAGGTGAAATCAGCATACATTTTTGGAGGTGATAGTTTATGACAGCACACAAAAGGAATGGGCTGCACTTAACACCAAAGACAACTCTCGCATGAAGAAATGTCTTCAATTGTTTATCTCCCTCTTGGTCCCACCAAAAAAAATCTCAAGTAGTCACAGTCTTCTTTTGTGATACTAATTTGCAGAAAAGCCTTTTCGATGTCGCTCACAACACCATACTTAAACTGTCGAAATTTTTGCAGAATCGATGGAATAAGCTCAATTAAGTTAGGTCCACATTCCAGACATTGATTTAAAGACGGTGAGCCCTTCTCTCTGGCTGAAGCATCAAATACTGGTCGTATTTTAGTTGTACTTTGTTCTTTCACAACAGGTCGGTCTATGTGGTAGGTAATGTTCATGTTCTGTTGCCTCAGTCGAAACCCTTTCAATGATTCCATGCGACATCCAGTCCTTGAAAACTTCATCATATGACGAAAGGATATTTTCTGAATTCAGCTTCCTTGTAGTTGTCTCCAACCTTTTTAATGCAAGTGCTTTATTACTCGGTAGAGGAATGTTTTCATCTGTCCAAGGCAGGGAAACTTCGTAACGCCCTTCTTCATTTACCTTAATTGATTCCTGAAACAGCCTTTTAGCTTGAATTTCCTTTTCCACTTTGCTTTTGGAGACCAAAGGATCCAAAATTCCAATAACATCTAGGCTCCAAAGGTAGGTGACACTAGCTTCTTTCATAAATAACGAAGTGACCACCATTGACATGTTTGGCTCTTTTGGGCCCACTTGAGGGACTTTCCCCATCAAAGTCCATTCCAAGTATGTTTCTACTGCAACTAGACCACATGGCAGAATCTCTCGCCGGCCAGTCAACAGCTTGCCCATTATGTCGGCTCCAACAAGAATGTGAATTTGGGAAGCCTTCTCCGCCACATCTGACAAATTAATTTTCAACTCCTTTAGCTCTTTATTCCATGGTCCCTTCTCCACGGGTGCTACATCACAACAAATGACCCTTTGATCCAGAGCTTCAAAATTACATTTAAATTGGCCATTGAAACTTTCCAACATTATTTTATAGCAATTGTGCTGGACTTCTGTCGATCCGCCAAATAATGCATGGACGATGGTTTCTTTCCGTATTGGCACATATCCCATCTGTCCAGCTACATTCTTTAGGATATATGTTTTTTGAGATCCTGTGTCCAATAAAATGCGTATTTCTCACTCTTTTCCTTCACTAATTAACTTTGCCTTCAAAGTTTGAAGAAAGACATTAGAGCCGTTAATTGACTTTAGAGCCGTCATATTCACCTCACTGGAATTTCCAGTTGACTGATTCACAGGTGTGGATCTGGAGGGCAGCTTCCATTTTGCTTCAACTGAGGACACATTTAAGGGCACATGTTTCTTAGAACAGATTAAACATCTTAAACTAGCACGGCATCCCTTAATCATATGGCCAGGTCTCAGGCAAGCAAAACAAACACCCTTTTCTCTTAAGCACTCCTGTTTGTCAGTTAAACTCATTTTCTGAGCCACAAAACAATCCAAACTCAAATGTTTACCTTGACAAAATACACAAGCAGTTCTAAGATCTGGTAATGTGGTGGAGGAAAGTAAACCAGAAGCAGTTGCAATTTTCTCTTTTACAAGATGGGGTTTGTTTTTCTTCTGTTCACCAGAAACACCCCGTTTCCCCAAGCCAAAGCCATCCATCGCTACAGAAATGCGCTCTTCACCCTCCACCTAGGTCTTCAGGAAAACCATCAATTTTGTCAAACGATCTTGGGCATCATCCTTTTCGGAAAAAGTCATGTTCCTATGCCATGCCTTAAGAAAATCTTCTGTAAAACAGGACTCCACAAGAGGCAGCAGCATGGATGCACATTTGTCCGAAGTCACTTTCAAAGTGTCTAGTGCCCTCAGGTATGTCTCAAGTTTATTATAAAGAGCAGAAAAGGAAAGCCTATTCCTATCCTGATGCACAGATAAAATTAGCTTCAAAAGCTCTCGAACATAAATTTCCACAAGATGGTCTTCCCTTCCGAACCGAGCTTTGAGATTTTCCACTGCTTTCTTATAGTTTTCTCCTATAGGGGGAAAGCTTTCAACTATATCCCTTGCTCTGGAACCTTCAACCGTTGCATGCCTAAGGTATTGAAATTTGTATATCAAGATCAGAATCAATCTTTTTGTCCCCAAAAAGGAAGCCATTCCTTGATGTCCCCACTGAACTTTCTAAATTCGAGCTTTGGGAGTGTGAACTTTCTGGAGTGTGCATTCACGTCACCATTAATGGAAGATACACTTTTCGCATTACCTCTTATGATGGAAGACACTCAATGTCGTAACTCTATAAATTGAGTTTCGTATCTTTCCGCAACCGTAAGCTCCGCATCCAGATCAGAATTTTCAACTTCCAGCAGTAAGTCGACAATTTTTGCATTGAACTCACAAAGTTCATTATTTCTTTTTCTAAGACTGCAATAGAAACCTCAATCTTTTCAATATCTAAGTTTTCTTCTTTCAGTAATGTCTGAAGAGTCGTAGAAGCTCTCGTGAAAGCAGCTCTACTTACAGTTCTCATTCGTACTTCACGTTCCATTATTCAAACAAAAACGAAGTATCAAAATTAATTCTCAAAGTCCTGTCGCGGACGCCATAACTGTTAATTATAGATTAAAAATAATCTTAACGTGTACCACACATTATTATTTAAAAATACTTTGAGAATTATCGAAGAAATTATGAGTTAGGTAAACACAAGAACTTTATTTTTCATAAGAAAGAAAAACTGTTGCCACTCACAAAAACAAAACTATATTAAACTGTGATAATCGATATAAATTTAAATAAAAATACAAAATACAACCTTACTTTAACAATGGCAATAGGCTTTGCTTCGTAGATATTAATCGAACAAAGTGACGAATTGGGTTTATTCTTAAGGATATCACAGAGCAAATACCTACGCATCTTTTACTCTGTGATGAAAACAAAGAAAGATTTTTGAAATGAAGTAAACACAACGAAAGTTGTTTGTTGTTTACTCAGCGATTTGTAATACCATTTGCCTTCTTACAACAGTTAAAAGCTAAACATTCAGATTAATGTTGGCCTTTTAGATCATTAGTTGTATTAAATTACTCTTCTAATTATGTATTTCTTCCTTTCAAATTTTATTTCTTATAACTCATATACATATGTCTATTCATTTAATTCAAGACCACTGAACACTAAAATATTTCACTCTTCTGTATCAGTAAAACTTTCTTTGTGTGTGTGTATTCATTTACTTGAAAAAACACTGATTGACCAGATCTAGCCCTAAAAGAACCAACCAATATTTTGATTAGTTTTTCTATGATTTAACAAACTAAATTCGCACTTGATGTTTACCAATGTTTTGAACTCTGACCCCAAAAAGAAACTCAAATTAGAGACTGTACTTATCCTTAGCTTCACAAAACAATTAGTTCTATCTTGTACTTGTTTACGTGGTTTTTAAATCTGAAAGAATAAATCAATCATAAAGGTACTTTTCATTTTCGCTGTAGTTCGTGTCAATGTCTAGAATCTTATGGTTGCAATAATATTACACTTTGTAAAATTATGACATTGTACACCCATTCAACACTACCTTAGTGATCCGATTTTGCTTTACCTTTTTGGATTGGAATTGCAATTAAAAAACCTTGGGCTAATTTAAAACAGAAGAGGCTCAAGAGCGCAAACTGTTTTTTTGACCAAACCCCGGTTTCGTTCTTTTTTCTTTCCACGAAAAAAGGGGGTATTTCAATTAACGTCACACTAGAGCAACACAGCGGGCTATTGGTGACGGTCCGGGGTCAATCCCAAAGGGAAAGATCCGAGGACAACACCACTTAATTTTGAACCACGGTCAGATGACGAGGCCAACACCTGAGCTCCTCGAAAAAAGGATTGAACGATTTTTTTTCCAAAGAATATGATATTCGTCTAAGGCTTTATTGTGTAGTTTTGTTATGAAAACTCAACATGATTATTCAAAGCAGTTGGAAAGTATCTGATGACTGGCCAATATCTGATGCTGTAGTTTCTACTGCGGAATCGGAGAGGTAGTGAGATATTTTCTTAGATAAAATATTGTACTATCTTTTAAATTGTGGACATAGATCTCAGTTAGTCACAGTTGGAATTCGTACTAAAAGAAAAATGCATCAGTGTGTTTAATTGTGTTTGTTTTTCGTTTTTATTATTTTGATCATTTGACTGAAAAAAATTATTAAAATCCCTTCTCTTCATACTTAGGGCCTCCATTTATTGTCTCTTGGCGTGGTGTGGACGTTTGGAAAGTGGGGTGCCAGCTCAGGTGTTCCTTCATCTGACTAGTTCAAAATTACGTGGTGTTGTTCTCGGATCTTTCCATTAGGTATTGATCCCGGACTTTCGTCAATAGCCCGTTGTGTTGCTCTAGTGCGACGTTAATTAATTATCATTTATTGTCGCAGGCAGCATGACCCCCGGAAAAATGAAGTTTTTATTTAATCTATTTTCTAAGTTCGAAAAGTTACAAATAGTTTCACTGTAAAGGGAAACATCAGTAGCCTGAAGGAAGAAAGTATGCATTTGTATAAGTTAAATATTGAGTATTTGGGATACAGATTTCCTTTTCATAAGGGAGATTCACCATCTGTATTGACACTTGAACCGAGTACAGATCAAGCACACATTCAGAAAAAGTTTGGGGCTTGGCCCAATCTTCTCTGTAATGGGCCTCTATTCCAATCTAATTGCTGTAATGTTGAATGAACATTGCATTTAATGAGATTTTCAGGTATCACTCCTCTAGCAATCTTCGAGTTGTAGGAAGCGCAGGTTCATTCCTTCCTGTGGTTTTTCTCTTCTGTGACATTAAAACTTCATTGTGTATGTCTATTACTTGTGCAGCGCGCGCTGCATGGCCAAATATGGCCCTTGCGCCATAAAACCCCCAAATCAAACTTAGAAGCACTAGACTTCAATATTCCACAAAATGTAATTACTGCTTCTAACCGTATAATCAGTTTCAGGGATAACATTCTAAATCCACACTATGAAATTTATACGGACGGATCCAGGATTGGTGACAAAGTGGGGTCAACTGTGCGCATTTTTAGTAGTAATATGCTAATCAAAATCTTCTGTTATAAACTAACAAGCTCCAATACCTTTTTCCAGGCTGAACTCTGACTTTTCTTAGGCTATCGAGTGAAGACAAATAATGCATCGGTTAATTTTCTATCATACGGCAGAAGTGCCGTTATGTCCTTAAGAACCACTCATAACAAATCACATTTTTTTAAGAAGCATTAAAGAAAAAATTTCAACAAAGAGGGATCACTTCGGTTTGGAATGGGTTAAAGCCCACTCCGGTATCTATGGCAACGAAATGGCTGACCAATTCGCAAAAATTGCTTCCTTTTGTGGTGAAGAGGTCGAGGTCCCGATTCCTTATTCCTATTTAAATAAACATCTAAAAGGAAACCTAATCACACAATGGCAAACTAATTGGGATTCAGCAAACACAGGACGAAAAGTAGTCATTCTTACCTATTGTCTCTATCTCTCTCAACACCTCTACACATATAACAAATAGATTGTTTTTTTCCTCTTACAAAGATTTCACATAAAAATACATCATTATACTCTTCGGTATAATTGGTGACTCGGATCATTATATATTTAAATGTAAATTTACAGAACATCTTCATTTAACAGAATTTACAGATAGCTTAAAACACAAAAGGCTGAATAATATTGTAACTCAATCTCTATCTATAGATTGTGATGAACTGTATAAAAACTTCCGAATGTTTAACCGAAAGCATTGAACAATCCTAACGGCTATTTTTATGTATACATATATATGCATATGGTGTATATATGGATATAGGTATGTTTATTTACACTATATGGACAAAAGTATTTGGACGCTGCTGAAAATCGGAGGATCCATCTTAGTGTGGGGCTGTTTTTCCTGGTTAGGACTCGGCCCATTGCTTTATGTACCTGGTACCATGAACCCTGACGTGTACACCTCGTTCTAGATAGTTCGGCCTTGCCAACACTATGGCAATACTACGGCGATGATGGTTATTTCTTCCAACAGGATCGAGCTCCATGCCATACTGCAAAACGTGTGCTGGACTGGTTTCCTGAAAATGCGGTGAATTTTCTTGACTGGCCTGCTGAGAGACCCAATCGCAATCCGATCGAGAACTTGTGGGACGAACTGGAGCGACGGGTACGACACCGCCACGCACGCCCATCTTCACAACAATCTCTTCTCACAGCCTTGCAAGAGGCATGGCGAGCTATTCCTGCCCAGACTTATAGAGAATTTGTGGAAAGTATGCCTCGACGTGTTGCAGCTGTAATGCTAGCAAAAGGAGGGCCTACCCGATACTAAATAGAATAATAAAGCACTTTTTCTGAAAAACATGCAGTGCCCACATACTTTTGTCCATATAGTGTATATGCATATGGTGTATGTATGGATATAGGTATGTTTATATATGTATGCGCATGTTTCAATATTATGTTTTCCAATTTTGCAATCACTAATCTCTAAGTAGTTAAGTTGTCCTACAGGATGCTGTGTCTATGTAACGTTACTTTTGTTCATCACTTGTTTTTGTCGTTTCAATTGTATTTTAATTGTCCGGTTCGGTTAAGAACCTGAGGACCTTATGGGGCCTGACCAATGTCCTCCCGACCGTTCTCGTGTTGTCTTACACCCTCTGGATAGGCTGAGCGGTTAGAATTCTAAACAAAACCTAATAAGATACTTTTTATGTTGTTCAATGTCCCCGGCTGTCAGTGTTACTCAACGACACTCATGACCACCCCCTGTATTTCAAAAATTACCATGCTGCGCAGACAGAATCGTATTTAATAAACACTGGAAGTTCGGCATATAATTAACGTCGCACTGGAGCAACACAACGGGCTACTGGCGACGTTCTGGAGTCAATACCCAAGGAAATGATCCTAGGACACCACCTCGTAATTTCGAACCACGGTCAGATGACATGGTCACAGCTGAGCTGTCATCCCACTCTACAAGCTTTTACTACACGCCAACGTGAGGACATTTGAGGCCACGGCATATTTAACATGCATCAGCCCCCCTGTACACGATGGTCTTTGTTGGATCTAGTATCGAGCTCGCAACCCTCCTGTTGCTAATCCGTTGCTTCTTCCAACTGAGCTAAGCGGCCCCCAAATAATTTGATATTGTCATTTTTCTCTATTTGAATCCAGTGTTGATACATGATAATATAAGTTTGGTGTACCAAATTTATATATTATGTCAAATTAATATCGAAGGCAGTCAGAGAAAGAAAGCGAAACTAGTTGAGTGAGACGTAAAGAAAAATAAGGAAGTTTATTAACTGACATGACCCATTCTAACTTTGAAAAGGTATTATACAATTCAAAATCTCATATATATACAAGTTATGACTAGCAGTTTCCAGGTGGATAAACTTTCTCTTCACACAAGACGCTTCCAGTTCACAAAAGGATGATCCTTCGAACAATCCAAGTCTTTCACCAAACGTGTTTCCAATTGGAGTGTGTCTTGACGCTGTTTTGTGTTTGGTGAAGCTTGGCCAAATATGGCCCTTGCACCATAAAAATCAACCATCGAACCAATTGGAGTCTGAAACCAAAATCAATTTGGAACATGCTCAAGTGTTTACAATCGTGAAAAATTAATTTATTAACAATATGTAACTTTGCTCAAGGAATTTTCTGATCGAGTAATGTTGAGATAAAATACTGCACTAACACCTCCGAGGTCAATCATTGAGAACATAGACGTGAAATATAAGTAGACTGAGCATTTCTATTGAGAGGAGCTTCAAATCGAGTGACCAATATGTCGACTAGTAGTCACGTGACGCTCTGAAAAATTAATTTGACTGACCGATTTGGCACATTATCGCTTCATTTGGCGATAAAACATCTTACGACAGTTGAATATGAATGCGCATTACTAGAGTGGCGACAGAAATGACGAAATCGCACGAACCAATCAGATGATGAATCAATGAATGGCTTCTTCTCCCGTGCCGTTAACTAATCAGATGATGAATGTTCGTTTCCACCTCGCAGACGAAGTAGTCTAAGGGTCACGTTACTACTAGTTTTGGTCACATGATCCTGAGTACATAAAAAGACTACCATTGCTCACTTTACTTTTATATTTTCTCTATGGTTGAGAACCTTACTTTTTTGCTTTATATAAGAGGGTGTATGGGCAAGGTATCAGGAAATAATTATAGACGGCTAGTGTTTTGTGGGAGCACGTATTTTCTGTTTTATTCTGATAGGGACGTAACTTGGTGTTACTCGAATGCGCTTTTCGTGTCAGACACGAGTCATTTTCACTACAAACCAGATGGACTGCGAAGATTTTACTGCTGCTGTCCGAATGCTTTCGCATGATGCATATCAGGGTTGTCTTGAAATGTAGTGTATCTCCGTTGACCCAATCAACTGTGATATCAATTCGGTAGGTAGGCAGTTAATTAACGTCGCTCTAGAGCAACGCAACGGTCTATTAGCGACGGTCTGGAATCAATCCTTAAGGGAAAGATTCAATGATATCAATTCGGAATGCATTCACTGGAGTTTTTATCCTCGACGTGCTGAAATCGTATTCGAAAAACAATCCAACTGCCATCACGTTCAGGATACGTAAAGAAAATACGTGTCGCCGCATCAACACTATTGCCACTTACATTTAGCTTGACAGAAAATGCCTATCATTGAAATTTATTATTGTTTTTTAGTTTCCTTTTTCATTCAATTGCAACCACGGCCAGGCAATGTCTTGCTCTAATTGTTCCACGCGAAAGATTGTGTCCGAGGGAATTAAAGCCAAACATCTCCAAAAAGGCTATAAATCAAATTCGTTCTTCGCTATAATTATTTCTTTAGTAGTTTGTTGACTTTTGTACTTGAATACTCTCATGAGAGGCATTTTCTGTCAAGCTAATTGTAGAGCCAATAGTAATTATAGTGGTGTTTCTGCGGTGTAATGTGTGTTGTGAACTAGCAGCGATGTGGCGACATTTTGTTGTTTGGCGATTTTCTTAGTTCGCCAAGAGAAGTCGTGCCCGACGCATTAGATACTGAACTGAGTACTTCCTTGTTGTATCCCGTTTATAGTATGGTCCATAAGGTACTTTTGTTTTACTAATTGTACCAGTTCATGGGAGCTAATGGAACCAGCTCATTGGAGCATCATTGTTAAGTTTTCTAAATAAATAGAAAAACAATTTGATCTTGTAGATCATTACAATGTGTTTCCAATATTTATTCAGAATATGTCACTTAGCTTGTTTTTCTAATTCAGCATGTCGCCCAAAAATACACCCCCGATGTGCATCATTCGAGGGCATCTTTGTAGCTGAAGTAAAAGTTTCGCACTCCATCTTGTTAGTTTTTCTCACTGATTACACTCTCAGACTTTATCTGAGAGGGATTTTCATGTCTGTGTTGCATTGTCTGTTCATGTCTTTGCCACGTATTGTAGCCTTCTTTAAGGCTCATTTCTCTCCGGCTCAAGGCATAATTCAGGGTTTAACCAAACATAAAGAAAGTATTTCAAAATTCAAAGTCACGCAGTTTGTAAGTACTGTGTTTTAGTTATTCTTTCGCTAAATTTTGTTAAGTTAGTTCTCCAAGGAATTTCAAACATTGAGCTGTCGTATTTGGAGTCACGCTTGATTTGTCTGACAATAATACTATCCCTGTTTCTGGTTAGTTAAGTGCGTTATACTTCTTTATTTTTGATATGGCCTCAATAAAAAGTGAACATGATTTTTTTTAATTCAATAAAAAGAAAATTAAAAACTATATTTCCCATCTGTTACAGCAAAAACGGAGCTTGAGATGGGGAACTACTGTAATCGGAATAAATGGCAAAAACTATTTATGGCAAAAACAAGTGCTATCAATGGCAAATAATTAATGGCACATTTTTGAAGGTCTGTAACTTCGGGGCAGTAAGAAACACAGATTATCTAAAGAGCATCATGCTTTTGAGATGGATACATCAATTACATAAAGCAATCATTAAAACATTGAAAGATTTTTCTCTCGTATTCAAGCGATTCTTGGCGTTCTATGCTGAGCATTGGTCCAACTTCGGATCGTTCTGTCCCAACTTCAAGTGGGGATAAGTTAAAGAACTGTTATTTACAATGCTATTCCGATAGCAGTTTAAATAACAGTGTCATTGCAAATTAACAGAGAACAATTGCTTTTCTAAATCTTCGTGTTTTTCCAAAAACATCATTCAGATATCAGTGAAAACTGTTAATAACAGAGAAATTTAAAAGTTATATTTTTTTACTGCTAACAAAACTGTTAACATTAGCAGTTAATAATAACAGTAAATTAAAAACAATCGTTACTGTAAAATAACATGTCTTTGAGACATCAATGACAACTGTTGACAAATCTAAACTGTAAAGAAAGGATGAATTGGGTTTGTGTTTGCTAATGAAACTGTCAGTATTATGAGTAAAAACAACTGTTAACTCAATAACAGTTCGTTCTGTTATCGTAAAATAACAGCCTTTTCCATTTCTCAATGAGAAAGAATCACGAGTTCCGAAGCTGACCGATTGAGGTCACTGCCGTTGCTGTCCTTTCATCGGGTCTTAGAGCAGTCTCTCCATCTCCTCGGCCGGCCGCTTGGAGTCGCTGCTGTTCGTATCGTCAGCTTCGTCGTGCTGTGCAGACGAGGGCTTGGTGGAGTAGCAGCAACCTGCGTGGCACCGATTCCTCCTGTGCTGTTCCAGTAACCGGAAAGAATTGAAGCGTCGCTCGCACACATTGCAACTCAGCTCCTCTTCCTCCTCTAGTAGGGAAGAAAGATTTCAGTAATACAAGTAATACTGTTCCTTGGCACTTGGGTTAGCTCCGGTCACATTTTCTTGGCAACATTTTTGGCGACTAAAGAGACATCCTCGATGTATGATTTAGATTGGAATTAGACTAAATAAGCAAACTTAAAACAAAACTTATTCGTGTTCTGCAAATTTGTATGTAATTAGTCCACAAACTGTGTTTTGTTTACGTTGTTATACTGAAATTATAATTTTATAAGTTGCTCTACTAATGCGATGCAATGATGATACTACATGATTAAAATCGTGATAATTATTATGTTAGTAAGAATAATTGTAAATTATGAAAAAGGCACTACTTTTTTTATGAAAATAGTTTAATATAAATTGCATTTATGAACTTTGAAATAATAAAAGAATCGATAGATGGCAGCACCAGTAAATGCACCTGGTGCCGAGTGTCTCTTGTCGCCAAGATAATGTGACTGAAGATGAAAAGTAACATCTTAGTTGCGTAGTCAGATTTAGAAGTAGGATTACAGGCTCATTTACCAATAGTGATTTCACAGTAACAGTTCAAACTGTGACTGCTACCGAAGAAATATGATTCTAAACTGACTGAATATGATTGGTTGGAAGGGGATGCTGTTTTTTGTGATTTTTTGATATTTTGTAGTATACATCGGGGGGGGGGGGAAGCACCCTAGGGTTGAGTCGAACCCAGATTATCTTTTTATGCACAACTGAAATATGTTTCAAATGTTTTTAACTTTTAAAAGTTCACTTTATCCTTCAGGGAGCGATTACAGTTTTGCTTTTGAGTCTCTTTCGGAGTTTAATTTTTATCATTTAAAAGCACTACCCGAGGCTTGTAGATTGGTCGCAACCCTCCGATTGCTAATCCGTTGCTCTTCCAATGGAGCTACCTTGGCCCTTATTTAATAAAATTCCAAATATGTTCTTTTTCACCAAGCATCGAGTGTAGTTTCTGAATTTAAAAAAGTTAGTTTGGAAATAAAGAAAACTTGGAACTGAAATCATAAGGCGATTTATTAAAATGAAATAAAAATAAATTTCACCAAATCCGTAAAATTAAAAATAATCACTAAATGAGAAGGTGGGGGTGGTGGTGGGTGGTATTTCAATTAACGTCACACTGGAGCAACACAACGGGCTATTGGTGACGGTCCGGGATCAATCCCAAGGGGAAAGATCCGAGGACAACACCACGTAATTTTGAACCACGGTCAGATGACGAGGCAACACCTGAGCTGGCACCCCACTCTCCAAACTTCCACACCACGCCAACGTGAGGACATTTGAGGCCACGACAGATTTAACGTGCACCAGCCCCCTTTGTACACGACGGTGTTTTGGCTGGATTCGAACTCGCAACCCTTCGGTTGCAAGTCCGTTACTCTTCCAACCGGGCCACCGCGGCCCCTAAATGAGAAGGATGAGACTATCGTTCTCAAACCCACTTATAGTATTGTACAGTAAACTAGACATTACATGCAGGTTCCTCACGATCCCTGGTGTTGACCTCGTCATCTGACAGTTAATCAAAATTACGTGGTGTTGTCTTCGATCTTTCCCATGGGGATTGATCCCGGACAGTCGCCAATAGCCCGGTGCGTTGCTGCATTAATTAATTATCATTTATGCTATATCGCCAAACGAGGCGATACGATGCCAAATTGGCCAACCAAGTCAATTTTTCACGTGACTACTAGTCGACGCATGTCACTTTTTGAAGCTCCTCTCAATAGAAATGCTCTGTCTAATTACATCTAACGTCTATGAACCAAATAGGAATGTTATCAGGACTGCATGCTAGCCTAATCGGACTCATGGGGAAGGAAGTTTGGGCTGAAGGGTACCCATTGCACAAGGCAAACGCCATTAGTAGGAAATCAATAAAAGTTGTTATGATAGGACAGGGTTATAGCGAACCTATGACAGGCGTGCCAGAGTTGGCACGTATGAAAATTTTACTGAGACGTCAACGATTTACGGGTTGTAGCATTTTATAAGCTTATAAATGTTTTTAAATTTTATTTTAATTGTTATAATGCACAAGTTTAGATTGTTTGCAAGAAAGAAACTAATCAACAAATACATATCCCACACTAGGAACAAGAAGGATTCGGCAGCTGAAAACTACATAAGAACATCTAACCATTGGCTGAGCGACATAATGTCATGACTCAGCACCCTTTGCTGGGCGGCTCGAAATCGCCGAACTCAGTTTAAGGAACAGAGTGACTGATAAATGTAGTTCGGCCTGTGTATTACTAAAAGTGACAAATATGAACCAGATATAAAGCATTTGGCAATCAATGTACAACAGCAGAAATCTCATTAATTTGTACGACAATGTATATAATATTATGAGTTTATCTTTATGAAATTAATGATAATTATTAAATTTGTCTCAATAAAATTCTACAATAAATTTTTTATTATTATATTTCATTACAAACTTCACGGCAAGTCAGCAATACCATGAATATTATTTGCAAATTTTTGGCACGCGCACACAAAAAGGTTCGCCACTGATGATAGATAGGTAGGTATATTAACTGACGTCGCACTGGAACAACACAACGGGCTATTGGCGACGGTTCGGGATCAATCCCAAAGGGAAAGATCGAGGACAACATCACGTAATTTGGAACCACGGTCAGATGACGAGATCACACCTGAGCTGGCACCTCACTCTCCAAATTTCCACACCAATATGGGGACATTTGAGGCCTCGACAGGTATGGTATAGTATTTTTAATTAGCGTCGCACTAGAGCAACACAACGGGCTATTGGCGACAGTCCAGGATCAATCCCAAAGGGAAAGATCAAGAACAATACCACATAATTTTGAACCACTGTCAGATGACGAGGTAACATATGATCTGGCATCCCAGGAGGCCACGACAGATTTAACGTGCACCAGCCCCCTTTGTACACGACGGTCTTCGGTTGGATTCGAACTCGCAACCCTCCGGTTGCTAATCCTTTACTCTTCCAACCGGGCTACTGCGGCTCTCTGGTGATAGGGCAATCGCATTCTTTAGTTAAATTGTGGTGAAAATCAATGAAGGATAACTGACTGACCGGTAGAGTAAAGGTGGACTTCAAGTTTACTGAGTGCACTTAACTCCTTCATTAAGTCAATATACACAATCCATGATTTGATTTGCGAACAGGCAGGAGTTCAATTAAATGGACAACTCTTCAATTGGCTCTAATAGGTAAACATTGCCCTTTGCTCTGAATTCAACGGGATTTTCATTACGATTCCTGATTTGACAGATTCAAGGGTCTTTGGGACGCAATAAATTCCATTCCTTGAGCAATCTTTATTCGAAGCATTATACTTTGTAACCCTCTGAAGGGTTCACAGGCATAGTTCCACCTTGCAACCAGCAGTCTTCCCTGCATGACCTCTACCAATCTCAACCTTCTGACCAATAGGATCTTTTCAAATGATTCTGTTTTAAAGAAATGAACAGTATAATCTTTCCAAAGGATTCGATCTAAGGAAATGGCAATAGAATCTTTTCAAATGATTATGTTTTAAAGAAATGAACAGTATAATCTTTCCAAAGGATTCGATCCTAAGGAAATGGCAATAGAATCTTTTCAAATGATTCTGTTTTAAAGAAATGAACAGTATAATCTTTCCAAAGGATTCGATCCTAAGGAAATGGCAATAGAATCTTTTCAAATGATTCTGTTTTAAAGAAATGAACAGTATAATATTTCCAAAGGATTCGATCCTAAGGAAATGGCAATAGAATCTTTTCAAATGATTCTGTTTTAAAGAAATGAACAGTATAATCTTTCCAAAGGATTCGATCCTAAGGAAATGGCAATATAATCTTTCCAAAGGAATGTTTTATTAGAAATTAGGAATAGAAAATCTTTCGAAATAATTCAATTCTAAGGAAATGAATTATATACGTGGAGATGATCCCTGAAATTGACAGCAACTTTAAAATTGAATATCTCCGGATATAAAGATAGTAGAGTCATGAAATTTCATATTTAGACTAATTTAACGATGCCGAATCTGATTAAGGCATCGAAACATGGTGTTTACATTAAAAATTTTGTTGCTTGTGCATAATTTGACATGAAGATATTCCCTTATGCAATTTTTTTCATCACAATTTGTAGAGGACGTTATTCCCTATTGAATGATATCTTTTAATTTGCTCTACTATGAATAGTGCTCGAAATAAAGGGGACGGTTCGTTTTTTTTCCGCTATGTATATATCATTCTGTTGACGCTCAATGTTAAAAGCTTATAATGAAGATATACGAGTCTCAACTCTCTCAGTATCATGGTTTCTCGAACGGATTGAGTTACTGTGAAATTAGGATTGAAATGCTCGCCGGAAAGTGCGTATGTAAAGCGTTCTTTCCTATGGCAAGTGACACTCTAATGCCAAACATTGTGTACTCGTTAGTCAAAGTATTTAGTTCTATAACCCTAGAATTCAATTGAACTGAAAGCATAACTTGCTGAAAGAAAGGACATGCGTAAAGAATAAAATGTACAAGTTTTCTATAAATTACCAACACTTACTAATCTATTAACACTGAACTAGGCTAGAGGAAAATATTCACATTTTAAAAGGTTTTTGAAACCAATTAGCGGGCTAAATTTTATAAAAGGCACTTATAAAATGTCGGTGAAATCAGTCAAAAGGAAAATTAAATTGAATTTAACCAATCTATACATATAAAGCAGAGTCGGCGTATGTTTGTCAGTTCTCTATACAAATCTACACCGTTTGACCAATCTATACCAAATTTGGTACACTTATTCTTTGGAATCCTGCGGGTAACGTAGGCTACATATTAATCCCCGTTCTATTTGTCTTGGGTGTGCAGAGGGGTGTAACGTCCCATCATCCTGGATAGAGCACTTGCTAGGGGGCGCTCTCCCAAGGTCTGGCTGGTAAATTTTTATGACAATAAATTAATACTAGTTGAATTAACGGAGTTACTCGGGTTGAATTGTTTATAATTCATCGTAATATAACTCATTTTATTCCTATGGACATTTCGAATTGTTTTAGCCCCCTGCAGACCCAGCACAAATCGAACGGTGTTAATATATAGCCTATGTGTTCCGTAGAATTCTACAGGATGAATGTACCAAATTTAGTGTGAATTGGTCTGACATTGATCGTATAAATACGCTATGTTGTTCCTATGAACATTTTGAATTATCTTTAGCCCCCTGTACCATATAGACGATAAAAAAGACCACTTTCTATAAGAATAATCTTATATTATCATAAAAATTTACATTCCAATAATAAAGCTACAGTTTAAGAATTTACAGACGGGATACATTTACGATATGATTCCGAACGATTTTCAACGTAACCGCATCCATCTGCGATTGCACCATACTCCAAGATTCTAAAAAAAACTCCAAGGCCATCTTGAGAGGCGACTCCTGTAAATGCTAACTCT
Organism: Meta bourneti; assembly: GCA_933210815.1. Taxonomy (NCBI): domain Eukaryota; kingdom Metazoa; phylum Arthropoda; class Arachnida; order Araneae; family Tetragnathidae; genus Meta; species Meta bourneti. The sequence goes on from OW119926.1 coordinate 91,007,086, forward strand.
GACGCCATCTGCACAGCCATACCGGTAGAGATCGCTCTCTAGCGAGTGCTCTGTCCAGGATGATGGGACGTTACACCCAAGACAAATAGAACGGGGGTTACTATGTAGCCTACGTTACCTGCAGGATTCCAAAGAATAATTGTACCAAATTTGGTGTAGATTTATAGAGAACAGATGCCAACTCTGCTTTATATGCATAGATTTTTATAGAAAGTGGTCTTTTTTTATCGTCAATATAGTACAGGGGCTAAAGACAATACAGACAGGCTACATATTAACTCCCGTTCTCTTTAACCTAGGTGTGCAGAGGGGGATAAATCAATTCGAAATTGCCATAGGAAAAACATTGAGCATAAAACGATTGCGGTACGTAACTCTGTTTTACCAGCATTGATCGAAAATCAAATTTTCTAATAAAATTATTTTACCAGTATTGCTCGAAAAACATTTTTTTCCGAAACGTTATATTTAAAATTCTAATTATATTTGAACTAATTTTTTATTTTCTTCCACAATATAAATAATTTAGGAATATTTGAGAGAATGATGAAAAATGGATAGTTTAAATACCACAACTTGCATTTTGTAATAGAAAACCGAAAAGCCAAAACAAAAAACTCATTGATGATAAAAGCGTAATTTGGCAATTCGGTATTTGGCAACGCCAAAATTAATGTTTTATTTTATAAATTAGATTTAGAATTCCGTGTTAAGGAATTTAAGTTAAGACAGAAATGTTGTAAATAATTCATTATTGTGTATCAATATTTTTTAAGCGTCTTTTTCGAATTTCTCTATTTCTGAATATTCTCATGACGTCGAAATTCGACACGCTTGCTGAGATCTTTCGTTTTCAGAATTCTGTATTTTTCAATGACCAGAATTTTATTTCTGTTTGTATTTATGTGTTCCATTACTTTTCATATTAGATACATTATTTAGGAGTTAAATTGTAATGGATCATTTTTATTTTCTGCCAAATACCACTAGACATGGGTAATCTTGGTGGTATATGTATATTTCCACGAACTTTCCTTAAGTCTTTGGGTTAAATACGTTATAGTTTGTAGAATTCTGTTTCATAGAAATAAATGGAAACCTTTTCAAGTAAGGTGTATAACTTCTTATTTTAAAATGACTGGTAAAGTTAAAATAAAGTTATTCTAAAATAAGATATCTTACGTAAATCAAAACGGATAACTATACGTTGTAATTCACAGATATTTCTAAATTTTGACATATTTTCATTACAAGACGATTAAAATCAATTTAATTCACGTTTGTTTTTCATGTTTCATGGGTATTATTGAAAGTTGTACTTCATAGTCAATTAACAACATAACTATAATTCTAAATAGGTACGTTGTTTCCATATAGAAACTGAGTCTCAATTGCAAAAAGTACCCTTAAGGATTCGATTTAAAACTAAATTTTTCTGTTGGAGGAAAGCTAATTGTAAATAAGACTTTGCTGATCTTGGAACATCATAGTAAGGAACTAAATAAACCAGGACTGTTGAAAAATAGAAATTTTTTGTCTTAAGTGGCAGAAGGTCGAGGTTGCTTACTTGAAGTTGAAACTGTTCTTATACAACTTAGGTACCTGGGAAACATTCATTGAAAACAGTGATTTTTTAAAAGGGTAATCGATTGAGTTTGCTTTGTCTATACTAATGACATCTGTTTTAAACAAGCTCCGTTATTCCACGTGCGTCTGAATAGAATTTTCACGAAAAAATGTGCTTCAAAATAAATTAACCACGAATACCGTAACAGTTTAATTTGCTATCCTCTCACAATGATAATGTAATTCGAAAACATCGAATCCATGGTGCAAGGGTACCACAAATAATAAATATTGATTGCAAGACTACGCTGAAAATTCCTCATTTTTACTGAAAATGAACATTAAGTTCATATTATGGCATTCGTAATCACTACAAAACTCAAATCGACTTCTGAATTCATCTCAGAGAAAGCTTTTGTAGTTTGTCTTACAGCAAGAGTGTGATGAATATGAAATGGATTATATGGTTGGATATATTATGTATACATATTTGCGTCCGAAGTAAATTGTAGAAGCTATGAAAAAGTTAAAACGATGTAAAAAAATATTTTCTGTACACTTAAATGATGCTTGCATTTTTCTATGAAATAGAATCAACATTTAACCAATTCAACCCGAGAATCGCCGGGTAATTCTGCTGGTATACATATAAAGTAGAGTTGGCGTCTGTTCTCTATACAAATCTAAAATGTTCGACCAATCCACACCCAGTTTGGTACACTTATTCTTTAGAACCCTGCGGGTAACTTAGGCTACATAATAACCACCGTTATATTTGTCTTGGGTGTGCAGATGGATTCAAAAACAATACAATATCCCCATAGGAATATCATTGAGTATTTTTGCTATCACTGTCTGACGAATTCACTCCAAATATGGTACATTCATTCTTTAGAATCCTGCGGGAAATGTAGGGTATATATAAACTCCGCTCGATTTGTCCTGGGTCTGCAGAGGGGACTAAAAACAATTTGAAATCCCCCATAAGAATAACATTGAGTATTTGTGCTATCACCGTCAGACCAATTCATACCAAATTTGGCACATTCATTGTTTAGAATTCTGCGGGAGGTTATGTATTAACCCCGTTCCATTTGTCTTAGGTTTGGAGAGGGGGGCTAAAAATAATTCGAAATACAAATATCAATAACATTTAGTATCCTTACTATCAGTTTGACCAATTCACAACAAATTTCGTACACCCTCTCTTTAGACTACTGCAAGTAACGCAGGCTAGATATTAACTCCCGTTGAATTTGTCCTGGGTCTGCAGAGGGGCTAAAAGCAATTCGGAATCTCCAAAGGAAGAGCACTGAGCATTTTTATGATCATTGAGTAATTCACACCAAATTTGGTACATTCATTCTTTAGAATCATTCGGGAAACAGGCTAACTATTAGCCCCATTCTTTGTCCTGTGTCTGTAGAGGTGGCAATTCGAAATCCCCATAGGAATGACATTAATATTACGAAGAATTACAAACAATTTATCCTGAGCAACGCCGGGATAAATTATTTGATAATAAATAAGCTAGATAATAAATCGCACGAAGTTACGCTACCTTAAAACTAAAGCAGTGATCAGAAAGGTGCAAATCAAAGATACAACCTGCAACCCATTTTAAGTCGCTACTCATTAAGGTGCGCTGTAAGAGGAAATGCATCTCACCGTATTCACTGTCCGACAGATCGTCATCGGAATAGTCACTGCTCGTGTAGGATGAGGAGTCGTCCGCTTCCGACCACGAACTGCTACGACCTGAAAAGAAACAAAGATGTAGATAGAAATTAACGTCGCACTGGAGCAACATAACAGACTATTGGTGACGGTCCGGGATCAATTAATTCCCAAGGGAAAGATCCGAGGAACATGAATCCAACGAACATGAATCCGCTTCGGAATTGCTGAAATGTGTTCAGCAATTGCGAAGCGGATTCATGTTTGGTATATGATAGCTATCAAAGTGTTGGTAAAATTACTAGGTACAGCTGTGTCTAGCGCCTCGTCTGGTGGCAACGCTCTTAGCACACTTTTTATGTCGCTAAGGAAAGAAATCTTCGAAAAAAATCTTTTTCTTAAACGGAAAGTAATAAGCTTTAGTGGAAAATAATTATCGGGAAAAAATACAGAACTTTGAAAAAACATATTTTTGATCAGAAAATAATTAACAGAATAGTTTGAAAATAGCGGTGGAAATATCTTTAATTTTTAAACTGTGTTTTAAACTCCACTCCAATCTATGTGGGTTATGTTTTAAAGATCAGCATTCCATCTGCCATTCCCTGTGTGTGATACAGGAAATGAAGAAGCTCCGCCATGTCTAGACAGACTGGCTTAGGACGATTTTCCGAGATTCCAGACAGTTGCGAGAAGAGGATGGCGTACGACTATGCCTAACGAATACCCGATGAAGTGAAATTGTTAACTATTTTTAATCCGTAAATATTCCCCCTTTATTTGTAAATAAACGTCTTTCATTGTTAATTATGTCGCTTTTATCCCTTTTGCTAAAGTAGAGTTCTACATATTCTGTATGCAAACTCATCCTAAATTGTTTTAAGTATTCTACATGGGAGCTCGCCCGTGCTTTTCATAAAACAGAAGTGACCACGAGTAATGAATGATTTTACAGATCTGATGTGGTGTTTGAAACTGAAAGCAACCAGATTGGATTACATCGTTGTGAAATCGTCTACACTGTGACAAAACCCGATTGGCCTAGCTGTTAGACCGTCTAAACTGTGAGTACGAAATTTATTTTTTTAAGAAAATTCTTTTGTTATCCTTGATCATGGCAAAAACTCTTGGTGATATCCCCAAGATGCATGCAAGCTTAAAATCAGCCTCTACCAAAAATATCAAACTTTTTCATTCTTTGGTATTTGAAACAGGTAATGAAAGACTTAACATCAGATTTGAGAAAATTTTCTGGCCTTCCATCCGATTGTGATCTAAAGTTGAAAAAAGAAACAGTTCTTGAAAAATTATCTTTGCCCTGTCTTATTTTATTTCAATTGCCAACATTCTACGTCTTGAAGTAACAGCTGATATTGACGAATTAACTGATCGAATCTTGTTTGGATTATCTAATTTAGACCCCGATCAAAGTGTGCAATCCAATTCTGACGCTGACGAAAGTGAAGACGAAACAAATTCTCGTCCCAACACAACGGCTGAAATAGTTTCTCATGATGATTCATTCAAGAACGGAACTAATATGTATCAACCTGTTAATCAAAACATGAGTAGTTCTGGCTTACCCCATCCCATGCTTAATCGAAACGAAGTCTTTCTTCAAACGAACCTGATTCACGCTCCGTGAAACAGTACTATTCCATTTGCTGTTGCTACAAATTCTTTTCAAGAGTGTTTGCCTATGCCTACTCAAGGTGGAGTGTTTTAATCATTGAAAGATATTATTGAAACTGTTCGCGTATTTAACGGAAGAGATACATATTCTATTGATTTATTCTACACCTATATCCCTAACAATTTCTAAGAACTTAAAAATACAGAAGGTACAGAAATACTACACACAGAAGGCATGTTGAAATACAAAAATGTAACGCTTTTCAAAAGAAAATAGCAAGAAACAATACAATATGATGCGACTGACTGGACCGTGACTAAAATTAAACTGAACGTTTGAATTCCTCCATAAATTAAGTGGAAAAGAATTGGGAAAAATATTCAAAAGAACCAATGAAATCAAAGGACAATTTAGAATATTCAAAATGAAAATTTAAACTTCCCGCTTGCCGAGGTTGCCATCAAAACGGGAAAAACCTAATAAAGATGGGTTACCTTCATCTGCCATAATGCGCTACTAAAAGTACGCTAAAAAATGTGCCAAGATCGTTGCCACCAGACGAGGCGCTAGATACAGCTGTACCAATTACGAAAACCTTTTTACCCTATTATTTCATCCATTATTTTATTTCATTTATTCACTAGTATTCATATTTATTTAACCTTTGGAGCTGAAGAAATTGTGGTAATTCAATACGCTACAGAAGGTAAAAATCCTCAATAAAACTTTATTATTAAACATCTAACAAGTTAGTGGCAAAAACATGCCAACGCACTTCCCCAAAAATGTTACAATTCAAAACAGCTGCGACAAAAATCATCCGTGCACTTCACGCCTCCTTTCCGGTTTCCACCGGAAGTACTGCGCCATCACAGACTAGATACCTACCCGAAATCTCACAACTGGCCTAGACTGGCGTCCCGAACGTGTAAAAATACGTCTGGTCCCTTCGTTGCCATGGGTAACAGTTGGAGTCTGTGATGAGGCTACCTTGACGATTTGATGAACGCCCTGATGTGGCAGGTAACACTAGCTCTTCCCTGGACATATATGCAGGTTTGACTCTATCAATCGAAATATTCTGCACTTCTTTCCTTTTACTTCAATTGTAAAAGTTTTCTCATCCCACCCTAACATCTGAAATGGTCCTTCATACGGCGGAACAAGTGCCTTATAGTCAGTTCGCACATATTCATGCGTGCAGACCTTTAGATCCTTTGATACAAACACTGTCTCTTGCGTGGTTTGAAGCAGGTACCGGCCGTAAAAGAGCCACATTCTTATGTAATTTCTGCACAAACTCAGAGGGCTGAAGATAATATTGTTCAGTATTGTACAACAGTTCACCAGGAAGGCGAAGTATTGTACCGAATACCAACTCTGCAGCGGAAGCCTCCAAGTCTTCTCTCCATGCAGACCTCAGTGATAGTAGCACTAGAGGTAATACCTCACTCCATTGAACTGGATCTACAGCAGTTAGAGCACTCTTGAGGGTCCGGTGAAAGCGTTCCACCATCGTATTTGCCTATGGATGGTACACAGTCGTACGTATCCGCTGAATACCCAGTGCCCTTGAAAGACACTGAAACAGATTGGACTCAAAATTTGTGCACGATCAGTAGTCATAACTTCTGGAACTCCGAACCTCGATACCGAACAGTTAATAAATGCCGAGGCAGTTACTTCTGCCGTTTGGTTTGGCATCGGGACAGCTTCGCACCAGCGGGTAAATCTGTCGACACAAGTTAGCAGATATGAATTACCACCCGACGGCAAAAGAGGACCCACTATATCAATGTGAACATGTCGAAATCTGTCAGCTGGTAGAGGAAATGTGACCAATGGTGACTTCGTGTATGTCCCATCACCTTAGCCCTTTGACACGGCACCAAATTGCGCAGCCCCTTCTCATCGATTTCCAGACAAATCGGGGTTGCAGTAGTTTGAGAGTAGCTTCGGATCCTCTCGAAGACAGTTCGCTGCCACTTATTCGGAACATAAGGTCTAATAGAACCATTAGACATCACAGTATATTTTATTATTATAAGCAGGGAAAGCCAACAGGCACAACTCAAGATCTATATTCGAGGTCAGTAGAGCTCGTAGTTCGTTATTATCCAATTGATCAGCAGCCATTTGATTAAAATCTAAACCACTGGCCACATTAATAGTATTAATCCTAGAAAATGTATCGGCCACCGCATTCTCTGCATCCGACAGGTATCGTATATTGATTAATTAAGCCCAAATGCCGAATCTGTCTGTCCGAAGAGTTATTTAGTTTTTGATTATATGCATGTAAGGGTTTATGATCAGTAAAAATAGTTTCCTGACGTTCCTCCAACATATGCCTAAAATGTTGAACAGCTAAATAGGTTCCCAATAGCTCACGGTCAAACGTACTATATTTTACCTGTGCTGGAGAAAGTTTTTTTTTAGAAAAGAAACCTAAGGGGTTCTAAACTTTCCCCAATTTGCTGATGACATGCAGCACCAACTGAAGTGTTGAACGCATCGACCATCAGCGTCAGTGGAGTGTCAGGTGCCGGAAATGCCAGCGAAGTTGCATCGACAATCGATTTTTTACAGACCTCAAATGCCTCCCGAATTTCGTCAGTCCAAAGTACAAGAAACCGATCATTTTTTCGTTTGTTACCATTCAAGGTATACAAACAAGCCAATTTTTCAGCCGCTGATTAAAAAAAACGATGATAAAAGTTTAACACTGCCAAGAACCCTCTTAATTCCTTAACATTATTGTGAAGAGGATACTCGACAATGGTTCTAATCTTTTAAGGGGGAAATTCACTCCTCGGTTATCAAAAACCCCAAAAAGAAATTTCACTTAATCCGAGCACACATTTCTGCATGTTTACTACTAAACCGTAATCACAGCCTCTGGAACAATTTTTCTAGATGACCTTTATGAGAAGTCTCGTCATCAGAGAACACGAAAATATCGTCCAAATAGGCCAAGCAAAAATCTACAAAGCGCTGAAAGTCACTGTCGGCATTACGAAGGCCATACAGCATCTTAATAAATTCGAACAATCCTATGGGAATTGTAACCATTGTTTTGGGCACATCGGCGAGTTCAACAGGTATTTGTTGATAGGCTCTCACCAGATCGATTTTGGGAAAAAAATTTCTTTCCCCTCAATCCTAACACGAAATTGTGTATATGCGGAAGGGGATACTTATCTGGGACCGTGACCTTATTAAGAGAACGAAAGTTACCACAAATGCGCCAAGTACTGTCCCTTTTCTTAACAAAATGGACAGGACTTGCCCATGGACTCTTTGACGGCCTCAACTCACCCTGTTCCATAAGCATTCGAAATTATTTTTCCAATGCCATGAGTTTCTCTGGATTATGTCTCCTAGGCCTAGAAAAAAACTGGTGGCCCAGTAGTCTCAATACAATGGGTCATCAGTGCTAAGTCCGGTCCAGTTTTAATTACCGGATTGGCGCTAAAACATTGAGGAAATACTATTGCCTCATACGACGATCTTCCGCCAACCGGTGTCAACCCCAACGAGGGGCCCGAATAACTAGCGGCGTCGACTGAAAAATGTGTTTGATTATCGATAATTCGCCGATTCCTAACGTCGACCAATAAGCCGAACCTTTTGAGGAAATCCGCTCCCAGAATTGGTGAAGCAACATCAGCTATAATCAGATACCAGACGAATATTCTGCTAAATCCAATTCAAATTTTATACTGCCGTAAGTATGTATAACCGACCCATTAGCCGCGTACAATACCATTGCTCCAGGAGCTCTAAGGGAAGTGAGTCTTCTGGGATAGCAACTTATAAAAACTCCAGTATCTACGAAAAATTTGATCCTTGTTTTTCGCTCTCTCAAAATGTCGGCAACCTACACCACTAGGACCTGCTGCCGACGGAACAGACCTGCTTTCTAGTTTTCCGACCACCGACAAGGGGGAACACACTTAAGAGCTCTGCTACGGAATCTGTCGTGGTACCAACATAACTTACGAGGACGGGATCTGGAGTGGAATTCTGCATGTTCACAAGGAGGAGACCTGAACCGAGTTGCATTGTGGTTAAAACCTCTTCCAGAACGTCCTCGATTAAGATCCGAGTTAATACTAAACCCTCTAACTGCAGACCTCAATACAGCAACCTCAGCACGAAGTTCCGATGCTCCGCTCTCAATAATGACTACCATAACGGTATCATTTGAAATCTCGCAGATTTTATCCGCGATTTGCGCCAGTTTGGTTGTATCCTAGGAGCATGCACAAATAATTTGTTGCACATTGGGCGGTAATCGTTGCATCCAAAGAGTACTACGCAAAGCGCTTTCGCTGAGTGAACCAGAGTTCAAACATTCCATTTCGCACAGCAGCTACAACGGGCATTGTGTGTGTGTGTGATTTCCTAAAGTTCACATCATTCAACCAGTAACCTCAATCTCGAGCTTTCCGATCGTTCATAATAGGCAAGTACGCGTTTCTTTAATGCATTATACGCATTATTATTCGGAGGTTCAACTATGATATTACGCACGCATTTTAGCACTTTATCATCAAGTGTTGCTATCACCGAATGGAACTTGGTGCTATCACTAGAAATACCAGCAATCACGAATTGCGATTCCACATGAACGAACCATAGCACGGGATCCGCCTCCCAAAAAGCAGGGACTTTAAACACTACCCTACACACCTCGTAGTTTAATTGCCGCGCTTCACTAGTAGTATTCTTCGAAGCGTCACCATTCAATTTGTCGTTCTCCGCCATGGTCGAATATCTATTAACTATGTACATGTATTTACATATACTTGTACAGAAACTTTCACCAACCTGCTTCCTGTGTAGCTATGGCCGGGCTCTCTCGAACTGGACCGGAAGAAAAAGCACGAAGTCGAAGTGTCCGTATTAACCCCCGCCTGTACGCACATAAGTAAAAAAATATATCACGTCCGGGTCAACCACTTTGGAGTTGGCGAAATTGTGGTAATTCAATGAGATAGAAGGTAGGAATCCTCTTTAATTGACATCTAACAAGTTAGTGGCAAAAACACGCCAACGAATTTTCCCAAAAATGTTACAATTCAAAACCGCTACGACAAAAATCTTCCGTGCACTTCACGCCTCCTATATATATATATATATATATATATATAACCCCATTCTTTCACTAAGTTCTTCACTTAATACCAAATAGAGGCAAAATCAACCACAGCGTCTTCCTACATTGTCCGAGAGCACAGAACCTACGTCCCGATAAATGTCTCGGTAAGTGGCAATACAAATTTACCCAGTACCCTACTTGCCAATTCAACCTCCCACCTTCTTAACCCTCCAAGTAGTCTCGACGAGATTTGTCGTCCATCAGGATAAGACTAATTTTTCTAATGACGAAATACCTCATTATCAAGAATGCCGGTTGAATTCTGAATGATGAAAACATCGACACTTTTTGATGATGACGAAATCAAGATCAGGTCAGTTTTTCTAATGACGAGTTATCTAGTCGAGGCAACCACCATAGGGTTAAAGATGAGCTTGTTTGAAGAAAAATTATCTCGTAAGAGCTTACTTGAAAATGTCCCAGTTTGAACAAACTAAATGTGGCTCGTCTACTTACAAATGTGCCGATTTGAACAAAAAATGTAGGCCTTCTTAAAAATGTCTGTTTAAATAAAAAATATGGTAAGCCTATTTAAAAATATTCCGGTTTGAACAAAATGTGGATGTCTACTTAAAAATGTCCCGGTTTGAACAAAAACTATGGTAAGTCTACTTAAAAATTCCCGGTTTGAACAAAAAAATGGGGTAAACCCCTTCTTAGAAAGGACCTTGTTGGGAGAAAAAAAGTTATGCCTGCTTAAGAATGTTCCGGTTTGAACAAAGTATGGTAAGCCTACTTAAAAATGTCCCGGTTTGAGCAAAAAATTTGATAAGTCTACTTTAAAATGTGCTGGTCTGAACAAAAAAATGTAGTAAGCCTACTTAAAAATGTCCAATGTGAACAAAAATATGATAACCTACCTAAAAATGTCACGTTTGGAAAAACATGTGGTAAGCCTCCTTAAAAATGAACCAGTCGGAAGTAAAAAATGTGTTAGGCCTACTTAAGAAGGTCCCGATTTGAACAAAAATGTAGTAAACCTTCTTAAAGAACTTCGTAGTCGAAAACAAATTTGGTAAGCCTACTTAAGAATGTCCACGTTTGAACAAACAAAATATGGTAAGTCTACTTAAAAATGCCCCTGTTTGAAAGAAAAGTAATCCCAATACTTATCCAAATGAGAAATGCTTTAATCAATCAAGCTCCTTAAATGCATGAGAATAGCTATCAAATGAAAACCAATCTCCAATTTCTATTTTGATTAGCTAATTAGTCTATAATTATTTGAATCATTGAATTTCGGGGAAAGTAAAAACATTGGAATTGGTCCTAAGGGTGTTGAATACGCTACAATCGAGACAATTTAGTCTCAATAATTAGAAACGCTCGAATCCAGCGGAGTGACGGTTGAAGGTTTAATGGTCGCTAGCAACCGCGTCAAATGACTTTTAATGCTTTAATGGTCCTTCAAAATGCATTCGGCGACTGATTTATTCGAATTTTATGCTAATTTCCGAGACATTTGAGGAGATATATCAGCGAGTGACTTCCATTGTGTCACCGTGAGAGCGAAAACAGTTAGTTCCACATTAAAGACGCTTTTTTCTCTGAATCGAGATACTTTACATCAGGGATGCACAGACCGCGGGCCACCATGCGGCCCGCCTCACCATGCGTTACCTTTATAACAACAAGTTACCCCATAGGTAATTTTTAAGTTCAATGCAAACTTCGAGACTATATGTAGAAAAGATTAATAATTTGCTATCAGCTTTCAAGGATGTTTTTCTGATTTTCAAAAAGTAAAACCGTTGCTAGATTTATTTAGAAACCATTTTGCTGGAAAATACACACGAATCAGTACAGCTTGAACTCATGGACATGCAAAACGATGAGAACCTGCGTTTAGTAAATTTAATGAAGACAATTTATTAAACTTCTATAGGATAAAAGAATTGTAAATAGTTTCTAGATAAATGAATTAGTGTACAAGCATCTTTGAGCCAATTTATATCCGTTAACAAACCTTTACAGCCATACACATTAACAAATCGCAAAATAGAAACCGCTTGACTAATGAAAATTTAGAATCAATTTTGCGCGAGGCTACTACAAAATATCAAAACAACTGTTGAATCAATGCAATGTCACATCAAATTAAACTATTTTTACTTAATATTATCTTTCTTTGCAACTATGTATGATAAATATAAATAAAATAAATAATATATGATAGATTAACTTTCATGGTTTTTTCGGCGGCACTCCCATAAATCACAGTGAATCTATATGGCAACAAGTCTGCATCTCTGCTTTACATGAACCAAAATCAGCCTTCGAGACCGGAGTTATGCAGTAATAAGTAACAAAATGTGTCAGATAAACTTGATGTATCGCATCAGAAAGATGGAGGCTTTTGCCAATATTTTAAAATTAAAAGATTAATGTATGAGGTGTTTTTTATCAAGCTAAATATAGGGGCGAAAGTATTTCTGCAGCGATACCTGTTTTCTGTATGTACTCAGAACGTGACGTCACTTGCCTTGTTTTTCGAAAACAGAAAACATGTTTTGAAATATAGCAATTGGGTTAATACACAAAAACTACTTGACGGAGATATTTTACAGTCGTATTTGAATGCAGTATCCCAAAATTAGAAAACTTTATACCACCTTTATCATGAAAACATTGTTGGCCAGTGTAATCATACATTCACTACGCACATCATTATACACAAAGTTTAAAAACAGTTAAAATCAAAGTTAAGAATGTTTTTACTGTGAATACAAAATAGAATATGATTACAAAAGAAAACGATGTTGGTTGGAATGGTACATCTAAAAGAATATAACTTTACTGGGGATCCATAAGGATGCAAATCTTTTATTTAATCAAAACCAACTGTGTAGAATTCGTTCATATCTTTATAAGCGTTTACAGCATACTTCTCGATTGTATTTTCATGATTTGTTTGAGTTTAACAGCATCACTTGTTAAATAGAACGAAAATCTTCATTTTGAGATGCGCCATTTTTCATTAGAAGGGGCAAACATTAGGCCGTGAGAGAAATTGGAAAACCTCTATTAGATTAGTGTTAGAGTAGATATATGGAGTCCAAATTTCACACAAAGGGTTTCAGCCCGGAAGGACGTATAAAATATTGTCTATTCTTAATTTGAATTTATGGACAATGTCGTGTATAGTGGCAATCGATATAGAAATGGAGTGTTCTGTTTCTCTCTAAAAGTTTTCTGAATGATGGTAGCATATCTGAAAGGAGGACTGATTATCAGACCCCATTTATTGTTAACCCTCCTGGTGGTTGCCTCGACGAGGTATCTCGTCAAAACTGACCAGAACTTGATGGACGAGATATCTCGTCATTAGAAGAAAATTGGCCAGATCTTGATCTCGTCATCACAAAAATATTCATAATAAATATCTTGATGACGAGATATTTCGTCATTACTAAAATGAGTCAGATCTTGATGGACGAGATAACTTGTCGAAACCACTTAGAGGGTTAAGTTTGCTACTTTTACTGCAACTTTCATTCTTGCTCTGCTTTCAATGTTTTAACATAAGCTATCAGGAAAAGAAAGGAATCTAATGCTGTCATAGTTGTTGACACTCAGGCCACAATCAAGGCAATTACATCTGCTTCTTGCAGTTACTTAGAATCGATTTCCAAGTGCCAGATTACAACAAATTTTGTTATGGTCAATGGCCGACGTATCACATTGCAGTGGATCCCTTGTCATTGTGATGTTCATGGCAATGAATGCGAATGCCTTAACTAAGACCAGTTCTGAATCATCCCAGTAATATCCTGCCATTGAAAACCATACAGTAAAAGGATTATAAATACAACAAACATTTTCGACTCAATCTTTACAGATACAACTAAAGAGAAGGAATGGAACTCCGTGCTCCACAGCAGTGATTCTTAAACTGGGGTGTGTGCACCCCTGGGGATGCGAGAAAGCATTTTCAGGGGTGCGAGAGGTTTCAATGAGCGACAGCGATTTAATAAAAGACGATCTTACTGGAATACGAGCCAATGCACGTATTCAAATGGAATTTGAAAAACTGGACTTGAAACAATTCTGGTGTACACAGTTAGATCCTCATATTCAGCTGGCAAAAGCAGCATTGCAGACACTTTTACCATTTGCCACCTGAGTGAAATGGGATTTTCATCACTTGCACATAAAAACAAAAGCCAGAAATCGCTTAAATGCAAGTGATGACTTACGCGTGGCTCTTTCAAAAAGGAGCCTCACTTCAAAAGTATTATTATGAATAAAAAACAGCACAGTCATTAAAAATTGAGATATTGCTTTATATGATATGTAAATGAATGTGTTTACTTTTCAATAAATAAATTATCTTGCAATAGAAGTAATTTTCTAAATAAAGAAATAGAAACACATTTTTCAAGGGGGTGCGAGAACTTATTTTTAGATTCAAGGGGGTGCCGATCACTAAAGAGGTTAAGTACCACTGCTCCACAGCATCTACTGAGAGCTATAGTTATTGCTTATTTTCGTGTTCTCACCGGAGAAACTACCTACAAAATCATCTATATCATGTTGACTGGTCAGACTCTTCAATTTGGCCTTTCGGACACGCTTCTTTTCATGTTCTCATTGGACACGAGAAAAGAACCAAATAATTGAATTGCAATTTAAGTTTCCTTTTATGTAATGCATGTCCAAAGGGTCATGAAAATGGTAGTACCAATTGTCTAGATCGTCATAGCTGATTTCCAGCACAAAGAATGACATGGCCATATTGTTTGAGTCTTACTTCATAATACAATTAAGAAATTAATACTTATTAAAAATCTGTTTTTATTGCAGCTATTTCGTGCAGTAATAAGGAATAACAAAGATTGTTCTCTCTCTGAGGATTATAAAGTCGCCTAGTAGAACGAAAAAGTTATTTTGAAATCCCCAAAATGTCAACACAATGTGAGATTTTCATGAAACGTGATACGTCCTTTCATGTGTCGTCTCCTGGTCGTTTTATGTCACTTTTACTGTCGAATCGATACTAAGCATCAAAAGAATACAAACTATTACGGTTTCAGAGAACAATCAGACATAAATTCCGTATGTTTTCAAACTCATGGAACGAATACTTTTAGTTCGTTTTATTTATTCTTTTCATTCGACAGAAGCATTGCGCATTTCTGTTTCATAGAACAATGAAATTAAATTTCCAATGGAATTATTTTGTTATACTTTTCAGATCTCGACTTCTACTTTTCGGTGACGAAGCAACTAATTCTGAATGGAAAGACGTATCGATAAGTTAGGTTTGTAATTACTGAACGGACGTATCAATTACGGAATACCAGGCAGATAACACCTTACCTCCACATCATAATTAATGGAGAATTTAATACAAATAAAATTTGCTTTGACAGAAGGTTAAAAGTAGATAATTTGTTTATTAATAGACAATTTAATAAAAATAAAAGTTGCTGCGACAGAAGGAAGTTAAAAGAAGTAGATAATTTGTTTAATAATAGAGAATTTAATAAAAATAAAAGTTGCTTTGACAGAATGAAGTTAAAAGAAGTAGATAATTTGTTTATTAATAGAGAATTTAATAAAAATAAAAGTTGCTGCGACAGAAGGAAGTTAAAAGAAGTAGATAATTTGTTTAATAATAGAGAATTTAATAAAAATAGAAATTGCTGTGACAGAGGGAAGTTAAAAGAAGTAGATAATTTGTTTATTAATAGAGAATTTAATAAAAATAGAAGTAGCTGTGACAGAGGGAAGTTAAAAGTAGATAATTTGTTTATTAATAGATAATTTAATAAAAATAAAAGTTGCTTTGACAGAAGGAAATTAAAAGAAGTAGATAATTTGTTTATTAATAGAGAATTTAATAAAAATAGAAATTGCTGTGACAGAGGGAAGTTAAAAGAAGTAGATAATTTGTTTATTAATAGAGAATTTAATAAAAATAGAAATAGCTGTGACAGAGGGAAGTTAAAAGTAGATAATTTGTTTATTAATAGATAATTTAATACAAATAAAAGTTGCTGCGACAGAAGGAAATTAAAAGAAGTAGATAATTTGTTTAATAATAGAGAATTTAATAAAAATAAAAGTTGCTTTGACAGAATGAAGTTAAAAGAAGTAGATAATTTTTGTTTATTAATAGAGAATTTAGTAAAAACAAGTTGCTTTGACAGAAGCAAGCTAAAAGAAGTAGATAATTTGTCTATTAACAGAGAATTTAATAAAAATAAAAGTTGCTATGAGAGAAGGAAGTTAAAAGAAGTGGCAAATGCACTTAGTATCCAATTTGAAAGTTCCTACAAGAACGTATGCAGAAAAGCATCTTATCAAGGACTTTTACTTGAAATATCAACATTTTTACGTTAACTCACGAAATATTTGTTTAGAAATGGAAATATTCAAACTGATTGGAGAGCATCTTATATTAAAGCCTTATCTTCATTCAAACCCATCTAATTAAAAACAATGACTCTCATATTTTTCATCAGAAAATGTTATTGCTATTGCATAAACAAATTAAAATCACAGCAAAGCATATTTTTATATAAAACCAATTTAATTTTCAAGACTTCTAAGTATCAAGAAGTATAAAACTTATGTTTCCTTCTATAAAATAATTTAAATCAAATAAAGCAAAATACTATGTTTATTAACCCTCCTAGGTGGTTGTCTCTATGAGGTATCTCGTCATTAGCAAAACTGACCAGATATTGATGGACGAGATATCTCGTCATTAACAAAACTGACCAGATATTGATGGACGAGATATCTCGTTATTAGCAAAACTGACCAGATATTGATGGACGAGATATCTCGTAATTAGCAAAATTGGTAAATCTTGATGGATCAGATATCTTATTTAACCTCTTAGAGGGTTAACAGCTCTACGGGGAATTGTGTGACTATTACAAACGAAGCACTTACGAGGATTTTGTAAATAAACAATGTTTTTCTGTTCATGTCTCATTTTTTTGTGTTCGTGCCTCCACGCGTCACTTCCGACCATACATTCCTATTCAAAAAATGTATGTTTTAGTAAGCTGTACCACCCCTCCAAGTTCGTCCCATGACCGTAGAATCACCCTGTATAAGTTGACTGAGCATTGCAATTGAAAAGAACTTCAAAAGTGTGGCCAACATATAGATTAGTAATCAAGCGACTGCTCTGAAAAATTGACAAGGTTGGTGCATTTGGCATTTTATCGCCTCGATTGGAGATATAAAATCTAATGACAGGGTGTGAATGCTCGTTTCTATAGAGTTGCGACAAAAGAGGTGAAATCGCCAAAGCCTACTATGTCGCGCAAACTAATCAGATGATGAATCAATGGATGGGCGTTATTATCCCGTCCCGTGGACCAATACGATGGTAAATCTTAGTTTCCAACCGGCCAGAAAAAAGGTTATTACTCGCTATTATATTTATTTTATGTATGAACCCTCAGTTTTTTTAAAGTAAAATTTATCATACGAATTAAATTCCCACGTAATCCTGAAATTTTATTTTATTTCTCCTCTTTTTCTGTTGGTTATGTCATTTAACCCTCCAAGTGGTTTCGACGAGATATCTCGTCCGTCATGATCTTAGCAATTTCACTAATGACGAGATATCTCGTCATCAATATATTGCAGACTTTTTTTATTACAAGATCAAGAGAGATCTGGTCAGTTTTCTAATGACGAGATACCTCGTCGAGGCAATCATCAGGAAGGTTAAAGCATGGCCTTGAAAAAAATATAGCGGCTACTTGGTAAGTTTTAAAGCAGGAAGGGCACATTTCGAATGTCAGGTTCCGCTCAGCTCAACTCGGCACAGTTAGGTATTCTTCGGTTCGACGTTAACCACTTAAAGCACGAGTTTTTTTCGGAAAAACTGGTAAAAAATGATCGAGTTTTTTTTTGACAGAAAATGAATATATATATATAGGTATAGTGTAAGTTATTTTTTTCGATTTCAGTTGCGGGGGTGGGGTAAAAGTTATAACAAATTATTATACAAACAAAGTGTAAACGATTTGATTACATGTTTATTTTGAATTTCAAAATATTAATAATAATAAAATATTAACTTCAGATTCACTTCCATCACTCAAGAGATCATCACTTTCATCGCTGAAACTTTCTGATAAATTGGCATATTCAAAATCGTCACAGTCGCTCATTATCAGATAACTTTTTCTAAACAAGTTACAAAAACACTTAGTAAAAATTAATTTATGGTTAACTGTTTACTTTTATGATATTTAACGTAATAAAAATGGATGTATTACCTTTTAGACACCTAACAACTGCTTTATAACAAAGAATTCCTAACAAACTTATAGCTAATCATCAAAATGCACCACTTGGTTTACACAAGAAAAATGGTGCATAGTGGTGCCATCTATGATAAATAAGTTTAATATCCATCTATAAATAAGTGGTAAATCATCTATGATAAATAAGTTTATGCCATCTTTGGTATAAGTTTAATCTAGCCTATCTATTTTTACTAGAACGGAAGAGCGCCCGTGTGAGACACGGGCATGTGCAAATTTGCCGATAACTTTCGCCCGTGTCAAACACGGGTAAATGCGTTAAGTGGTTAAGCCACTAGTAACAGATGGCAACTAGTAAACTAGTACTGCCAACCGGTGAGAGAAAAGGGCAGTGTTGCAAAAACATAGTTGTCAGTTGGAATTAGAGTGACCAACTCTCCTGAATTTCCTTTGAACTTATTAGATTTAATTTATTTGGATTATCCGGACTCCAGTATTGACATCCTATTTCTCATACATTTCATTAACAATCAAGATCGCGATGTTTAAATTATATATTATTCCCGTCAAATGCATTCCGATATAAACTGATATTATTATCGGCAGTTTAGGTAGAGGCACTCATCGATAAATATCTAAAAATTACCTATAATATCGATAGAAAATTTAGCATATGCTAATCGATAGCGGAATATCCGTTTCCGGATTGAAAACGGCTTCGGTAGTATGGTTGGAAGAGTGCTGATTAGCAACCGGAGGATTGCGAGTTTTTAAACTCACAATCCTCCGGTTCCAAAGACCGTCGTGTATAAGAGAGCTAGTGCACGTTGAATTTGTCGTGGACTTAAATGTCTTCACGTTGGTATGGTTTGGTTTGGAGAGTGGGGTGCCAACTCAGGTGTTTAGCTCCTCATCTGACCGTTGCTCAAGACGATGAGTCCTTCGGATCTTTCACTTAGGGATTGATCCCCGACCGTCGCCAATCGCCCGTTGTGTGACTCGAGTGCGAAGTTAATTCAACTACCTCGTCGGTGTGTAAAGAAGTATACAATATCTGTTCAAAGTTTTCAGTTGAGAAACTAACAAATTAATGTGGCTTAACCCTAAGATTTTGATTTGCCTCTTATAGTGAGCTGCTTTTGACATCGCAGGCTCGAATTTCCATACTGAAAGAGTTTCTTTACAGACGAGAAATGAATGGACTGATCAGAAATCAAAGCAGCTTCGAACTAATGCCAGAGCTAGAGGTAGCAATTGACTATAGTTGAAGAGTTTTTGGAATTTGCGCAAGATGAGAAAAGAGCTTAGTTCTACAGCATCAGAGGACAGATGTTAGGACAAAGGAACATATAGATTTGCAAATTCTCGTTCTATATTACGACCAGTATTTATATATAATGTAGATAAATTGTTCTATTTATTACTATTTGTTGGAGTGATACCGTGCAGCTCAAAATCATCTATATTATTTCGATAGTATAGATATCTTTTACGCCTTTTACACGCGACGAATCTTAACAAGTGAGGTATCAAAAGAAAGAGAATTTCCCGGAGCCCTGACGAATCCGTTCTATTTCTACAAGGGGAGGCTAAAAACATTTCGAAATCCCCATAGGAATAACATTGAGAGTAAAACGATTGCGGTTCGCAACTCAGTTTGTTTTACCAGTATTGATGAAAAAACAACTTTTCCAATAAAATTGTTTTACCAGTATTACTTGGAAAACCAGTTTGTTTTACCAGTATTGATGAAAAAACAACTTTTCCAATCAAATTGTTTTACCAGTATTACTCGGAAAACCAGTTTGTTTTACCAGTATTGATGAAAAAACAACTTTTCCAATAAAATTGTTTTACCAGTATTACTCGGAAAACCAGTTTGTTTTACCAGTATTGATGGAAAAACAACTTTTTCAATAAAATTGTTTTACCAGTATTACTCGGAAAACAATTTTTTTCATCTATATTATTTCTATAGTATAGATCGCTTTTACGCCTCTCACATGCGAGGAATTATTTATTTATGTATTGAACTGGTTTCTCATTTCTTTCCATAATATCAATAATTTATGAATATGTGATTTGATGATATAAGGATATTAAACGACGCATGTTCCACGAGAGGTTAAGATTTGAAAAAAAAATTTAAAATATACAATTTAACAATTTTTGTGAATTCTAGAGAGTTAAGATAACCTTATTAGGGCCTTTTGGCGGAAGAATTACGTGTTTCACACAAATGGTTGGAACAACGCTAACAGTGATCTCAAGGAGGAAGTGTTGTAAATAGTAATTAAGTAAACTTTTTTGATATTTTGGTTATAAAAAAATTCGCCTACTTCTTTCACCCTTACAACGGATGGGGGTGGAATTGTTCAAGCGAGAATTCCACCCCCATTTCCAAAATTTATCAGGACTAAATCTCCCTCAAACTCATAACCGAAAGTTGGTCACCCTAGTTGCGATAGAGAGCTCATCACACCGACCTAGTAATGAAATAAATCTAGTATGTGAGCTCAGCGTCATGCTATTTCCTCCGATCGCTCGGTCTGAACATGCGTCACGTGATAGTGGAAAAAAAGCCTGAATCTCTGAACAAATTATTGGTTATAGTGATTATAGACAATATAGATATATAGATTTGCGCTTGAACAGCCGATCGGCCCAAGCGCCTCGTAACCCCACGTGGTTTACCCTTCTGACATCTTCAGACAGCGATTCCGCCCACATGCTCTGTTTGTTTCATCAGAAGGTTGATGAGTCAGCAGAAGAGGAGTTTTATGATCGTGGTTTTCGCTTGTGTAGAAGAAAACATCGCCCAAAAAATTCAGATTTTGGTGTATGAAATATTTTCGAGAAAAGAATTAAGAATTCCATCATGTTTCCTGATCTAGAGAAAAAGGAGACAAAATGTTTCCTGTACTATCGTACGTTTCAGACAATTATTATAACCAGCCATTTAGAGAAACTGTCAGAAAACTAGAATACGAAGACAAAACGAGCTAACAGTCGCAAATTAAAGCTGATGCAACCATAGCGATGTCTGGCGATCTTCCGTTAAGCTTTGCTTTATTTGTTACCACCGCAGCCACCAAATTATACAGGTAATGTATTATGTAAATTATACACGGAAAGAAAATGTAAATTAATTAAAAAAGTCAATAAAAAAGCAAATCGCGCCAAATGTTCACTGTGCTAACAAGCGTTAAAAAATCTAACGGGATACTAATTTAGAGGGCCCATTACCAAATTTAATGTCTTTCCGTGCAAATTTATGTATGAAGAAAATAACATTCTAATAACTTTCCTTTAATTTATCGTCTTAAAATGAAACTTAAAAGTATGTGATATTTTATAAATCCTTTCGCTGCATATTTTTATAATTAATTATCTCAGTTTCTCTTTGTTTTTATCGAATTTTTCTTAAATCACAGAGAAAATTGGGGGAAAAGATTTTGTTACTTTTAGTATCACATTTCTAAGTGAGTCTTTAAATAGATTTACACAAGTATGGTTGCTTTCACTTGGTGTAGGCAAATCTGTTGAAAGCGTTCCTATTAATAAGTTTTGCCGCAAATATTAAAAATCAAACATTTTCGAATCAACAAGGGTCGGAGTAGCCCAGTTGGAAGAGCAAAGGATTAGCAGTGGAAGGGTTGCGAGTTCGAAACTCGGTCCAGCCGTGTACACGAAGGCTGGTGCACGTTAAACCCGTCGTGGTCGCATATGTCTTCACTATGACGTGGTGCGATAGTTTGGACAGTGGGGTGCCAGTTCAGATGTTTGTATCGTCATCAGACCTTAGTTCAAAATTACGTAGCGGTGTCATCGGATCTTTTCCTTCGGACTTGATCCAGGACAGTCGCCAATAGCCCTTTGCGCTGCACCAGTGTGACGTTAATTAAATACCAACCTACCTACCTTCGCAATGGAATCTTAAAAGATATACAGGGTGAGTCCAAATTGTTTTTACAAAATAAGAGGGGTGATAGTACCCATCCAGACGAGTAATAATTACCATGGAACATAGGGTCGCATTCCACTCTGAGAGGCAGAAAAGAGTAAAGTCGAAACGCGTCGAGCATCGCCTCTGCAAGCACACTTTTCCAGCACGGTCCGGCACTTCTTGAATGCCACATATCCCGCACGATGGATCGGACGTGGCGAACGTGTGGCTTGGCCTCCTCGCTCACCGGACCTCAATCCACTGGACTTTTTCTCCTGGGGGCACATGAAATCTTTAGTGTACCAGACGCCTGTGGACTCGGCTGAAGATCTCGTAGTGAGAATCGGTGTTGCCGCAGACAAAATGAACACAACACCACGAATCTTCGAGAGCCAGTCATTCCTTCGCCGGTGTGAACTGTGCAACGACACGCGTGGCCGCCACTTTGAGCACTTGCTGTTAGTTTTTCTCTGATCAATAAATAAGATTGTGCAACTTTTGGTATCGTTCATTCGCTTTTCCAGCACTGTTGTAAGTTCATGTTGAAATTCTAATTTGACTCTCTTCTGCCTCTCAAAGTGGAATGCGACCCTATGTTCCATGGTAATTATGGCTCGTCTGGATGGGTACTATCACCCCTCTTATTTTGTAAAAACAATTTGGACTCACCCTGTATAAGTAGTTGAGTAGTTAATTAACGTCGTACTGGAGCAGCACAACGGACTATTGGCGACGGTCCAGGATCAATCCCGAGGAAAAGATCCAAAGACAATTCATAAATTCGATTCACGGTCAGATGGCGAGGTCATCACCCGAGATAGCATCCCACTCTCCAAACTTCCGCACAACGCCAACGTGAGGACATTTGGTTCCACGACAGATTTAACGTGCACTAGCTCGCATGTACACGACGCTTTTCGGCTGGACCGAGTTTTGAACTCGCAACACTCAGGTTGCTAATCCGCAAACTCTTCCAACTGGACTACCGAAGCCTCTACAAAGATGCTGTGATCCTTTCCTAACGGGTTATTTATCATGTATGTCTTGCAACATTAACCCCCCGAGGTATCTCGTCATTAGCAAAACTCGTCAGATCTTAATGGACGAGATATCTCGTCATTGGAAGAAAACTGATGAGGTCTAGATCTCGTCATCATCAAAACGTAGCCGTATCTTGGTGACGAGATATTTCGTCATGGGCGAATTCGGTCCGATTTTGATGGGGGAGGTATCTCGTGAAAACCGCTTGGAGGGTTAAAAATACAATACGCATTTAATCGCATTTTTATTCTGTATAAAACACAATTATACAGAATAAATGTGTTCAGGATGTAGGCGCTTTAATTAACGTCACACTGGAACAACACAACGGGCTATTGATAAATGTGTTCAGAGAAAATACGAGAAATAAATGTGAACGAGTTTGGTCCGAAGAAAATTACGCCAAACTTTTGTTAAATCGTAGAAGATCGACGGAAACTCGTCATTGGGTTTAAAAATGGAAGACGACCTTCCCTCGCCCATATTGCGTCGAAGACTTAGAGGATAGAAAAAGCAGACTTGGCCAAAAGGAAGCCATTTGTTAGAGGAACTAATCAGGGAAAGTGACTTCAATTGCTGAAGATTACTATGGAGCAATGGATAACGGTCATGTGGTCTGATGAAACCAGATTAACCCAATTCAAGAGAGATGGGAACGTCAAGGTTAAGGGAAACCGCCTGTGATGTAACTCTGAAATTTGTGATTTAACTCTTGTTTCCTAATACCCATATGATTTCGATCTCGTTGGCGGGGAAGGGAAGTTTGGAGAGGGGGATGGTCATCTCTCTCTCTCTCTCTCTCATGCGTTGACCTCGTTATCTGACCGTAGTTGAAAATTACGAGGTGTTGTCCTCGGATCTTTCCCTTCGGGATTGATCCCCTGTTGTGTTGATCCAGTAATTCAATTATCGACCAACAACATGAATTCGGTTCGATTCTTTCCTGAGTATTTCTCTTGAGTGTCAGTTGTCATCCGAGACAGTAGATCAAAATGACAATTTGATCTACGGTCTTTGGATCTTTCCATTTGGGATGGACCGTCGTCAATAACTCTCGCTATTGCTGCAGTGCGACGTTAATTAGCTACCTACCTCTTAATGTCTCTCTTAAGACATTAAGAGGTAGTAGTTAATAAGTGTCAGTAAAGCTTTCCTTGCGTGTATGTTTACTTCGTTGTGTTGCACCAGTGCGACATCAATAAAAATACCTACATACCTACCTACCGTCTGTTTAATTGGCGTTTCATGGAGTAATTTGGCCAAATATTGGCCCCTTGCGCAATCAAATCCATAACCGACCGAAAACATATGAATTTAGCATGTTTTTAACAATTTCTAACTTTTTGTCTTCGGATTCAAAGTTAAAGGATGGACCGTTGTCAATAACTCTCTCTCTATTGCTGCTGTGCGACGTTAATTAACTACCTACCTATTGAGTGTCAGTAAAGCTTTCCTTGTGTGTGTATGTTTATTTGGTTGTGTTGCTCCAGTGTGACATCAATAAAAATACCTACATATACCTAGTTACAGTCTGTTTACTTGGCGTAATTTGGCCAAATATTGGCCCCTTGCCATACCATAACCAACCGAAACCATAAGAATTTAGCATTCTTTTAACAATTTCTAATCTTTTGTCTTCGGATTCAAAGAGTTGAAAATATCTACACTTTTTAATTTATGTAGACCCAATCCACTCATTTATAAGTACACCAGAACCGTGATTATTCGAGCTACGAATAACCAAGTGCCCATGTTATCCGTGCCCAGAATTTGATACCCAGTTTTTTTTAACTTTAAATAAAACTTCGTGCACACGTGTGAGAGGTTCGTCCTTGACTGGTCTGGTTTGGAGCGGACAGGTGGTTGGTTTGGGCCGAATGGCGCAAGATCCAAAAACGACCAATCAGATCAACAGTAAAGCGTGAGAAAACATTTAAGTAAAGAACTTGAAAACAAAACACACTTCAAAAGAAAAAAGTAAATGTACTAAGAACATCTGAACACGAAAAAGTAAAACGTAACTTAAAATGCATTGACGTGAAAGATGAAATGACGCAGTTTGAACGCATGAAAGCGCCGCGAAACAAACCTTTTTTATAGGAAAGTAGTTAATTAACGTCGGGCTATTGGCGACGGTCCGGGATTCATCCCGGAGGGAAAGATCCGAAAACAACGCCTCGTAATTTTGAACCACGGTCAGATGACGAGATCACACCTGAGCTGGATTCCCACTCTCCAAACTTCAACACCACGCCAACGTGAGGACATTTGAGGCCGCGAGAGATTTAACGTGAACCAGCCCCGTGCACACTTAGGTTGGATTCGAATTCGCAACCCCCCGGTTGCTAATCCGTTACTCTTCCAACCGGGCTACCGCGGCGAGCCAGATCAACAGTATAATTGAATAAGATTTCTGGGGAAATTCAACTAGGGCAAGGTCAAAACTGTTAATGGTTAGAAGTCAGAGAAGATTGCTTTTTGCAAAAAGTATATACGTATGCGTGGTATTTGGTATTTTCAATTAACGTCACACTGGAGCAACACAACGGGCTATTGGTGACGGTCCGGGATCAATCCCAGAGGGAAAGATCCGAGGACAACACCACGTAATTTTGAACTACGGTCAGATGACGAGGCAAGACCTGAGCTGGCACCCTACTCTCCAAACTTCCACACCACGCCAACGTGAGGACTATACGTATGTGTGTGAAACCATCAGTGGGTTTATGTAACAATGGGTGAGTCGAAGCAACAAGAAATTCCGAAGCTTTAAATTCTTTTGTTTTTGCTTTCTTCCACGGCAGTGAAATTTATTTGTAAGTTTAATTTCAAGTTTTCCCATGTACACAATGGGGCCATCGTGGCTTAGTGGCTACGATCGCTGCACTAGCAACCTTCGAATTGTAGGAGATGCAAGTTCGATTCCAACCAGATGTATTCTCCTTGGGTGTATTTCTCTCTTTTGTGTCAGTAAAAATTTTATCCTGCATGTCCTTGATATTGTGTCTGGGGTTACTTGAATTAACGTCGCACTGGAGCAACGCAACGGGCTATTGGCGACGGTCCGGCATCAATCCCGAAGGGAAAGGGGGGGGGTATTTCAATTAACGTCACACTGGAGCAACACAATGGGCTATTGGTGACGGTCCGGGATCAATCCCAAAGGGAAAGATCCGAGGACAACACCACGTAATTTTGAACCACGGTCAGATGACGAGGCAACACCTGAGCTGGCACCCCACTCTCCAAACTTCCACACCACGCCAACGTGAGGACATTTGAGGCCACGACAGATTTAACGTGCACCAGCCCCCTTTGTACACGACGGTGTTTGGCTGGATTCGAACTCGCAACCCTTCGGTTGCAAGTCCGTTACTCTTCCAACCGGGCCACCGCGGCCCCCGAAGGGAAAGGGGGGGTATTTCAATTAACGTCACACTGGAGCAACACAACCCCGAAGGGAAAGATCAGAGGTATATAAGTAGGTATTTTAATTAACGTCGCACTGGAGCAATACACGGGCTATTGGGAACGGTCCGGGTCCAAAGAGGAAAGATCCGAGAACAAGGCCATATATTATATAATTTTGAACCATGGTCAGATGACGAGGTTATAACACCGGAGCTGGCACACCACTCTCCAAACTTCCTCACCACGACAAAGTGAGGACATTTCAGGCCTCGACAAATTTACGCGCACTAGCCCCCATGAACACGACGGCCTTTAGCTGGACTGAATTTTGAACTCACAACCCTCCGGTTGCTCTTCCAACTGGGCTACAGCGGCCCCTCGATTCAACCAGACTCATATATGTGGGGGCTGGCGCATGTTATATCGGTCGTGGCTTCAAATGTCCTCACGTTGGCGGGATGTGAAAGTTTGGAACGTTGGGTGCCAGTTCGGGGTTTTTGGAATAAATATCGCTTTTCAGGAACTTTGGAATTCCAATTTGAAAGTTTAGAATGCTTGAAAAATGAAAAATGAGGGCATAATTTTATATTTAATACAACATCGGCACCATGCCAAAAACACGAACCTGCAAAATTGCTTTTTTGAAAATCCTATTGAAGTTTTGACCTTTTATGAAAGATTTGTTTGCGCATTGAGATGTGATTGAAAGTGGGAGCAATAATTTAGGTTTTCAAAATACAGTATATAAAATAACTAAAATGCATGCCATGCATAAAACAAATCCGTCTTTATCATTCAACTTAAATCCCTTAGTATATCTATTTTTGCCTTACGTTTCCTTTCTTCTCATTCTGTTTTAACCCTCTCATTTGAGTATTGCTGTCTCAGCGCTAATTGTCACTTCTCTATCAATTAAGTCCAATCACGATATCAAAAATTCACACCATAAGTTATTTCCCAGGCTCTTTTTCATAACACCTTCCGTCCCGTAGACATAGCACGTTAACCCTCCTGGTTGTTGTCTACGAGATATCTCTATTGGCAAAACCATTAGTAGATTTTGATGGACATATTTCGTCAACTGTCCAGATCTTGATCTCCTCATCATATAACAATCGGCGGTATTTTGAAGTGATAGCTCGTCAAGCAAAATTTGTCAGGTTTTGATGGACGAGATATCTCGTCGAAACTACTTGGAGGGTTAAAATATATTCTTTCTGCTTGTAACGGGTCGAGAACCATCAATTCCAATGTTCGACTGCAAAACTATTAATAAAAGGTATATGTTGAGTTCACGTCATACTGGAGCAACACATCGGGATATGCCTTTATGAAAGGATACAATTAAAATTTATTCACATGTGATGTCTTCGAGCATGGTGTGATTTTAACTCTACGAGTGGCTTGTACGAGATATCTCATCCATTAAGATCTGGCCCTTTTTGCGAACGGCGAGGTATTTCGTCATCAATGATGGCGATATTTCGTCATCAATGATGACGAAATCAAGAACTGGTCATGTTTTCTGATGGCGAGACAGTTCGTTGAAGCAACCACGAGGAGGGTTAAGTAAAAATAGTAAAGTATGCAGATTCGTCGTTTTGTCTCGTGTGGTTTGATTTGTCATTCTAGTCAGTTTTTGCTGTAGGAGCTCAAAAGCGTGGTGCTGCTTCACGGAACAATCATTATAGCAATACAGTGCATTCAAAATCTGAGTGATTACATCGTGGACATGCAAGAAAAGAGTTGGAAGATCAGCGGATTAGCAAACGGAGGGATGCTAGTTTGAAACGCAGTCCAACCAAAGACCGTCGTGAACGTGGGGGCTGGTGCACGTTAAATCTGCTGCCGTCGACGGTATTGATGTCCAAAATGTCCTCACGTTGGCGGGGTGTGGAAGTTTGGAGAGTGGGGCGGGGCAGCTCAGGTGTTCACCTCGTCATCTGACCGTTGTTCGAAATTACGAGGTGTTGTCCTCGGATTGATCTCGGGCCGTCGACAGTAACCCGTTGTCTTGCTCCAGTGTGAAGTTAATTAACTACCTACCTACCATTCTATGAAAAAGCACCAAGTTCAAACATTCCAAAATGAGTACTCATAGAAATATATTCAAATATTTATGTTCTGTATCAGTAAAAACATTGAGGGGCTAGGAAACGTTACAAAATATTAAGTATATTAGTGGTCGAAATTCGACCATAATTCATTTAAATTTTAAGTTTGAACGTTAATAAGGTTCTTTTGTCAAAGAGTATTATACCTCTATATTCATTGCATATAATTTTTTTGAATTTTGTTCTATTACGTAAGCTGCGAGCATGTACAAATAGGTCATAGGAAAAATGCGGTATAGCTTGGTTAAGCCATATCTAAAAAACAATAACGCGTTGTTTGACATTTTCTTGGTTTTTTTTATTGCTATACTGGCCACAGGTTTCGCCAAGGCTACACAGTTAATTTGCCTATCTTTTTCAAATTATATAAAATTTAAATAAAAAATAAATCCCAAAAATGAAATAAGGAATACGTGCTTCGTATTTTTTATATATTTTTTATTGAAACAAAAAAAACCGGGTGGTTAAAAAAATAAATGTTGTCCATTGAACTTGAAATAGTTCGACAATGAATTTAATGATTCAAAACTTCTGTGTAGACGATGTTTTTTGTAAAAACTCTTTCATCGTTTGCTAAATGCCCTTGACCGTTATATTCTGAAATATAAAATCTCAAACCATCGAATGATCGAACTCTACTTGCTGCG
Organism: Meta bourneti; assembly: GCA_933210815.1. Taxonomy (NCBI): domain Eukaryota; kingdom Metazoa; phylum Arthropoda; class Arachnida; order Araneae; family Tetragnathidae; genus Meta; species Meta bourneti. The sequence continues at coordinate 91,036,522 of OW119926.1, forward strand.
ACGTACAATTGACCATGTGTAAAAACTGGCTGCCTCAATAAAATTCCAATTTTTTCGAATGTTTGTCCTTGAGACTTATTTATTGTCATCGCAAATGCAGGTATAATTAGAAATTGAGTTCTTTGAAAGTTAAATGGTAAAATAGTTCCGGAATATGTTAAATTTATACGTGGAATCAAAATTCTCTTATTGCGTGCGGTTCCAGTTAAAACTTCGCAATCAATAGTATTACGATGCATAAATTTGATGCGCATTCTTGTTCCATTGACTAATGCTTCCTTTGTATTTAAGTTTCTGATCAGCAAAACGATGCAATTAACTTTCAATACTAACTTATGTGGTGGCAAATTATGCCAAATCTCATACTCCTCCGTGCGCGCAATGTGCTTAAAAAGGGGTACAAAGTTTTTTCTTCACGCATTAATATATAGATACTGGACAATTGCCAGTTAAATTTTTCAGGGATAATGGGACATCTGGCATCCTACCCTCCTTAATTCGATTAAGGACAGATACGGACTGGCTCGATCGTTCCTCCAGTACACTCTTGGCATCGTGGAGATTGCCCCGGAAGATCTCTTGCTCGTAATTGCGACAGACATATTCAGACAGCGTCTCTCCCGCTTTTTCAGTCGCCATCTGTGGAGTCTCACATTTTGCTGTGGTCACAAGATTCATCCTGTTTGCCTTAAATGCCATTCTGACCCTTCCCAACACACATTCTTGAGTGCCTGGAGTTGTCCCGGACGACCTGTTTTCTAAACCTCTTTCGGTGTATGACTTCGTGCGGGTGACAGGACTTGTGGATTTGGTCTAGCTGGGGCTAGACGTGGAGATTAGCAACAACGGACTGGCTCGAATGATTGGTCGGAGAAATGCAGCCTTTTACAGGCCTCATATAGGGAGACTGAAATTCTAAGTGAAAAGTTTTTGGTTTGGGAAAAAGCCGTAGTTTTGGAATATTTGGAACCTTATAAGTTTACCCTCCTGGTGGTTGCTTCGACGAGGTATCTCGTCATTAGAAAAAAAACCAGGCCAATTCTCAATGGACGAGACATTTCGTTACTAGAAACAAACTGACCACATCCCGATCTCGTCATCATTAAAAACTCGGCAACATCTTGACGACGAGATATCTCGTCATTAGCAAAATTGGTCAGATCGTGATGGACAAGCTATCTTGTCGGAACCATTTGGAGAGATAAGCCGATGATTCAGCATCATTGATTCGAGGAAAAGACATTCCTGCGATTGTCATCTTCTGGAAAAGGCTTTTGTTTGTTTTACTCAAATATATTAATTCAGTATTAACAAAGGACATTACAAAATTGATCCATTTGACATTTTAAAACTAGGATGATTATGAAATGAATTATTTTATTTATAAAAAAAACTAGCTATGTCTATACTTGTGATCTAAAGGCGTGGTACTGATCTAATTTGTCTACGTCTTGTCTTTACTTGTCAAATGTTAGGGATTTCTCACATCACTTCCATATTTCCCTCTAGTCGTCTAGTAACGTTTGATTAAACCTCCAAGCGGCTTCGACGAGATATCTTGTCCATCAAGAACCAACCAATTTTGTTTTAATGACGAAATATCTCTTCATCAAGGTAATGTCGATTTTTTAATGACGAGATCAAGATTTGGCCAGTTTTATTCTAATTACAAGATATCTCGTCCATCAAGATCTGGTCAGTTTTGTAATGATATTACTGGTCAAGACAGTCGACCACCAGGAGGGTTAATTCAACCACCATGATACTTGCTTCCAGCTGCATGGAAGGCTAACGCTATGTTCATATTTTATCGCAGATTTCATTTTTTATCTATAACAGTTTACTATCTTTCTAATTGGACAAACATTCAAATTACTATATGAAATAAACTCACCTTGTCTGATGCCACACTATTTTAATGTTGAGAACCCTACCGACTTTCTAAAAGTACCATCTTCTCCGGAATGTTTCCGATTTCCCAGTGGGCCTGACCGTCAGGTATCATCTGACTACGTTGAAAGTCGATTTTTGACTGATTTCATACTTCATTTTATTCAATATTCTTAATATTTGGACTTTTTTCTATACCAAACCGATTTTATTTTGTCTGTACGATGAATAGCAGCGAAGATATAGCAATCTGAATAGATCTTGATAACTGTTTTTTAATTCGTTTTCAAATCCGTAAATGCATTTTTCTCTGATTGTGATTTTGAGCAAACCTTTTGCAAGAGAAACGGGGTAACTAAAAATGTACTATATATTTTTGAATGAAATTTGTTTTGGAGGGCCTAAATTAGGGATATAAGAGTTACTTTGAAAGGGAAAAAACTTTTTAGGGAGATATCAAGTGTTGTGGTGTAAGGAAAAATTTGAAAAATTCATGTTTTCTTCTACATTATTCTCAATATCTCATGAATGGAAAGGAATATTGCATATCTTTCAGTTCAGTTCTACCTTATATAGTTAGGAGACTGCAAAATTTTAGACAAATGTACTCATAAGTTTTTCAGTTGTAATGTGTTTCGTTGACGTCATTTTTTACCTAAATTTTCCAATTGTTTACTAAATTATCCAATCTTTTAATAAATTATCAATTTTTAATAAATTGTAATATATTTTTATTTTATAACGTATTTTAGTAAGTTGTTTTACACTAAAAAGAAAATAATAGTATAATTTGAACGTTTAAAAAAAGGACTCCGAACGTTAACGACGTTTGTACACACACCGATAATTATCGGATGTCGGAGACGTAATTATCGGAGTGGCGATGTTCAGGCATGGTCTTTTTGTACATTGCGTCCGATTTTTATCGGAGATCTGCGTCACTTTCGTTTGAACGTGATCAAATTGTATTAAACTATTTTATTCTACGTTTTTGGCAGCTTAGTTAAAATTATAGTTAAAGTGAATATGTGTGTATCATTTAAAAAAAAAGAAAAGAAATTGTTATTTTGTACTGAATGTACTTGCGAAAGCGTAGACGCTTTTGGATTCATCCACTAATAGCCGAACGATATGTGGAAGGTGCGTTTTATACAATATTTTATAAGCTTCGAGAAGATGAGGAAAAATTCTTTAATTATTTCCGAATGAGCATCAACACTTTTGACTTTGTATTAGTGCATCCGCATGAACACATTTGTCACCAAGATACTAATATGAGACTGGCTATTATACCTTCGAAGGAAACGTTAATGGTAACCTTGAAGTACGTAATAAGTATAGTTAATTACAAAATGTTTATCAAAATAATCAATAGCAAATTATATTCAATGTACATTATATTATATACAAGAGGGTCAAGTATTACTTATAGAAGCAAACAGTTCGGCACTGGATATTTATCGGTCCGGTTTAGCAGACAATTCAAAATGTCGGATAGCATTTTTGACGGATCCGATAATATCGGACGGCAAGGCAATATAAAACAATGTAATTTGAAAGTGCCCGACTCCGACAATAATAGGTGTGTGCACAAACGCTCTAAGACTAAACATAAATATTCAAAATATATTCAGGTTGATAAGGTCTATAGATGTTTTCTATTGATATTCTGATGTATCAGGGTGTACAAGACGGCAATTAGACATATGGTGTCACCATTAAGACATTAAAAATAATACTTTTTGTTTTGGGCCAAATACATCGTATAAGGTGATGGTCTCTTCAGCCACAGCTTATTTGAAGGGAAAAAATAACTTATTTTGGCATTGTCTTTCGAAAGGGTAAAAAAGAATCAAGAGCACGAGAATTGGAGTTTATCTCTTATACCCTTATAAAAACATTTCAGAGTTCCATAGATTTCTATAGAGATTTTTATAGAATTATAGGTACAGCTGTATTATACGCCTCGTTTGGTGGCAACGCTCTTGGCGCACATTTTATGTTGCAAAGGAAAGAATTAGAAAAATATATATTTTTTAACGGAAAGTAATAAGCTTAAGCGGGAAAACACAAAATTTTGAAAAAACATTAGCAGAAATAGACGGAAAAATAGCTGTTAAAATATATTTTTATTTTTAATAATCCTAATAAATATGGGTTGCCTTCACCTGTCATAACTCGCCACTAAAAGTGTGCCAAAAAACACGCCAAGAGCGCTGCCACTAAACGAGGCGTATAATACAGCTGTACCGAATTATATAGAGAAGTTATTTTGAAAAGTGAAGTGAAATAAAAGAAATGAGCTTCTATAGAATTATATAAAGGTTTCTACAGATTCTATAGAGGCTACCTTTTAGAGCTTATAGAAAAATGGGCATAATTCTATAGATTCTATATACTACATTCTATAGGAATTTTGATAGAATTATATACAAATTTTTAGTAAGGTTAATATTTCTACTTAGACTTTTAGTAACCAGTCAACGAACGGTACATTTACATCGCAGTTGTAGAAGCAGTGTGGTACAGTAAGAGCATTAGAAATCAAAGGTTACTTTTTGTTTTGTGCAAAATACTACATCATGTAAGATCTCTTCAACCAATTAAAAAATTACTTATTTTAGCATTGTCTTTCGAAAGGTTAAAAAGAATCAAGAGCACACAAGAACAACTGGCATTTATCTCTTAACCATACCCTTAAGAAAAAATTTAGAGTTCCATAGAAGGCTACAGATTTCTATAGTGAAACGAGATTTCGTTTCTAGAGAAAACAATTCGATAGATTGTTAGAGAAAACGAGCTCTATAGAGTTCTGTAGAGAAGATCTAAAGAAAAGTAAAGTTGAGAAACAAAGGAAATGAGAGATTGTACGGAATTCTTTAGAGGTTTCTACAGACATTCTATAGACTTTCTATAGAGATTACTTTATACAGCTTATAGAAAAATAGGGTATAATTCTATAGGATTCTATACACCACATTCTATAGAATTCTATAGGATTTTATATAGAATTCTGTAGAATTTTATATAGAATTCTATAGAATTTTTATCTGTAGAATTTTATATCGAATTCTATAGAATTTTTATATAGAAATCAAAAGAATTGTTATATAGAATTTTTATCTAGAATTTTATATAGAAGTCTATAGAATTTTGTAGTCGACTGTGCATTTGCATCACAGTAAAGCTGTAGAGTAGTGTGGTACAATAAGAGCATTAGAAATCAAAGCAGGAATATTTGTAAAGTGGTGTATACTTACAACTGGAGTCGGTGTTGGAGACGACCATACCCTCCTGCAGGGTCTTGGGCACACGGGCGAGGGGCACGACCTCTACGCCCACGCGGGCGCACTGTCCCCTCTTCTCCAGGTCGCGGGCGATGTGCAAGTAGCTGTTGTTGAGGGCGAACCAGGCCCCGTCCTTCTCGGCCACCTGCACCTTCGGGATGCGCCCCTGGAAACGGTGGCTGAGGGCGGCCAAGGCCTCCTCGTCCAGCGTCAGCCCCTGCTGCAGGAAGTGGATGTCGGAGGGCGCCAAGGTCAACATCCCCGACATCCACTGGGGACAGACCTTCTGGATCCTTCGCGCTGTTCGCCTTTGCTGGGCTTCAAAATGGACGCGATGATTTATATATTCACACGCTTAACAATGGGACACGCATGGCAGTGCTGGAATGCCTTCTTCGACCATAAATTACTCAGCGTGGAATGGCATCGGTCTGGTGGATTTTTTTTCACCCGATCTCTTCTCACGTGCCAGACAACCGAATCTTCAAACGTATGAATTGTTCTTCGTTCTGTTGCTCGGCGGGACGGATCGTTTGCGAGAAGCGTGAAAATGTATCTCGTTTTCTTTTCTCAGGTTTATTTGTTCGAAAGCGCTGGAAGATCGTAAAATAAACTATTCCTCGAATAAAAGTTGTTGGTTCTTCGGGTTTCAGTTTCTTCGAATGCAAGAAATGTTTAAAAAAAAACTCGATTGTCGAACTAGAATTTTATCAGCTGAACTGAAAACAACGAATAACAAAAAACAATCTTCTGCTATTCGAAAATATATAAAGGTAATGGAACACAGAACAAAATCAGTCGTTAGTTTCGAGTTCCGTAGTTCGGTGAGTCAATCTGGATAAATATCAGTTGAAATCAATTATCAGAACTGAAAATTACGAATAAGAATTTAAAAATGTTCTGTTCTTATTCAAAAATATATAAATTCAACGGAACACACCTTAAGAACAAAAGCAGTCTTGTTTAGAGCAATGTCGAAACAAGCATTCCTGAGTTTCCAGCTCCGTTGATCGGCGAGTCAATCTGGATAAATATCAGTTGAAATCTTTTTCAGTTGAACTGAAAACCGCAGATATGAATTTAAAACTGTTCTTACTCAAATATATATAAATGCAACGGAACACACCTTCCAAGAACAAAAGCAGTCTCTAGTTATGAGCAATGTCGAAACAAGCAGTCTTTAGTTTCGGGCTCCGTTGATCGGCGAGTCAATCTGGCAACAGCTCAACAAATCGTGAGCGAAACGAAAGCCGCATCCGGCTTTGCTTTTCTACCGCATTATTCGAAGCCAAACATTGAAAAACAATCTATCCATTCCGGACGAGTATTACCCGAATCTTATGTCAGACGCGCGATTCGTAAATCAAATGCCGGAACAATGGGGATTACACTACAAACAAGCAACTTCAATCAAAGAAAACACGCCAAGATATTGTTCCGAGCGAAATTCTGCGATTCAAAACAGACATTGTTTTGTCGTCCTTCGGAAAGTTTCGCAACGCGTGGGGGAGGAATGGACTCGTAACGAGTTCCGTGCCGGTTTAATGAGAGGGAGGATGATGTTACACCACCCCGACTGACACGCGGCGAATATCTGAAAGTACTCGGTGAAGGAAGGAATTCGAGAAACGAAAGAGTGGCTTGGCGACGTACGGCTGTCGCCAAAGTCGCCGCATCGGAACGTCGTAGCGGGATTCGTAAATATTAACTTTCTCCAGTTCGTCACTTCTGACGAGATTGTTAGCGAGTGTGTGTTTTGCATTATGTAATCTCCTTGCGGGATAGTGCAAGCACCCCGTGAATTCTTTAACATGAGGAAATACGCGTTTCCCCGTTTTGTTTATCGTGGAATATAAACATACACACGCAATACAATGCACATGGAACGGAGTTGAATTATTTCAATTCGTGTTTGTTTCCAATCTCGAGGTAAATTGAAGGTTCCGTTCGGTCCTCTTGCGTGGGTGTCACGGTCGTTCATTCTCTAAAGAGAGACATTTTATGTTAAGCTAAATGTTGGTGGGAGGCGGTAGTGTTCTTTTTGGAAGTTTGGAGAGTGGGATGCCAGTTCAGGTGTTGACCTCGTCATCTGACCCTGGTTCAAAATTATGGAGTGTTGTCCTCGATCTTTCCCTTCGGGATTGATCCCGGATTTCCGCCAATAGCCCGTTGTGTTTTTCCAGTGCGACCTTGATTAATTACCATTACCCTCTCACAGTTCCGGATTATTATAAACTGGTATTGTGTCAAGCGATAGCTAATTTTGGAAAGATGACAATTGTAAACACAAATGTGGTAACACTTCAGTATTTTGATCTTTGACTACGCTTAAGATAAAAGTTCTGAAGACTTTTAGCTCTAAATGTGCAATTGTATAAAATGATAATTCATTTTTTAAAAGATAATACATTGAATAGTAAGAAGTGAGCAACATTTAGGGAAATACAAGAACCAGCTAGATAGGGACCTCTTTCTTAAGAATGAATTCAGAACTATGACGAACATTGACATCCAAATCACTCGGATCTTTCCCTTTGGGACTGATCCCGGACCGTCACCAATAGCCCGTTGTGTTGCTCCAGTGTGACGTTAATTGAAAAATACCATACCATACCAAATCAGAATTTGATTTGAAAAATAATGCCAAACGGTAACGTGCGTGAACTAATAAAAAAGATTGCACGAATGAACTAATGGAAAAGGTAACACATGAATGAACTAATAAAAACCGTAACATGAATAAACTAATGAAAAAGGTAACATTAATGAACTAATGGAAAAGATTACTCGATTGGAACTAATGGGAAAAGATAACATGAATGAACCGAGAAAGACAACATGAATGAACTTATGAAAAAGGTAACATGAATGAAAACTAAAGCAATAAACTTGAGCAAAATATATTCAGACAAAATTCTTAAGATGCTCTCTGTGCTGAGTATTAGGGTTAAGATTACGATGATTCTGCGTGTTTCATAAATAAGTATAAGTAGGTTTAAATGCACTCATTAAAGAGATATTTCGGGGGTTTTAGGCAAAATGTCATTTTTTCAGTTTTCAGTCATTTATGGTGTTTTCTGTTGTGGTGGTTCTATACAGGGTATTTCGAAAATACCTGGCCAAATTGCAAAAGATGGTAGAGGGGCCCAAAATAAACGTTTTTATCAATGAATGTGTGGAAATGCCTCGTTTAGGTGGTACAGGGCGTTGTTTAGGTCAGTCGATACCATCGTTTTCGCGGCGTAAGGCGTCATTCCCCGGTCAGATTTTCAACGGCATGCATCGCAATTCGGAGCTCGCAGATATGCATCTGATGCATGGGGCTGCGAAAGGAAACGGACGAGCTGCTCAAACGTTGTACAGTGGTTGTTGCTTCAGGATTCGAAGTTTTCTGGTATGAACCCGGGGTAAGGCGTGGATGTTTGTCCTTCCAATAAATGTTTATTTTGGCCCCCTCTACCACCCTTCACTATATGCCCAAATACTTTCGAAACACCCTGCTTATAGAGCATCTCCGATGAGAAGGCAGTTGACTTTGGGGAAGACCATTTGTACAAAGGTGGTGAAGTTCATGAGGGAAAGACTGTCATGCGTAGAATCGTGTATATTTATAGATGATTATTTGCTTCGTCAATTCGAAATCCCTACTATCGCTTCCGGCACAAAACGAGCCAAAAACCACGATAAGGCGCAAATTTTGAAACGTTTTGTTTACATTTAACTTGTCTAACGAGAATACTCATTCAAAACCCTAACTCAAAGCCTAACTCGCCCATACAGGAACTATAAAAGTCGAGAGCAATGGAAACCTTTCTATGTGCCCAGGATCATGTGACCAAAACTAGTATTAACGTGACCTTTAGACTACTTCTGTCTGTCGAGTGGAAACGAACATTCATCATCTGATTGGTTAAACGGAAAAGGAGAAGACGCCCATCCTTATAATCCATCATCTGATTGGTCAGCGTGATATAGTAGTAGACTATAGCGATTTCACCACTTTGAAATAAGCATTCACATACCTACTCTGTCATAAGATTTTATGCCACCAAACGAGGCGATGAGGTGCCAAATCCGCCAACCAAGTCAATTTTTCTCACAGAGCAGTCACGTGACTACTGGTTGTCATGTGATCGCGCCTTTTCAACCTCCTACCAATAGTAATAGCTCAGTCTACTTATAGTTCAGGTCTTCGAACTCGTCTTTGCCCGACTAGATAATAATACGACTTTCAGAGAGGTTTTCAGTGTTCGCTAAACCAAACCAGGAACGAAAGGGAAGATTTTACTTCTGTTCTATCAATGATTCTAGACTAACTTTCAGTATTTTCCACGCAAACTAAAAGAATTTAATTAAGTGAATTTAATTAGTAAAATTCACTTTCATTTCAAGCCCAGTTCGAAGAGCAATGGATTAGGAAACGGAAGGTTGCGATTTCAGAATTCGGTCCAGCCAAAGACTATCGGGGGCTGGTGCTAGTTAAATCAGTCGTTACCTGAAATGGCCTCAAATTGTCGTGATGTGGAAGCTTGGAGAGAGGGGTGCCAGCTTAGGTATTCTCGTCAGCTGACCGTGGTGTCAATTACGTGGTGTTGTCCTTGGATTTTTCCCTTGGGGATGGATCCCGGACCGTCACCAATAGCCCGTTGTGTTGCTCCAGTGTGACGTTAATTAAATACTTACCCGGACCGTCGCCAATACCCCGTTGTGTTGCTCCAGTGCGACGTTAATTAAATACCTACCTGGACCGTCACCAATAGCCTGTTTTGTTGCTCCAGTGAGACGTTAATAACCAACCACCATATCTCATTTCGACATAAATGAAATAAAGTTTCATTTCCATTTCTTCTGATTTTCTTGATGCCTTTTTTTTAAACAAAACAAAGACTTTCAGTCTGGTAGAATAATTGTAAAAAATTAGATCGTCTCTTCGCATCCTTTTTTGTTGTATAGGAGGCTTTCTCTGTCAAGCTATATGTTGGTGGCTGTAGTATTTCTGTTTTCGCGGCGATCTTGCTTTCTGTACGCAGTCTCAACGTGACGACACTTGACTTGTTTTTCAAATACGATTATTTCAGAACTTCGCCAATAAAAATTCCAGAGAGAATTCTGAATTGATATATGATAATTGATTGGTCAGCGCCGAAACGCCTGGTTTGTTTGTTCACGTTGAAAGTCGTTCTCAGAAAAGATAAACAGGAATGTATGAGCGAAATAAAGAAGAAATAGAAAAGGTTAAGAATTTCATCAATATGCTAGTCATGACTAGTGGCTATGGAGAGTATATGACGTGTCTATTTTATTACCCTTATTATAATTCTGAGTATGTTCGGCTTCACTAAGCATTCGGTAGGTAGGTATTTTAATTAGCTACGCACAGGAGTAACACACGGGCTATTGGTGATAATGCTGGATCAAGTACCCAGGACAACGCCACGTAATTTTGAACCGCGGTCAAATGACGAGGTAACACCTGAGATGGCACCAACGTGAGGACATTTGAGGCCACGACAAATTTAACACGCACCAGCCTCCTTTGTACACGGCGGTCTTGGGTTGGATTTGAACTCGCAACCCTCCGGTTTCTAGTCCGTTACTCTTGCACCCTGGTTTCCGCGGTCCTAACTAAGCATTCGCATGATCAAGTACAAGGAGCATTGGGTAGGTAGATACTTAACTAACGTCGCATTGGAACACTGCGGACTATTGGCAACTGTCCACATCAATCCCGAACTGAAAGATCCAAGGACAATGCCTCGTAAATTTGAGTTGCGGTCAGATGACGAGGTCAACACCTGAGCTGGCACCCCACTCTCCAAACGTCTACACGACGCCAACGTGAGGACTTTTGAGGTCACATTAGATTTAAAATGCGCCATCCCTCGTGTATACGACGGTCTTTGGCTGAACCTAGTTTCGAATACTCAACCCTCCTCTTGCAATCCATCGCTCTTGCAACTGGTCTACCGCGGCTATAGCGGCTAAGGGACAAACGAAACATCGATTTAAACTGATTAAATTATCTACAGTGTGTATTTTTGATTGTTTTTTAGCCCTCAAAATATTTCGTGGTGGGTTTTGTTTGAATGACCGACCACTTTCGGTCATTCAGACATATGAGACTGGACTTCCTGGAATCTTGCAAATGATTCTGCTACTACCCGCCGCCTTCAGTCCAAAACCAAATTTAACCCTCCTGGTGGTTGTCTTGACGATGTACTCTATATGGACAAAAGTATTTGGACACTGCATGTTTTTCAGAAAAAGTGCTTTATTATTCTATTTAGTAACGGGTAGGCCCTCCTTTTGCTTGTATTACAGCTGCAACACGTCGAGGCATACTTTCCACAAGTTCTCTGTAAGTCTGGGCAGGAATAGCTCGCCATGCCTCTTGCAAGGCTGAGAAGAGATTGTTGTGAAGATGTGAGTGCTTGGCGGTGTCGTACCCGTCGCTCCAGTTCACCCCGCAAGTGCTCGATCGGATTGAGATCGGGGCTCTGAGCAGGCCAGTCGAGCGAATTCACCTCATTTTCAGGAAACCAGTCCAGCACACGTTTTGCAGTTTGACATGAAGCTCGATCCTGTTGGAAGAAACAACCATCATCGCCATAGTATTGCCATAATATATTCAAAGCCGAATTATCCAGAACGTAGAGGTACACGTCAGTGTTCATGGTACCAGGTACATAAAGCAATGGGCCGAGTCCTATAACCAGGAAAAACAACCTGATTTTCTGCAGTGTCCAAATACTTTTGTCCATATAGTGTATCTCTCCAGCTCGATGTTGATTCAATTATCAACCAACCCTTTCCAAAAGCAATTTCTAGCAATCAAAATACCAGCACTCCTGATCCTGATTGTATAAACAGAGCCGCAGTAAGAATAAATTTATGGTATTCCTACCCGCATTCTTGAGAGCCAGATAATTCTGGTGGGAGTAATTAGGAAGGCTAAGGCTCGAATAAAGCTTAAATATCATCAATTCCCCACCTGAGTGTTCATTACTCTACTTAGCTCCATTTATTGTTCCTTTGGGGGCTATGAGGGGAATCCTTCCCTAGAAATAAAATAAATCCTCAGGTAGCAAAAGCTAACAATAAGAATTAAAATTATGACTACACACAGTGCTTGTTCCCTTCGTGAGCACATCTTTAGGTGTGTGCTAGCTTCACGAATCCGAAATACCCTAGTAATCTATTCTTTTTCTGTGGGGTTTACTGCCTCTGGTAAACAGGGGTGTAGCGACCCCAGGATGCCCAAGCGATCTTTCTCTTTATTTGCTCGGCAGTTATAGTTGGTAACAGTTGAAAATTTGCTTTCCAGTTGGGCAAAAATATAGGAGCACATTATTAGACCAAAATGGCAGACCTTTCGCAGCAATTGTATTGACTGCTGGTTCCAGAATTTGCCGTTCGGCGGCAGTTTGTGTTGTACTATTGGATGCCATGGCTCTATGTTTAGAGTAATAGTATGAGGGCATACAGAGAAAAAATGAACAGGCTCATCGAGTAGTGTCCGCTCCGTTGGCTGGCGTCAGAAAACGGACTCCCAAGAGGACGTTATTCACTGTCCGTTAAATGTCCTGGTCATCACTGTCCTTGTCGGTACCAACATAATAACACTACATTATAACATTAAATTACTTTAATCAACATTTAGGGCAGATACATTTTCACGAGACTACAGCAGACATTACAGTAAGTAGGTATTTTAATTAAAGGCACAATGGAGCAACATAACGGGCTATTGTCGACGGTCCGGGATCAATACAGAAGGGAAAGTTCCGAGGACACCATGTAATTTTGAACCACGGTCAGATGACAAGGTCCACACCTGAGCTGGCACCCCACTCTGCAAACTTTCACACCACGCCAACGTGAGGACATTCAGGCAACGACATATTTAACGTGCACCAGCCCCCACATACATTCGCAACCTCCCGATTGGAAATTAGCTTCTCTTCCAAACGTGCAGCCTTGGCCCAGAGAAGTTGAAATTCATAAAAAATATCTAACAGGAATAAAACGTTGCAAAAATTAATTAAAAAAAACACTTAATGATAAATTTAAACAGTTGATCAACCGTTGATTAACAATTGAAATCAACTGCTAGCGTCAATTTCTAAGTTTATGATGACCGTTAAATTTTAGTGGAGCTTTGCTATTATCAATATGCGGCATCCATATTTTTTATCGATCTGACAAAAAATAGGTCAAATTTTGATGTATTTTACAAAAAAATAGTAGCTGCCGACGTCTTTTTGCTCCCAAGTGATTTTTGAAAAATGTTTTTGTAACAATTCATCTATGATATTATGCAATATAAAAAATAATGTTAAAAATTATTTATACGAGTAGTGAAAATTATTTGTCAATCACTTGTTAAAAATTTAAAACTAAACCGTCGAAAACAAATGAATCACAATCTACATCCTTTCACCATTTTTAAGGCACGGCAGAGCCATTCTTGTGACGCACCGGCTGAAAATTGTTGGTGTAACTGGAAACAAAACTGTTAATAATAACCGCTATTAGAAATTAGCAATAACAGATTCAAAATCGCTGGTGTAACTGGAAACAAAAATGCTTATAATAGAAGTTAATAATATCTGCAATCGCATATTAGCAATAACCGGTTGAAAATCGGTGGTATAAATTGACACAAAGCTGTTGATAACAGCAGTGAAAAATAACTGCTACCGCGAATTAGCAATAGCCGGTTCAAAATCGCTGGTGTAATTGGAAGCAAAATTGTGTTAATAATAGCAGCTTATAATAACTGCTATAATAAATTAGCAATAACCGGTTGAAAATAGATGGTATTGGTATTTTCAATTAACGTCACACTGGAGCAACACAACGGGCTATTGGTGACGGTCCGGGATCAATCCAAAGGGAAAGATCCGAGGACAACACCACGTAATTTTGAACCACGGTCAGATGACGAAGCAACACCTGAGCTGGCACCCCACTCTCCAAACTTCCACACCACGCCAACGTGAGGACATTTGAGGCCACGACAGATTTAATGTGCACCAGCCCCCTTTGTACACGACGGTGTTTGGCTGGATTCGAACTCGCAACCCTTCGGTTGCTAGTCCGTTGCTCTTCCAACCGGGCCACAACTGCCCCGAAAATAGATGGAAACAAAGCTGTTGATACTAGCAGTTTACAATAACTGCTATAGTAAATAATAACCGGTTGAAAAGAGCTGGAAACAAAGCTGTTGATACTAGCGGTTAACAATAGCTGCTATCACAAATTAGCAATAGCCGGTTGAAAATCGCTGGTGTAATTGGAAGCAATACTGTTAATAACAGTTAATAAATAACTGCTATCGCAAATTAGCAATAACCGTTAACACTGTTATCGAAAAAATAACAGCATTGGTTATCTCTCTCCTTTCGGTCATCTCTACTCCTCTTCACCATCCTATCCCTTCGATTGGCGGCGCAGGGTTGCCAAGTGGAACACGTGCCCCCAGATGACTCCCTACGCACTCTAGAGAAGAGTCCGTAAACGATTTATTATGGAGTCCCTCCAACAGCACCGTCCTCTTTTTCCTGCACCCCCATCGTCTGACGCTCTAATTGATTTCTTTTAATCTATCCTCTCTCGCCGGAAAGGGTGAGAGTCCGACCCACCCCCTCCGAATGGGTGGGGGGGCTTGCGAAATGTGGGTCGTCTGCCCATTCATTTTTGTGTCCGAGATCCTCCGGCATCGATCGCTGCCACCGCGGAGTCACTGCTCCACCCCACCACCTCGTGGATCAGTTCCCGGCGTCGTCGCCGGAAAACTTTCTTTAAAACGATCCCCAGCCTTCCTGCAGACGGTCTGGAAGTTTAGTGCGTTGGGAAAAACAATAGGTCAAACCGAGTACTGGCGTACTTACTGGCCAAGCATGCACTCGGAAAATAATTGATCAGGGAGGCCCAATTTTCTCTACCTTCTATTTCAATCGAATGGTAAACGAGCATTACTCTCAATGCTTGGTTGGATTTTATGATTCGAGGCCATATTTGGCCATGATGCGCCCAAGCACAAGGCAGACAACGTCAAGCAATGGACATAAACATGAATGAATGAAACAAATGCCAGACAGTTGGCTTTATGTCATTTGCCATCTGGTACCTAGCTAGTTAACTACATACTAGAGCAAGACAACGTGCTATTGGTGACGGTCCAGAATCAATCCCGAAGGGCTTTCCCTTCGGGATTGATTCTGGAAGGATGGATCCAAGAAGGATATCCGGATGGATCCGGATATGGATCCAAGATGGATCCGGGATGGATCCAAGAAGAACGCCTCGTAATTTTGAACCACGGTCAGATGACGAAGTCAACACCTAAGCTGGCACCCCGCTCTCCAAACTTGCAGACCATGCCAACGTGAGTACATTTGAGGACACAACAGATTTAACGTGCAGCAGCCTGCCCCCGGGTACACTACGGTCTTTGGTTGGAATGAGTTTTGAACTCGCAAACCCCCGGTTGCTAATCCGCTACTCTCCCAACCGGGCTACCGTAGCCCCCTTCTCCATCTGGCTTCCCAATACTTCTGTACTCTATTACTGAAATTCGTAAGTGCAGGGCTCGTGTCTAAGTGTTGAGCCGTCATAGGTTGTCTACTATTACATAAAATGCAGTCAGGAGAGTCAACAATATTACAATAAAGTAAATATACAACCAGACAATCATGTCCAGTTAGGAAAAACTCAGCAACTGCAGCCTACTTTAGAGTCTGGGACGCAACGGAATTCAAGTCAATTTGGTGTAATTTATAATTTTTAATAAATATCTTTTCGTGTCGGGTAAATATTTAAAGTGCCATATTAGTATTTCTCCTCAAGCTCTACAATTAAGATTTATTAAATCCCGACATGTATTTACAACATGTACGAGATGTATTTACATTGACACAATTTGTACGAATTGTGCCAATTTTTTTACATATAATCCAGGCCTCCCCCCCGGCCTGCCAACAAATGGCTTGAGGCCTGTCAAGGGTTTGCCGGGATGTATTTGTTTCAAAAGAAATACAATATAAATTCAAAGTGCTTGCATTCTTCAGCAACAGAAACAGATACAATTTAAAAATGCAGATATACAGATAAGATACAATATATGAGATACAAATTAAATATTGATATACAGATAAGATACAATTCAACAAATTACAATTCAAATACAGAGAGATACAAATAAGATATATTACTGATACAATATATATACATAATACAGGTTAGATTCAATATGATAGATACAATTTAAGAACATATACAGATTAAATGCAATATTACTAAGATGCAATTCAAATTCAAATATATAGATTAGATATAATATGATAAAGGTGCAATTTAAAAACAGATGCAAATAAGATGCAATGTTACAAAGATGCAATTCAAATTCAAATATATAGGTTAAATATAATATGATAGAGATAAATTTAAAAACAGTATGCAGATAAGATACAATATAATAAAGATACAATTTAAATACAGAAAAATTCAATATAACAGACACAATTTAAAAACAGCAAACAAAACACGAATAGGATTAAATCAATTCACCCTGTCCGCAGTAACGGAGGCCACAAATTCTCCATAGGGCTTGTTTATCATTTAGTGACCAGGAAGGACAAAGGGAAGCTTTCTAACTTTTTAATCCGTGTAAACATGATAGAATTTTGCCGGTCAAAAATAAGTTAATGGTTTATTTTTAACAACAAAAAGTCCAGTGTTGGTATATAAATTTTAGTCTACAAATTGCTCAAAAGATTTTTTTGACAATTAACATGCATGAATTGTCTTTTTAAATCAGTCTCTGACGGCCTAAGAGTCATTATGCCGACTCGCCAACATCTAGTACGGACCCAGTCCCGCATCATTTACTATGGGGGAAAAGAGATGTCGGATGTCGAGGGGGATTCTAGTTGGAACGGGCCCAAAACGATTGGAGTCGTTTTATAACATCCTTTCACAGTTGAAGGAGCTCTTTTGGTCCAAAGATCATCCGGCAGCTGTGAGTTGTTGGTAGCCTTCCAAAGGAAGATTTCATCCGCTTGATGGCCGAGTACCATTTATTTCGCCCGCTTCTTTATCTACGACAAATTGACCGGAATTGTCTGAGGTGCGTTTCCTAATTTGGGGAGAGCTGTAAAGAATCAGGCCTTTGTGTCTATTGATTGCGGTTTGAAAATCAAAGGCGTTCTCGTACCGGTAAATTGCAATTACCGCTACCAGTTTTTACCGGTCTTGGTCTTTTATCTATTTGAGAAATAGCTGCTGTTCTTGCTGGACTCAGGTGATGTCCACAAGAAACCGTACACGTGAAGATAATGGTTGGTTTTGGGGTTTTATGGAGCAAGGGCCATATTTATCCATGACACAATGCAATATCAAGTAATTGACACGCACACAGCGAAAGATTTACTGACACAGAAGGCAGAAATACACCCAGGGTGAAGATAATGGACCGTACACGTAAAATGTAGAGTAGTTGCGAATAAGTTTAGCACTTAACTCCTGACCAGATACGGTTCCCCGAACAAGTTTAACTGGCCCGCAGATTATGTATGGCCCTCCGGATAGGTTTAATCTGTACCCAAAGGAAGATTTCATGCGATTCCTGCCATTCTGATGGGAGTACCATTTATGTCGCCCGCTTCTTTATCAACGACAAATTGGCCGGAATTGGCCGAGGTGCGTTTCCTAATTTGGGGAGGGCTGTAATGAATCAGGTCTTTGAGTTTATGTCTATTGATTAGGGTTTGAAAGTTAAAGACGTTCTCATGCTGGTTCATTACATTTTTCGTACTTTGAGTTGCTCCATTGCGACGTTAATTCAAATATATGCCTTGATTTATCTTGTATAAATAATGCAAATTCTTTTGTTAAAATAAACAACTATTTGATGATATGTTGTATTTTCATTTGTTGTGTGATGTATTTTGGCTGTGTTACTGTTTTCAACGCACCACTACGTTTCCTTGGGTTTTTATAATACAAAGACCATATTTGGCCATACACAAGACATACAATATCAAGTGATAGGCATACACACTCGATGAAAGTTTTACTATCACAGAAGAGAGAAATACACCCAGGGTGGAATCGAACCTGCGCCACCTACAACTCCAGTGGGCGTACCCACTGAGCCACGACGACCCGGGTTACTACGTTTAAAACGCGCTTAAGTAAGCGTGTGTCTTCGATACAGTCGCGCTTACATTGATCGAGAGAGTAGAGCATCGAATTTGCGAAAATTAACATCCTCTTTTTGAACGTGAATACGTCTTTAAAATCGGTATGGAGGTCATCGGCAAAAACTTGCGCATCACGAAAAGTATTGATAAAGCCCCATAACTCGAAGGGAATCAGCCTATGGGGATAAATGACCTACCATCGTGTAGAGGAAGGTGGGTCGCGTCGACCAGGTCAACCACTAATCCACTCCCCCTCTGACCTTTGTACCGCTTGGTGGGGGAAATGAGTCACATTTCGGGCATACGCTGGCCTGTTTAACCGCTGTAACTTCAGTTCTAATCGACGGGTCGTGGCGAGTGCGTGCTTAAATTGAAGAAAACGACGAGTTCTACAATTCCATTTGACTAGTTGACAGTTTAAACCATTTGTGTGAAAAATGTGTGCAGTGGAAAGTGTCGATTTGTCGATTTCCCTATGAAGCCAAAATATTACACTAAATTTCAATTGCGGCATAGGAAACGTAAAAAGGTTGAAAGAGTATTTCAAGACGAACAAAAGGATACCAAGAAGTCTAAACCTATGACAAGTGCGGAGAGATCTAGAGCTTGCCGAAGACGCAGGAAGGAGCAGGCGCGCTAACACGACGACATCGCTGGACCATCTAACGAGCTGCCACCACGCTTGGAAACACCACCATCGACCTTACCTTTGTCAGGAACATCAGCATCGACACCATACCGTTTGTCTCGTACTTTAGCTATCACAGACCCATCATCCATAAGGTCGTCATAGAGTACTAAGCATTGCCCATACTCTAACACCACTGTTATGTATCCACCCAAATTGGCTAAATAAATAAATGTCAAACAAATACCAGCCGTCTTCATTTCATCAGCGACCCACTTACCAGGTATTCCGCCCAAAAGTATTCACGAACCAAGTCTTACGGTACAGTGTGGGACTGTGCCTACCCGCTTTTTACTTATTTTATTTCCCCGTGAACCACTAAAGTACAACACGGGGCTGACAGCAGAAAGATTAATCAAAGAAACAGTGGAGTATAAAATTTAACTAAAATTGCAAGATTTGATTAACTTAAGAAATGAAAAGAAAAGAAGATTATATCCAACAAGCCCATTGAATTCCGCTGGTCATGTTTTACCAAATCTTTTTGAGACATTCTGGGATTATCAAATGCAAGACAACTGTGGCTTCTTTCTTTTAACAATATCACATATCATTAGTCCGAAGACTATACCTAGTATATAGGTATTTAGCAAAATTTTCATGGATAATAAAAAATTGTGTAATGGCCAGGAAAAAATGTGTAATTTTAAAGTGTGTGATGAAAAAAATTAATTCTGAGTTCAATTCCTATGCTGATTAGTTGGAAGAAATTTGTTGGCGTGGCCATCTTTCTCAGACCAAAAATTTGTTCATATTCCTAACCAACCTATTGTTGCGGGGTTATGTTCTTGGAAGAAAGTTAATTAACGTCGCACTGGAGCATCGGGAATCAATCCCGAAGGGAAAGATCAAGGACAATGCCTCGTAATTTTGAGCCACGGTCAGATGAGAACACCTAAGCTGACTCCACATTCTCCAAACTTCCCCACCGCACCAACGTGAAGACATTTGAGGCCACTGCAGATTAACCTTGCACGAGCCCCATGTACACGACGGTCTTTAGCTGGACCAAGTTTCGAAATCGCAACCATCTGGTTGCTTATCCTTTTCTTTTCCTACTGGGCTACCAGGGCCGCGGTAATTTGGAGAGTGGGTGCCAGCTCAGGTGTTGCCTCGTCATCTGACCGTGGTTCAAAATTATATGGTGTCCTCGAATCTTTAACTTCGTGTTTGATCTCGGACCCTTTCCAATAGCCCGGTGTGTTGCTCCAATGCGACGTTAATTATAAAACCTACTTACCGGGCTACCACGGTCCCGTTTTTATTCCTGAATTAATTTTTGCAATTCATTTACTTCTGTAAGCCTAAAGTGATTCTTTTGTGGTGGATGAAAATCCTAATTACCCAACATCGAAACTTAAAAATTAAGGCCCTGTGTTTTCGGGATCTTTATTTCTGAAAAGCAAGTGCCAGAATTCTTAAATGTAATTGAAAAAGCACAAAGGGCAGAGATCAAGTATCGATCACTATCAATCATTAATAACTCCCCCTGAATGGCTTTGTGATGTCAACACCAGATGTGTTGAAAGCATTCTCCGAATCAGCATTTCTATGACAGAGTTACAAATTGCCTTGGAATAATAGGAACACTGTCGCCTCCCCTTACTGTCAACCGATTATTTATAATCCATATCAGAGAACTTCGTTTAGTTTATTTATAATTAAAGAAATTAATAAAATTTTACTTAGAACCCTCCTAGTGGAGCCCGGTTGGTAAGAGTAACGGAGGGTTGCGAGTTCGAATCCTGCCAAAGACCGTCGTTTACAGAGGGGGCTGGTGCACGCTCAATCCATCTTGACCTCAAATGTCCTCAAGTTGGAGTGGTGTGGAAGTTTGGAGAGTGGGGTGTCAGCTCAGGTGTGACCTCGTCATCTGACCTTGGTTCGAAATTACGTGGTGTTGTTCTTGGATCTTTGCCTTTAGATTTGATCCCGAACCGTCGTCAATAGCCCGTGGTGTTGCTCCAGTGCGACGTTGATTAATTAACCAGTACTCTTCACAATCCTTCAAAATGGCGGGCGAAATTCACGAACTTGGATTTCTATCAGGTACGAGAGCTTTTCTTTTCTTCGTTGATTTACAGTAAAAAACATTGAACCCCTCTTAATTTAGGTATAGCTCTAGTAGCGCAAATTCAGGTCAAGACATCCTCAGTTGTGAATGTCACCCTACGCCAATAATTTTCAACTTGAATTTCCGTGCACGACCCGAATTTCTGGATGAGACAAATGGCGAGTGAAGTTGATTACTTTTCTGCGATTGAAGTTGGGATTCAATTGTCTCGGAATTGGTGGAAATTGGGGGTTGTTTAAAAAGATCTCGAGTTGATGTTAAATTGAACGTCATAGCATTGGCGCCATCTTGAGAAAGTTGTTAGGGATGTGGTTTTGACCCTAAATTGCAGCGATTTTGAACCATTGTGAATAAATATAAAATTTCATGATTTCAGAACTGGAAGAAACATCCAGAAGCTAAATACAGAGGCTGTTCGGGCATTTTTTCAACAATTTGAATGGACTGAAGCTCAATTTTTTACATGAAATTTTTGTGTTTTAAATGTTCCATTTGATAGCCCTTGTTGTTAACTATCTTTCTATACCTTAATTTCCATGACAATAATGACTTTTGTAGTATCGACAGTGGTATTTTGTCCCATTCTTGCTCCAGTTTTCCAGTCTTTGAATGGTTTTCGGTCGACGTTTCGATAACGCCCTTTTTTAAAGTCCATGGGTGAAACATCTGGAGATTTAGCAGGAATATCAGTAAAGGGTATCGACTTTATACCAGATTCTTGTTCCATTTTTTCCAAGAATTTAATAGTCGATTTAGATGTGTGGCTGCTTGCTTTACCCTGATGCAGTTCTACTGATTGTTGGCACTGTGGGTAAAGATATGGTATTTCTTTTTTGAACATTGGGGATAAAATAGGGTCTTGATAATATGTGGGAGTTGATTTTTACATTTCCCCCTCTTTTTACTTTTAATTTTCCATTATATGCAAAACCGGCAACAATCATAAATCTCTTAGAGAAGGTTCTCACGTTCACTTTGCTATAGTCCTTTGACTTGGCGGATTCTCTTTTAAAATGAAAGATCTTATCTTACAAATATTCTCAGAATTTTTTTCTTTTTTGGATACGTATTTGGAAGTATTTTTCCACTTTTACGTTTTTTCCCCTTCTCATTAATAATATTACTTATCGTACCTTTAGATATCGAAACACAATGACTTTTACAGCGTTTTTGAATAATTGAATAAGCATAATTCTCTTCGGAAAGAGAGGAAACATAGCCTTCCGTCCATTGCTTATTTCAAAGCGCCCTTTTGAAAGTAAACAAAACTCCGAGTTAGCAGACGATAAGTTATACTTTAACTATTTAACTGCTGTGAAAATAAAATTCTTTCGTAGGCATACAATTTTTTTACAGCTCATCCAAATCGTTCAAAAAATGTCCGAACAGCCTCTGTAGAATGACCCTGTGTATAAACTGTTTAAATTGTAAGATTTATGCTATTTAGCACTTTAGTCTTGAACTTTTGACGGCATGCCCTCAAATAATTTCAAGAAATGCCCGAATAAATAATTTTGAGTATTATTTTCTATTACACTGCTGGCCACCCAAATTGCAACACCAAGAAAGACAAGAGATATCACAACAAAATTTATTTTGTAGATAACATGTTGACCAAGTATCAAATGATTAAATTTATAGACTTCTGTGAAGTGTGGTTCCTGCCAAAATCAGTAGCCAGAGTAGCCGCCATTGTTGGAGATCACCGCTGCCACACACCTCGGCATTGATTCAAAGAGACTTTGGATGTGTTCTTGGGGTACAGCAGACCAAGTAGCTTCCACACGTTGCCAAAGTTGATCTGGTGTGGCAGCTGGGGATGTATTCTGGGTCAATCGTTGAGCAACCATGGACCACATGTTTTCTATCGGCGAAAGATCCGGAGAGCGAGCTGGCCAGGGAAGCAATTCAATCTGGCGATTGACGAAGAACCCTTGGACAATGCGTGCCACGTGTGGTCGCGCATTATCCTGTTGAAATAGGGCTGTGGGCAAGCCCTGAAGGTAAGGAAGGACAACTGGCTCCAACTCCTCGGAGATGTAGCGCTGGCTGTTTAAAGTACCGGCAATGCGTACTAGAGGAGTGCGAGAGTGATATCCAATACCGCCCCATACCATAATACCCGGTGCAGGACCAGTGTGGCGGTGCATAACGCAGCTGTTCAGCATCCTCTCTCCACGGTGTCTCCAGACTCGAATCCGACCATCGTGGTGTTGCAGACAGAAGCGTGACTCGTCAGTAAAGACAATTTCATTCCATTCTGCCGTCCACATCCTTCTTTCATCGCACCATTGGCGGCGGAAACGTCTGTGGTTCTGCGTCAAGGGTAGACGAAGCAATGGACGTCTTGCGGACAGACCACTCTGCTGTAAACGGCGTCGAATGATACGCGCAGACACTGGATGATGCGGTACAGACTGAATGTGCTGTGCTATGGTTCGTGATGTGGCTGAGCGATCCGTCACTGCCATACGCACAATATGCCTGTCATCACGTGAAGTGGTGCACTGAGGTGGATGCGACGAACACGTCGGTCCGTCGTACCCTCCTGCATCCAACGATCACATATCCGAATTACAGTTGTTTGGTTTCGTCCAACACGACTACCGATTTCCCTGAAAGATAATCCACAATCTCGGTAGGCCACTATCCTTCCTCTGTCGAACTCGGATACTTGATCAAAAGATGATCGCTGTTTTCTACGAGGCATAATTGATCGTATTTTTGAAAAAACCACAAGAAAAACACAATTGCCGTACTTGAAATCGTCGAAATCTCCAAGCCTTAAATAGCGCTTTGAAGTGGCGCCACAGGCGCGCGTGATGTGCGTCTGCGCTGAAATTCTAATCATTTGCATATCTCACCTCCGCTAATGCATGTTGTAAATTTCATATTATTTGCATGCTTCCTTCAGGGTGTTGCATTTACGGTGGCCAGCAATGTATAAAGCATAAAAAATGTCTTCTAAAACATTTCTTTAGCCCTCCTGGTGATTGTCCCGACGAAGTATCTCGTCAATAGCAAAACTGAGCAGATCTTGATGGTCGAGATATCTCGTCATTACAAAAACTGACCAACTCGTCATCATAAAAATTCGTCGGCAATATCTTGACGATGAGATATTTCGTCATTAGCAAAATCTGTCAAATCTTGATAGTTCGTCAAAATCACTTGGAGTGCTAAGACGCCACTTAGGAACAAAAAAGGTAGCGGGTAGTTGAATTAAAGTCGCACTGAAGCAACGCGACGGGTTATTGGCGACGGTTCGGGATCAAACCCGAAAGGAAAGATCGGAGTACAACACCCCGTGATTTTGAATCACGGTCAGATGACGAGGTCAACACCTGAGCTGGCACCCCAGTCTATAAACTTCCACACCACACCAATGTGAGGACATTTGAGGCCACGGCAGATTTAACGTGCTCTAGGCCCCTTGTATACGATGGACGTGGGTTGGACCGAGTTTCGAACTCGCAACCCTCCAGTTGCTTATCCGCTATCTCTCTATTATATATATATATATAGTATATTTTTCAAATCAATTAAAATTATACCTAACTAGCTGTATGGCCCCGCGTTACGGAGGACAACGTGTTAGTAAATACCTCCCTCTTGGATTTTTTACTCTTTTTTGCATGCCTTCTTATAGATTCACTGTTATATAATTCTATAAATTTATCATTATTATTATTCGGATTTAAAAGTTTTATGGTTTAAATGTGTCACGGGATAACTGATTGTTAGTAAACGACATATTAGATTTTTCGCCTTCTCATTGCAAGTCTTCATGTAAATTTCCCAATTTCACCTTGACGTTCCGCTTCGATCAGTCTTCTATTGGCAGCTTATTCCTTAGATTCATTGTGACGTCTTTCACGTACTTTATATTTAGCTGAATTGCTTGTTATGGAACGTTTTCTTTTTGGCATTGTCGTTAAAAAAAAAGAGTAATTACAACGCAAAAAACAATCGCTATAAAAAAGGCAGCAGTAAACAATTCCAAATTACGATGGATTTAAAATTTGAGTTGTACAGGTTTGCTGTATTGGATGTGAAATAATTATAAAAATAATGCTTATTTAAAGAAGTAAAATATAAGGTAATTTCATATTATTTTTAATTTCATATTATTTAAAGGTAGCGTATTAAATGTTTATTTAAAGCAGTAAAATGTAAGACACGAAAAAGTACTGTATTATTGAATTTTGAACATTTTCTGCGTTTTTTTTCTCGAATTTAACACGAATATTTAAGCCAAGTCTGACAAAAAAACATAATAAAAAAGTTGGGGCAAAAACCGCTGCAGAAGCGTTTGGAATCAGCCAGTGACGTCACGGCACTCTGTCCAATCAAGTAATTTTTTGAACATTTTATGTTAAAATTTAAATTTTTGAAAATTTTAAAGGAGCGGAATAACTTTCCCAGTTTATTCTGCGTATTTTGACACGTCTCTCAGATCTCTACGTGCTGTGGTTAAGACGAAGATAGATTTCAAACAAACTATCACACATTAATAGTGTAGATTTTTGTCCGATCGGCCAAAAGTATGCGTATTGATGTGGCTTAGGTATTTTAATTAACGTCTCACTGGAGCAACGCAACGGGATATTGGTGATGGACCGGGATCAATCCCAAAGGGAAATATCCGAGGACAATCTACGTAATTTTGAATCACGGTCAGATGACGTTTAGAAATTAGTTAATGCGTGCTATAGATGGAAAAAAAGTTGAAAATCGCTGCTCTACGCTACTGACGATGACCTCTAGGTTGAGAACCACTGCTCAACATTTACTCTCTCTTGAAAAACAAAGTGATTTGAGTCTAAAGTAAGCAGTCAGGGGACTTTGAGAGAATCACGTCTTCGATGCGAGTGGCACAGTTGTTCAGCTGCCGTTGAATGCCACAAGTCGTGACTAATAACTCAGAAATAAAACATCCTTTCGCTTCTCCTGTACAGCGATCACTTGTTTTCGTACCTCCTCCAAAGTGAAGAAAGTCATGTCCCGTCACTGTACTGGCATCTGGGTAGGTAGATAGAATTTCAATCCCACTGGAAGAGCCATAGACGTGAAGGGGCTCAGTGGGTATACACACTGCGCTAGCAGCCTTCGAGTTGTAGGTGGCGCAGGTTCGAATCCTGTCAGGTGCATTCCTCCCTGGGTGTATTTCTCTCTTCTGTGTCAGTAAAACTGTCATTGCGTGTCTGCTTTTTGATATTGTATGTCTTGTGTCTGGCGTGGCATGACGAAATATGGCCCTTGCGCCATAAAACCCCAACAAATCAAACGTAAGACGCAAACTGAGCGTTCTATTGAGGGGAACTTCGAAGAGTGTGACCAGCATGTCGACTAGTAGTCACATGACTGCTCTGTGAAAAATCGATTGGTTGGCCGATTCGGCATCTCATAGCCTCATTTGGCGATTCAGGGTAGGTATTTGAATAGTGGCGACAGAATTGGCGAAATCGACGAAGTCTACCTTTATAAAGCGCGGACCAATCAGATGATGAATCATTGAATGGGCGTTTTCTTCCATCCCGTAAGACAATCGGATGATGAATGTTCGGTTCCACCCAGTTGACAAAAGTAGTATAAGGGTCTCGTTAATACGTTTTGATCGCATGATCCTGGGCACATAAAAAGGCTATCATCGCTCACCCTACTTTTATATTTCATGTATGAGCACTCGTCAATAGCCCATTGTGTTGTTCCAGTGCGACGTTAATTAAAATACCTACATACCTGTATGGGAACAACATAACGTCTTACTGGCGGCGGTACAGGATCAATCCCGAAGGGAAATATCAGAGGACAACGCATCGTAATTTTGAACCATGGTCAGATGACGAGGTCAATACATACGCTGACACTCACTCTCCAAACGTCCACAGCACGCCAACGTGAGGACATTTAAGGCCACGACAGATTCAACGTACACGACGGGCTTTGGATGGATCGAGTTTCTAACTCGCAACTGGTTGCTAATCAGCGACTACAAAGCACCTGAGAATCTAAACAAAGCTTCACCTACAGTTGCTTAAAGGCAGAGGTGGCTCGGTTGGAAGAGTAACGGATTAGCAACCGGAGGGTTGCGAGTTCGAATCCAGCAAAACACTGTCGTGTACAAAGAGGGCTGGTGCACGTTAAATCTGTCATGGCCTCAAATGCCCTCACGTTGGCGTGGTGTGGAAGTTTGGAGAGTGGGGTTCCAGCTCAGGTGTTGCCTCGTCATCTGACCGTGGTTCAAAATTACGTGGTTTTCTCCTCAGATCTTTCCCTTTGGGATTGATCCCAGACCGTCATCAATAGCCCGTTGTGTTGCTCCAGTGAGACCTTAATTAAAATACCTAACGAGATGGAAGAGCAACGGATTAGCAAACGAAGGATTCCGAGTTCGAAACTAGGTCCAGACAAAGACCGTTGTATAAGCTGGTGCTCGTTAAATCTGTCGTAGCCTCAAATGTCCTCACGTTGGCGTGGTGTGGAAGTTTGGAGAGCTCAGGTGTTGCCTCGTTATCTGACCGTGGTTCAAAATTACGAGGCGTTGTCCTTGATCTTTCCCTTGGGGATTGATCCCGGACCTTCGACAAGAGCCCGTCATATTGCTCCAGTGTGACGCTAATTAATTACTATTACCATCCTTTCTCCTCATAAATGAAATAAAATTAATTTGTTGATTTTCTGTTCTCGGTCCAGTCAAAGACCACCGTGTACTCGGGGATGGTGCGCATAAAATCCGTTGTGGCCTCAAAAATATCCTCACTTTGGAATGGTGTATCTTGTGTATAAAAAGGAGGTTCTTTTTTGGACTTCAAACCCTAAGCTCCCTGCACGGTACATCTGAAGGGAGTACGTATGTCCCCAGATTTGTAGTCGAAGGAAGCGGCACGTGGGTGGAAAACATCGTTTCGGGAGAACAGCTGCGAATAATTGAAGTCGATAAGGCTGCATGGTAATCCACGATAAAAATCAAACCAGGTCAGGCACACATCGTAAACCCTGCGATGCACCAACCGCTGTTGCGAACGGCACGATGACAGATGACAGACAAGTCACGACACGACAGATCCCATTTTCGCAGCAACAAACCTCAGAAAGGGGATGACGCAAACATTCACAAACACTTGAAGACCAACAGACTGCAGTTTAGTCCGGTTCAGTCAGTTGGCAAACACGTGATTGCCAACTCGAGTTGGTTCACGTGATTTTGATGGTAGGTATTTTAATTAACGTCACACTGGAGCAACACAACGGCTATTGGCGACGGTCCGGGATCAATCCCAAAGGAAAACATTCGAGGACAACACCTCGTAATTTTGAACCACGGTCAGATAACGAGGCAACACCTGAGCTCTCCAAACTTCCACACCACGCCAACGTGAGGACATTTGAGGCCACGACGGATTTAACTCGCTACAGACCCCGTGCACACGGCTGTCTTTGTCTGGACCAAGTTTCGTACTCGAAATCCTCCGGTTGCAAATTCGTTGCTCTCCAACTAGGCACCACGGTACTGGCGAAACATAATTACCTATCGAAATAGTGGTTCAAAATTAAGAGGTATTGTACTCCGATCTTTACCTTTGGGATTGATCCCCGACATCTCGAATAGCCCGTTGTGTTGCTCCAGTGTGACGTTAATTCAACTACCTACCTATCGATGTACAGGATTTTGCACATAGCGGCTCTTTTCCCTGGCGATTTTAGCACCTTTGTAGGAATAATAGCTGGTAACGTTAGCAGTGATTACAGGTAATAGCGAAACAAATTGTTAACTATCGCTATTATGATTTTGTGTGCCATCTCTTTTCCGTGGAGAGATTGACACCTTATTATGAATAGACTACACCAATGTCATATTTATTCTCACAGTTCAATATACAGTTATATTGTACTCAGTCGATGTTTTAACATACGCAGGTCTGATGAAAGAGATACAGTAGCATGACGATGTGTTGGGACCAAATCTCCCACAATTCCAAAATGAGATATTTTTGTACAACTAAAATGATAAAGGTGCATAAATTACTTAAGGAATATTGAAATAAAATTATTTGCTTATTGAATTAATCATTTACTAAAGCATGAGGATTGTAAGCTTGTTTCATTGACATAGTATCTGAATTATTCGCATATCAACGGTTTGACAAAAAGTGATAGGTATATAGGTAATTAGTTAATTAACGTCACACTGGACGGGCGATTGGCGACGGTCTGGGATCAATCCCCAAGGGAAAATCCGAGGATAACACCTCGTCATTTTAAACCACGGTCACATGACGAGGTCAACACCTGAGCTGGCACCCCAGTCTCCAAACTTCCACACCAAGCCAACGTGAGAAATGGGTTAACGTGGTCCTGCACTAAGCAGTAGATATCGACTAAATTAAATTAATCTTGAGAATGATTTTGTATAAAGCCTCGAAGAATATCGTTTCATAACATAAAAGCAAATACCTCTTTAAGATTTTTTACAAGATGTTTTATTATTCTTTTCGACTGAGTATGTCTCAACGTTTCACCATCCGTATGACATACCAGTGTCATTCTTGCTGTACACAGGACCAAAATAGCCCAGTTGGGAGAGCAACGAATCAGCAAACGGAGTCCCTAGTTCGAAACTCGGTAAGGCCAAAGACCGTCATATACACAGGTGTTGGTGCAAGTTAAATCTATTGTGGCCTCAAATGTCCTCACGTTGGCGTGGTGTAGAAGTTTGGAGAGTGGGGTGCCAGCTCAGGTGTTGTTCTTGTCATCTGACCGTGGTTCAAAGTTACGAGGCGTTGTTCTTAGATCTTTCCTTTAGGGACAGATCCCGGACTGTCAGCAATAGCCCGTTGTGTTGTTCCAATGCGACTTTAATTAACTACCTACCGGTTGAAATTCGCTACCGTAGAGCATCAAAACCACACACCCAATAACTTCCCCAAGACGACGCCGGTGCTTTGAAGTTCAATTTAAAATCAACTCGAGAACTTTTTCAAAAAATCCCTGCGATTGTTCTCTGCCCATCCCAAGTCAATTGAATCCCGACTCCAATCGCAATAAAGTAATCAACTTCACTCACCATTCGTCTCATCCAGAAATTCGGGTCGCGCCCCTGGAATCGGGTCGCCATGATTAAAAAGTAAACGGGAAAACACATCAAGACAATGCGAGAGCAAACGGGAAGAAGCAGTCAATGTCACGTATAATAGGCTTTTAAGACCCCGTAATTGCGAAAGCAAACACTCGATTGAAGGGAATAAAAATCTCTCGCCGCTCTACAAATTGCGACTTTTTCCTCCTTTTCCTTTTTTGTCCTCCAGACATCGGTCGGACAAAGAATGGTAATTGCAAACACTGCTCCCCTAGGAATCGTCCCCTGGAACACCACGATCCGGTTTTTTTCTCCTTCCTTCCGCGTTTGGAATTTAAACTATTTGCCGTCCTTTTTTCCGGGCGATTGCAAGAGAAAAAGTCCAGAGTGTGGTTGAAGAGTTACGCAGTTGTTTCTTGTTGAGTTGGGGTGATTGGATTGCTCTGGAGTAAAATACGATTCTGTTTAGAGTTGTAAGAAATGTGGAGAACGTGTCTTAGAAAAGTTAAGTTGAGATTTATATTGGGAGGATCAACTCGTTGGATTTTGTACATCATAGTTTGCCAGATATTTTTGGCTCAACGTCCGTTTTACAAAGATAGTTTTTTCGGCGAAAAGTTTGACTTTTCAAAGACAATTTTGTTTAAACGATTCTGTGGAGAACATGTTTTGCAGAAGTCTAGTTGAAATTTATTCAAGGAGAAACAACTCGTTGGATTTAGATTTAGTTTCTCAAATATTTTTGGCTCAACGTCCCCTTTATAAAGATAATTTTGTTTCGACGCAACCCCCCAACCTCTGCTAAACTATCTAAACTAAAAAATATTTCAAATGTAGCGCCTATAATTTTGAATGTCACCAAACTATTTATGTAGCCGCGGGTGCAATTTTAGAATTTCAAAGTTTGCTTGGAAATAAAACAATCTTGAAACTGAAACTATAAAGCTATTAATTAAAATGAAATATCAAGAAATTAAGTTCACATAAACACACTAGATTGCTCACTTCTTTTATTAGTAGTTAATTCGATCAAATCAGTGAAATTAACCCTCCTAGTGGTTGTCTTGAAGAGGTATCTCGTCATTAACAAATCTGGCCTGATATTGATGGGCTAGATATCTCGTCATTAAAAGAAAACTGGCCAGATCTTGATGACCTAGATGTTGAGTAAGGCCAGAGAAAGTCACGCCAAAGAGTGCTAACTAGCGTTCAACAAGAACATAAACAGAACAAGCGTTCCGAGTCCGAACCGAAATTCTTCTTTCAGGCCGCTACGGAGTCAGTCTTGTTGGAACACTGAAAGAGGTCGGACGGTGAGATTCGTGCACCCACTACAAACCAAACTCTAAATCGCTTAAGGAAATCTCTTGTAAAGGATACAATTAAACCAATCTAAATTGTCTTCTGGAGTTCGTATTCTTTTGAGTCCAGTATTTTATTCTTACCTCTCCAAATCGTTTATCTGGGAAATAGGGGTAAGTACCCAATTCACAATTCCTAATTCTTCGTATTCCGATTCGTATGCACATTCCATTTATATTCTTTGTGGTTTTAAGAACACTAGATACGTCGTCATTGGAAGAAAACTGACAAGATCTTGATGTATTCATCAACAAATCGAAAGTATCTTGATGACGAGATATCTCATCATTAGCCCAAATGGTTAAATTTTGACGGACGATATATCTCGTACCACTTGAAGGGTTAAAAAATTTTAGGCAATGCAATTTTTAGCACCTTATTGGACGCTCTTGCTCCTCAATGTTTCCTATTTCCACTTGGGCCATCATTGTGTCCTCCCCAAAAAAAGGTCCTTCAGCGCCCACAGGTGGGCGGAAAAGCCCACTTTGGAAAAGTATGCTGTAGATGAATGTTGCATAAATATTGCCAACCGGATATGATGACCAAAAAATCAAAAAATACCCTTTAATGCTCTGAGCCTCGCAGGATTTCAAAATTGTGTACTATTGCTTTTACCCGTTCTCATTATTAGCAATCTGCACACAACACATACAATAACCAATCTTGGTTTTGAGTACTCTTAAAGAATGATAATTTCCCGCAGTGCTCCCAATGGATTCGCCCCCGTGAACGATTCGGTTTAGCTCTGATCTGCTGCTTGGAATTTAAACTATTTGCTGTCTAGGGGAAAGTATCCCAAGAATATATGGGTTGAATAGTTAGTTCTTGTTGAATTTGGTAAATTGGATTGCTCCGAGTAAAATACGATTCTGTTTAGAATTGTAAGAAATTGTAAAAACATGTCTTGGAAAAGTAGCAACGAATTGAAATTTAAAGAGGGAGGAACAACAGTGAGACTTTGCAGCTTTGTTACCTAATTGTTGTGGCCTCCATGCATGAGCTAGTCGATCCTAAAACTTTAAGGTTGCAAGTTTGAATCCAACAAAAGACCGTCGTGTCTGGTGCTGGTGCACGTTAAATGTATCGGGGCCTCAAATGCGCTCACCTTGGCAAGGTGTGGAAGTTTGGAGAGTGGGGTGCCAGCTCACACAGGTGTGACCTCGTCATCTGACCGTGGTTCAAAGTTACGTGGTGTTGTCCTCGGATGTTTCCATTCGTGTTTGATCAAGGACCGTCGCCAATAGCCCGTTGTGTTGCTCCAGTGTGCGACGTTAATTAAATACCTACCTACCTAAACTTTTGACGCGTTGTTTCTTTAGTTTTCTTCTGTCTCATCTCGTGATTCTTTATCCGTTTAATTTGGATGTCATTCGTGTGAATATTTCAATGGCACCGAAAAAGGATTACAATGGTGACACACGGACAGTAGAATAACGTCATCTTCTGAGCTAATTCCTACACCATCCCGGTAATTGAGGGAGCCGACACTAATTGGTCAGATCTTTCCAATTTCTTCTGCATATCTGCATTTCATTTCTACTATGTAAAAAAGGATACTATGTATGTCATAACATAAATTATAAACCTTCAGTCGTGATTAGAGTGGTAAAGGCAACCGGAGAGAATGATCCTTTGAGACTGAATGTAGCGTCGGTTCTATAAATGGAGAGTCAAAAAATTCCACAACAATAGTTTATTCAACAGACAAGTGGTAATATCATAATGCGTGGGAGTTTGTTGTTAGGCGTTTGGTAGGGCTTTAAGCCCCTTAGCTCAAGGGACTCGTGAAAGAATGGTTTACAATGAACTCGCTAGGGGAATAAGGATTAAGATAAATATTATAAGTCCAGGGAATCTATCAAGAATGTTCATTGGTAGAAGTCGGTGGTTTAACGAAGTAATTTAATCTTGCAACGGAGATTTTAAATTAAGAGATAAACATTTCAATGTTAGTGAGATGGCCGGAGTTCAAATGTGAAAGGGCGTTTCAATATATATCGACCACATGGCTACCGAGTAGACAACGACGTGGGTGAAAAGAGAAGAGGAGCATTAAGGGAATAATCTATTTTGAGAATTTTATTGAGGGGGTTAGTTTTAAGTATATTTTCATATATGTAAGTGAACTATGGAACAAGTGAGCTTTCGATAATGCCGCCTCGCGAATGCGAGCCTGTTACCATTTATGCGGACCTGCAGCGCATGCGCACGTAGGAGAAAAGAGAGAATGATTTGGAACGACCGTATTAAGCCGTACAAAATGTTCTGTTTATTTCTGTTTTCGATGTAAATATATTTCAGGGCAATTAAAGATTAGCGAAATTTATAGGATGTGTCTTCATTTTCGTTGAGCTTCATTGTGTTAATGAATAGATAAGTTTCAGTAAAAGAATGAATCAGAAGCATAGATAAAACAAAGGCATCATGAAATTTGATCTTTTATGCCCAGCCCTAGAAAAGAGGGCAAAGATTCAAGAAAAGAGGTGAGTAAGCATCTCACATCTTTTATAAGCTTTTAAAGGAATTTTAACCTCTTTGAAGTAATACCACCCAAACTTCCTCGAAAGGCAAATGCTTGAACCAGAAGTCAATAAAGTTGCTACAAAAGTTCCACCCTTTCGACCAAGTAATGCGCTTCTGTATTTTGTCCATCTGAAAGCTAATTTCCAATTGTCCGAAGTATAATAGTTTGATGGCCACTTTGGATGAGTCCTTAAGCTGTGCGTCTGACATTGTTTACAGTTCCCCCAGAGTCTTTTAAAAGGGTTTTTTGTTAAATGCCCTTAAAAACTGCCCTTTTTATTTGAAGGAAAAGCCCCTAAGCTCAGTTTGTATTACTTTCCCAGCAAAATTAGCCTCGTCATCTGACCGTGGTTCAAAATTACGTGGTGTTGTCCTCGGATCTTTCCCTTTGGGATTGATCCCGGACCGTCACCAATAGCCCGTTGTGTTGCTCTAGTGTGACGTTAATTGAAATACCCCCCCTGCAAAATTATTAAAAATTAAGATAAATTCAAGCTTATAGGTCATGAAATGGAATTTCGTCTTTCCCCTCTCTTCTCTTACTTCTCCTGTGGGACGCGGTAGCGCAGGTGGTAGAGTAACGGATTAGCAACCGTAGGGTTGCGAGTTCGAATCCAGCCAAACATCGTCGTGTACAAGGGACTGGTGCACGTTAAATCCGTCATGGCCTTAAATGTCCTCACGTGTTGGCATGGTGAGGAAGTTTGGAGAGTGGGGTGCAAGCTCAGGTGTTGTCCTTGTCATCTGACCGTAGTTCAAATTTACCTGGTGTTGCCCTATCTTTCCAGTGGGGATTGATCCCGGATCGTCACCAATATCCCGTTGTGTCGCTCCAGTGTGACGCTAATTAAAAATACCTACCTACCTGTAAAATCTCAGAATTGAGATAAATTTAAATACCACTTCACTTCCTTCAAAAATATCACATTCAAAATGGAAATTTTCTTGTCTTCAAAGCTGAATTGCATTCAGTAGTGTTTTGAACAGATTCCAGAAAGGACAACTACCGCAAACTTCTTTCTTAGGCCATCTGTTAATCTTTGTTTTGAGTGTTGTCAAAGAATGACAATTGCCTCCAGTGCTCTCCCGAAGAATCATCCTGGAACGACTCGGCGTCCTTTTTTTCTCCTGCTAACAAATGTATTCGGATCGTGTTTGGGATTTAAACTATTCGCTGTCCTGAATAGGGAAAAATGCCCGAGGGTGTGGATTGAAGAGCTACTCGGCTTTGGTTCTTGTTGAGTTCGGGTGATTGGGTTGTTCTAGAGAAGAATCCAGCTCTGTCTAGAATTGTGAAAAATGGGGAGAACGTGTCTTGGAAAAGTCCCAAGGAATTAAAATTTAAAGAGGGAGAAAACAACGCGTAGGACCTTTCGATGTTTTCATCGGACTCAGTTATGGACTGGCTTGGTGATCTGAAATGTTGCCATCTACTGACATCAAGTGGAAGACATTGAACTAAGTGAAATGTGCAGTTTTGAACAATCTGACGACTTATAAATTAGGCGATGATTTTAACAACATTAGCTAAAGTAAATACCTTTTCGATTGTCATTTGTGTGTAAAAGGTTTTCAGTTGTTTTAATCAAATATTTATTCAATAAGAGCGAAAGATAAATAAGTCCGCCAGCGACCATCAAAAGTTTAAAGCCACGAACAAAACATAGAACAAGCTTTTGTCTGACCCTGTTGCATCTAATTTGGCACAACATATTGCTACGGCAAATTTTCGAATTTTAACTGGACACGACTTTCTAAGAGGACACTTAGGCCGTGCATGCTTCTCCTGACTGCCCCATTTGTTCGATGAGGAGCTTTATGGATTTTAGTCATCTTTTATCTTTTTATCTCGCACTTTTTACCTGACGATGACATCTTAGTTGACGACCTTTTTAGCCGGGCTAATTTGTTGTACCGGGCTGCTCGTAGGAAGTTATGGTCCCTGGACTTTTCCGACGTAGGAAAAAATATTTATTCAATATTAGCCAAAGATTACAAAATTGATCCAAGTTAGATTTACGATGAACTAAATTCTTAAAATAAGAATTATTTCTAAGAAACCGTCATTTTCTATAATAATTTCTAAGATATTACTTATATTTTTGACTCGAAGGTATGGCATATCAAAGCCCTTATTTATCAATACTGCAGGGATTTCTCATATCTTCCTCTGTACCAAGGTCTAAACGTCTAGCATCATTTGACCATGTAATTGAATCCCGATCAGCATTGCTTTCAAGGACACCAGAAACTGATATACTGGGTGGATTTCATTATGTATCTGTAATAGTTTATTGTCTTTTCCTAATTGGAAATTCATTCAAATAACTCTATGATATACACTCCGTATTTAATGCCTCATGTTTTTAATGAAAGCCCAACCGGCCGTCTCGAAGAACCAGCCATTCGAGAATTTCCCAGATTTGGGAAATATAAGTAGAATGAATATTGCCATTGATAGCAGCTACAAAAAGTATGACCAACATGTCGACTAGTAGTCATGTGACTGCTCTGAGGAAAATTGACTTGGCTGGTTGATTTGGCATCTTATCGCCTCGTTTGGTGATATAACATCTTATGATAGGGCAGGTGTGTGAATTTGCATTTCTATATAGAATGACGACAACAATGGTGAAATATCCAGTCTACAACTATGTCGCGTGGACCAATCAGATGATGGATCAATGGATGGACATCTTCTCCTGCTCCGCGGATCAATGCTATGATGAATGTTGGTTCCACCAGGTATACGATAGAGTATAAGGTTCACGTTACTACTAGTTTTGGTCACAGGATCCTGGGCACATAAAAAGGTTACCATTACTCACTCTATTATACAGAGGCTGTTCGGACATTTTTTGAACGATTTTAATGGACTGAAGCTCAATTTTCTACATGAAATTTTTGTGTTTTAAGTGTTTTATTTGATAGCCCTTATTGTTAACTATCTTTCTACATCTTAATTTCCATGATAATAATGACTTTTGTAGTATCGACAGTGGCATTTTATCCCATTCTTGCTCCACAGTTTTCCAGTCCTGGAATGATTTTCGGTCGACGTTTCGATAATGCCCTTTTTAAAAGTCCAAAAGCACAAATGTCCATGGATGAAACATCTGGAGATTTAGCAGGAGTATCATTCCATTTTTTCCAAGAATTTAATAGTCGATTGTCGATTTAGATGTGTGGCTGCTTGCTTTACCCTGATGCAGTTCTATCGATTGTTGGCACTGTGGGTAAAGATATGGTATTCCTTTATTGAATATTGGGGATAAATATGGTCTTGATAATATGTGGGAGTTGATTTTTACATTTCCCCCACTTTTTACTTTTAATTTTCCATTATATGGAAAACCGGCAAGAATAAAATCTCTTAGAGAAAGTTCTCACGTTCACTTTGCTATAGTCCTTTGACTTAGCGGATTCTCTTTTAAAATGAAAGATCTTTACAAATATTCTCAGAAATTTTTTCTTTATTGGAAGTATTCTCCACTTTTACGTTTTTTCCTTTCTCATTAATAATATTACTTATCGTACCTTTAGATATCGAAAAACCATGACTTTTACAGCGTTTTTGAATAATTGAATAAACATAATTCTCTTCGGAAAGAGAGGAACCATAGCCTTCTATCCATTGCTTATTCAAAAGCGCCATTTTGAAAGTAAACAAAACTCTGAGTTAGCAGACGATAAGTTATACTTTAATATTTAACTGCTGTGAAAATAAAATTCTTTCGTAGGCATACAATTTTTTTACAGCTCATCAAAATCGTTCAAAAAATGTCCGAACAGCCTCTGTATTTCCTCCATGGAATTTCCGATTTTCCGGTGGATGGAATTTCCGATGGATCACTGCTTGTATTCACCAATTGTACAAAGTGAACAAGAAATGATACTCAAAATAATTTTTTTAAGATGCCATACAGCATTCTTAGTTATTTATATTTTGTTCACATCAGACAAAAGAACTAACGTATAGTTTGTTTCTTAAGCCATTAGTTAGCCTTTGCTTGGCAAGCAATAATCCTAAAGCTGATAAACCTTTATTAATTCGAAATTTACTAGCAAACCTTTAATAGTTCAAACTTTATTAGAAAATCATCTATTAGTCCAAACTTTATTAGACGAACCTTTATTAATTCAGAATTTATTAGTCCACAAACTTAATAGACAATCCTTTATTAGTCCAAACTTTTTAGACAAAACGTTATTGCTCTAAGCTTTCTTAGACGAATCTTTATTAGTCCAAATTTCATTTAACAATCCTTTATGATTCGAAACTTTATTAGGCAACCTTTATTAGTCCGAACTTTATTAGACAAATCCTTATTATTCCAAACTTTATTAGACACTTTTATTATTCCATATTTTATTAGACAAACCATTATTAGAGAATCCTTTATTAGTCCATACTTTATTTGACAATCTCTTTTACAAGACAACTTTTATTAGTCCTAACTTCCTTAGACAAACCTTTATTAGTCCTTATTTTATTAGAAAAACCATCATTAGAGAATCCTTTATTAGTCCAAACTTGATTAGACGAACTTTTCTTAGTCCAAACTTCCTTTTTAAAACAATTTATGCGTAAAAAATATGAGCTGTTTAAAAAGGAAGCGTTTGGCCTAATAAAGCTGCCACTATAAACGAATTATACCTGTATTTTTGGTGCGAGGGAGATTAAGTACCGATTTATTCTTTTTCCATAAAGGAAATGTTCGACAGGGGTTGACGAGGCAAGGGAAAGTGGGTGGAGGTTCCATCGATCTGTTTTCACTTGTGTTGATGAAGATCTCGAGGAAGGAGATGTCACTTCAGGTGGAAGAGAGTTTCCACCAATTAGGACACTCTCTCTTCGGCTAACGAGCCCACTTCCACAATGCCGGTTTTTTCCTTTCCGTATTATTTTCCCGGTTTTCCTTCTTTCCCTCCCTCGCAGCGTCCTAATGATGTCTCTGCCGCAGCTGTCACATTGTAAACGAGTTTATGTTGCTGCCGACGCAGCTGATGGCTTCATAACGCTGCTGCAGCCTTTCCGATAAATGGATTTTATAATCAGTTCATCAGGTCCCTTCTCTTTCTTTCCAGAAGGGAAAAAAGACTTTTCGCGCGTTGTGAGTGCCTTGCGCCTTATCTCTCCCGAACAATGTGGGGATGTTGTGAATTAGCGATTAGAGCACGCAGTCCCTCCACTTGAAGCGGTGGGAGAAAAGGTGTTACTCTATCTGGAATTGCTTGTCCGCGGTTTCCAAGGAAACAAAAAAATGAAGATGCGAAATTTCTGTGCCATTGGTTCTGGCACTTTTCCTTGTTTTTAAACGAGTATTTCGCCCCTGACACTGAGAAAACGAGTAACTATAGCAGACTAGAAGAAGTATTGTTGGTACTGCTGTATTATACGCCTCGGTTGGTGGCAACGATCTTGGCGCACTTTTAATAACGAGTTATGGCAGGTGAAGGCAACCCATCTTTATTAGGGTTATTCCCGTTTTTATGGCAACCTCGGCAAGTGGAAAGTTTAAATTTTCATTCCGAATATTCTAGAATGTTCTTTTCATTTCAGTTAAATTGTCCTTACTTTCCGCTAAAGCTTATTATTTTCCGTTTAAAAAAACGATTTAAGTATTCTTTCCTCGGTGACATAAAAAGTGCACCAAGAACGTTGCCACCAAACGATACAGCTGTACCGTATTGTTTTAGACACGGTAGACAGGAAGTATCGCTCAGCCACTTTTAGTATTTTGCATAGTATAAGTATTTTTTATTTTGCATTTATCAGCTGTAATCTAAGCTATTGTTTTTGTTCTTGCTTGTATTAACCCTCCAAGTGGTTTCGACGATATGTCTCATCCATCAAAATCTGACCAATTTTGCTAATGACGAGATATCTCGCCAACCAAATGTTGCTGATTTTCGAAGATGACGAGATCAAGATCTGGTCAATTTTGTTCTAATGACGAGATATCTCGTCCATCAATATATGATCCGCTTTACTAATGACGAGATACCTACACTCATGTCCAAAATCATCTTTACATGTATAAAATCACGGATTTCTCACAAACTGTGAACTATAATTTTATGAATTTCTGTGAAATGATGCATAACATCCTAACATATAAATACAAAGTAAAAAATTTAAAAGCACTGCATGTGATATAAAACTGTAGCATGAAACAATAAAAATGGCAATAATATGTGATAAAAAGAGTTCAGAAAAAAATTAAGGCTTATGAATTTAATATGAAATGTGATCTCTCCTGACGTGTACACACATATCACATGTTTTAATGCTGGCAATAATGTTGTTAGCCACAGTTTGGGGAATTAAGTTCCACTCCTCCAGCAATGCTATCTTCAGGGCATTTATATCTCTAAGAGGAGGATGTCTCCGTGCAACTGCTTTTCCAAGGTAGTCCCATAAGTTCTCTATCGGGTTCAGATCAGGAGATTTTGCTGGCCTCGGTATTCGCTCAATGGCTTCACTTTCAAGGAATTCGTCAACGAGGTTTGCTCGATGTGGACGAGCATTATCGTCCATAAATAAAAAGTCAGATCCATATGCACCTCTGAAAAGTCTTACATAAGGTTCTAAGACATCATCCCGATATCTCTGACCGGTCACAGATCCGCTGTTAAAAACGTGTAGGGGCATACGTCCATCGATCATTATTCCTCTCCATACCATCACACATGCACTACCGAAACGGTCACGTTCCATAGTGTTCGAAGGAAGATTTCGCGGTCCTGACTCCCTCCAGATGTAAACACGTTTAGAATTAGATGTTAAACTATACCTCGACTCATCAGTAAGGAGAACATGGGTCCATTGGTGTTCACTCCAGTTCTGATGTTCTTTGCACCAATTAAAGCGATCCCTCTTTTGTTGTGAAGACAGTGAAACACGTACCCTTGGCTTTCTGGCATAAAGGCCTTTTTTATTAAGCCTACTGTATACAGTTTGCCGT
Organism: Meta bourneti; assembly: GCA_933210815.1. NCBI lineage: Eukaryota > Metazoa > Arthropoda > Arachnida > Araneae > Tetragnathidae > Meta > Meta bourneti. Next base: position 91,077,598 of record OW119926.1, read on the forward strand.
GATACAACAGTTCCAGTGGCGACTGCAACCTCTGAACTTAACTTCCGAGCAGTAGACTTCATGTTACGACGGGCAGTTATTACCAGATATTCTCAGATAGATCTTGAGAAGCAGTTGTTATTTTATTCGTTTACGACCTTGTCCAGGCCTCCTTACAACAGTTCCAGAGTTCTGAAATTGTTTCCATAGCGTAGACACTGTCTGTCTTGAAATATTCACACATCTCGCTGCTTCCATGATTTTCTGCCCTGCTTCTAAACGGCCGATAATTCGCCACTTCACAGATTCTTCCAAATGATACTTCGGAGCCATAACAAACCGTTTTGAGTCCTTACACACTGAAATCAAACGCTGTATTGCAGAAATTCACTCAGATATTCACTTTGCGCAAAGCGCTTGATTCACGGTCGGATGACGTAACACCTTGATTTGCATATCAGAAACCGTTTGATCACTTTTGATTGGATAATGCTAATTAGGCTTGTCTTTCACACATTCCCTGCAAAAATGGACTACATCGATTGGATATTTCATGGGATATCATTATTTTTGGGTATGTAAAGATAAATTTGGACACGAGTGTATAACCAGCATGAGGGTTAACTCAATATATTGATAACTCAAGAATATTGTTTTAGCTGTGGCAAACAGAAGAATTACTTATTCTTTTTGTATTTTACATAGCATCAGAATTTTTTATTTTGCATTTATCAAACGTTGTTTTCTTAAGTCATTGATTTTGCTCTTGCTTGTACATATTAACTCAAGCGTTTCACGCATTGAAAACGAGAAGGCAAATAAAGACTAGAAGAATTATTGTTTTAGCTGTGGTAGACAGAAGTATTGCTTAAGCCTTTTTGTATTTTATATTGCATCAGCATTTTTTATTTTGCATTTGTATTTATCAATTGTTGTGGTCCAAACCATTAGTTTTGGTCTTGCATTAACTACTGAGTATTTCACTCCTTGAAACTGAGAAAAAAAGATTAGAAGTATTGTTTCAACTGAGGTAGACAGATGTATTGTTGAGCCATTTCACATTGCATCAGCATTTTGCATTTGTCATGAATTATTACCGTTATTTTCAACTGATGTGACGTAAGAACGGCTCTGGCGTGTCGTATGAATGGTGAAACGGTTTAAAGTGTGTAGTATTCACTTCATTTCAACGATTTAATTTTGAAGTTTTGACGAGTGCGTTCACAAATTTCTACCCGTATAATAATTGAGTATTGTTTTTAATTACAAATAAATTTATTCAAAAAGATTTTTCAAAGCCTTTGAAGCAAAAAAGGGGATATTTAACTACTATTATTTCTTTGTTAATCTATAAATCAATCAAAATTATACCTTTTGTCTGATCGTTAAAAATATAATATATTTATTGGTATGTAGGTAGTTAATTAACGTTGCACTAGAGCAACACAACGGGCTATTGACTACGGTCCGGGATTAATTCCTAAATGTTTATTGGTATGGGGTGCCACAGAATTTTAGTAATTAGTTTATGTGCACCATGGGATGAAAAGGGATGAATCGCTTGTCTAGGCAATTGCTTCTTGTTCTTGCTTGTATTAACTTCACGTATTCATGCTGAGAAAACAAGTAGACTAGAAGTATTGTTTACGCTGTGGTAGAAAAGTATTATTTAGACATTTCGCATTGTATCAGCATTTTGTACTTTTCATTTGTATTTATCAATTGCTGTGGTCAAAGCCATTGTTTTTGCTCTTGTTTCTATTAACTCTAAAGCAAGGATGCAGACTTATTAAAGATCAAGGGCCATGGATTCACTGACATGAAAGGGCCGCCTAAAATATGAAAGTTATCTATCTTATATCATTTAATTTAGTTATTTTTATTATATATTGTTGCAAGGAAATATCACTGATGTAAATAAATCATTTATTTTATGCACCATATTGTATTGAATTGATAATTTATTTTTTAATATTTGGTTCAATTTTTGTAGTAACCAAGCTCAAAATTGATTATAAATTTTCATTAGTCAAGTTCTTACTTTTCATGACTTTAATATTCATTACTGAAACAGTTTGTTTACAGATACATGTGCCACGCCTGGCACCACAGCTACTTTGTGCACATGTGCAATTTTTAAAAATTACATATTATGTGACTTGTTAAAATAACGAATGGTAAGGCGGGCCGCCAGAAAATCAACTGAGGGCCCATAATGACCCGCGGACCGAGGTCTGTGCATCCCTTGCTCTAAAGCGTTTCACACATTGAAACTGAGAAGGCAAGTAAAGACTATAAGTATTGTTCTGGCTGTGGTAAACAGAAGTATTGCGTGGTCTTTTTGCATTTTGCTTTGCATGTACAATTTTTATCTTGCATTTGCATGTGGTCAAAGCTGAAGTATTTTTATTATCTGTCGTAGACAGAAGTATTGCTTACAATTTTTGTATTTTGCATTGTATCAACATTTTTATTTTGTATTTGTATACATCAATTGTTATGGTGTAAGCGTTCGCTCTTGATTATATTAATTTTGCTTTACGCATCAAAACTGAGAAAACTAATCCCGATCGGAGAAACACTGTTTTAGCTATGTTAGAAAACTTTTCAGTAACAAATTTACGAAACATTTGAAATCTACGCTCCTGAACTTAGAATTTTTCTATTTTGCATTGTATCAACATTTTTATTTTGTATTTGTATACATCAATTGTTGTGGTATAAGCTTTTGCTCTTGATTGTATTAATTTTATTTTACGCATCAAAACTGAGAAAACTATTCCTGATCAGAGAAACATTGTTTCAGTTATGTTAGAAAATTTTCAGTAACAAATTTACGAAGCATTTGAAAATCTACGCTCCTGAACTGTACTGTGTTAACTTTTCTATCCCTTAAAACCCTTGAATAGCTTCTCTTCGTATGCGATTTTCTAAAGCACAGGATATTGGATTGGATTCAATCCGTAGCCATATTCATGGACTTTTTTGCAAAGTCGACGCGTGGAATCATCACTCATCGCAGCGAAAATGCTTTTAGTGGCGACGCGAGCTCCCAATCGCGTTAAAAGGGATAAAAATAAAATGATTGATTCATATTTACTTTGAATATGAATGCAAAAGTACTTTCGTTTACCTTTTGTTAAATAGTTTCAAACCATATATTGTGAGCCCAGTTGGAAGAGCAACGGATTAGCAATCGGAGGTTTGCGAGTTCGCAATTCGATCCAGCCAAACATCGTCGTGTACACAGAGACTGCTGCACGTTAAATCTGTCGTGGCACCAAATGTCCGCACGGCGGCGTGATGTGGACGCTTGGAGAATGGGGTGCCAGCTCAGGTGTTGACCTCGTCATCTGATCGCGGTTCAAAATTACGAGGCGTTGTCCATGGGTCTTTTCTTTGGGGATTGATCCCGGACCGTCGTCAATAGCCCATCGTGTCGTTCCAGTGCGACGTTAATTAACTACCTACCTTTTATGTTTTAAAACAAGTCTTTCCCCAATATAGCTCTATTCGATATATAGCGCTGATATATCAAGCATGAAATATCGGGGATTTACTCTATCGGTTGAAACAGCGAAGTGAAAAAAGTAGGTAGGTGAATTAACGTCGCACTGGAACAACACACCGGACTATTGACGACGGCCAGAGATCAAACCCTAAGAGAAAGACCTGAGGACAACACCTCGTAATCTTGAACGGACGTCAAATGGCGAGGTCAACACTTGAGATGTCAACCCACTCTCCAAACTTCCACATCACGTCTTGACATTTGATGACACGACAGGTTTAACGTGCTCCAGCCCGCACATACACGATGGTCTTTGGTCGGATCGAGAACTCTCAACTCTCCTGTTGCTAATTAGCTTCTCTTCCAACCGGGATTCCAACCCTGCGAAATAAAAAAAAAGAAAATTCATAATTTGAAAAGTAATGGAACTTAGTTGTCAGACATTTATAATTTGCCTTTTGTTTAGGTTCGTGAAATGTGGTTAACGACATTTTCACAAAAGTGCCGTTGTCCCGCTGTCAAGTAATTAATCCGAGTAATGAATTATAAATGATTCGCGTTTAATTATTAACTCAGGGGACTCCATGGGGCGTCGTCTGTCTTGGTCCGGGGCGCCGTGGGTATGAGGAAAATCTGCAACTCGCAAAGTATAATGAAAATGTAGAAGGGCGAGCGGAAGTGAAAACACCCCTAGTCTGATAATGGACTGAGACGAGGTCAAGTGATAACGTTCTCTCGTTGCAATCTTGGACTTTGTATAGCAATTATTCAATGTAGCCATGATCAACAAGCTACATATGGTCATTCTTGTATACTGAGTTGTGTTGTGGACAGGAAGGAAGAAGCTTAGAAGTAACGTTTATCGAGGACGATCTGGTTGTCGGAAATATAAGCGCGCATTCTTGAAACATATATATATACAAGTTATTTCATAGCGCATGCGCAAGCTTCGGGTTCTTCTCGAACACGTTGCCAGATTCTTTTTACATATATAAGTCGTGGATAAGCAATAGTCTGCCTGTCGCATCATTTTTTTTTGGGTTCCCGGTTGTTAGAGTAGCGGTATTGGTATTGGTTGGTTGGTTTTTGAGGGTTTTTTGGCAATTGGCCATGCTGCGCCAGACACAAGACATACAACATCAAGTAATAGAAACACACACAATGAAAGTTTTACTGACACAGAAGAGAGAAATACACCCAGGGAGGAATGCATCTGACAGGAATCGAACCTGCGCCGCCTACAACTCGAAGGTTGCTAGCGCAGTGGACATACCCACTGCGCCATGACGACCCCGTGTTGGTATTTTTAATTAACATCACACTGGAGCAACACATCGGGCTATTGGTGACGGTCCGGGTTCAATGTCAAAGGGAAAGATCCGATGTAAGGGTAGCGGATTAACAACCGGAGGGTTACGAGTTCGAAACTCTCCAACCAAATACCGTCATGGCCGCGGAAGCCCGGTTGGTATGGTAACGGATTACCAAACAGAGGGTTGCTTGATTCCAACCAAAGACCGTCGTGTACAGAGGAGGCTGGTGCACGTTAAATCTTTCATGGCATCAAATGTCTTCCTAAAGACGAGATACCTCGTCCATCAAGATCTGATCAGTTCTGCTAATGACAATATACCTCATCGAGACAACCACCAGGAGGTGATGGTCTCGCACTGGTGCACAACAACACTGGTGCAGAAGTAGTCCGATTGTAAGAGTAACGGATTAGCAACCAGAGGGTTGTGAGTTCGAAACTCGGTCCAACCAAAGACCGTCTTGTACACGGGGGCTGGTGCACTTTAAATCTGTCTTGACCTCAAATGTCTTAACGTGGCGTGGTGTGGAAGTTTGGAGAGTGGGTTGTCAGCCCGGGTGTTGACCTCGTCATCTGACTGTGGTTCAAAACTACGAGGCGTTGTCCCTGGATCTTTCCCTCAGGATTGATCCCGGACCGTCGCCAATAGCCTATTGTGTAGCTCCACTGGCGATGTTAATTCCTTACCTATCTACCAAACAAGCACTCTGGACGCTTGGGTATGGAACTGATTCATCTCCCTCCACACAAGGTCAGACTTGTGACGCCCCGAAAAGAAAATCAGAAAAAGGAGTCAGAATCAGTCGGTCAGTTTTTTCTAATGACGAAATATCTCGTCCATCAGGATCACTTTTCTTCCGATAGCGAAATACCTCGTCCAGAAAACTCCCAGGAAAGTTAATGATTGCCTTACTTAACCCTCCAAGTGGTTTCGACGTGATATCTCAACCTGACCTATTTTGCTATTGACACTATATCTCGTCAAGATATTGCCGATTTCTTTACAATGACGAGATCAAGATCTCGTCAGTTTTCTTCTATTGACGAGGTATCTCGCCCATCAAGTTCTGTCCAGTTTTGCTAACGTCAACTGCTAATGCAGTTTCGCTAACCACGTCGAGACAACCAGGAGGGTTAACTGATTTTCCGAACACTCACCTTGAATACTTGGGTATACCCCTCCACGCACTTAAAATTGCTACGCCCCGGAAACAAACAACGGAACAAGGAGTCTGAATCCAATCGCCCAACAACGCCTAAAAAGCTGTTTAAAAAGTCAAAAATCGCCGCCTCAGTTGGAGGGCGTTCCCCAAGGGAATGTAAGTTGGCTCCGTTCCCAGGCCACGCAACAGCGCATCCTTCTCTCCCCAATTGCCTGAGAGCGCGGCTTCTCCGCAAACACGCCGCTCGTGCCGTGAAGCCTCATTTACAGTGAAGAAGGGGGAAGTAATTAGAAAGCATTTTCGGCTTCAGTCCGTCGTCCGTGTCGGCCGGTGATGGAATGTCCTTTCTGATTCATGACTCTTGGGAAATGAGAACACGCGACTGGTATCGTGGTATTGTGGAGTGGAGGACCCATCTGGGGCAGAAGTCTGCGTGACGCTGCAAATTGCTTGGAATGGACGGAAATGTAAATTTTGGTTGGAGTAAAAAGCTGTAATGAGTAGGAGGGTGTGAAATGAAAGGAGACTGGCCACTGTCAGGCGCCATTTGATTATTAGTCATGACCTTCTTAACACACCGGAGGCCGCGGTAGCCTTATTGGAAGAGCAACGGATTAGCGAGTTCGAAACTTGGTCCAGCCAAAGATCGTCGTGTACACGGGGGCTGGTGCACTTTGAATCTGTCGTGGATTCAGAGGCCTCGCGTTTGCGTAGTGTGGAAGTTTGGAGAATGGTAATTGTAATTAGTTAACGTCGCACTAGAGCAACACAGCGGGCTATTGACGACGGTCCGGCATCAAGCCCTAGGGGAGAGATGAAAGATCCAAGGACAAATCTTCGTAATTTTGAACCACGGTCAATGGTGAGGTCAGCATCTGATCTTGCACTCCACTCTCTAAGCTTCCACGCCATGCCAACGTGAGGACATTTGAGGTAGCGAAAGGCTTAACGTGAACCAGCCCCCACGTACACGACGATCTTTGGCTCGACGGAGTTTCGAACTCGCAATCCGTTGGTCTTCCAACTAATGACTCAGAATTGTTGAAATCAGTACTGCACTTTTTGAATTCGATTATTTTAAAAGCTCAATTTTAAAAGTTTATGAATAATAAACATGTTTTTGTTCCTAATATCCTTGAAGAACCTTATATTTCCTCTGGAAATTGTTTAAACGCAAATATAAATGCACAAAGTACAGATTGAATTGTAGACATGCACTTACCAATAATTCATACGGCTTTGGAAATAGCTAGCTAAACGTTTGCTTTTCGTTGGCATCTTAAAGATTCATGAAAACGATCCGGCAAACATTTATGCATTTCTGGAAGACTAGACGATTGATTTTGCCGTCAAATTTTCATGATCTACGATCACAAACACGACGTGGAAATGTTTTCCTCCTAGTCAAAACATTGGCCAATGGATTTTGATTCTTCAAAGTAGGTCATGTGACTGCGTTCCGTCAAAATATTGAGGGCCGCGTAGCTCGGTTGGAAGAGTAACGGATTAGCAATCGGAGGGTTGAAAGTTCCAATCCTCAAATGTCCTCATGTTGGCGGAGTGTGGAAGGATGGAGACTTGTGCCAGTTCAGGTCGTCTGACCGTGATTCAAAATTACGTGGTGTTGTTCCCTTCGGGATTGACCTCGGACCGTCACCAATAGCCCGTTGCGTTGAACCAGTGTGACGTTAATTGAAATACCTACCTACCCAAGTTACTCAAATAGACGAGAAATAAAAGTAAACTGAGTATTATTGAGGAGATTCAAAAAGTGCGGCCGACGTGTCGACTAGTAGTCACGTGACTGCTCCGTGAAAAATTGGCTGGCCGATTTAGAATCTTTTCGCCTCGTTTGGCGATATAACATTTTATATTAGGGTGGGCGGTTGAATCCACATTTCCATAAAGTGAAATCGGCTGTCTGCTACTATCAGAATCAGTGGACCAATCAAATGAGGAATCAATGGATGGGCGTGTTTTCCCGTCCCGTGGACCAATCGGATGATGAATGTTAGGCTCCACATTGTGTATGAAAGCAGTCTCAGGGTCACGTTACTACTAGTTTTGGCCACGTGATCCAGGGCACTTTCCTCTATGCCGGCCTGTCGGGAACTTCCCGATTTAATGTTAGGCCTGTCCGTCAGTTTTTCCTATCACCACAATGTTTCAATGCACTTGAATAGGTTTTAATTGTGAATGTTTCTAATTACGGGAGAAACATATTTACCCATCGACCTATCCTTGCAAGGACTACAAGTCTCTACAATCGGTTTGGCTGTGCACTAAACCATAGAGGAAATATAATAGAGTGAGCAACGGTAACTTTTTTATGTGTCCGGGATCATGTGACCAAAACTAGTAATAACGCGACCCTTACACTACTTTCGTCCTCCAAGTGGAAACGAACCTTGATCACCTGATTAGTCCAAGGGACGGAGAAGACAACCATCTATTGATTCGTCATCTGATTGGTCCATTAATTGATCATCTGATAGCATCAGACTTCGGCGATATCCTCATTATTGTCGCCACTCTATAGATGGTTAGTTGGTTTTGGGGTTTTATGGCACAAGGGGCATATTGGGCCATGCTGCGCCAGACACAATACAGTATCAAGTAATTGACACGCACAGTGAAAGCTTTCTGACACAGAAGACACCCAGGGTGGAATGCACCTAGGAGGAATCAAACCTGCGTCGCCTACAACTTGAAGGTTGCTAGAGCAGTGGTCATACCCACTGAGTCACCAAGCCCCACCACTCTATAGAAATGCGCATTCACACATCTACTCTGTCTATATCTTCAAACGAGGCAATAAGGCCAAGTCAATTTTTCACAGATCAGTCACGTGACTACTAGTCGACATATTGGGCCACATTTTTTGAAGCTCCTCTTAAAAGCAATGCTCCGGTTTACTTATATTCCACGGCTATTATCAGCACAGGGTTTCAATGCAATTGGATTTTTTTTAGTGACAATGTTTCTAACTACGGGAGAAACACATCGGCCCATCGATCCATCCTCACAAGAACTACGAGTCAGCACAATCGACTTTGTCGTGGCCCAAACAGTACTCGCTAATCAAACAACGCGCATTGTCCTGATAGCCGCTACAATAAGACACATCGGCTAGAGACGAAACAAGCTCTTGGAGCATCGGTAACTGAGGATCGTCCACTGAACCCAATACAATCCCTGAATCGGGGGCCGCGCAATCAATAAACACAATTAGCAATTACCAAAGCAGATCGTAAAGACCCAACCAAAGAAAAATCGATGGCTTGGGAAAGGGGAACACAATTAAAAGGCAGCTTCCGATACTCGCGCGATTGAAATAAAGTCACGGGGAAGTGAACGTTAATTAAATGACGATCAATAGGGGAGGACTTCCTTTCGGAATGGATTGCTCGATATCGCACTTTTGCGTCGTTTATTGGGCCCTGTCTCTTTACCCTAATGCCTCCGGAGGGATTTCGATACAAAGAAGGGACCTTAAAAATGTCACTTGTGAATGAACCCCAGGGAGAAAGGTATACACAAACGGTCTCTCGGGGGTACATCTTCTTTAGGTGTGTACGGTCTTCAAGAACCCGAGGTACCTTAGTTATCTATTCTTTTCCCATGGAGTCTACTGCTTCTAGTCAAATCGGGGGGGGGGGAGGCGATGTTGGAAGAGTAATGGATTAGAAACCGGAGGGTTGCGAGTTCGAATCCGACCAAATGCCGTCGTATATAGAGGGAAATGGTGCACGTTAAATCTGTCGTGGCCTCAACTGTCCTCACGTTGGCTTGGTGTGGAAATTTGGAGAGTGGGATGCCAGCTCAGGTGTGACCCCCGTCATCTGATCGTGATTCAAAATTACGTGGTGTTGTCCTCGGATTTTTCCTTCGGTTTTGATCCCGGACCGTCGTCAGTAGCCCGGTTGTTGCTCCAGTGCGACATAAATTAAAATACCTATCTACCTAAGTCAAATTGGGGCGTATCTTTCAATTCGGGACAATCTGGTCGAAACTGGACGTGTCTTCAAAACAGGGATAATCTGGTCAAATCGAGCAGCATTACCGAGACAACCCGGAAATACTGGGACGTATTGTGATCCAAGCCATTATTGAGATTTGATGAGAAAATAGTTCTGAAGTAATCAATATGTTGAAATGAGGATTAAATTCCCCAACAAGCATGGGTGGCCGCTTGTAGCTAAGTTTTCAGAGTAAACGGATTGGCAATCAGAAGGTTGCGATTTGGAAACTCAATCCAGCCAAAGTACGTGGAGCATGGTGCACGTTAAATCTGTATGACCTCAAACGTCCTCACCTTTGCGAGGTGTGGAAATTTGGAGAGTTGGGTGCAAGCTCAGCAAGCTTGACACTGTCTCTGGTTCAAAATTAAGAGGTGTCATCGTATTATTTCCTTCGGGATTGATCGCGGACCGTGCCCGTCTTGTTTCTGCTCCAGTACGACGTCAATTAACTACCTACCTCAACCCCATGACTAGAACATCAACAATAATTGGTTCACAACAATTCGAATTCTTTCGTGACTCCGAATGAGTCAAGATATCGCACTCAAGTTCCACGAATCTGCACATTGTTTCGATAAAGGCTCTGCAAAGCAATAAAAAGCGAATTCACGAGAGGTAAGAAAAGGAGCGATGCCTCAGAAAAGCCGCCATCAAAATCGCATCTCGACCGCTGAATCTCAATAATGCGTTTTCGAACGCGCACGCGTCATTGTTTTCGGAGCCATCGTTTGTGATTGATGAGTGGCTCGGCGGCCATCTTTGATGGATTTCGGGACTTAAATATGCCCACCGCAATGATGGCGAATGGATGGAGGTGACGGACGACCAATATGCACGCTGCGCTATTTATGGTGGATGTTGAATGGAATGGTGGGAGAGCATTCCGTTCACAGCAATGGAAGCGAATGGATCCCTTAATGTATGCCAGGAGCTGCTGAAGAGCGCCCGTGAACTTCAAAGTGGCATATTGCATATTCGGTCTTATATAATGGGTATTATACAATGGCAAAAGCATTCGGCCATCTCATGTTTGTGACTACTTTCATATATTTAATCCTCCTGGTGGTCGTTTCGACGAGATATCTCGTCATTAGCAAGTGACCAGACCCTTATGGGCGAGATATCTCGTCATTAGATGGAAACCGGCCAGATCTGGCTCTCTCCATCATAAAAAATATCGGCAATATCTTGATGGACAAGATATCTCGTCGTTAGCAAAATTGGTCAGATTTTGATGGACGAGATATCTCGTCAATAGTAAAATCGGTTAGATCTTCATGCACGAGATATCTCGTTGAAACCATTTGGCATGTTAAAAAAAAATACAGTTGAAATCGCGATTTGAATTTAACCACATAAAAGCTGGGCCTTTCGAAATAATTGAGCAGGATTCAGATTCTTTAAGCAAGAGAAAAATTACGGCCTTTTCGAGGCTATTTTTGATATTGAAAATAAAATATGGTAAGCCGCAATAATATCGCGTCTTAAAACAAAATAATACGTCAAGCTTATATCACACAACGTTATCTGACCGTGGTACAAAATTACGTGGTGTTATCTTTAGATCTTTCCCTTCGGGTTTGATCCCGGACCGTCACCAATAGCCCGTTATGTAGCTCTAGTGCAACGTTAATTTAACTACTTATATCATACAACTTGAACCTGCGAGTTGTAGGCTCCGCAGGTTCGATTCCTCCTTGGGTGTGTTTCTCTACTCTGTGTCAATAAAAGTTTTATTGTGTGTGTGTGTGTATTACTTGTCATATATTGTGTGTCATGTGTCTGGCCAGCATGGTCAATTACGGCCCTTCTGCCATAAAAACCCAACAAACTTTAAATATCAAGTGGAAGGTTGATGCGTATATAATATGACTTATTATCTTCCATCAGACTTCTAAGCCATCAAGCTGAAGTCGTATTCCGTCCCTAGTGCAGTGTTTTTTAACCTTGAATGAAGAAAAGAGTGCTATGAAATGAATTATGTTCAACGAATGACTAGTTTAACGTATACATACGGATTGAATGAGGAAAAAGTATAAAAACTGACGAAATAAAGAACTTCGAGCAAACAAGATTACAAAGTTAAGCGACTTTTTTGAAAGAAAATGTTTTTTTTTTATATATCTTGTATTTTAAAACCGTATTTAAGGAGGAAAAAAGGGAACAAATTTAAGAGGCTTAAATATGTAAAGTAAACAAAGAATTTAAATTAAAAAGCGGTAGTCTTATAAAAAATTAACTTGTTTTAACTTCGGGTTTGAAAAGAATTAGGTTTCGTTAATCTTTTTAATGCAATCCTAATATGTAGATTGTTTAAATTTAAAAATAAATACATATAATTTAATAGCAGTATTTTATGAAGAGGAATTAAGGATGCTCTACACTCAAAGTGCAAAAACTAATCAAAGATCGAGTGCAATTTTTATTTTTAACGACAAAAATATCTTTTCTCGAAGATATATTTATTTATATTTAGACCCACGATTTTTTTCTAAAAGACTTTATTTCTGATAGTAATGACAGTATCCCCACTTAAGGGATTTGCCGGTACCATGGTACTGGGGCCCGAAGTCTAACGGGGTAAATGTGAAAATTTTAGGACTGAACTATTGCATATATTTTCTAAGTTCATAAAGTTATAAATATTTCCATTGTGTTTATGATAATAATGATGTTTGACAGACAACAAAATGGGATGATGTGAAAGAAAATTGTATAAATGTGGAGAAAATGTATGCATTTGTACACGTTTAAGTATTTAAAATTGGATAGCTTGATTTGTCACTCGTCACTCTTCAGTCATGTTTTGCTACACGGTTGGCTGATTAGACCAAAATAGTAAAATTTTGAATGCATAATTTTATTTTATGAGGGGCCGTTATCTAAACTAGTACCGAAGACTAATCTGGTGCTGGGACCCATCCTCTGAACTGGTACTGAGGCCCATCATTTAATCTGGTACTGGGATCCATCATCGGAACTGGTGCTGGGCCCATCACCTAAATTGGTACTTGAGTCCATCATCTGAACTGTTACTGGGATCCATCACTTGAATTAGTGCTGGAGGCAATCATCTAAATTAGAACTGGGACCCTCATTTGAACTGGTAAGGAGGACTATCATCTAAATAGGTTCTAGGGCCTATCATCTGAACTGGTACTGGGATCCATCACTTGAATTAGTGCTGGAGGCAATCATCTAAATTAGTACTGGGTCCCTCATTTGAACTGGTAAGGAGGACTATCATTTAAATAGGTTCTAGGGCCTGTCATCTGAACTGGTACTGGGATCCATCATCTGAATTGGTACTGGGGAATATCATCTAAACTGGAACTAGAGCCCGTCATTTATACTGACACCGATGACCGTCATATAAACTAAAATGGAGTCCATCACCTGAACTGGTACTGGAGTCCATCACATGAACTGGTGCTGGGGACCATCATCTAAATTGGTGATGAGGTCCATCATCTAAACTGCTTCTAAGGTACATCATCTAATCTAATTGATGGAATACCCTTCCGAAGTGGACATGATGTACCAAAAACTACAAGTATGCAAAATTATGAGTCTGAAAACTATATTCAAAGTAAAAGGGAATCATGATGTGGTTGTGATGAAGCAAAGACTAAATACTGAATTTCAACTGGTTTAGCCAGAGATCCGTAATCACAAAATCATATTTGGTGAAATGCAGTTTTAGTGCAGGAAAAAAGGAGCCTGTTGTGCATCATAACAAAACTTTCAAAAGGGGTTCTGCATATTTAAAACAATCCATGAACAAATGATTTTTGTGATTTTCGGCATTTATTCAGTTAGCAAAACTTTTTTCCCATTCTGTTAGCATTAATCCGTAACTTTGTTTCCTGAATTATTGGACATTAGTGTTATATTTCCCCAAAAAAATTATTCCTAATTTTCTGAAAGCAATCATCAATTCAGAGCCGCGGTAGCTCGGTTGGAAGAGTAGCGGATTAACAACAAGAGGGTTGCGAGTTCGAAACTCGTTCCAACCAAAGATCGTCATGCTTACGGGGGCTGGTGCACGTGGCTTCGAATGTCCTCACGTTGGCGTGGTGTGGAAGTTTGGAGAGTGGGGTGCCTGTTCAGGTGTTAATCTCGTCATCTGACCGTGATTCAAAATTAGGAGGTATTATCCTCGCATCTTTCCCTCGGGAATTGATACCTGACCGTGGTCAATAGACTGTTGTGTTGCTCTAGTTAATTAACTACCTACTAACCAATCATTAATTCCTTTAACTTATTGTTTTTTCGAGTTGGGAAACATTTCCCGAGTTTCAGGAAGTTAATCGTTAAATATGAATCAGATTTTGGCTCTGCAACTTACGGCGAATGCTTTGTTCCTCTTGAAATTCATCCTTGAAACAGTTCAACTCAGACGCACGGAAGAAAACATGCAGTTTTTTATGGATCCTATTAAATTTGGATATAAGCCAATTTTGAAGTCATACCGTTGGGGAAAAGAGAATCGACAATGCGATACCGTCTGGAAGTTAGAACTATTGCACATTTTATGGCGCCATAAACTTGTTCGAAATATGAAAGTGCTCTACGGATTGCAAAAACCACTACACGAAATTATGATTTTATAGTATCACGAAGCATGCTGAGCATCTCTAAACTCGTAGTAAACAGAAGATCAAGCATTTTTACACAATGAGTGCATTTCATGTGAGGCCCAATCTTTGTGACTGAAGGAGGGTCATCTTCTGTCAAACTAAACGCAGGTGGTGGTAGTGTTTTTGCTTCGGTGTATTCCGAATGTGACGCCAATTAGCTAGTTTTTCGAAGACAATTTCAGAACTTAGCCAATACAAAATCCAAAGAATGAATTCCAAATTGATGTATGATAGTTGATTGGTCAGCACCAATTAGATTAAACTGGCGTGCCCGTGTGAGAATTCTCTCATGAACAATTCCATCCTCCTACCTCTCCATCCGTTATAAGGTGAAAGATTTAACTGATTTTTTATATCCAAAATATAAAAATTTATTCAATCACTACTCACAACACTTCCTCTTTGAGATCAGTTAGCGTTGTTCCAACCATTTGTGTAAAGCACGTAATTCTTCCGCCAGAAGGCCTATAAGGTTATCTTAACTCTCTAAGAATTCACAAAATTTGTTAAGTTATATATTTTCAATTTTTTTTTCAAATATTAACCTCGCGTGGAACATGCGTCCTTATATCATCAAATCACATATTCATAAATTATGGATATTATAAAAAGAAATGAAAAACCAGTTCAATACATAAATAAATAATTTGTCGCGTGCAAGAGGCGTAAAAGGGATCTAAACCATAGAAATAATATAGATGATGAAAAAAAATTGTTTTCCGAGTAATACTGGTAAAACAATTTTATTGGAAAAGTTGTTTTCCATCAATACTGGTAAAACAAACTGGTTTTCCGAGTAATACTGGTAAAACAATTTTATTGGAAAAGTTGTTTTTCTATCAATACTGGTAAAACAAACTGGTTTTCCGAGTAATACTGATAAAACAATTTTATTGGAAAAGTTGTTTTTCCATCAATACTGGTAAAACAAACTGGTTTTCCGAGTAATACTGGTAAAACAATTTTATTGGAAAAGTTGTTTTTCTATCAATACTGGTAAAACAAACTGGTTTTCCGAATAATACTGATAAAACAATTTATTGGAAAAGTTGTTTTTCCATCAATACTGGTAAAACGAACTGGTTTTCCGAGTAATACTGGTAAAACAATTATATTGGAAAAGTTGTTTTTCCAATAAAATACTGGTAAAACAAACTGAGTTGCGTACCGCAATCGTTTTCCACTCTATGTTATTCCTATGGGGATTTCAAATTTTTTTTATCCCACCTCTGCACACCTTGGAGAAATAGAACTGATTAGTCAGTGCTCCGGAAATTCTCTTTCGATACCTCACTTGTTAAGATTCGTCGCGTGTAAAAGGCGTAAAAGGGAGATATGCTATAGAAATAATATAGATGATGATTATGCCTGATGTCGCCAAAACGGTGATAAGCTACGTTTTAAGGTAGTCCTTATATCATGCGAGAGCATTTGGTTTTCGGAAATAAAATCTTCTGTCTGGTTTGTTTGTTGACGCCGGAAAAAAGTTGAGAGTTCGAAACTAGATTTAATCAAAGACCGTCGTGTACGTGGGGACTGCTGCGCGTTAAATCTGTCGTGGCCCCAAATGTCCTCACGTTGGTGTAATGTGAAAGTTTGGAGAGTGGGGTGCCAGCTCAGGTGTTGACCTCGTCCTCTGACCTTGGTTCAAAATTACGTGGCGTTGTCCTCGGGTATTTCCCTTCCTTCGGGATTGATCCCTGACCGTCGCCAATAACCCGCTATGTTGCTCCAGTGCGACGTTAATCAACTACCTACCTACATTTTATAAGAAATTAGTCTTGAAAACTTTTCCCTAAAAACTGATGTTAAGATACGCAAATAAAATTATCAAAATATTCTCAAAGAATAAAATATGCATCAAAAGGTAAAAGGAAATACATCACATGCAAATGATAAAGTATAAACATTGTCATTTCGATTGATGGTGACAGTTGCAAAAGTTTTGTATAATATCGCGTAGTTTGGTTGAAAATACAGATTAGTCATAAAAGATTTTTGATAACAGTTTTCATGACAGAATCGTACAAAGGATTACATAAATAATGAGGGTTAAAAAACAGTTATTGGCGTTGCTTCTAATCATAAAAAGCGTGGCACCATAATGGGGGAAAAGCGTGATTAAAATCAACGAAAAGTGCCAAAAATCCGTTTCAAATTCCACACTATTCTTAAAACACCAGTGCAGGGGGTGGGAAAGAAATCGATTTTTCGGATCTTTCTGACATGCCCCTTAACATATCCCCTCTACGCCCGGAAAAACACCCGAACGGAAAAAGAACGAGATTTCTCGACTTTGGAAAAGAACAAAAAGCAAAAAGGGCAAAACGATCTCTTTCCTCTGGGCGAGTCACATTAAATATCCATTAAGCAATCGGTGGAAAAAGTGCTACTTAAAAAGACATTTCTGTGAAATGTAGAACAATTTGAAATGGGCCTACCGTCGATTAATATTCCATTAAAAAAGGAAAGCCTCCTCATTCGAGTAGATTAATTTACATTGTAAGCAAGTTATTTAGGACCTCCATTCATAAACTCGGGGCTTTGAATTAATTACGCATTTCACGCTAAAATGTATTGATTTTTGCATCGGTTGTGAGTATTCCATCACAGAGGCTATTTCCCTAGGAAATTTGGGGAAGTCTCAAGAATTCTGTTTCTTATCTGTTTTAAACCTCCTTAATGGACGAGGTATCTCGTCCATCAAGATCTGACCAATTTTGCTAATGATGGGATATATCGTCATCAAGCTATTGCCGATTTTCTTTATGATGGCAAGATATGATCCGATCAGTTTCTTTCAAATGACGAGATACTACGTCGATACAACCACCAGGAGGGTTAATGAGTTGGAAGGAACAGCGGACGGGGGCTATGGGAAAATCCGAGGATAACACCTCGTCATTTTAAACCACGGTCACATGACGAGGTCACACCTGAGCTGGCACCCCACTCTCCAAACTTCCACGCCACTCCAACGTGAGGATATTGAGGTAGATTTAACGTGCACCAGTCCCTATGTCTTTGGTTGGATAGAGTTTCGAATCCGCTACTCTTAGAAAAGAGGGGGAAAGAGGAATAGAGTAGTGGAATAAGAGAGCAGGAAAGGATTGCTTGAGTAACCTTGGAGCGCGGCTTCTGTGTTTACTTAAGACAGTAAATCCCATGGGAAAAGAAAAGATCTCGTGTGCGTGGAGCTCATACACACCAAAAGATGGTCCCCTGAAAGCGTTTAGATAAGGGCTTCGATACCAATTTACATGTTGAACCCGATATCACAATATAATAACTCTATTATCTAACTATTATATAATAACTAATATTTTACGGACAACTAGTTTTACCACCTATCTTCTCCAAGAATTTTTACTGATTCAGATAAGCTAAGTGATACTTCGAGTCGTCGAATTGCTTTTTTGAGCTTTATCGGGAAAATACAAAAATCTTATAAGTACAGATTTAAAAAAAATACCGCACAGCCTTTAACACGTGAATAGGATGCAACTGAAATGGATGTTCAGGAGCTAATTGTGGTATTAGCTCCTGGAGTGTAAACGTTTTGCCATGTAATTTATTGAAAATGAGAATTGACACCAGAAAGAAGTAAAAACTGTCATATTTTAAAGTCCTCTTTACTCCTACGTAACATCAAGAGGCTTATGTGCTCTTCTATAAAGACTAATAGACTCTCAATCTACAAAGAGGTTTCGGCCGGAAAGAACTAGAATGTTTTATTGAGGAATAAAGCTCTTATCCCAGGTTCCTTGCCCAGAGCTGTAGGAATCGCTTGCTTTTAACTTCTTACTGAACATACATTCAAAGACACTACACCGTACTTAATACACCGTATATCGTGTCTTAAAGCCGTATTTTTTCACTTCACAACTTCATTGGGCTGCTCGTCTATTGATGGCCGATAGGTCTGAGACAAATGTATGGGGACTGGAGACCACCTCAAGGACTGTCCAAAAATTCCTAACAATATAATTACAAATACTGCATATCGTGCCTAAAGCCATATTTTTCCTCTTCAGAACTTTATTGGGTGGCTCGTCTATTGATGGCCAACAGGCCGGAGACAGGTGTATGGAGACTGGAGACAAGTGTATGGAAACTGGAGACCACCTCAAGGACTGTCCAAAAATTCCTAATAGAATTACAAATACTGCATATCGTGCCTAAAGCCTATTTTTTCACTTCACTACTTTATTGGACTGCTTGTCAATTGATGGCCGATAGGCAGAAGACAGGTGTATGGAGACTGGATACCACCTCAAAAGGACTGCCCAAAAATTCCTAACAATAGAATTACAAATACTGCATATCGTGCCTAAAGCCATATTTTTCCTCTTCAGAACTTTATTGGGCGGCTCGTCTATTGATGGCCGATAGGCCGGAGACAGGTGTATGGAGACTGGAGACAGGTGTATGTAAACTGGAGACTACCTCAAGGACTGCCCAAAAATTCCTGACAATAGAATTACAAATACTTATATCGTGTCTTAAAGACATATTTTTCCTCTTCAGAACTTTATTGGTCTGTTCGAGGATTGATGATTGATAGGCCTGAGACGGGGCGTAGGATAAAAAAAATATTTTTATATAATTTTGAGTAATTTTATTTCATTTGGCGGTATGAAATATATGAATATATAGATCCCTAGTATTCAAAGCAAGTGTATTTAAATCAGATATGTGAGTAGACACTGCCCTCACCATCATATTGTATACGTAATTGAGAAACTGTCGCATATGCTATGTGTGGGGGTCTCCGAGTTTATTAAAAATTAATTCAGAAAACACAGAAATTATTTTCCAAAAACGAAGGTAAATCAACGGAGATAAATTTTGAATACTTAAAATCTATTGAGGATATCTATGTTTTTGCAATGATCTGTAAAACAAGAGAAAACTCTGATTCGACGAAATAAAATTTATCAGAAAATACCTCCCACAAAGAACTTCTATTCTTAAGTTTATAGTTGGTCTTCCATCCAAAAAAAATTTTTATAGGGAAAACAAAAAAAATCCCAACATTTTTCCATTATTCTTTTTAATTTATTTACCCTCTCTAAAACTTTAAGTGGCAAGAAAGTTTGACGGCATCTCTCTCGACGGAGAATAAAAAAAGAAAGCCCGTCAGTTATCATCACTTTAATCAAATAGAACGTTCGTTTTAATAAGCCATTTTAATTAGCTAGTTCCTATCAAGTTCAGCGTGAAAAGAATCCTCTTTTTTCCCTTTCTCCCCTCGACGAGGTGTTCATTAGGCCGTGAAATTTCTTCCCTCTAACACAATTGGGGGATAAAAGAAGGGATTTTTCTCATGGGCTGATGAAATTCGGCTTTCATAGGACGGGATGGTACAAGTTTTGAATTCGTGCGTGTATGTAAAAAAGAGTATTATGGAGAGTGTTCCGGAATATTAATTCTTCCCATAAATGCGATGAATATAAACCCTCTGAGAGGTTCACACACATAATTCCACCATGCAACTTGCAGTCTTCCCTGCAGGACTTCTAACCAGTTTTGACCTACTTGACCAATAGAATCTTTCCAAATGATTCTATTCAAAGGAAATGAGAAATGAATCTTTCATAAGGATTATATTCTAAGGAAAGGAGCGATAGAATCTTTCTAAAGAATTCTATTCTAGAATGAGACAATAAAATTTTTCCGAATGATTCTATTCTAAGGAAATGAGCAATAAATCTTTCCAAAGACTTCTAAGGGAAAGGAGCAATAAATATTTCCAAAGACTTCTAAGGAAAGGAGCAATAAATCTTTCCAAAGACTTCTAAGGAAAGGAGCAATAAATATTTCCAAAAGATTCTATTCTAAAGAAATGAGAGAGAGAGAGAGAGAGAGAGAGCAATAAATCTTTCCAAAGACTTCTAAGAAAAGGAGCAATAAATCTTTCCAAAGACTTCTAAGGGAAAGGAGCAATAAATATTTCCAAAAGATTCTAGTCTAAGGAAATGAGAGAGAGCAATAAATCTTTCCAAAGACTTCTAAGGAAAGGAGCAATAAATCTTTCCAATGACTTCTAAGGAAAGGAGCAATAAATATTTCCAAAAGATTCTATTCTAAGGAAATGAGAGAGAGAGAGAGCAATAAATCTTTCCAAAGACTTCTAAGGAAAGGAGCAATAAATATTTCCAAAAAATTCTATTCTAAGGAAATGAGAGAGAGAGCAATAAATCTTTCCAAATACTTCTAAGAAAAGGAGCAATAAATCTTTCCAAAGACTTCTAAGGGAAAGGAGCAATAAATATTTCCAAAAGATTCTATTCTAGGGAAATGAGAGAGAGAGCAATAAATCTTTCCAAATACTTCTAAGGAAAAGAGCAATAAATATATCCAAATACTTCTAAGGAAAGGAGCAATAAATATTTTCAAAAGATTATATTCTAAAGAAATGAGAGAGAGAGAGAGCAATAAATCTTTCCAAAGACTTCTAAGAAAAGGAGCAATAAATCTTTCCAAAGACTTCTAAGGGAAAGGAGCAATAAATATTTCCAAAAGATTCTAAGGAAAAGAGCAATAAATCTTTCCAAAGACTTCTAAGGAAAGGAGCAATAAATATTTCCAAAAGATTCTATTCTAAGGAAATGAGAGAGAGAGAGCAATAAATCTTTCCAAATACTTCTAAGGAAAAGAGCAATAAATCTTTCCAAATACTTCTAAGGAAAAGAGCAATAAATCTTTCCAAAGACTTCTAAGGAAAGGAGCAATAAATATTTTCAAAAGATTCTATTCTAAGGAAATGAGAGAGAGAGAGAGCAATAAATCTTTCCAAAGACTTCTAAGGAAAGGAGCAATACATCTTTCCAAAGACTTCTAAGGAAAGGAGCAATAAATATTTTCCAAAAGATTCTACTCTAAGGAAATGAGAGAGAGAGAGAGAGAGAGCAATAAATCTTTCTTAATGGCTTATTGAAACTCGTATTAACCGTTAAAATTATGAACTGACTGTAATGTCAGTTAGTTTAAACTCCTATTAACCGTTAAAATTATTAACTGACTGCAATGTCAGTTATTTTAAACTCTTTTTAACTGTTAAAATTATGAACTGACTGTAATGTCAGTTAACTGTTGATAATAATTGTTATCCCAAATTTACGATAATCCCGAACACTTTATCCGAAAATAGCAGGGGCCGCAGTAGCCCGGTTGGAAGGGTGACGGATTAGCAACCTGAGGGTTGCGAGTTCGAATCCAACCAAACACCATCGTGTACAAAGGGGGTTGGTTCACGTTAAATCTGTCGTGGCCTCAAATGTCCTCACGTTGGCGTGGCGTGGAAGTTTGGAGAGTGGGTTGCCAGCTCAGGTGTGACCTCGTCATCTCACCATGATTCAAAATTACGTGGTGTTGTCCTCGGATCCTTCCCTTTGGGTTTGATCGCGGACCGTCTCCAATAGCCCGTTGTGTTGCTCCAGTACGACGTTGATTAAAAATACCTACTTTAATTAATTAAATACCTACCGAAAATAACAGTTTGGTCCATCTTTATAAAATACGTAGCCGAAAAATAATTCTTACGAGGAGGTGCAGTGCTACTGTGCCCGGTATTTTCGCGCATCCCTCTGAATATTGCTGAATGTGCTACAGTCAGCGTTTCATACGATCATGGGCGTACCTATGAGGGGGCTATGGGGTCTTAAGCCCCTCCCAAACCATATAAAAAGCAAAATAAATATCCTTATTTAATTCATTGATTGCTTCTCTAAAAATAATGTATAAAAGTGTTTTGATATTTTCTCCTTAGAGTTAACGGGCCGCGGTGGCCCGGTTGGAAGAGTAACGGACTAGCAACCGAAGGGTTGCGAGTTCGAATCCAGCCAAACACCGTCGTGTACAAAGGGGGCTGGTGCACGTTAAATCTGTCGTGGCCTCAAATGTCCTCACGTTGGCGTGGTGTGGAAGTTTGGAGAGTGGGGTGCCAGCTCAGGTGTTGCCTCGTCATCTGACCATGGTTCAAAATTACGTGGTGTTGTCCTCGGATCTTTCCCTTTGGGATTGATCCCGGACCGTCACCAATAGCCCATTGTGTTGCTCCAGTGTGACGTTAATTGAAATACCCCCCCCCCTTAGAGTTAACTAATATTTATTCATTGCTCTTTCAACCCATTAACAAAAGTGCTCCATTTGTTATATATGTTACCGGCAAAGTTTGAAATCCGGCATTATAGAATACCTAGACATTTTATAGAATGCCGAAAACTGGCCGGCAATGTTATGAAACGATTAATATTTCACACATTTCCTAGGCATTCTATAAAATGCCAAATGACAAACCGGCAATGTATGAAATACATCTCCGATTCGTTATTACTCGTCGAAAATTAAGTGCAATTCAAAATAAAGTTATTTCTTTTCTTGGTGCAACAAGTAGGCTCATATTTTATTTTGGTTTCTTTAATAAGAAAGGCATAAATTTTGTTTCGTACAACTTTAATTTTTTTACGTATTTTGAATAAAAGTTTTTTAATGGCACTCTCATTATTTTTCGAAATAACATTTGTATTTTTGAGGAAAGAACGGTTTTTAAATAATAGCCTTATCATGACCTTTTTTTCATACTTTGCCTCAATAGCATTTGTCATTCCATAGAATGCCTAGGTATTATATACAATGCCTAGGGAAAGTATATGATAATTCTCATATTTCATACTTTGCCTAAAAACGTCAGGCATTCTATAAAATGCCTAGGTATTCTATACAATACCGGCGTTTCAAACTTTGCCGGTAACATATCCATGGATTGGATAAAACATTGTTCATTAAATTTTAATAAGTTCATTAAAACGTTGTCACTCTCCCCCTTCAATACAGCTTCTATTAGTCTTGGAGTAGTCACATTAAAACTAGTCTCTTGAACACACTCTAGCTAGTCTCTTGGTAATACATTCAAATCTCTCTCTTGGCAACTAAATCTAGTCTCTATGTAACATACTCCAAAACTAGTCTCGAGGGTAACACACTTCAAATCTAGTCTCTTAAGAACACACAGGTAACATTCTAAAACTAGTCTCGAGGGTAGCACACTTTAAACCTTGTCTCATGGAAAAACATAGGTAACATACTCTAAAACTAATCTATGATTAACACACTCTAAAACTACAGGGTGATTCAAAAGGCCTTAGAGAAACTTTAAAGGTAGGTTAAAAATAAAAAAACATATTTGCATAGGAATATACAGTCGCAAACATCACGCGAGTGTGCTTAGAGGACATTGTTTGCTAGGAATTGAGTAAGGGCAGCGAGAGCCATAGTCATTCAAGGCGTTGACTTCGCAGGTATAGAATGCATCGTTACAGTAATTCTGAGATGGCAGATATGCACTTAGCGTATGGGACAGCGAATGGAAACGGGAGAGCCGCCGTGCGATTCCTGAATAAAGAGCTTACGATAAAAAGCCCCTCCAGATTGATATCCTGGGTGCGCCCCTGCATACGATGCATTCTGAGTGACTTATAAAACGTCCCTCTATGAATCAGAGCCAGGATTCATAGCAGGGCTCTGTGGATCATTATCCCCATGATCCACAGAGCCCTGTGGTTCAATGAAAAGTAGCCCACGAGATAGAGCGGTGACGATGGAGAACGGATTGGTTGATTTGGGTTTTATGGTGCAAGGTTCAATAGCGGACAAGCTGCGCCAAATGCAAGATTTCGTATTATCCAATAAATTCGTTTAAATCCTAACTGTCAATGTAATAACTGTGTCTAAAATCCATGTATACGAAAAGCTTGACTAAAATCTATACATATAAAGCAGAGTTGGCGTCTGTCTGTGTGTGTTCTCTATACAAATCTACACCGTTTGACCAATGCACACCAAATTTGGTACACTTATACTTTGGAACCCTGCGAGTAACGCAAGGTACATATTAACCCCCGTTTTCTTTGACCTAGGTGTGCAGAAGGGGCTAAATCAATTCGAAATTGCCATAGGAAAAACATTGAAGGTAAAACGATTGCGGTACTCAACTCAGTTTGTTTTACCAGTATTGATCGAAAATCAAATTTTCTAATAAAATTGTTTTACCAGTATTGTTCGAAAAACAATTTTTTCAGAAATGTTGTAATTAAACAATTTAAAATTCTAATTATGTTATGTATGATTTTTTTTATTTCTTTCAACAATATAAATAATTTCGGAATATTTGAATGATGAAAAATAGATACACTTAAAATACTTAAATTTTACACAACTTGAATTTTGTATGGAACACGAAAGGCCCAAACAAAAAACTCATTGATCATAAAAGCGTAATTTTACAATTCGGTATCTGGCAAAGCCAGAATTAATGTTTCATTTAATAAATTAGATTTATAATTCCGTGTTTGTGTATTTGAGTTAAGACAGAAATGTTGCGGTCATATTTGAGCATTTCTAAGTCTTGTAAATTTGTGTTCTTTTTGCAAATAATTCATTATTGTCTATCAATATTTTTCAAGCGTCTTTTTCGAATTTCTCTATTTCAGAATATTCTCTTGACGTCGAAATTCGACACGCGTGCTCAGATATTTCGTTTTTCAGAATTCTACATTTTTCGTTTCTGTTTGTATTTGTGTGTTCCATTACTTTTCATATTACAGATATATTATTTAGGAGTTAAATTGTAATGGATTATATTTATTTTCTGCCAAATACCACCAGACATGGGTAATCTTGGTGGTATATGTATATTTCCACGAACTATCCTTAAGTCTGGTTAAATACTTTATAGTTTGTAGAATTCTGTTTCATAAAAATAATTGGAAACCTTTTTAAGTAAGGTGTATAACTTCCAACTTTTTTAAATGACTGGTAAAGTTAAAATAAAGTTATTATAAAATATGTTACGTTAAATCAAAACGGTTAGCCATACGTTGTAGTTCAAAGATTTCTAAATTTTGACATATTTTCACTACAAGACGATTAAAATCAATTTAATTTATACTTGTTTTTCGTTTCATGTGTATTGAAAGCTGTACTCTATAGTCAAGTAACTACATCTCTCATTCTAAATAGGTACGTGGTTTCCATATAGAAACTGAATCTCAATTCAAAAAGTAACTTACGGATTCGATTTAAAACTAAATTTTTTCTGTTGGAGGAAAGCGAATTTTAAATAAGACTGCTGATCTTGGAATAATGTCATAGAAAGGAAGTATGTAAACTAGGATTGTTCAAAAATAGAAATATTTTGTCTTAAGTGGCAGAATGTCGAAGTTGCTTACTTGATGAAACTGTTCGTATACAACTTAGGTACCTGTGAAACATTCATTGAAAGCAGTGATTTTGTAAAAAGTGTAATCGATTGAGTTTGCTTTATCTACAGTGATGACATTTGTTTTAAAAACAAGCTCTGTTATTCCACGTGCGGCTGAATAGAATTTTCAAGAAAAAAAATGTGTGCTTCAAAATAAATTAACCACGAATGCCGTAACAATTTAATTTACCATCCTCTCATAATGATAATGTAATTCGAAAACATCGAATCCATGGTTTCAAGGGTACCACAAATAATAAATATTGATTGGAAAACTGAGTGCAAGACTATACGCTGAAAGTTCCTCATTTTTACTGAAAATGAACTCAATTAGCATTCGTAATCACTCCAAGCACAAAATCGACTTCTGAAGGAGTCATCTCAGAAAAAGCTTTTGTAGTTTGTCTTACAGCAAGAGTGTGATGAATATGAAATGGATTATATGGTTGGATATATTATGTATACATATTTGCATCCGAAGTAAATTGTAGAAGCTATGAAAAAGTTAAAACGATGTTAAAAAATATTTTTTGTACACTTAAATGATACTTGCATTTTTCTATAAAATAGAATTAACATTTAACCAATTCAACCCGAGCATCGCCGGGTAATTCTGCTAGTAATGAATAAAAATTAAAAAAAGAATGGAAACTAAATGAAACGAATGAAATGTTTTCAACACAAAGAAAAATAGGTGAAACTATGCAGTTTAAAAGTTGTGATAAAAACTCCATACGGAATTGTCCTTAAAATTAGCTTTAAGTTTTAAAAAGATTTGAGTGTTCAGTAAAATGTATATAGGGTTTTCTCTGTTCACGATTAAAGCTAAAAAGTATCATTCGATGGATGTTTATATACATGTTACAAATCGAAAATAGCGTAAAAGAAGGGGAAATGCAGGGTATGGAGGATTACCCCCCCCCAGCAAGACGGACAAACCAGGTGAGGGATCTTCAAAAAGTTGAATATAAAAATGTCACATACCAGGACAGGAAGTTAAGATATTAGAGATTGTCAGGTCTCCATTGTAATAGTGGCAGATGGATAACGTGCGAAAGTGCTCCTTCAAAATCGAAACTGATATTCTCTAATATCTGCGCTCGTCATCTGACCGTGGTTCAAAATTACGTGGTGTTGTCCTCGGATCTTTCCCTCTGGGATTGATCCCGGACCGTCACCAATAGCCCATTGTGTTGCTCCAGTGTGACGTTAATTGAAAATACCAAATACCAAATACCTAATATCTGCGCCAAAAATAAAAAGTTTTTAGCACTTCCTTGATTCAGTCGATCATTTATATTTCTTTTCAACGGCGATAGGTTGTTAATTAACGTCATATTGGTGCAACACAACGGGTTATTGGCGATGGTCCGGGATCAATCCCGAAGGGAAAGATCAAAGGACAACGCCTCGTAATTTTCAACTATGGTCAGATGACGAGGTCAACACCTGAGCCCCGGTCTCCAAACTTCCACACGACACCAAAGTGAGGTCATTTGAGGCCAGGACAAAATAAACGTGCTGCAGTCCCGTGTACACGACGGTCATTGGCTGGACTGAGTTTCGAAATCACAACTCTCCGGTTGCTAATCCGTTGCTCTTCCAACTGGGCTACCGCGACCCTTAATGTTTGACACATCATATTGTACCTGAGTACATTTGAATTCCAGGAGAGTGTCACTGTTTATTTTTCAGCATGCGCGGCCTACTTTCTACACCCGCTATACCTAATAGTAAATTTGCTCTCTGCGGTATTAGGACCCTTTCTTTGTTGGTTGAGGTGACTGAAACAGGACTGCTATAGGCGACTTTTGCTACTATTTTTCAAACTTGGCGACTAGTTGTATCTTTTGAAGCAAACTCATCCCCAAAACTCCTATTTTCAAATTTGGTGTCTTTTTGAAGTTTTTTCCTTTTCTCCTTCCTTCTTTACTTTTAGCGGATGGAAAAATCATTTTTCGTATTTTTCTTTAGGAGAAAAATATTCCAAAGGATGCTGATTTCGAAGTTTTGGCGCCAATTCGTGGCAATCATGAAAGAAAAACATCGGAATCTGTGGTTGCTAGATTCTCATGAAAACTAACAAAATATTTAATTCTTTTTATTTAAAATTTACATTTCTTGGCGGGATCTTCAAGGTCGGTTTAATACTTAATTAGCACTTATCGTGTTTCAGCCGATTCATTTTATATCTGAGCAACTAAAATTGGGTTTAACCTTCTAATTAGTTTCGATCATCAAGATATCTCGTCCATCAACATCTGACCAACTTTGCTAATGACGAGATCTCTCGTCATGAAGATATTGCTGATTTTTTTTATAACGGTGAGATCAAGAACTGGTCAGTTTTCTTCTAATGACGAGATATCTCGTCATTAGAAGGTCGTTTTTGCTAATGACGAGATTCCCCGTCGAGACAACCACCAGGAGGATAAAAAAATTTTAGAGAAGCAAAATATTTTTAGATAAAACCATTTTTGCGAGAAGCTGCCTAAGAAAGTTTGG
The DNA here is from genome assembly GCA_933210815.1 of Meta bourneti. Lineage (NCBI taxonomy): Eukaryota > Metazoa > Arthropoda > Arachnida > Araneae > Tetragnathidae > Meta > Meta bourneti. Next base: position 91,105,993 of record OW119926.1, read on the forward strand.
GAAACTATTATTCCTCCTGGCTACAAAGCATGCGTACGTTAACTCTTGTCCCTTCTTGACCCTCTAAGTGGTTTCGACGAGATATCTCGTCCATCAAGATCTGACCAATTTTGTTAATGAAGAGATAGTTCGTCCATCAAGACATTGCCGATTTTTATTATGATGGCGAGATCAAAACCTGGTCGATATTTCCTAATGACGAGATATCTCGTTCATGGAGTTTTGGTCAGTCCTGCTTATGAAGAGATACTTCGTCAAGACAACCATCAAGAAAGATAAGAAACGTTTTGTAACTATTTTTTTAACTCTATGCTACTGATGCGATTATTTCACAAGTGCTTTGGCTGTGGCAGCCCTGGTGTAAATAGTAAATTGAAAGGCGCCCTCCAAATACCGGGACAATATTTCTTAAAAATTTCAAAGAAATCGCGACATCCTCCCACCACTAAGCAATATCATCACGTCCGTCGGTATCCACCCCTCCTCTCTTCGTGACGTTTCGCCCATACAGTGCGATTCTTTTCCTTTTCCTTCCCCCGGAACCGAATCGTGTCCTGAATCGGATAAATGTTTTAGAGGCTCGAAGAAGTGTCCTTTAATGCAGAGCTTAAGGGATAAAAATAGCTGTTGGAAAGAGAGGTGTAGTTGATGTGTAACAGTAGCTCATTCATAGAGTAGCCAGGGTTCCCCCGGTCCGGTCAAAGCCCATCGTGTACACGGAGGCTGGTGCACGTTAAATCTATCGTGGCCTCAAATATCTTCCCGTTGGCGTGGTGTGGAAGTTTGGAGAGTGGGGTGCCAGCTCAGGTGTTGACCTCGTCCACTGACCTTGGTTCAGAATTACTAGGCGTTGTCCTTGATCTTGACCCCGGACCGTCGCCAATAGCAAGTTGTATTGCTCCAGTACGACGTTAATTAACTACCTACCAACCTTCTAGTAAGAGGGAGCACTTTTTAATTGTTCCCTCTAAATATAACAAATTGCATAAATTAAAATCCTTAATAAAACTATGCATACGCAAAACATGTTCTATTAAATTATTATTTTGCTCTTGATGCAATTTTCTAACATTAGAAAAGATAGGTTTTAAAGCCCTGAATTTGTGATAGCTTTACCACAACCAAAACATATTAGGGTATTTCATCTCGAATGATTCAAAATAATTTTTTTGTTTTTGAAATGCGTTTCTTCATATAGACGAGTTCACCTGTTAAAAATGCCTTTATGCAGTTTGTATTCATTTAGAACTTTTATTACACTTTATTTATTAGTTTTCCCTTACATGAAGAAAGGTAAAAATGGCGAGAAACAAAACTCAAAAGAGAACTGTTTCTTTAATCTAATAAAGTGCTCATCATTTTGAGTACATTTTTTGTTTCATTTGTTTCCTGTTGGTTGTCTCGACGAGGTATCACGTCATTAGCAAACCTAACCACATCTTGATGGACGAGATATATTTTCATTAGAAAACTAGCCAGATCTTGATCTCATAAAAACATCGGCAATATCTTGATGACGAGGTATCACGTCATTAGCAAAATTCGTCAGATATTGATGGACGAGATATCTCGTCAAAACCACTTGGAGGGTTAATTCATGTAAAAAAGTTTCGTCGATATAGATTACTGGTTATATACTATGAATGTGACAATAAAGAAGTTTACAAGAACCTGTAGTTTATTGTTTGTCTTATGTATTTATGAAGTATACTGCATTGCAAGTGGGGATACAAATTTAATATAAAAAATGGTAATTGTAATTTATTTCCGCCGCACTATAGGCTATTGGCGACGGCCCGGGATCAATCCCCAAGGGAAGGATCCGAGTACAACACAGAATTTTGGACCACTGTCAGATGACGGGGTCAACACCTGAGCTGATATCCCACTATCCAAATTTCCACACCACGACAAAGTGAGGACATGAGGCTCGACAGATTTAACGTGCACTAGCCCCCGTGTACACGACTGTCAGCGGCTTTGGTTAGACCGAGCTTCGAACTAGCAACCGTTCGGTTGCTAATCCGTTACTCTTCCAACCTGGCTACCACGGCCCTTAATATAAAAAAACTACAGAACTTTTTCACCCACCTATGTCAGAAAAATTTAGAAGGGAAATGAACTTTTTTGCTTTGACAAATTTCAGATTTTAGATGTTCGCATGTTTAACTTATACTTAACATACTTTTAAACAAGAGATTTCATGGAAATTGCTTAACAATCTCAAATATATAAGGATCAAAAAGCTGTATATCTATATATTAATACTTGAAGAAAAAACTTTGTACCCCTTTTTAAGCACATTGCGCGCACGGAGGAGTATGAGATTTGGCATAATTAAAGGTCATATGGAGAAGGAGTGCAGAAAGATAAAATTAATGTATAATATGCGTTACAAATATATTAAATTAAACAAAATAAAACATTCATTGTTTACATTCATATACTGTAATCTATATATTAATACGTGAAGAAAAAACTTTGTACCCCTTTTTAAGCACATTGCGCGCACGGAGAAGTATGAGATTCGGCATAATTTGCCACCACATAAGTTAGTATTGAAAGTTAATTGCATCATTTTGCTGATCAGAAACTTAAATACAAAGGAAGCATTAGTAAATGGAACAAGAATGCGCATCAAATTTATGCATCGTAATACTATTGATTGCGAAGTTTTAACTGGAACCGCACGCAATAAGAGAATTTTGATTTCACGTATAAATATAACATATTCCGGAACTATTTTACCGGATATTCCGGATTAATATTCCGGATTATAATATTCCGGAACCATATTACTTTTCAGAGAACTCAATTTCTAATTATACTTGCATTTGTGATGACAATAAATAAGTCTCAAGGACAAACATTCGAAAAAATTGGAATTTTATTGAGGCAGCCAGTTTTTACACATGGTCAGTTGTACGTCGCAGCAAGTAGAGTTCGATGGTTTGAGATTTTACGTTTCAAAATATAACGGTCAAGGGCATTTAGCAAACGATGAAAGAGTTTTTACAAAAAACACCGTCTACACAGAAATTTTGAATCATTAAATTCATTGTCGAGCTATTTCAAGTTCAATGGACAACATTTATTTTTTTAACCACCCGGGTTTTTTTTGTTTCAATAAAAAATATATAAAAAAATACGAAGCACGTATTCCTTATTTCATTTTTTGGATTTATTTTTTATTTAAATTTTATATAATTTGAAAAAGATAGACAAATTAACTGTGTAGCCTTGGCGAAACCTGTGGCCAGTATAGCAATAAAAAAAACCAAGAAAATGTCAAACAACGCGTTATTGTTTTCTAGATATGGCTTAACCAAGCTATACAGCATTTTTCCTATGACGTATTTGTTGTATAATGTAATCGCCAATAGAAGTCTATTTCTTTGTGGCGCTAGAACTGAGCCACACTTTGCATGCAGCATGTGTGAATGTTCTTGCACAGCTTTCTTGGACGTCCGTCGATGATGAATCTTATTGGTTGTGCTGCAATCCTATCCTATCTGTATATATATGTGTTGTGACTTCAATAAATTAGCTCTTTCTCTTTTGCGATCCACATGTCCTATGTCATTCCTTTCCTCTGAAGGAATCGTATTTAACAGTATTTGTACATGCTCGCAGCTTACGTAATAGAACAAAATTCAAAAAAATTATATGCAATGAATATAGAGGTAAACTCTTTGACAAAAGAACCTTATTAACGTTCAAACTTAAAAATTAAATGAATTATGGTCGAATTTCGACCACTAGTGTATGTTAAATTGGTGCCCATTATGATTCTCACTGAGTGAAAAGTTCTTTTCCAACCCTTTTACTCCATTTTTTAAGCTTTATGCATCTGAATTATGTGAAAATGTTTATTCAAACTGATTAACAAACATGTTATTTTTCGATTTCAAGCCATATTTGCCCTGTAAAATTTAAAGAGTAATCTAAATTTTTGTTGCTATTTCATAAAAAAGATATTTGATATTGGTGTCTCCCCTTCTTATACTATTTTTGAGGTAACAAATTATAAAATAAAAATTAATTTATAGACAATTATTTCTGCATTCATATATATATATATATACAGGGTGGTTCTACGGTCATGGGACAAACTTCAGGGGGTGATAGAACACAACGAAACAAACACTTTTCCCCATAGAATGTAGGGTCGCAAGTGCAGCGGTTGGCCGCTAGAGAGCGCAGTCAAACGCTTGTATAAAAGCCCATAGAATGTCTATTGGGTGAGTCTAAACTAATGCGACAAACTTCAGAGGGTGATAGAACACAACGAAGCAAACACTTTTCACCATAGAATGCATGGTCGCTAGAGGGCGCTTTCCATTTCGGCACAAACACACGGTCCGACGCAAGTTGGAAAGAAGCGGCATGAGAAATATGGAAACAACACTTTATTGTCAAATAAACATCAATAACTACTTGACAAAACGAAATAATACAATTAGATTTGCATAAATTAAAGATAAGTACAAGGAACAAAGGGTGAGAAAGAAATGACATGTACAAACATGAGAAACATTTCACATGGAAATGAAACGACATGTGCAAACATCCGTCGGTTAGTACAACGCAAATGCAAAATTACAGAAGCTTTTCAAAATGTCGACCACCACACCTGATGCAGGCCTCGCATCGCCGACGTAACGCTTTTATACAAGCGTTACGTCGTTTATACAAGCGTCTGACTGCGCTCTCTAGCGGCCAACCGCTGCACTTGCGACCATACATTCTATGAGGAAAAGTGTTTGTTTCGTTGTATTCTATCACTCCCTGAAGTTCGTATTATTAGTTTAGACTCACCCTGTATATATATGTTTCAAACCTCATAATTAAACTTGACATTTTTCGTAGTTATATTAATCATCTGCAATCTAATAAATGTTTTTCAAAGATAGAGTTTTTTCTGATTTAATGGTTGAAAATAATGTAATGCAAACGCAAGTGTGTTTGGCCAAACCAAGAGAAGTATTCATCCGTATGCGCCTATTCACACATCAAGCTTTCAGTGGATGTTATATCACCAAACGAGGCAATAAAAAGCCAAATCGGCCAACCAAGACAATTTGTGACAGAACTGTCACGTGACTACTAGTCGACATGCTGGTCACACTTTTTGAAATTCCTCTCAACTGACAATACTACCTGGTAATTCTGAACCACGGTCATATGACGAGTTCAACACCTAAGCTCACCCCCTTCAACAAAATGATGGGTGCCATCAAAATAACTTTGTGGTCAAAATGACCGCTTCCGTGATTCTTGTGTCAACTTAAATTTTAACAATGAAGATATGAGGATTTCAAATATGGGGGTACAGTTTGAAAAGTTCATGATGTAGAAAGTTAGTCGAGTTTAGGGATGAGGAGAAAGAGCGAACTGTTCTTTTTCACCTGTTCTTCAAAAAGAACAGGAACAGCCTGTTCCCACTTTTCACAAAAACCTGTTCTCGGTTCTTTTTGTTAAAAGAAACATTGCAATTTTTTTATACTTCGATTTTAAACAGGTGGGAATTTTGCAAAGTTATCTTTTCTCGAATTTTCTAAGTTCGCAAAAATTTTCATATATTCTAAATTATGGTAAGTCCGAAACACAGCTGTTCATCCTACAGTTCGTGACTCACTGTTTCCTGTTGATTCATTCATCCGTTCTCTGTCCATAAATCTACTCCCTGCTCTGAGACTAATTCCTGTTCGAGAGCAGGAATCAAATTTACCGAAGGAATCGATTCCTGCTCTCAAACTGATCCGACCCTGTTCTCCGTTCTAGGAGCTCTTTTACTTTCTGTTCGGAAAATGATTCCTACTCTCAAATTGTTCCGACCCTGTTCTCCGTTCTCAGAGCTGTTCTCTGTTCTCGATGAACGGTTCGCGGAGCAGATCTCGATGACTGCTCCAGGAACTGTTCACGACTGAACCAAGCCCCGACGTCTGATGAATTTGCGAGGAGATTAGCGTAATAATTGTGAAATTTTATAATTGTTAGGCAATGACATAATGAGGAATTTTTAGTTTTAAACAAATTAAATTTTTTTTTAATATTGCTGATAAAGATTTTGTTGTCCAGTTTTCTCTCTGGCGGTGTCGCCTTTACTCGTTCTTAGGATTTGCAATGCTTTTAACTTTATTTTAAAACCAAATTTTACAAAATGGAAAGCAAAATTTCAAATGTGTGGACATATTTCACTGTGAAAAGGAAATTCGGATCGGGTGTCATGCTCTCTATAAGTTGAAAAGGGATCTCATTAAGTCAGGTATTACGATTTTAAAGACATCTCGGAAATAAGAATCCCACCATAAAACTAATGAGTTGAAAAGCGAAAGTGATTTTTTGACATATATTTTTTATGTTTTGAACGTGTTTAGATAGATCATATAATATTAACCTGTTTTTCAAACCAATTTTACTTTCCAAGTGGTAATCCCGGTATGCGTTTTTTGTGTTTATAATCTTTTATAAAGGGCAACTCCCTATTGCATAACGTGATTCAAATTTACCTGGGGTTGTCCTCGGTTCTTTCTCTTCGGGATGGATCACGGACCGTCGTTTTATTGACTTAAATGACTATTTTGTTGACTTAAAAATGACATTAAAATCTAAAAAATATTACTTTCGCTTGCTTATTTATTTTATCCTTGGCACCTCATATGTTTGGGAAACTACTTGAGATGGTTCAGATGTGGGACATTATTAGTTGCCACTGGGGAGAGAATTTAAACGTTTCGATTTGCAAGAACGTTTTCCAATTTACGGAAAAATTCTGATTTTCTTTTCTCAATTACTGATAGTTTGGCGCAGCTTGAATCGACTTGCCCTTGCGCCATAAAAAAATCAATCAACCGATAACAATACAAAGACTCCGAGTCATTTGTACTTTTTTATATATGCACGCCTATACAAAGTACTAACAAAGATGACGTCAACAAAATTCAGTCCCTGTCAATCGGGAAAACTCCTGGCGCCACATCGTCTACGAGGAAGAACAGGGTTTGCACATTTCGAGTAGAGAGACATTTGAGAACAAAAGAACAGGTTAAAGAACAGTTCTTTTAAAAAGAACGGAATATCAAAGAACTGTTCGCCGAAAAGAACAGTATTTCCCATCCCTAGTCGAGTTTGATACGACTGCTGCGGCGTCAGAAAATGTTTCTATTGCCATCTAGTGGCCGATAAGAAAGGTAAATGGAATTGCAGTACTGGTAAACACGGAATTAGTAAAACACTATAGAATTAATATTTTAAACCCAACCTCACGTCAGGATAAGTGTATTTTTTACTTTCAATACAAAATTTTTAGTCTTAAAGCTTTCTCAAATCGAAAGCAAAATGTAAACACTGGAATGCCTGAAGATAGGCGGACAGTTGTGATATAATAAATTAGAACACTGTCCCAGAAACAAGAATGAAATTGTGGCTTTTTGAAAGTCAGATAGTTTGGTAATTTTTACGAAATTTGTAATAATTATCATTCTCTGAATTCATAATTACCAAGAGCTAGGAGATTCAAATCAGAGTAATTGCTACAATGCCATCTGGTGGATTTCGTAGACACTAGAAACCAACATCTAGACAGCACCAGTATTTAAATTAAAGCATATACTTAGTGCAATTTCTTTCAGTAAGGAACATCTTTTCAAAAGGTAATATTATCTTTAATTTTACTTGTATTATAGATGCAACACAGAAGAATACAGATTAAATTAGTTTTCCTGAGGGTAAAAGGATTTAACCAAATTTATCGCTTAAAATAACGCAGTGATGGCAGCAGTAACCCTATGCTGCCATCACTGTTATTGCTGGAAGTGACTGAGAATATCTGTGATTCGGTAGCAGTGATTGGACTAAACTATAGCAGTGGCTGAGACTGATATTGGTGATTCCGTAGCAGTGAAACCTAGAATTGATTGAGAAAGTGATTTGGTCGTGATTTTTTTATTTCTGACGGAACGTTTCTCAATCGGTGTACTGCGCAACACTAAAGGAATGGGTGGTAGGTCGGTATTTTAATTAAGGTCGTACTGGGGAAACGCAACGGGCTATTGGCGACGATCCGGGATCAAACCCGAAGGGAAAGTTCGAGAACACCAAGTAATTTCGAAATAGTCAGGCGACGAGATTACACCTAAGCTAGCTGGCACCCCACTCTCTAAACTTCCACACCACAACAGATTTAACGTGCACCAGCCTCCCTGTGTACACTACGGTCTTTGGTTGGATTCGAATTCGCAACCCTTATGTTGTTAATCTGTTACTCTTCCAGCCTTATTTCCTCGGCCCGGGGAATGGGTGAATTATGGAGCTGATTTTTTAAAAAGCTTCTAGTATTGATGAAATAAATAAAAAAAATCGAAGGTCAGTTATTTTTTTAAATTTGCGTTTTGCATGGCAAATTAATTGTTGATATTCAACTGCCTCGTTTTTTTATTTTTACATAGTGAACACATGAGCAATTAATTTTTTTAAATTTTAGAACATGAAATTGTTTTTCAAATTCCTTTTGTTCATTGTTTTGAATTTTAATATAACCAATTATTTGTGTGGAATATGAGTTGAATTAACATAATCAGGGCATCAGATGATTATTTGGATTCCCTGGCGATTAGAACAAGAACATGTCTGTACACTGATTTTGTTACACTGAAAAATTCTTTTATTCTTCATGTCAATTTCACGTTTCGCTACATTTTACTGTTGCTTTAAAATCCAGATGGGGCCGCGGTGGCCCGGTTGGAAGAGTAACGGACTTGCAACCGAAGGGTTGCGAGTTCGAATCCAGCCAAACACCGTCGTGTACAAAGGGGGCTGGTGCACGTTAAATCTGTCGTGGCCTCAAATGTCCTCACGTTGGCGTGGTGTGGAAGTTTGGAGAGTGGGGTGCCAGCTCAGGTGTTGCCTCGTCATCTGACCGTGGTTCAAAATTACGTGGTGTTGTCCTCGGATCTTTCCCTTTGGGATTGATCCCGGACCGTCACCAATAGCCCATTGTGTTGCTCCAGTGTGACGTTAATTGAAATAAAAATAAAAAAAAAAAATTAAAATCCAGATGAATTATAAGTATTAACAAACGGAAGTTTTAAAAGTGGGTAAAGGTAATGTGATTGAAATGCAATCATAATTTTTAAAAAATGAGTCCTTTTTCATATTTACAAAATTTTCGTAAATATATGGCAATTTGAAAGCTCTGCTAACAATTTAGTCTTATTACACAAAACATTCTGTTCAAGAATGATAAAAATATACAAAAGTGGGCAAAAAAGCTAATAGGGGTTCAGGACAATGGGTCTAACAATGAATCCGCCGCTACGCTTAACATCTATTTCCTGCATGCTGCGCATTTCTAGTCCTAATGACGTAGGGCAAGAAACAAGAGCCTAGAGTTTTCGGTTCGCCATCTGACCGTGGTTCAAAATTACGTGGTGTTGATCCCGGACCGTCACCAATAGCCCGTTGTGTTGCTACAGTGACGTTAATTGTGTGTGTGTGAAATACCCCCCTAGAGTTTTTGGTATTTATTACACCAATTATTCATTTAAAGGGGTCGCAATTGTCAATATAAATGCCCACTGTGCTAGCAAACTTTCAGTTGTAGGCGGCCAAGGTTCGATTCCTCCCAGGGTATTTCTGAAATAGTAAAACTTTCTGAGTGAAGTTCTGTAATTAGTTCAGCATGGCCAAATATGGCTTTTACACCATAAAGCCTAACCATCTTCTATTTAATTTAGAGAAGAGATATTGAGGGCGGTAGTGTTTCTGCAACAAACGTTTCCTGAGTGTTCTGAACGTGATGCTAGTTAGCTTGTTTTTCAATACTTCTAAAATCAAAATAAATTCTGAATTGTGTTGGATCTTTCCCTTTCGGATTGATCCAGAACAATGGCCAAAAGCCCGTTGTATTGTTTCAGAGTAAAGTTCAGCTACCTACCTGAATTGGTGTATGATAGTTGAATGATCAATAGCAATTACATTAAATGCACGAGTCTGCTTAGCTGGTCTTTCATCTTCGACTCTGGAATTAACAGTTGTAAATGTGACGTTCAACTTCTAACTTAACTGCAAAGTGGAATCAATGTCCATAATCTAGTCATTTTCTTACATTAATTTCTTGCATTGAAGGAAAGTACAGTTGCTTCGACGAGCAGGCAGTTGATTTTTAAAAAGGTGTGAAAGCTCGTTAGAAGACTGACACACATAAAGGAAAGAATGGCAGTTGTAGTGGATGGTATCCCCATCCACTACAAATCGTTTACACTTCTGCTTTTGGCATCAAATGATAAACTTAGAACCAGAATCCATTCCAAAAATGAAGTGCAGATCTTTGTTTCAATCTATCATCTAATTTAAATACTCGCTCAAAACTATGCGACTCAAATGCCAACTTGCTGGAGTGTGACTATTTTATACTACCCTTTACTTAAGATTCTAATTCTTAAAAGTATTCCTACAGCATGAAAGTATAACCATCGGACTAGTGTGGCTCGAGGGAGTAAGTTCAATCATGTGGTTTTGGACAAGTGTAGTCAAATTATGCACAGGTGGTAACCCAAAGAAATCCCTTTCACAATTGGCATCTTGATCTTTCATTATGGTTGAGTTTATTGCTTGGTGTTGAAAGCAATAATGAGTTGGTAGGGGAGAAAAAATTCTCACTGTTCATACTTTTGCACTTTCACACCTATAGTCCAGCTCCCACGATAGGAGTCATGCGGTTTTGGACAAGACTATTAAAAAGGCAATACGTTGGAACACAAAGTGCATTCATAACTGGCCTGTAGCAGATTCTCGTTGAATCTATTGTTCAGTGCCCTAAGCAATAAGTGGAAATGAATTTACATAACACCGAAGGAACAAGTTATTGGCGACAGTTAGTGATCACCGAAGGAAGACACATCATCTTGAACCAAGGTCGACACCAGAGTTAGCACCCCAATTTCCGAACTTCCACGCCACACCAATTTGAGGTCACATCCTAATTAAAATACATCAGTCGCCACGTACAAGAGTCTATGGTTAAACCGAGTTTCGAACTTGCAACCCTTCCAACTGGACTACTGCGGCCTCCGAATTGGTAAGGGGTAAATTGCCGAAATAGCCATTCATGATTTTGCATGACAGCCCTCCTCCTATAAACTTTTCACTTATTCAAAAACTGACAGCTTTCTCATCCGAGTCGTTCTATACAATTTGACACCCAAGAGAATGCATTTGAGTTGCACGGTTTTGGACAAGTCTATTCTTTAAATAAGTTGATAGGTTGAGTAAATAAAGTGCTTTTACAACTGTGTGTGTGTGATGTCTTTTATTAAGAAGTTACGTGAACTATAAAAGTGTACCACACAAGAACTGCTCTCTTTCAGCAAAAGAAAAATTAGGGCCTTAAGACTAGTGTTTATGTATTTTAGGACCACATTTAACATAGATTCAAGATTAACTCATGAATGCAAGAGAAACTCACCAGTGCTACAACCCAGTAATTTTTGTCCAAGGTCAAGTGTCATTGATATTTCATTTGGTGAGCAAGGAAAGATCTGTATTTGATGGGCCATTATTGATAAATTACTTATTCAAGTCAAGAGTCATTGCTTTTGAACACAGGCGAAATAAAATAAGTAGTGTTTTTATATAAAAAGGTTTTTACAAATTTAAGCAAATTTTACGGCTTTTTAAGGGATCTTGAAACTTGTCAGTTGCTATAGGAATAAGGTTATTAATTATTTTAGTAAGGGGTAGATAATTGAATTAACATCACTGGAGCATCACAGCAAGCGGGCTATTGGGGACAGTTCAGGATCAATCCCAAATGGAAAGATCCAAGGACAGCAACTCATAATTTTGAATCCGTTAGATGGGGTTGACACCTGAGCTGGCACCTCACTCTAAACATCCATGCCAACATGTGGGTATCTCGTGACCACGGCAGATTTAATGTGCACCAGCCCACATGTACACGAGTCTTTGGTTGAATCGAGTTTCAAACCTCCGCTTGCTAATCCTCTACTCTTAAAAATGGGCTACTGCGACCTTTACAGTAAAAGGATTTGAGGGATGCCTTAAGTTTGTTTTTGATGAATGTTGGTAGTAGAAAAGGAACAGTTCACAAGTAAACATAATATTTCTAATTCGTCCTTAAGTACACCAATGTGACAAACTTGAATGCATTTCTTCAAGTATATCCTTTGAAAAATGGGATGGAGCCCGTTGATATGGCAAAATACAAGCAGTTCTTGTGACAGTATTCAACTGAAAATTTATAAGTTGATAAGTCATCAAAAAGCTTTAATGTATACAAGTTATCTGTTTTTCTGAAACAAACCAACAACATTAAGTTTTAGTTTCCCGCAGTTTTGACAAAAACTCAAAATCTCCGAGTCATGTAGGTATTAATTTCCAATGGTCCGTCCATCCTCATAAAATTTTTGGGTTTGCAACGCAAAGGATAAAACATACAGCAGGCAATTCCAATGATCCAATTTGACTTTTCATTAAAAAAAAAACAAAGCCAACAGATATGGACTGTCAAATAAAGTTTTTATTCAGTTCATTATTGCTTACAAAAAATTAATAAAACTCAACACATGACATCTTTTTTTGACAAAATTTAGTAATCCAGTTATTGCATTTAGCAATTTTTCTGTTGCTTAAAAATCAGCTTGAGAGCAGAGAAAAATAATCAAAAAATTCAGTTACCTATTAAAAACCAGAAGCTATTGAGATCTGCCAACTGTCGAGGAAAAACAAGCCTTTTCATTGTTAACTTATCTTTAGGTTAATTCTTAGAAATGACTAGGAGAGGCAAAGAAAATAAGTGTTCGGGGAACGAAAGATCCGAAATCAAAATAAAGCGAATACGGTGATCAGGAGATGAAGAATAAAAATGAAACAAAGAAAGAGTAAAATGAGAATGAAAGAAGCAAGTTTTCCTTTTAAAGGAGAGTGTATCTTCATAAATATACCCCACAGGGGTAAATTAGCAGCAACTAGTATTAGCTGTGTTGGGTATATAACTTATGAACTGCATTTACTCTACCACTCAAACCAATTTTTTAAATTTAAACACTGATACAAAAATACAGGGTGTCCACACGATTATGTCGGCAGCTTTGAAAGCATAACTAAAACACTTGATTGACATTTTATAACACATCATGAATTGTTTGGTCAAAGCACATGTTTGCCAACATTACCCACACACGAGTTTGAGTAAAAGAATAAGCTATTCTTTTACACTTAAAAAGTAAATGTTAATTTTCTTATAAGCAAAAGTTTAAGTTATGGAACAGAAAATACCTCTTGAAAATTTAAACTTTAGAATCGATTAAATATTAACTACACAGTGAGATTAGTTAATTTTAATTTATCGATAATCAATCGAGTTCCTAAAAGAGAACTGATTATATGCCAAAACAAAATCTTAATATTTTTTAGTTTTATGTAATCAGGCAATTCAAAATTGGAATCCAAGAACACAGGAGTTAGCAAGCATGTGCATGAAAACAAATCAAAGCAAAGGACAAAGAACATTAAGAGGAAAATGGATGTCAATCAACAATGGAAAAAGGATTCACGAAATCAAATTAATAACACAAATCTTAGAAATAATTTACTGACACCCTGATGTACCAATCATACTTCATGATCTACTTACTCCTTGATGAATGTCATGTTTTTAGTTGAAAGTGATATAGTGTGATACTCTCATTCCAATAAAATATTCCGTACACGCAATTTAGTAATGTGACAAGTAAAAAGTATGGTGCTCACAGTATCTTTGAAATATATAAACACGTCTGCTGACGTTCAATCACTGTTTAAAATAGCAGGCTAACATCTTGGGAGAGATCAAATCTATAAAAGGGCAACACATCCTTTATAGTACAGAAAAAGCTTCTTGCAATCCATGATCGCATCGACAAAACGAGCGTGGTCTTCTGACAGTTTTAACAATACGGAAAGCATGAAATGGGAGGAAAAAAAATTAAGCCAATATATAAAAAGGAAAGCAAGCTTCTTAAGATTAGACAAGTGCAATTAAACGAGTGCAGTTGGAGAGAGCTAAAATATTTCTATGGATTAGGGGGAAGAAACAGACGCCATATGGTCAGACCAATAATTTGAGACGAGACATCTTTTCAGCAGCCATTGAATTCAGTTGCAAACCATGAAGTGATGTTTTATTTACAGCCACAGACAACCCAATTTTCAGAGAGCCCACCACTGGGGCTATACACACACAACATAGCATTTTACACTTTCAAGCACCAGTTGCTGCAAAAACTTAAAAATTGAGAAGTTGATTATCTACAAAATATGGGCATGATGTTTGCATTCTTCCCTCAAATATGCAGTTACACACATACTGTTCTAAAAATTTCACACACAAAAGAAAGTTTTCCTCAATTATAACTTAATTCAAACATTTGATGAAAAGATGATACCATGGCAAAAGAATAATGCTCTGAGTACGCAGAGATCGCCCTTTTAAAGGAGGTCTGCGTGCCCCAGGGGCCACATCAGTCCTGCATGTCTTCGGGGAGTTCGTGTGGATTGAGGATGCCAGGCACAGACATCTGGATCTTCCTCTTCTCTTCTTCTGCAGTTCGAAGAGCGGCTTCTCTCTCCTCCAGGAACAAATCACTGTCATCTTCACCAGCAACCTCCTGCACAAAAGATTGGTGGTCAATTGTAGACACAGCATTCACAGGCTACTCTTTATTTGTTACCAGGGAATATTCTTCAAACATTGAATATATTTGGGAATTTTTTTATTTAAAATCTTATTTTTCAGGAAATAGCAATTTATTGATTGCAGAAATAAACCTGAAGATTATTTTAAGTATAATTCACAATATATACTCACCATTTTACATAAATTAATTATAATTGATAGTTTTTATTAAAAGCAATGATACATTTTTCATATATTATTGATAGTGTTGTTGCCACAGTGAAATCTAGAGTTAACACATACCCCTATGTCTGCATACAGTTGTGCAGAGAATGCAAGAGATTACTCACAGTGGATGATCATATTATTAAATTAAAACCACCTTTATAAATGACCAATTTCACATTTCAACAGTTTGTTAATAAAAAGAAAACTTGGTTACATTTTGAATTCTTTTTATTTTTCATGACAAATTCATGTTAACAAATTTTCAAGATAGTTAACAATACTGTTGGTTTCACAATCTGACAAATAATATTTATCCATTTTTACCAAAAAGTCAGAAAATCCTTTTTAAGCATACGTCTCTAATGTGATTATCCACTGTAACACATGAGATGGTTATTTTCATGAGTAGCATCACAATGAAGTAATATTTTCTATACATTGTTATTAGAACAATTAAAAACAATGGAATACTCAATTTTTTAGTGTTGATACATGTATACATAAAACATTTTAAGTTCCAATCTCCCCTATTTTTAGCTTTAGAAATTTGTTTCAGCCAGGGTATTCTTTAAAAACCTTTAAATTCAATAGAAGTACTCAATTCAAAATGCAACAGCTAAAAGACTTTTTGTATTTACAAATTTTCAGCGATTTTGTGACCAAAATCAAAAGTATATTTTACAGATGCAACATTTGTACAAACATTTTGGTAGTATTTCATAAGAATAATATGCAATAACTACTAGTTTTCAAATATAATTGTAGTTGCACTTTTTTCAACTCGCGCGATGTCATTTAAATAAGACAATGCAACAAGGAAAGAGCTATCACTTACCCGAATCTGCACCAAGAAGTCCCGCAAATGCTCTTTAAATGCAGGGATATCTTGATCCAAGTTGAAGAAGCCTTGTACAGTAATCTTTATCTGAGGGCTGCAAAAGAGTCATGAATCAAATTTCAACTGATATAAAATTTCCCATAAGTGCCTTCTGTAGTTCATAGAAAAAGGTTAGATTAACAATAGAACATCTGTTGGTGTCATTTCGACACTGAAGCGCTACCCCTTTGCATTTTTTCATCAGATTTTGAAAAATGTCTAGTAACTTTTTAATAATTTCACTTGATACAGCACTCACTCTTCAGGCAAAGAAAAATTTGAGCCCCTTTAAGATAAATTGAGTTTTTTAAGGCTGTACTTCACACCAATCACCATATGAGTGCATATGTGATGAAACTTTCATGTGAGTGGTATGTTTGGGTCTCCCAAACCTAATTTTAAAAACATCAATTTTTAGCTTCCTATCAATATTATGCCACAGATTTTTTAAAGGCCGGTGAGGTTATATATGCAGAAAATATTAAAGCCCTTAAAAACTCAAATGAAAAATCAGGCTTTCTTAAGGCACATGGGAACCTCTTGGATAGGACAATTTGTTTGGCAAGCTTAATTTAGAAAATTTCCCAGCTCAATTTACCTTGAACCTCTGCTGGTGTCAAGTACATTTCCAAGTATAAATTGTCTGCTTTTATTGGTTTCAATTCATTTTAAGACTTTAACAGGCAGTAAAAAGCCATTTTTAGGATTTCAATTTGTAAACTAAATTAGACACTTTTAGGTGTTATAAAATCTACATATTTTATTCATATCAAATTGCAAAATAAGTTAACAGCTTTGAAACAAAGAGAAACATAGAACTAAATAGGTGAGAATCTGGAGACTAGCTATATCATGCATGGATAACTACAATGTTAAAATATTGATAGAAAATATTTACTCTGATAAGTGTCCAAAAGCAGTTTTCAGCAGGAGTGCAACAAACTCTTGAACATAGATGATATTTGGTTGACCAGAAGCCTGATCAACAGGATTCAAAGGTAGAGTAATTTTTCCACTCTCAACTATGCTAAACATATAGGCCAATATGTTAGCCTGCATCGTTAATCCTAAAAAAGATACGATTTAAAGATCACAAAAAATACATATACAATATAAACTTGGAATTACAACACTCACATTTCGTATGTGGCCAGAAATAGAACAAAAGATAGCTAATTTGGTGCATGAGGGTCCATGGCTTAAAGTGGATTCCAAACCAGTACAAATCAGCACAGATTCGAATCCAGAGCCTGTTGAATCACAAAGACTATAGTACTAACCACTCTATTACCAGGCTAGCAAAGAGGCAGACTACATTAATATTAGAACTACTTGACTCTTTTATTAATACATTATAATCTATCATTCTAAGAATTTCAACACACTTTAAATTTATCCATAGCAGCCAATGATCAAATAACTGAAATGGTTTATGTATAAACTTTTTGCTAGTATGGGAATTTAGAAATATCTTTTGAAAGGTCTAGTTTGATGAATGAAAATATTTTCAGCAGTCTTGAAAAATAACTTACATTAAAAACATCCACAGCTAATTTTGTGCAAAATGCCTAAAAATTAGTCTTTTGGACTTGGAAGAAAATCTGACAACTGGGCACAACAAATTTTGCTGTTATACAAGGTCATTGTATTCTCTCTAAATTCATGACACCATTATTGGTTATAGCTTTATATTCCAGTTATTTAAATTTTTTAGGATGGCTATCTATATGAAAAAAATATATTTTTCAAAAGATGCAAAATTTATTTTATATCAAATTACCGAAAAAATCACACTACTTAATAATGCAATAACAATTAAATAAGAAGGGATTCTAACAGAACAATTTCGAGAGCAGCATAGATTTTTGAAATAATCTTGCTTATGAAGTGATAGAATCAATAAAAGTAACTGAATATCTCATTAAAGATTAAAAGAAATATTTTACTCACCAGCAGTATGAGAGGTATCTGTTACCACAGAAAACAAATGCTGTAGAATATCTGTATAAAACGTTTGGTAAAAACTTTGGGCTGCCCCTTCTTCATTTCCAATATTTTGTAACAATTGATACAAAATCTGAAGACCTAGACAACAATAAAAATATTTTTGTATCTGATTAGACAGAAGTTAAATCAATAACCATTAAGAATGATTGTTACATACTTGCCAACCTCTAAGAAAAAAGCTGGACGATTCATTGTGACATAAAAACTAATGTGCCAACTGCCAGAAATGGAAAAAGATCCTTAATATAATTAAAGAGCCAAATTGGGCTTTAAGAAAGCAATTCAAAACAGAAAACCTAACCCTGTTCTCTGCTAGTTATATGCTTGGCTGCAGTTTGAAAATTAGTGCCAAGGAAGGTTTCAGACTATCTAGCAATTGATTCCGATGTTTTTCATGGTAGCCATGGCTTGAAATTGCAGTCACTTGAAAATTTTCTTCCCAAAGGAAAAACCATATTATATTTTTCCTTTCATAAAACTAAAGTGTTTTTGCAGACTTGGTAGGTATGCAATATCGTTCCTTCATAGATTGATCCAATGATACCAAATACTGAATTTGGTGTCATTTGAAAATTTCTCACATTGAAAAGAAAATCCAGGGATATTTTTTTTTCGACCGGAAGTCTGAGAAAAAAGTGCTTTTTCAGAAGACTTCCAGAAGAGTTGGCAGGTATATTGTTACTTTAGAACTAATTATGAAATTCATATGCACATAGATGCTCATGCTCTACAAACCATGACGAAAAATTCTCTTACCAGTGTCGGCAACATTTCGCATTGTATGCTTGAAGGCCCAGACAATAGAATCCAAAACAAGCTTGAACTGAGCTGGAGGTATGTTTAACAGAGCTGGAAAACAAAATCATGTTAGCGAACAAACCAACAGGATACGTACATGGATTGGAAATGAATCAGTAAACATATAATACCTGGGAAACAATGTGTCACTGCTGCATGCAGTAAGAGAAAGAAATTTGTTCGATGTTCTGGGAATTCTTCGAAGTCCTGAAATTTATAAAAAGCATTATTTGTATTATACGCTAAAATATAAAAGCAAATCTGGCAACTTACAAGAAAAAATAAGGAAGATTTTTACGACATAAAAACAGAAACCCAACAGTCAAAAATGAAAATTGCAAAATTATTAAACGTCAAATTCAGGGTATGAAAAAATTATGATTTAAAAAAAAAATCGGATTTATTTGATTTAAATCAGATTTTTTAAAATTTAAATTAGAGCTTTATGAAATTTGCTGCCCTACAATTTTAAAATTATTGGACACAAGACACGCAATTCAGTGTAGTTTCTAGATGGTTTTGATTTATGTTTAACATTAATTTAAGATGATTAAGGAAATGTAGCAGAGTAAATTTTTGAAAGATTCAAGCACAGCATAGGAAATAGCAAAGTTAAAGTAAATAGAAAAAATGCCATAAATACTGAGAATAAACAATGTTTTTAACAAAATTAACTAACATATTACACAAAACAAAATGTAACTATTATAATTGTCAACTATAAACATTAATGTGCAAAATTGGATTGCTTTTGCGATACTGCAGAAAATCTTTTCGTGTCTATTTTTTTCATGAATAGATTACACTACTTAATGTATAACTAGAACATCTTAATAAAGAATACAAGTTGCCACAATTTTAATAACTTGAGTAAGTATAGTTTGAGCGATCACAAGGAGAATAACGATTCAAAATTGGCCAAATGCAATTTATAATCACAAAGAATGTTTAAAACAAAACCCATGCTTATGAATAGGCTTGTGATTGACACCTGTTGGTCAATGGCTCAAAAGGGAAATACCTACTTGCCTGGTAATCATGATCCTAATCAATGAATACGATTAGTGTTTTCAAAGGGAGGATGATTTTGAGTATAATTTTTGGGGTGAATGAAATTGCAAGCAAAGTTCTAACTCATTTGGATAAAATAACACGCATCTTGTTCAGTTATTTAATTTTCTACAGAAAGTCTAAAATTTTGATTTAAATCAAGCTTATTTAAAAAGGCATATCCTGGTCAAATTGGAGACAATTGTGTTAAATTGGGTTTTAAGAAAGCAGTTCAAAACAGAAAACTCCCTCCCTCTACTATATAAACTGGCGGCAATGCGAACTTGGCAAAAATGATTTGGTGATGTTTCACAAAATGGTGCAAAATTAAGAAATTTTTCTAGTTTTTTAGAGGTATACTTAGTTTTTCTAAGTTCTTCTAAAAAATTGGTGCCCCCAAAGGTTTTTACGACAATCTAGCAAACACTGATTCTGATGTTTTCCTTTTTCATAATTGGCACGGTTTGACACCAATACTTCAAAATTTGCATCACCTGAAAATTTTCTCCCTAAAGAAAAATCCAGATACTATTTCCATCCCTGTGATGGCTGGAAAACCAAATATTTCTCTAAAAGAAAATATTGAAGAATAAAACCATTCTTTCATGACCTGGCACCATGAATTTGGCATCATTCAAAAGAAAGACCCTGAAGACATATTTTCTATCCGTTGCGAAAAAAGCGGTTTCAGGAAGAGTTGGTAGATATGTTGGTATATATAAAAGCATGAAGTTTGTTTTGTATGCTGGATACATGCAATAAAGCAATCAATTGCTTTAATCTAAACTGATAAGAGGCATAAAGAAAATCAGATATAGAAAGTTACAAATTTTTTAAAAATAAATACCTTGTTGATCATATCTAGAGTACATTCAAACACAGCATCAAAAATTTTAGGTATCTCCGGAGTGATGTGGGCCTGAAAGAGACAGTGTGAGGGATATTTGTTAGCATTTGGTGAATTTAAAAACAGTTTTAGATTATAAAAATTCTACACAAAATTGGTTGGGTTTTATGGCACAAGGGTCATATTAAGGCAAGCTGAGCCAAACACAAGACAGGCAACTTCAAGTAAATGGACATACAAGGAAAGTTTTACTGACAGAGGTGAGAAATACACGCAGGAATCAAACTTGTGCTGCCTAACTCATAGGTTGCTAGCAGTGGACAAACCCACTGAACAACCTTCTTAATCAATAAGGTGAATTCATAAAAAATTACTTAAGCAGAACTCATCACAAAATGATTTCTAACCCTCACATCACATGCATAATTCCACATTGCAGCCTAGTCTAACCAGTATTGGTCTTCTTGAGCAATAGAATCTTTCCAAAGGATTCTCTTCTGAGGAAACAACCAATAGAATTTCTCTAAAGGTTGAAAGAATCCAGTTTTGCAACTAATAGAGTAATTTAGTGTGTAATTAGTAATTTAGTGTGTTGTGGGGTAAAAGTACCTGGGAATCTTGAGATGCATAGAGGGTTAATAAACATTACACATGATGTAAATTGCTTATACTAGATATAGTTCGGCTCTGTAAAGTTGGTATTTGAGTCGCATGGTTTTGGACAAGTTTATTTATAAAGTCAGGGGGAGATTAAATGTCAACAATATGCTCCCACAATTAATGTCTTCAGAACAGATTCTGGTTCCAATTTCATCATTTGGTGATAGGAGCGATGAGTAGCAAAACAATCACCACGCATGATTTTGTATATGGCAGAAATTAATCTTACCTCAAGGCGGTTAACAATGGTGGCCATGGTAGATAGAACTTCAGGTTCTCGAGCTGAAGGAACAGAGCACCTCTGATAATCAAGTAATACTGCATCAAGCAGAGGTGGTATGAAGTTGTCCAACACCTAGTACCAAATTAGAAATAAAAATTATACATCCAATTTTGGTCTAAAATTAAGCTATGTATTATGTATAACAAAACACAATTAAAGCATTACCATAACCCTTCATCACAACAACATAACTTTATACAAGGTCTGTCTGGAAAGTATTCGACCATGTAATGAAACAAGATACATTGTACCTAGGACTTTTTGCACCTAGTTTCCTTCTAAGTAGGCACCTTGGGACTTAACAGTTCTAGTCTCTTCCACTTTTCAAAACAATCTGCAAAGTCCATCGGAATCGTCATCAGCTCCCTCGTCGAGTTCACTTGAACGGGTGAGGTCCCCACGGTCTGAAATCTTTCCTTTCAGAGGCGACTTTAGTTTTGGAAAAGTCGCAGAGCATTAAATCTGGGCTGTAGGTGGGCTGAGCCACCTTGGTGATTCGATGTGTTGCCCAAAAACCTTGATTAAGACACGATGGATAAGGGAGGTGATGTGATGAATCTTCCAATCACCAATTGTCCACAGCTGCTGTCATTTTCTTTCTATCTATCTTTTCTTCCTCGATATTCTACGCTGGCATCTCTAAGCCAGCGTAAAATATCGAGGTAGTACTCCTTATTAATTGTTTGATCTGACAGTGAGTTGTCATTGTGGACAACACCTACACAATCAAAAGCACTGACAACATAGTCTGGGCGTTGCTGCGACTTTGCCGTGCTTTCTTTGAGTGGGAAGAACCAAATCTCTTCCATTGGGAAGATATCTTAATCATCTGAATATTTCTGCTGATGAATTTTCAAGTTTAACGTGAAACTAGATGCCAATTTGCTGATCTACTTGCTCAGTTATTGCAAATGTGATGGAACACAACATATACTCACTCAAGTGCACTTAATGGATTAGCCTCAAGATTTTTTATGCATGTGCATCAACGTTCCCACTCCATGGCTGAAAAGTTACAGCAATGTAGTACAAACTGTTTTCATTACAGCTTCTGGACAGACCTTGTACAATTTTGCATGTAAAATAAATAATTGTAATGATCAGGATCCTGATTTTGTTGACAAGTCATCTTTTCTTAGTACTTTATAAGCAATGCTTGAAAAGAGAAAAATTCAATTTCCAATTTCTTGATTCCAGAAATGTACCTTTTCTAGTAAATTGTTCAGTACTTTAAATTTTCAGGGTGTTTTGGTCACTTTTAAAGATTTTTAGGAAATGTTGTTTTAAAAATAATGCTCCAGTTCTGACCCTGGCTTTAATCTCAAATTTGTGTTTAAACATTCCGAAGTCACAATCTCATTCAGTTTCGTTTTTCTACAAAACAAAACTACAAATAACTCATCTGCCTAGCTTCTGGTACCAAAAAAAATTGTGATCTACCTTTAACGAAAAACAAAGCCTTTTTACAATATTTATTGGTGAGTGAATCACATAGGAAATAAGGGCTGGTGAGGTTTTCCCCTTATTTTGGCACAAGAAAACAAAAGTTTACATACTTTTGGATCAGGCAAGTAATGCCGAAATCTGAACCATCTAAAGCACGGTTTCCCTAACTATGATCAGAGGGCTTCAGATGGTTCCTAAAACAAATAAAAAATGCTTATCCGAAAATATTAGAAAAGCCTAAAAATTGTCTCGCACAAAATTATACAACCAAGATTGATTGCAGTGATATTGCACCGTATGTATTCTATGACGTGTTTAGATGGTCATTTCAGGTCAGTAAGTGGATTACATTGAAGAGAATTAAGTGCAAAAACATACTTCATTTACATGCAATTTGAGAAAAATATTTTCTTAATTGGAATTAAATCAATTAAATGTTTAGCTCATTTTTTCTTATTTTTATGCATTTTTAGATCAACAAAACCTGGGGTCTAGTAACTATGCTTATTTATCATTACATTGCAGTCGGCTTGCGAGTAAAATAGTGTTTCTCAAGAAGGAATCTAACTTTATTGTAAAGAAAAATGAGTGAATTTCACCAGTCTAAGAGTCACCATATTCTGGTTAGTAAAGCTAAAAAACACCAGTGTCTCCTAAATTTTGACTCAGTGTTTCACCTGTAAGCTAACGATATGCAGTACACAAACATATAAATGAATCTCAGCATATTCAGGAAATATTATGTTTCATCTTTATAGACATTTCGACAAGTGAATAGTTGTTTCATTGATAAAGTAGATTTTGGCACTAGGGAATGTGATTTCATAATCAGATATAATTAAAAAATTAAATTTGGTTTATTCAACTCTGCATTAATCTGAAAGTTATAAAATGCACTGATTGGTATAACATGAAATAATAATAAACCCTTACAAAAGTTTGGTTTTGATCAATTTGCCAAAATTGCTTCACAGGTGAAATTGAAGCAATTTAAAATTCTTAGGGACATAATTCAACTATACATACCATTTGAGGGTCTGTGGATCGACTGACCCAACCTGAAATCAACTTCAGAGTTTCTTTCTTCACAGTCCTCATACCACGAATTTTGGGATGCTTCATCACAGTTTCATTGTCCTCTGCTATGTATGCGATAATGTTCTCACTCATCACTTTATAGACATTTAACATATCCAGATAGATGCGCCCAAGCTGCGAGAGAAAACAAATAAAACACCATTCAAATTCACAAGTTTAGAGATTGGGCATAGATCACTAAAATATATGCAAATAAAGATCAGCTACACGAAGTTATAGTACAATTTAATTTTAGTTAAGCAAATTTTTACAAAAAAAAAAAAAATCAATTTTAAATCACGCCCAACAGTTCCGAAGTGAAATATGTCGATTAATAAAGGATATAAATGAGAATTTACTTCTACTAATGACTAATTAAAAGTTTGTGATGATGTACAAATTACACGTTTCAGATACTAATATAAATCAAAGGGTTCTAAAAATTGCCATTTAAAAAATTTCTTTTGAATAATGCAATACAAAAACCAATTTGCAAAAGTATTTAATTTCATAGATGAATTTCAGAAATTGGGCCATGTTGAGAGGCATGCACTTATAAACATTTAGAAATTGAACCCACTTTCTTACTTATATTGAAGTTAATAAAGTGAAGTTTTAATAAAAACTTCATTAGGCCTACAATATTGATATTTGGATCATTCCACACCTGGTGAGTGTTGCACCAGTCGTGACTTTTTTCTTTGCAATTTTACTAGACATGTAGGTGATGAAACCCAATCCAATTTTTTTGAATATTTTCTGTCCAATATTAGCTGAGATATGGGAATTTAGAAATTGGCCAGTTTTACAAGATGGTGGCCATCTTGGATTTCCTGTACTGTTTAGAAATGGACCTAACTTGAGAACTAATGGTCCAAATTTAACAATTTTGGTACCAAAATGGAAATAATTTATTTCAGGTGTATATAAAATACAGGAATAATGGCAAGTTTATACTTTAATGGAATTTTTTTTACATGTAAAGTGAAAAAATCACTTTTAAATAATCGACTTAGCTATAGAAAAGATGAAGATGATAAAGCTATAGAAAAATGAACCCTCATATTTTACTCTGAATTATTAACATGTGTATTTTAAGCTAACAAAAATTCAGAGGTAAAATTCCTGGTTTATGAATAAAACTATTCTAATGATAGCAAATGTATTTAAAATGGCGTTCATCTTACAGTGCAAAAGTAAAGGTTTACTTACCTGTATAACATATGGATGACCTAATGCATTACATGCTCGAACATTTGTTTTCAGAATGTTTCCAAGCTGTTTCACTGCATTATCATCTTGCAAAACATTGACTGTCTGTAAAAATTAAATTATTTAGATGATTAAAAAGTTGAATTAATAAATGAAAAAATTCAGCATAGCTAGGATAAGTAGATAGTATATTTAAAAATGTCCCTAATTTGATATTATGTAAAACTTGTACATGCAAATATCTATATATAAAATTAGCATATTTTCCCCATCAATAATCTTAAAAAAAGTATGCAGGATCATTGTACACTATAATTTTAGATCAATGGTTCCTGAACTTTTGAGTTCAAGAACCCCTTTAAAATCAAAATTTTTTTGGGACTCCTCAAGATCATAAAACTAAATGGGGCATACAAGACCTGCAGAAGATTATGATCTTTATTTTTCACCTTAGCCTTTCAAGTGGTTTTGATGAGGTAACTCGTACATCAAGAACTGGTCATTTTGCAAATGAGATATCATCAAGATATGCAGATATTTTTTATAATTAAGGATTGGATGTTGGGGTTTTATGGCTCAAGGTCCAAATGTGGACAAACTGCACCAAACACAAAACAGAATAACCCAATAAAAGTAGAATATATTTAAAAATCAAGTCCAAGACAAAGATTTAAAACATGTAAAATGTGTAGTTGAGAATAAAAATATTTCAAGTCAGATAATAAATACAAGATCATCATCTGAGGCATAACTAATGAGACTGAAGAATTGAATTTATGTACAAAATGAAAAATGCATAAAATTTTGAAAGTGTGAAATTTGAACAGCCGATGATGGACAATCCAGACAAATCAGAAGCGCTACACCACCACTAGCATGATTGTTTTTTTTTTAAATTATCTCTTGCGGCGATATTATATCTTCCAATTTTTGTGCATAATGCTGGTGTCAAAAGTTTCCTGAAGACCAACACATACAGGATGGCAACAATCAAAGCCTTCATTCTCAACATGGTTACGGTAGCCTTGGCAATTCCAAAATATCTTAATCATACTCTTTCAGATTTTTTGCGTTTGTGCCTACTCTTCTTATTTTTGTCTATTTCCATTTTCTCACCAGATGAATAGGTCTCCCAGTATTTTTCATCGATTCTATTAGATTTATAGCATCTAATTTCATTTGTGATTTTGTTTTAGAGAAGTGTGTTTAAGATTAGGACCAGATAATTTGAGAATGTTTGCTTTTGTTGATTTTTTAATGGTTGCATCTTTTTCTTGTACAATTGTTTTTGTTTTGCACAATTGTATTTTCAATTTCTTCATTTTGTTGGTTGGTTTTGGGGTTTATGGTGCAAGAGCCATATTTGGCTATGCTGTGCCAGACACAATACAATATCAAGTAATTTCTTTATTGGGAATGGTATCTGTTTGGATAGCAACAGATTTCATCGTTTTAATTACAGATGTGTATGAAATACACATCTGTAATTAAACTCTTGGTGTCAGACTTTCTACTAATTTTTTTGCTTCGAGATATGAAAACTTTTGTTTTATCTTTATGCTTTGGATTCCTTTTTCCATTGAGGACAAGACCTTAAGTAGGATGATTTCCCTTACAATTCAAGCATACAGGTTCATCAGTGCAGTTTTCGCCATGTTCGGGTTTTGAGCATCTTGCACAAATTGCAGGTGATCGGCATGAAGCCTGGGAATGTCCAAACCTGACACTTAAAGCATCTTTGGGGGGTTTGGAATGAATGGTCTAACGTTGCAATTTAAGTATCCTGCTTTAATGGTTGTCGGCATGTCTGGTGTGTTGAATGCTATACATGTTTTGTGTTAATATTTTTGTAATCTCGTTTGATGCAGATGCGTCTGGCTGAACAAACATGTTGAGATTTCAATTCTTCGATAAACTCCTGTTCAGATATATTACGAAAATTACGATTCAGATATAACTCCATGACTAGAATTTAGAGTTCTGTGTGGAGTTACATTAACTTTTAGTTCGCCAATTTGGTTTAATTTCGTTAGTTGCTCACATTGATATGCAGATAGTTTCTATGAAAAGATCACCAGACCACAATTTCTTTATTGCTTTTGGTTCGCCAGCAGCAGACTTAATATATTTTTGTACAGCAAATGGTGAAAAGGTTGCAAGTTTCCCTTCAGGGCTGATTATTAAAAATTTAGGTATTGATAAATTAACATTGTTAGAGGAATTTTGGTCTCTACGGCACAAAGAAATTTTTGGATCCATAAATTAAATATTTAACTTCTTCATGGTGAACCCATACCCACCACGGAGTCCAACAAGGGGAAGTGGTTGCTGGCTCTGGAACATTCCAACCTCAGCACACTTCAAGATACCATGATATAGTGCTACATTATCGGGATGTTGACCCACCGGTTCACACAGGGCATCCCTAGCTGCAGCACTAACCCAAATACTTAAGACCAGTGAAGTCCGGCACGACAGAGGGGCTAAGCACTCTAAAGTGGTGAAACCCAGAGAACTTAAGTGAGCCAATTGACCAGAACAGGCTCACTCTGGTCACCCGGGATTATTTTCCTGGAAGTTCTCTATTTTAACTAGAGAAATATTGCATGTTTTCCATAGACACCCCTGAAACCTTGTTGTGGACCCCTGGGGCTCCATGGACCACACTTGAGAAATTACTGTTTTAGATAATTTAAGTAGATCACATAAGACAGTTGCAGCAACAATGACATGAGACTTTATTTCAGGTTAATTACCTTCGTTGCCTGCTGAATTATGGAGTCCCACACTTCATTGGGCAGTATCATGTACTTGTCAATCAAATGATCTCGAACAGATTGATCTGGCTGTGCAAAAATCATGCAGCCAACAGCTTCATAAAATGTGTGAACCTAAAATTAAAACAATTTATATTGATTATTAATATAAAAATAAGGTAAAGAAATACCAGTAGAGCTAATTATTTCTGAACTTTCAAAATTTCTGAAGCCCCACAGAAATTTTTATTTCCTGGTCACTTGGAATTGCATGGTATAAAATCCAAAACTGGACAAGTTATGCTATTTTATTTTCTGGAATTCAGAATTATTTCTTTTATGCGACTGAAATTTTTATGAACCTTTAATTTATTTATATGTATGATGTAAAGCAGTTGATCAGTCACATTTAAAAACTATTTGGTGTACTAAGATTTTAACATTTACATGATTTTAAATATCATATAGAAGAAACAATCCCGGGTTATTTGCTAATCTAGAATAAATTTGTAAAAAATGACTCTAAGATGAGTAAAAATTAGGAAAACTTGCCTGTTGCGGCTGAAGATCATATGTTATTGTATCGATGCTGTTCAGGATATCTTCAATAAATGGCATCACTTCACCCACTTGCACCTAAAAAATTCAATACATCATCAATGTTAATGAGAATACAGTGTAAAGGGGATAAATCTGATATGCAGAAACAAAATAGGCCAATGTCAGGTCTACAATTTCACAATCATTAAATTGCGTTCTTTCCTTATAGATTTACCATGCAGGTTTGTGCTTTAGGGGAATAATACTTATAGTAATTTAAAACACTTTGGAAAGATCAGTAAGTCAAACTTCAGACAATCTTTTCTATTCGTCAATTATTCTCTCATCTCATTCAACTTTCAAAGACAGATGGCTCATTTATTAACAAAGAATCCCTTACATAAAATAAGGTTAAGGTGCTTAGTCGTTTATGAACTGTTATGATATAAATTTTAATTTTCTGCGATTTTGAAAGGGATAACAAATAAAATTCCAAAGTCAACCAGAATCAAACACTAATTTTTATTTAATGGGGAGTTGTTTTATAGACTATATCAATTGCTATCATTAAAATTGTTTGTAGAATTAAACTTTAATGCTACTCTGATCACAATAGGCTGATTGACTTGCATGGCACAAGCTGCACAAATAATATTAAGTAAATGGACAAGGAAAGTTTTACAAACTCAGAATACCACCAAGGGAGGAATCAAACCTGCACTACCTACACTTGCAAGTTGCTAGCAAAGTGGGTAAATTCCCGGAGCCATGGTGGCCGTGCACAAGAATAGGTTCTCTAAGGCAAATAGTAAACTAAAACTGGATATATTTGAAATGCACCAACACAGTAAAACTGATATAATTTCTGATGTAATTACCTGAACAAAGTGTCTTCGACATTTCTGGGCAATCTTGATGAACGTATCACAAGCCATGTCTTGAACACCATCATGGGTTTCTAAATACACATTTGATTTCAATTTATAAATTAAAAGCACACAAATTTGCATTTTTATAACATCTTATATGCTTGAAAAATATCAGAGAACAATTCTATTAATATAGTAAAATAGGCATTAAAAATATTAAACAATTAAATTTTAGTTACTGTGGAAACTAATCTAATATCAAAAAGTTAATTTATAGCAATTTGAGGGAGTGCATTCGCCAGCTTATTTTTTAATATTTGCTTTATTTCAAAGAATACATTCTTGAAAAGGAGCTCATTCAAACTGGATACGACTTTTAAAATGTGTTAAGACTGATTTATTGTCAGTTTCTCCAATACATTTAAAATGATCTTGTTACTGATCAGCAATAGTTGTGTGACACATTCAAATCAAAATCTGGAAAGGGGTTTATCAGTAAGGTAGAGGTGAAAAGAACTGTTGATCAATAATAAAATGCTTTTCAAATACTTGAAACATTAAAGTATAAACCCAGATTACTATAATGATATATAATCCCACAAACAAGGTTAATTTTCTAACTTTCTTTTCAATTGAGGTAGCGTCATACTTAAACAATTTGCTCATTTTCATAACAAATACAAAAATAAGTCAAGAAACAGCCTGATCACTGACAACAGGATTGAAGTAAAAGTAAACAAACAGGAAGCAGGTATAGGGTAAGCAATCACCAATGAGAACACTCCAACATCAGATATGACAAATTCAATGCCTGCTGCAAATGCCAGTGTCTGTAATCTTTGGAATGGGCTACATGTGAAATTTCCCATTGGATTACATTGCACCCAGGGCCGGCAAAAGTACGGGCTTTGCCGTTGTGTGTGAAAAAGGCCTTCCACTTTCTTTTACCTAAATGTCCTACTTTGGCTCATTTCTAAAATTTTATTTTTTCTTGAATGTGTATAAAATACAACGTAATGACAAAGATCTTAGTGGATTTTGATGTGCCTATTCAAGAGTATAAACTGTGCTGGAAGGAAGAAAAAATGGTTTATCGCTCGGAGTTTGACAAAAAAATTTCAGAAAAGCTAGGCAACAAAAATGACTCGATCCAAAATTTCAATCAAAATGGAATCTATGGAAACAAATTACAACTAGTAACTGTCGCATAATGGAAGAGAATATTTGTTGATAACTTTTGGGATATCCCAAAGGTTTAGACCAATTTGACAGAAAAACTGCTGCACACTTATAAATAAAAATAAAAAGCATAGCTGCAAAATTTGGATTGAATACAGCATCAATAATGAACAGTAATTTTTTGAAATGATCAAAGGCGAATTTAAGAGACAATATAAGTCGTAAAACACTGTTTTAGAAAACTGACTTCAGAACTGGGTGTTCGAGGAATATAGAAGTGTAACTTACCATGCATGAATTCAAATAGTTTGTTCACAACAGTTTTTAAGAATTTCCAATGGGCTCTCAAGAAACGGGGATACTGGCCAACAACATACATAATGTTTGAAGCAATTATAGCTTTGTTGTCTTTTCCACGCTTCTGTTCACACAATCCAAGCAAATCCTAAGAGAAGTAAAAAGAAAGTTAAAAGTATTATCCACAAAATATACATTACTATTTCAATTTTTGGTTTCTAACCATTTCTTTTTAATTTTGACTTTCAAAATCCAGTTTCTTACAATAGATTATTGGTTTATCTTAAGATAATTTCAGTGTGAAAAAAATCAGATTAAATTAATCATGGATTATCTAATTAAGATAAAATTAACTCATTAGCCTGTTTTTGAAGTCATATATCTCAAATTCTAATTTGTTTAAAAAGACAATTCCTGTTGAAAATTATTCCTAATATTGTTCTTCATGTTTTGACCCTCAATTGAGTTGCTAAAGGAAACAGACTTTTTTTTACAAATTTTTCAAGGAAGGGATCTAGGAAAAATAATGCTTTTTTTTTTCAGGAATTTTAACATTGAAAAATCAATAAAAAATGCATTTCTGAACAAATAACTCTGAGGCTCAAAACATCCACAGAAAAATATAGATTATAATGATACAAAAATAATCATAATAGAT
The DNA here is from genome assembly GCA_933210815.1 of Meta bourneti. Lineage (NCBI taxonomy): Eukaryota > Metazoa > Arthropoda > Arachnida > Araneae > Tetragnathidae > Meta > Meta bourneti. The sequence goes on from OW119926.1 coordinate 91,137,454, forward strand.
CAATTCATTGTTGAGTTATCACTATTTAAACAAAGCATCATATTGCAAAAACAGTTCTTCAGAAATTGAGTTTAACATGGAAACATGTTGCCACAACCTAACAAAAAACCCTTGTAACTAGAAAAATATTCTGAATATTTACAAGATCTTGTTATCGTTTGAAAGCTACTGAGTTGGAAAGTATTTTGAAATAAAAAAAATCGATATTCTTATCAATTTTAGTGATTTCTAGTGTACACATACACCTCAAGTAATCCTATTTTTTAAAGCTACATATATTTAAAAAAATCATCAAATAATCGAATAGATTAGGAAGGTAAAATATGTATAAATCATCCAACTTACTTTGATGACAGTGACTAGAAATCTCCTTTCATCCTCTTCATGCATCGCACCACTGATGGATCCAATGGCCCAGCATAACTAAATAAATACACAAAACATGAAAATCAACAGAATGAAATTTTGTAATGTTTTTCATACAGACAAACAAGTTAGATACTCACTGTATTTAAGTTTTTCCAAGACCATTCAGTGCCATTCACTTGATTATGTAATTTCTCAGTCATTATTCTCTCAGTATCGACATAATCCAGATGAGTAAGATACACTGCAAAAAAGGAATGCTTACTACATTGTAATGTTTGAAACAAGTAATGATGATTAAAAAATGCTTTATGAATTCATAAGTGTCAAAACCAAAAGAGAATACTCACCCAACGTTTCCCTCATATTTTTGTACAGTTGAATGGAATCTGTGTCTTTCATGAACTCTCTGACAACTTCACCCTGTTCATTTTCCACAACAAGGACCTCTTCTGGTTTAGCCATACGGCCTATCATGGTGTATCGTAACTTTGAAAGAGAAAAAGAATCATACATATATATAACATTCACCCTCAGATAGTTACATTCACTTTTTACAGAAAGAATAAAATAGTGTTAAGCATATATTTTCTAAAACTTAATTCATTCAAATTCATCTCAACTTAAATCCCTTCCTCTTTATGAAAAATATTGATAAGTTGCAAAACACATGCATACCTGCCAACCTCCAAGAAAAAAAATTACGGAGGATTCATGACATAAAAACTAACTTGCAAATATTAAAATGACACATGTCAAATAAAAAATAATTAAGAGTCAAATTATCCACAATTGTGCTGAGAAAGAAATTCAAAACAGAAAAAGTAATCCTCTGCTCTCTCTAGTATTGTTCTATTCTTGGAGAAATCAATTTGGTGATATTTTAAACAAAATGGTGCCAAATATATGCAAAAATAAGCAATTAAAATTTTTCTTGAATGTTTAACCCTCCTGGTGGTTGTTTTGACGAGGCATCTCATCATTAGCAAGTGATAAGATCTTCATGGAAACTAACCAGTAATCGTCATCATCAAAATACAGCAATATATATATTGATGATGAGATATCTCATCATCATTAAAATTGGTCAGATCTTGATGGATGAGATATCCCATCGAAACCACTTGGAGTGTTTAAGAGGAATATTTGTAGGTTTTCTCCAAAATTAGTGCCAAAGATTTTTATGATAATCTAGCAACCATCAACTGATGTTTTTTTTCATGGTTGCCACAGCTTGGCATCCTAAAGTTTGAAAGTGGCATAATTTTAACATTTCTCTAAGGAAAAATCTGCACTCTTTCTGCCTGGAAGACAGGAAACCATTTTCTTAAAAAGTTGCCAGACATGCAACATTGTTTCAACACAGAATGCTTTAGCATGAATTTATAATAAGTATTCAATAATTGGGATATGCATATACTAAAGCAAGGTAAATCCATTAACACTAACAGCATTCTATCAATAGTTTTCAATATCACATGGCTTAAAAAACCATCAATTGTGATAGTAATAATGAGAAGTGAATTTACATTACATGTTAAGTGCAGCTAAATTGAGAAGGTAGATGGCCTTGGAGAAGTCCATATTTACAAGGGTGATAAACTAGGGTTGCGATAGTCATGTAGGGCAATTGCCATGTGATTACTTCACTACACACAAATGATGGCAATCATGGGAATACATTGTTTGTGTGTTATCTGCCGCTTAATTTAGCAGATTCATTCAAAACCATGCAACGCAAATGTCAACTAACCAGACTATAACTCATTTAGTGATTGAATACCTTTGTCAAAACAGGCTGATAGAGCTGCCTTCGTAATGGTATGGTAGAATTTGGACTTCTTGGGAGGATGATTGTGGGAGGTGTTGAAACACCAATATAAGGACTCTCCCGATACAAGTCAGCAGATAAAGCATTCCAGTACTCCAGGCAAATTTTGAAGATTTCCACTTCTTCAACCTCTGATATTAAGAGTAAGTAGTGCAGAGCCTAAATAAAAATACAAAAGAAAAGTTATAAACTGGATATATAACATGAATTCCCTTTTAGGTAGTATTTAAATCACTCCTTATAAGTACAATGAATGAGAGATTTATTTAGAGGTTAAAATTGTAATTCCATAATTAATAAAATGTAAAAGCATTGAATTTGAAGATAAATAAATACAGTGCTAAGTATTCATGCTACAAAAATACATTTTATTACAGAAATTTTAGTATTCTTGGAAATTAAGGTTCCTGAAACAACCATTTCTAGCAATATTTCTCCCTTATCCAAAAGCAGAGTTCCAAAGTGCTAACACACTGCAACATAAAATAGGTAGGTATTTTAATTAATGTCACACTAGAGCAACACAACGGGCTATTGGTGAAGGTATGGGATCAACCCCCGAAGGGAAAGATTGAGGACAACTCCACACAATTTTGAACCACGGTCAGATGACAAGGTCACACCTGATCAGGCATCCCTCTCTCCAAACTTCCACATCATGCCAAAGTGCCATGACAGATTTAACATGCACCGGCCCCCTTTGTACACGATGGTCTTTGGTTGGAATCCGAGAACAACTCCACGCAATTTTGAACCACGGTCAGATGAGAGGTTACACCTGAGCTGACACCCCACTCTCCAAACTTCCACACGATGCCAATGTGAGGACATTTGAGGCCATGACAGATTTAACAGCACCAGCCACCTTTGTACACCATGGTTTTTGATTGGATTTTAACTCGCAACCCTTCGGTTGCTAGTCCGTTACTCTTCCAATTGGGCTACCACGGCCCCAACATAAAATAGGAAGGAAATAACCAAACTATACCTTTTACCTATGAATACTGAAAGTAAACTGAAACTCAAACATAACTTTGAAATTATGATGACAAAAACACAACTCACTCGAAGAAATGTGTCATTGAGAATAGCTCTTTTCTCAATTAATGCACCATGCTCTTTGAGAAAGGTACACAAGAATAAACTGAGATTCTGAATAAATTTCTGTTCCTCATCTTGACCATTTGCGTAAGCATCTTTGATAATAGTCTGAGGAGGAAGCATCTGAAAGAGATTACAACTGATTTTTAAGATTGTTTCTTAACAAATACAAAGCATAACAACCACACTTGGTACAGTCTGGCTTCCGCGAGAAGGCAGTCAAATCATGGTTTGGATGAGTTTATTCTTTAAATAAAGTGATAGGTTGGAAGGAAAACAAAGCGCTTTCACGAATGGCATCTTAAGCACAGATTCTGGTTCTAAGTTTATAGTTCAGTGCAGTAAGCAAGAGCAGTGATAATGAGTTGGTGGGGAAAATACCCATGGCAATCATCATTCATGCTTTTGCATATGGCAGCCCTCCTCCTAACGACCTTACACACCTAGTATTAAAAAATCGACTGACCAAGGTTGACTGCTTTCTTGTAGGAGACACACTATAATCACAATGCTTATAAGATGTTTACATAATTTCTTTCCTATGTACGGACGACTTTTTTTAACTGAAATTTTTTTTCGTGATTCTAATCTTAAAATCATGCATATTTAAAAAAAGCTATCGAGTCATTATTTTTATCTAAACATTTAGTGATAAGTGCAAAAATATTAAATCTACTGGACCAATATAGTAATTCAAATTTCTTTGCAACTAGATAAACATTTTTCTTTGGATATATGAATGTTTATTAAACATTTGAGATATTTTCTTTTATTCAAAGGGCATATTTTCAGGATTTAATGGTACATAATAAATGATCAAATATGCCCAAGTAATAACAATGAATGGAACTCTTGTTTTTGCAAGTTCCCATTTAAAATCAACAAACATTAATAAACAAGACCTTACCTGTTCTAATTGAGCCATTGTTTGTGTAAAAAGAATTACAAACATCTCATTGTAATGCGCTGCGGAGACTCCAGCTGTTTTTTAAATGAAAAAAAATCATTAGTATTCAAAATACGACAAAGTACAAATTGAAATTAATAAATACCCAGCATGAAACTTACCTATTTCAGTCAAACATTTCAGAGTGCAGTTGCGAAACATAGGAACATTAAAGAACTGAAAATAATATCAAAGGAAGCAAAGTTTTTAATTTGCATTAGATACAAATACAGACAAGGTAATTTCATATCATGAAATGAGTACTGGAATATAAAGCAGTTAAATACTTTAAATCCTAATTTAAACATGCAAGGTTCACTTTTTTAAACTTTCTAATTTCAGCTGTGCCTTTCATAAATGTGAAAAAGTCAACAAGATATCACTTAAAGAGATCCAACATTTGACACTGCAGAACAGTTGCAGTCTTCAATGTTGGAATTTACTTTTCCTAGCATGAAATTCTTTATAGAAATTACAAGTTGGTAAATTGTAGGTTTTTTTGGGTCAAGGGCCATACTTGGCCAAGTTGCACCAAATGCAAGACATATAACATCAAGTAATGGACAGACACGTAAATGAAAGTTTCACTGAAACAGAAGAGAGAAATACATCCAAGGAGGAATCGAACCTGTTCCTCCTAGAACTCACCCGGTACAGTAGGCAATAGAAATTACATAGAATTCTTAATCGGAACATACACTGGATCTCTTGGAAAAAATTCAAGATTCATTTACTAATTTCAAAAACAAATCTTACAACTTTACCATATTCTTGTATCTTATAGTCAAAATTCATATATGTTAGCAAGTAGGTAATTATAGCAACCAACAAGATAGTAAAGGATAATTATATAGCTAAAAGCCTACCTTGTAAATTAGAGTACTGATGAGTTTAGTTTCAAAGATGTACCCTAGGGGTATCCAATTCAGAAATCGAAGTAATGTCTCCAAGGTGGCATGCACTAACAATGCATTTTGAGAGTTTTCCTAAAAATACAAGTTACAGTTAAGATCTGTTTGACTATTCACCAGGATCTCTTTAACCCTCCAAGTGGCATGACTGACCACAGCTCAGAAAATTCTGTTTGAAAACAGCCTGGAAAAATTCCCACTGCAAGCGATAGGCCCAAAATATTCTAAATATCCAAAATATACAACTTCACTGAATATTTTGGGTCTGTCATCCAGTACATCGCAACCCCAATGAACTGCATTCGGGCAAACCGCATGGAGGGTTAATGGAAAATTAAAATTTTAGATATTTAAATTCACTCTAATAAATTTTTCCCACTTACCATCACATAGTTACAGAGCTGAAAAATCTGAGAAAACTCATTACACATAGTGTCTTTTAGATGTTTAGCTTTTATCTGAGTCATCTGACCACTTGAAAAATCAAAAACTTCCTCACTAAAAGAAATAAAAAATATTCCAACAACTAAAGACTATATTAATTTTCCTTATTATAAATACATAAATAACTAAAAAATAAATAAAAAGGCACATGAGTGATAAATGCAAATTTACCTTAGAAGTTTCAAAATAGTCATGTTGTTTTGACACAAACTCTCATTGGTTTTGCTAGCTCCAACAATATCACTGATAAAATTTGGCCAGTTTTTAGGCCATTCTCGCTTTAGAATCTAAAAGTTGATAGAAATATATAAGCTTTGCATAGCAATAAACAATATACTGCTGAAAGTAAAAGTGTGAAAGCAAAGCAAAACTCACCTGAACCAGTATCATGTTCAATTTATTCAAGTACACCTTCTCTCTTTCTAAGCTTTCAGGGTCCGAGGAAGTTTTAATAATCAGACCAACAATATATTTCTTGATCCCTGGAAAAGATAAGCCATGAGTAAAAACAGAAAAATGCACAAATGTTTTGCAACATGCCTGCTGACTTATACATATCAGGCAATATTTGGCTCTTAGCAAAATTAGTCAAATGGGGATAATAAAGGCTGTTAATATTTTTCACACTTTAAAAAGATTTTAAAGACTTAAAAGAATATGCAAGCTCTGAATTGTGTAGAAATAATAGTACTAAATATATAAAGAATTTTTTTAAAGTAACATTTTGGACAAGAAAATGATAGCCAAACCTTCGATATGAAGCTTTTTCAGGTTCATTTTTAAACATTTCCAGATTTGTAATACGAAACTCAATATTTCCAACTACTTTTAAAGCATTCTATAATCCCCTCATATTACAAATTGTATGTCAACCGTAGCAACTTTTGAATCAATATACTGTTAATTTAAACATCCTTATTTGTCAGTGAATTAGTTTATTTTTACATGCATTGACTAGAGATGTTAATTTCTCGATAATCTTTTAGAGAACATTCTCAAAGAGAATCGAGAATTTTCCTAAGGTATAAAAATTTTCAATATCACACAACATATTTTTTAATCAATTAATGAATACATGAATGAAAGAATCATAAGTTTCAAAATGTAGTTCAATGGCTAAAATTTGAAAAAGAACATTTCAGTTTTCAGTATGAGAGAACATTTAAGCTTTCAGCATGTTTATACAGTATAAAAGTAAACATTTCAGTTACTTTTATACTGTGCTCTTTTCAACAATTTTGTTCTCATTGTGAACTATTCACTTTGACAATATGTTTACAATATTTTCGAGTTCACTCAGTGTTCATTTTTAATATATATCTACAACCAATAAGTTTAATGCACTACTATATTCAGAAATATGACGATGTGTTGCTTATCCTATTTCTATACTGCACTGTGGCAGCAGCATTACCAGTAATGTGTGGAAAATGTATCATGGTTTTCAATAACTAACAATTACAATTTCAATAAAACAGTGCTTATGTATATTGAGAATGATACATAAAATAAGTTTCAGGTTCATTTTTGTAATCAATAAATAGCAATTTCCTAAAAAAGGTTTCAAACAGAAGATTTTCCAAATTTGTTTTCAGAATATTTTGATAACTCCAGCATTGACTGACTATTTTCCACTTTCTATTTGAATATTCTTTTGATTTTCACCTTTCTATTCTAAAAAGTCAGAGTCAAACTGCTAAGGGCAGATTTCCTTTATAAAATAAACCCCTTTCCTACATAAGCTTTTTTTAAGTACTCTAGTTTGAAATGTTTTTCAATTGCATAATCCTAAAATGTGATGCATAGAATATTTAATTCTTTCTCTAACTTGGGAAACTAAAATAAAACCAAAATATTTCCAAACTTTTAAATTCAACAAAAGAGCTTTTAGCTTCAAAACCTACCATCACATTGAGTACGAGGCAAGACCTTCCACCTTGTTTTTATCACAGTCTCTAAAATTTGTAATCCATAATACTTTGTTTGCTGGTTTTTGGAGAACTCCAGAATAGTGTCCACTCTTGTCCAGGCATCAGGGTGCTCTTTCAAAGCAGTCAACACTTCTTGAGCAAGTTTTTGCTGAAAAATAAAGTTTTCAAGTTCACCAAAAACTCAAATTGTACAAAACATAGGATGTTCAAATTCAAGCTTTAGAAGTATATGGTTCTTTGAAGATTAAAATTGTAAAATTAGCTTGAAAATTTTCCTTTAAAAGGGATGCTAGACCATGTTTCTAAATTAATTTCTAGGATAGAACAAAGATTAAAGGTGAACTAGCAATGTAAGAGCTCCAACTATAATCAAATAAAAATGCTTTATCATTATTGAATCGAAAGAATTATTTAATGTCAAGAATTTTAAAGCAGGAAAGTATGAGTGAAACTGATTTTAACCATAAACAAGGTTCCCTTCATTCAAACAAAAGAAAAATTATGGTCTTTTTAAGGCTACTTTTCATTTTTTAAGGCTACAACTCACAGATCGTAATAGATAAACCCATGAAAACAAATGTTAAGAAGCTTTCACAAGAGCTAGTGAAAAGTACCACCAATTTAAAAACGATCAATTGTTAAGTTATAAATGTTATGCCCTCTTCTGATGACGACCTTGGACAAGTATCACTGATCGTGGTTTTTTAGTGCAAGTGAAATAAAATATAGTGTTCTTGTACATTATAAATTTTTAAGGACTTTCAGCAGAGGGTTTTTAAAAGCCCATAAAAACTAAAATGAAAAATCAAGCTTAACAGGCCTGAGAACCTTGATAAGAGATTTATTCTATATTCTGTTTCAGAGCATTATAAATGAGGAAATATTAAATATATTAAAGAGGTTGGTTGGCTGGTTTATATGGCACAAGGGCCATATTTGACTGAGTTGCACCAAACATACAACACGTAAGTAATGGACATACACACAAAGAAAATTTTACTTACACAGAAGAGACACCCAGGGAAGAATCGAATCTGCGACCTACAACTCGCATGTAACTAGCGCAGAGGGCAAACCAACTGAGCCAGCAGCCCCTAAATTTATGAGCTTACTTCCGCAGGGTTTGATTTAGTGCGGTAGTAATTTTTTCCTACAAAAGGATTAATTGAATCGTGACCTACAAAATTTCATGGGGAGATAACTCTTCTTTTTAACATTTACATGGTTTTGGGAACTCACTAAAAATTAAAGAGCAATAACTTAAGATTTGAGCAATAGCATTTTAGGATTCAACCTCTGAAAAACTTTACTGAAGACGAGACATTCAGAATTCAGACTATTACTAACATATCAAACAAAACAATTGGAGAAACAATAACTAATCTGAAGGAAATGTACAAAACTTTTCAACATACCTCAGCACCTTCTCCAGCATACATACAGTTCACAACATTATCCAATAAGTTAATATCAAGCTTCTGATTGAAATCCAAAAGCCTTGCTGCTTGATCTACCATAGTTGCCATGTTCCCATTGACTGAAAAATATAAACCAAAAATCTAGTGTATACTCATTTAATGACCGTACATTTATGATTTCTTTTATCTTTTCTCACTCAGATATTGATGGTGAGAGAAGAAATGAAACATAGATGGATAAAATTTTATTTAGTTGCATGCCAAGTTAATGAATCTGTTAAATTGTTTTTCAATCACTCAAGTTTGGCATAAACCAAAACACAGCCTTGGTATAATTCGGCTCATGAGAGTTGGCAGTTCGAGACACGATTTTGTACGAGTCTAGTAGTTAAATTAAGGTACTGATGGTAACATAATAAATTGCTTTCACAAGTGGCATCTTTAGCGCTGATACATATTACAAGGTTATCATTTGGTACCAAGAATGATAGTGATAATGCGTTTTCACTGTGAGGGACCATACACAGCAATCATTCGTGCTTTTGTGTATGGCAGCTGCCATCTCCTAACAAGGTTTCACACCTTTTCAAAAATCGGTTGACCCAAGGTCAACTGCTTTCTCATTATGGAGCCACACTATAGTTATAATCAAATTATTTTAAATTTATCAATACTTGTACCATAAGCAATCAGTCTTTATTTTAATATAAAAAATAAAACAAGTATGTGTTGTCATGCAAACGTTTTTAGACATTTTAAAACTTGAGGAAAAGATTTTCTGAAGAATGAATCGATAATTTACGTCTCGTAAATATCTTCAATACTTTTCTTTGAAAGGAAATTGCCAATTCTTTCATTCCATGAAACATCCCTAACTTTTCTGCAAAGGAAAAACATTCTTTAGTTAATCTAGCAAATTCAGGCTAAGACCCCCTTGGAATTTGAATTCAGCATCTATTGTACCAAGCACCAGTGTTAACTGCATAACTAAACTGGATATATAATTTTATAAAAAGTGCAATTAGATTATCCTGCAACTAGTATTCAAATTCAATGAAATCCTTTAATTTTAATACGGATAAAAATATTTTTATAATACATTAAATATTTGTCTTACCAGGGGTTTCAAATGCAACAGGTTGCTTCATCCCATCCACTATTACTGATGTCATATAGTGTTGTTAACTATAACTATCGCCTCCTAAAAAGAATAATTTAAGTACTATTACTCGGAACAAGTTGTTAAAAAAAACTAGTCGTAAATTAGCATAATACTGGGTGATAAAGACTTTAAAATTATCTTAGCAAGTTAATACTGTTATAAATAAACAGAAAACATTAGACACAATATCAGTCTTCATAAAAACAGTAGAAAATGCTTAAAATATTAGATAAAAAAGATAAATACGTGTTGATTAGAAAACACAATAGTCTACACAATTAGACCTAGTATTGTGACCAACTTGTCTGGTCAGCTAGATAACACATCTGCATACAATAACCTATAAAATCAATAAATTCTGCCTAGCTATCAGTTTCATAGAACAAGGAACAATGTCTTTTGGGTCTTAATCCCCTGAGGGGATCATACACATAATTCCATCTTCTAACCTGCAGTCTAAATGACTTCTAACCAGTTTTAATCTTATTGACCAACTGAATCTTTCCTACGATTCTTTCAACAAATATGTGCGTTTATTAAGTGATTATGTGTGCTTTGGGGTAAAAGGAATATTATACTACTTGAAAATTTTGTGATGAGCAGGGGGTTCACTTTCACCATAAGCAATGCAGATTTTGAAAGGGACCCTATCCATTTGGTGAGATTAAATTCAAGGACTATAAAATAAAATCAACTAATTTTCTCAAAAAACTCAGGCCAAACACCAAAAGTCAAAGTCAGTGGTTGGGCATTGAGAAAAAATAACAGAATGTTTCCTAAGATTCTATCAATATATAAAAAGAAACAATATTTGAAATTAACCGTTAAAATACATTTACCACCAGATAAGTCTCAAAACATTCCAGACTATCTCCCCTTTTCTCTAGCTAGTATTTGTTTTAAAACTACTTGCAAACCCATATGGCCCAACACATCTTGGTCACCTACTCTTACCTTTGAACTTCGTTCACCCGAGGTGTTACCTTAGACACCAATTTCCTGCCAAATAAATGTTCTCTAAATCCTTTCCCCAAGCTGACTAATTTTTAACTATTTATTCTTTCACAAGCCCCTTAGAATAAGGAGCTAGAGCCATCCCAAACAACCTACACTCCATATAGAAACAGCTTCATGCACTATTCATAATGTCTACTGAAGATTTAATAAAAGGTTTCCTAGAATTTTCTGCATCTACTTGTGAACTCACAACATAGTCAACATTGCACTCAGCCCTAATGGGTTACTCGATTGATTGCCTTATATCGCACGATTGCGGCTTTGAAGTCTTATTATGACATACTATATACGAGTCATTGCAGTGACCAGTAAATCAAATCCAACATACATGAAACCGTTTCACTAAAAGGCTTCCAACACAAATCAAGAGTCCATTCACTTCCTAGTTGGATGGTAGGTTGTTTTATGGCATAAGGCCATATTTGCCCAAGCTGCACCAAATACAAGACAGACAACTTCAAGTAAAAATGTTTTGAAAGGAAGAGAAATTGGAGAACATAGTAGGATGGAAGCAGAAAAAGATCGCTTGGGTATAATTGTTACCACCGAGATAACAAGGCCAGACCGCTCTGACGTTTCAATCACGTGACTCCTTAATTAGTAGTCATAACAAACATCGCCGCAAGGCCAGCTACTAATGGATTGCCTTTAATGTAGCGTAAGAAATTAGGTTTTTTAAATACTATTTTACCGGAAAGTAAGTGCAGTTGCAGTTAAATATTGTTATATAACATTTGTGGAACATTACAGTGTCAAGGTGTTAAAGGCTTTCATCAAACACATTTAACGTGTGTCCATACCGATTTCTTTAGGCTTAACCATCGTTTTGAAAATGAAGCTCGCAGATTTTGCGGCGTTTTGATGGTGTAAAGTCGGCTCGTGGAATCGCCTTGGGCCATCTTTTTTTTTAATATTTTCATCCTATGGAAAGGAGAAAACCACCACTTTTGGTGCATCACCATATGCATAATTTCCAGAGCAAGAAGGTACACAGCATCTAAAGGGCATTTTGGATAGCCTCGTGGTTAAGCCTAAAGAAATCGGTCTGGACACATGTTAAACGTGTTGTTTGATGAAAGCCTTTAACACCTTGACACTGTAAAGTTCCACAAATGTTATATAACAATATTTAACTGTAACTGCACTTACTTTCCAGTAAAATAGTATAAAAAAACCTAATTTCTTACGCTACATTAAAGACAATCCATTAGTAGCCGGCCATGCAGAAATGTTTGTTATGACTACTAATTAGCGAGTCACGTGATTGAAACGTCAAAGCGGTCTGGCCTTGTTATCTCGGTGGTAACGGTATAATGGGAATGTGATACCAATGTTTACTAAAGATGATAAAACCCCATAGGAAAAGGAAAGATCACTAGAGTACCTCGGGTCCATGAGGCCCATACACACCTAATGGAGACGTGACCCTGAGGGCACTTTCTTGTTGGAAATTGCTAAGTCAAATAAATTCAAGACAAGCATTAATATCAACATATTTAACAAAAAAGGTTAAAAATTTCTAACAAAAAATCAACAGAAAAACATCGTCTAAATCTTTTTATTCTAATCACTTTTGTAGCTGCAATTCCAGATGTGATGTACACGCTCATTAGCATGTGATTACAATGAATTAAATGCTTGAATTGAGGCATTTAATTGTATTTATAATTGAGACATTCTTGTCCCCTCAAGGAAAGTTGGTTTTCCTTTCAACTGTGACAGTTGTCTGATGCTAGTGCCCAAAATTCAATCTCCACATTATGAATGTGGTTATTTAGTCATTAGATGTGACGGGTAAAAGCAATACTACACTATTTGGAAATCTCATAATGCTTAACAGGTTAAGAATTTACCAAGTGATCATTGCTACAATGCAAAACCATAGAATAAGACTAAGTAAATCATTGAAAAAAATTAATGAAATATAATTGTAATTATAATTTTTAAAACTGAAAAAATTAGAGGAATAACTTTTGAAGAAATAAAAGGAAGTACCTTCTCTAAGAGATTCTAAAATTATTACAGTAGGAAGTACTGATGAACAAACTGTCTACCTGTAAACAGAATAATAAAATTTAATACAAAATGCTGGATTATCTAGTAATTTTATTTTTGTGAACATTTCAATTACAACTTTACAATTTCAAACAGTAATTTGTAAATAACCACTAAATAGGCAACCTAAAAATAAATAAAACTACTACCCAGTTTCACTATTTTGATTGAGTGTGTGTAGTTTATATCATTGTCATTCAATAAGCTTTATTAGATGAAGTCATCATTTTTCACAATCTAGCATCCCCTTTCTAACTTAATTCATTTATGTGACACTGCAAATTATATATTATACTAGATAAGATAATGAGGAAAATATCTGATCCTCAGAAAAACAGAAAATTTCACACAACTTAGATGATAATTGCCATTTCCAGACAATAAATGCACATTTCTTGGAAAAAAGATATAGGAAATTAATGTAGGATTTCTAATTAATGATCATTGAGAGTACAACATTCCTACAATGTCTGGTTTAAAATATGAGTAATTTCAAGGGGAATTCACAAGGTAGATAGTTGAATTTACATCTCACTGGAGCAACACGGGGCTATTGGTGATGGCCAGGAATCAATCATTGAGGGAAAGCTCCAAGGACAACAGCTCGTAATTTTGAAGAATGATCGACTATTGGAATGTTAGAAACAAAATTGAGATGACCAAAGTACTGAGTGTTATAATTTAAATGCATAATTAAATGAAAATTTAACTTTTATTTTTAAAAAATGATACTAAATGTCCCCAAGAGAAAAAAGGCCCCAAAAATGGAAATTTAGGTCCTAGTCAACACCGAGTTTAACATTCACATATACAAAATAAATTTGGAATTGTGCAGAAGTAAAACATTTTGTTAACTGAAAGGTGTACATGCTGATGACACCAGAATTTCTGCTCTTAATAACATACTGCACGATTTTTGTTGTACTTTTTAATTTTTCACAACATTTTTTATTTTAATTCAGCAATTTTAGTAAAGCAGATTATTTTCACAAATAATTTTCTGAAACTTTCTTACCTATAATTTTTATCTTAAATTCCTTAAATTTTCATTAGTTAAGTTTTGTTGAGAACCAATTTTCATTGATGATGAGCATTACATATCAATGTAGAAAGTTTTTAAAGAATTTAAAGAGTTTGGTTTGAATTATTTTTACATGGGGATAATTTCAACCAGACAGCAATTTTGTAATCAAAGCATCATTTTGTACCAGCATAAGTATAAAAGTACATAACTATAAAAGTTTATAAGTTAACATAATTGTTTTCACATTAAGAATTTGTTTAAGAACTTTAATGATAAAATACTTCAAATTCGGTTTGTCAAATACAAAGATATATCTTTTGTATAAATCCACCAGAATTATTTCATTGTTGCTAAACAAATTTCAAATAGTTAATTTAGGTTTAGCCTTTTTGTGCAATTTAAGAAAACATCCTTAACTTCTTCAGAATCAGTAAAAGCAATAGATATTCACAAAGCAGTTGGCAGATCTACACAAGGCCTAATACAATAATGCTTTTTTTAAATATAATGATCAGTTAGGTTGGTTGATTTTATGGCTAAGCTTCAATAATGGACAAGCTGAGTCAAGCACAAGATAAATGATCAGTTGGGAAATTGATAACAACTATCAGAGTAACTGATTGAGCTGGAATGTAAAATTTAGTTCAGGGAAAGGCTGACTTTTAACACCAGTGTGCTGTAGTGATATTGCTTCAATTCCCATCCAATTTATTTTTATTTAGACTTCTGGCACTATTTGGTCATTCACAATGTCCTGAAACATATTGAATACATAATTGGACAAATAATAAGCCTTATTGAATACATAATTGGACAAATAATAAGCCTTATTGAATACATAATTGGACAAATAATAAGCCTTATTGAATACATAATTGGACAAATAATAAGCCTAAGTACAATGCATGAATTCTATTTCAAACATGAATAGGTGCTACCTTATTGCATCTGTTGTTAATTTAGTAAAACATATTATTTTACTGATTTATAATCATACAGCTATGCAAACTTTGATTACATTTGGTATACTTACTTAATAGGACCAATTTAATAACTTTAGGCTTAATTTTCTCCTTTAGGTATATCACACAAAATGATTCAAATAAATGTTGCCATGCTGTTATCATTAGATTTAGTACAAACTCACTAATTGACTATTTTAAATCATTTAGCTGAACAAGCTTTAATTTTTTCAGTAAAATACAGTAACTTTTTAAAGTTTGACTGTTTTTCTGCTTCTGTTACATTATGTTCGGAAATGCTACTTTTCAGTTTACTTATCTTCATTCAAACCTCGAAATGCAATTAGTTTTCAGTCAAGCAAAAATGAATTGACGCGTTCCGATAGCTTGTCAATAATTAACACACCTAACAATTTAAAGAAGTGCAAACATAAAACGTTAACTGTTTGGATATCAAGTTTGGAATACATAGCATCCATTTTCGTTACGAAAAACACACAATAGCGAATACGTTAGGAAAATAAGATTGGGAGATAACAGAAACGATAATTCAGTGTTTTCTAACAGTAGTTAGAAGGGGAACCTGAAATTTTAAAAACGGTACTCTACGCACATCGTTGTAGAACGAAGACGTTATAATTTTGTTGCCTCGATGAACTTTGTTTAAATTTTAAAACAATTGAAGAGATGAAACTTAAAATGTTCAAACTCTTCTTTACCAATGTACCATGTATCAATTCTAACCATAGAAAGGAAGCACCGATTTTCGTTCGCATTAGCTTGTATGAAGATCACAAAGAGAAGATATAAATCAAGAGATCCAAAGGCATAATTTTCACTCACTTCGTTGAAAAGGGGGCCCTTATAGACAATCGTTTGTCAACAATAGTATAAATACATGAAAACTTTACAAAAACATTAACTCAAAAACCACGCTTGAATTTACAATCACATTTGAGCGCATTATCTTACCTTCCTTTCCGTAACCGGTTTGAACTGGTTTGCTTACATTTCTTTCGCGGTTCTCCGAGTGTGGAGATCAATTGATCGTCGGATGCAAGGAATTGTAACTTTCAGAGAAACGAAATGTTGACAAAAAACGGGGATTTTTTTTATAATTTTGTAAAATACTTCATTTATAAAATCGTAATTTCTGCAAATACAGAATTCAACAAAAGCATATGCTAGTGTTGATTTCATTGGTCAGCTAGGTCGTCTGCGCAGTTGCAGCTTAGCTGGTATTATATTTTTTAAGATAAAATCTCTATTCCTATAAAAGTTCATGATTTAATAAGATTCTAAGAATGTGCGGTTGATATTCAGGGGCATAATATATAAATCAATAATTTCTAGTTGTCTCTTTTCCTTCGTGGAGGGTAAGCCAAAATGCACGTTAGTTTAAAGTAACTTAACTATGCTTTAAATTATCACTAAACTTTGTACAATACGGCAGGGATTTTCAGTGTAAGCAAATACATTAGTCGGGGGTATTACAATTAACGTCACATTGGAGCAACACAACGGGCTATTGGTGACGGTCCAGGATCAATCCCAAAGGGAAAGATCCGAGGACAACACCACGTAATTTTGAACCACGGTCAGATGACGAGGCAACACCTGAACTGGCACCCCACTCTCCAAACTTCCACACCACGCCAACGTGAGGACATTTGAGGCAACGACAGATTTAACGTGCACCAGCCCCGTTTGTACACGGCAGTGTTTGGCTGGATTCGAACTCGCAACCCTTCGGTTGCAAGTCCGTTACTCTTCCAACCGGGCCACCGCGGCCCACATTAGTCGGAAAACGGAGATTTTACTTCCGCAACCCAAACACTCTCGTGTCATACAGTCACCAATAACCCATTGTATTGCTCCAGTGTGACGTTAATTAAAATTCTACCATACCTCGTGTGATACACATCGGGATAATCTTAACATTCACTTTTTGTCGTTTCTACGACATTTGGTGTTTACTCTAATTGGTGTTGACCAATCCACTTTTGTATATTAATTTAAAATTCATTATTTGGAAATCATATTCGAAAAACCAAGGCCAGTGACGTCACTTTCGGAATACGTACAAAAAGCACGTCCATCACAAAAACACTACCACCAACTATTTCTAGCTTGGCAGAAAAATTCTCTCATTCTAAGACACACGATGTTAAGTAAACGGACATACACAAAAGAAAAATTTTATTGGCATAAGAAGTTGGTAGGAAGGTAGAATTTACGTCTCACTGGAGCAACATAACGAGCTTGGAGACGATCCGGGATCAATCCCGAAAGGAAATATCAGAGACACAGAAGAGAGAAAAGCATTCGGTGAGGATAAGGCCGTGGCTCAATTGGTTTGCCCACTGCGCCAGCAACTGGCGAGTTGTAAGCAGCTCAGGTACAATTCCTGCAACTTACCTTGGGTGTATTTTCTCATTTGAACCAGTGAACTTGTGTGTATTTTTATGTCCATTTACTTGGAATAGACCATTGAGTTTCTCCTGTACGACGTAAATCTAAGTACTAACTATACATTCAAGTGACGTTGTTTGTCTTGTAATTGTCCTGCACCATTAAGCCCAATCAACCGAATCCATCAGCATTAACACAAAAACTAGGCTTTAACCAAACTATGCCTCCATCTGTAAAATTAACAACGCGAAAATTAAAGAAATACCTGATACAGTAGAGTCCCGCTAATCCGAGTCCTGTTAATCCGAGCTCCGCTTATTCCGAAGTAGCTTAAATAATGTATTTTTTTCCCTCTCGCAAGTGCGCTTAAATTTGTCACCGGCCTGTTGAGTCGGCGGTCAGTTTTTCTTGGAATTTTCGCTTTTCTTCTCCACTTGCCATTCTGGTTCGGGCTAGTCCATTTTGCTTCTGAGGGGTGCCACACCCCCAAAACGGAGTACTGTGCTACCGTCACGAGAAAAACCCCAATCACCAGACAGAGTGGTGGCGGTCCTTAAGGAAACGTGTTATTCCACTGCATTTTGGGGATGAAGGCAAGTTCATTTGGCAACCTGCGCGGCAAAAGTCTCATTTAGCTATCGTATCATCACAGGCGAAACGGATTCTTCGCCAAATGAAGTGCGCTTAGTTTGCCAAATATTGCAGTCCATTTTATACCAGCTTCCCTCCTCTCTTCGACTCGTCTACTCACGGCAACTCTGTTCAGAGTTTTTCTCGTGGTGGTCGGACAGTAAAAAGGTGACAGTGTCCGACTAGTGCAGAGGTCCCCAACCTTTTCTGGACCACCGCCCCTTTACAAGAAAAAATTTTTTCAACGCCCCCTCTCCCATAATAGTTGTACCAAATATTAAAATATTGTTGCACATTATGTATCTATCTATTAAGAATCACAAAGTAGAAATTAAAAAGACCATCAAAAGTAGAAAATTGTTTATTAAAAATTTAAAAATTAACACAAAAATAGTAATAAGAAATTAATGAGATGGTTGAGGCTGGTGGAGTTTTATCAATTTGTTAAAGTCGGGTTCCAATTTTGTCAACATCAGTCGCCAATCGCCACGCTCAGTGATCTGCAGTCTGTTCCTTTTCTTAGAATGTAAATTTGCTACTGCACTGAACCCTCGCTCAGCCAAATACGATGAAGGAAATGCAATTAAAAATTTCTGTACTGTCTCCCACAATCCAGGGTAGAGTGCTGGTATTGATTTTTGAAGCCAGAACTCTTGGTATCCATTTCTGAATTTTACTTTTAGTTCTTTGTTAGTTGTGAGTTCTACGAGTTCCATCATCTAAATTTGATGGTTCTGCTATATCTGCCTTTGCGAAAGAAATTAAAACCCAAGTCTATTAGCCCAAAATATCCTGGAATCGCTCCTTAAAATCAGCATGAAGAACGACCAAGTGTTGGCAGTAAGTAAATCTTCCTGTTTTGCAGAGACTGCTGATAACGTGGGAAAGTGGCTGTATTCACCTCTACCTAAATTTCGTTTGAACAGAAGTTTCCCCACAAAAGCAGCTGTGACGTTTTTGTTATAATTAAATTCAACTCATCACCTTGCAATTGTAAATTTACTTCATTAAATATTTAAACAGGTCTGACAAATAAGCGATATCATTTTTGGATGTAATCAGGTTTGCGCGCAGTTTTTCGTCTCTGTTTTCAAGGAAATCGGGTACTGAGTTAAATAGATTGTAAAAATTATTCAGACAAGTACCTTTTGAGAGCCAACGAACTTCTGTATGCAGCAGCAAGCGAAAATAATCTTCATCATTTTCACTACAAAGTTGGCCAAATAGTCTATCACGCAATGAATTGCCTCTAATCTTATTGACTGCTCTAATAACGTAATCAAGCGACGTATGCAGGCGTTCATTGAGATTTTTTGCAACCAAATGCTGACGATGAGTACCAATGTATAGCGAGTACATTTGGTACTAATTGTTTCAAATGTGCTATGAAACCCTTATGATGCCCGTCATTGCTGGAGCACCATCAGTAGATACAATATTACGAAAAGGAATTTCTTCAAAAAACTTGTTCATGGTATTAAATATCGATTCTTCCTATGCATCGGTTTCTAATTTTTAGCAAATAATAACTCTTGACAAATTTTTTCTTCTTTTATGAATCGTACGTATGATAAGAGTAGTGCTTCGTTATTTTGTAGAGTTGATTCATCGAGTTGAATGGAAAATATGCAAGTCTTCAAATAATCGCATAATGATATTTCAACGTCTTTAGCCATTTCATCTATTCTTTGCGCTGAATTATTACTCAGAGGTATTTTCCTGATGATATCTGATGGTGTCTCATGATGAAGAACAGTTTTTATTACTTCTTCGACTGCCGGCAAGATTAATTCCTCGCCAATTGTGTGTGGTTTTCCCGCTTTTGCTATTAACAATGAAATATTATATGAAGCTCTTGTTGTTGTCATCTTGTTTAGAAGACGACGCAACAAGGTTTAATATAGTTGGCTGTTTTAAATATTTCTTTTCCAGTCCTTGAAATTAGGATAATTTTTTATCCTTTTCATCAGCATGCATTTTATTCAAATGCTCTTGTAGCCTAGAAGGCTTCATGCCTTCATTTGAAAAACCTTTTGGCAAATTAAACACATAGGTAATGATTGGGTTCGTAGGAGAGTGCGTAAATCCATATTTCAAATACTCAATACTGTACTGCCGGCATTTCTTCTTAGTAGATTCAGACATGTTGAAAGAGAAAATTTACCACGGTTCCAATAAATTAACTTTTCCACAGATTTAAAGATATAATATAATGGCTAATGACTTCTATCACTCATCACTCACAAATAAGGATTATTGGCGAAGCACACAAAAATAATGAGACATTCCTAGCTATCCATGTCTTTTATAGATTTGATGTCGTGCACGTATCAACTCATTCGCTTGTTTGCGATGCCGGTGCACTTGCTCTGTAAACAAGTCATAACAAGCTCCCATATTTTTGTCGAAACATGCTTGATTGCGTGAATCGTGTCGTTTCTTACCAACTTGCAAAGACTTGTCACTGACAATACTAAAACCGAATTAGGCATACGTATACCTAATGCTGATTTAATTTTTTAATGCTTATTTACGCGATAACAATAAGATAAAAATTTTAGAGAGAGGTAAAAAATATTTTTCCTTGAAAACAGCATTTTGAAAGTATTTTATCCACGGCCGCCCTCCTTGACCGCCTTAACGCCCCCCATTTGCCTCTGGGCCCGCTACCGCCCCATGGAAAACTCCAGCGCCCACTGGGGGGCAGTACCGCCCCCGTTGGGAACCTCTGGACTAGTGTATCATTCTAGTTCGAGTACTCATAGAAGACGATAAGTTTGTGAGGAGAATGAAAGGAAAAAGGAAACACGAGTCTGTTTCGTTAGATGTTAAAAGACGAACTTCGATGTCCGCATAATCCGAGTTGGTGTAGGTCCCGATCAACTCGGATTATCGGGACTCGACTGTATTTAAAAAATAGAAAACATGCGTCACATTGCAGAAAATTAAGTTCTAACTTAGATAACAGGGAAAAAGACATTCAGTACTTTTTCACCAATGAGTAACGCTTCGTCCTAATTTGATTTATTGAATTTATCTCAATTCTATTTATTCTAATTCCGTCTATTCAAATTGTTTAGGACAATCCCTAAGAAGATCCAATTCATTTGAGAAAATTTCATTGTCTTGATTTGGGGCTGATTTGTTAACCAAATTTCTATGTTTTAATTATGGCATGAGGCAAAATTGAATCGATTCTAACGCACTTACCATTAAACCCTGGAGAAAATTCATCTTTATGAAAACAAAATTTGGAACAACGGTATTTTTAATTGCTTTTTAAACTATGTTCTAATTGTCTGCAGTTCAAAATTAAGAGGTATCCTCGTATTGATCCCGGACCGCCGCAAATAGCCCGATGTATTGCTCCAGTGGGACGTAAATTCAACCAACCAATTGTCAGTTTTTGAAAAAATTGTGTTTTGCTTGTATCGTGATACATTTTAGAACTTTGAAATACATATCACGTATAGTTTATAATGAGAAGAGTATTCAAAGATGATATTAAATCTTATATACAGGGTGTCCCATAAATTCCGAAATGGTTTAAAAATTCATAAAAGTTGAAGGAATTGGTATATTTGAATGCGGTTTGCGATAACGTTATTCTCATGATGGGGGATTTTTTTTGGTAGAGAAAAAAAAATTAGTTCAATCTTTTGTCAATAGAGGGCGCTGCACGCAACCAATCACAGGAATTATGCAAATCAGAGTCCTACAAAATGATGGGTGTATGATTTAAAGCTCATTTCTGAATTTTCCTGTGATTGATACGTATTCCTGTGATTTCATTGTGATGTTGACATTGGTGGATAAAGCACTATTGGTTAAGTTGTTTTACCTCAGTTTAATCGAACAAGTAGTACTCTAGTGCTGTGATGTGCTTGTAAACATTTGCCTGCATGGAAATAAACGTCGTTTTCTACGGAATTCTGTGATTGGTTGGGTGCAGCGCCCTCTATTAACAAAAGATTGAACTAATTTTTATATATATATGTCATAATAACAGATCTTATAAGCCTGCAGTCGTGACGAGAGTGGCAAGAGTGGTGTAAGGCAACCGGAGAGAATGATCCATTGATATTGAGTGTAATGCAGATTCCATAACAATTCTTTATTATTTCAGTAGACAAGTAATTACATCATGAGGTTGTTGAGTGTTTGGAGTTTGGAACGGCTCTGAGGGCTCCTTAGCCCAAGAGACTCGTGAAAAAATAAATAGTTTACAAAGATCTCGCTAGAGGGATTAGGATTAAGAAAAATATTATTGGACCAGGGGATTTAACACGAAATTTCATTGGTAGAAGTCGGTGGTTTTACGAAGGGGGAATGTGATCTTACATATGCGATTTGAAAGCAGGAGAGTCCTTGGGAGGTCTAAGCTAACGAGGCGGCTTGAGTTCAAAGGTGAAAGGGAGTCACGAGGTCCGTGGGAGGTCCAGTTAACGAGACGGCTTGAGTTCAAAAGTGAAAGGCAAGATATTGACCACTTAGATAGGGAGACAAAGACTGGGATAAAAGGGAACCGCTAAGGGGTGATCTGTAGTGAAAATTGTACTTAGGGGGTTATTTTTAGGTATCGTTTCATATCCCCCCCATTTAGAAGGGAAAGTCTTACCGTTCCAGAAAGGCTTTCACTAAATTATCAACAGTACAAAACATACAATATAACAAAGATACAACATGACATTTCAAAACAAATATGATACATAAACACTTGATACACAAATAATACAATATTAATTTACAAATATCAACTAGTAGATGATTAATGAAAGTAAAAAACATCTAGCATAAGGACTTCAAAATTTATCCTTACACCTTCATAAAAGCTTCCATATGTCCTCTACTTAGTGACAATTCCCAAAATATTCAAACATTTTTCATGTATTTTATCAAAATTTCCTATGCATGGTGACTGAAAAAATATACAGTATTGTAAGTTTTGGTGATGAACCATATACGACATTATAATCACATCACTAAACAATCTTATTCATTAATTTGACGCAACAAAATCTGTGAAAAGGAAAATAAAAAAAAATAACTCAGGAACTTAGATGTGCAATGGAGACGACTTCTCTGTAGCAGTACCGACATGTCAGTGATGTCTGTACCTACGAGAGCGTTACTGTAAGTAGGCTAGAAATGAGCTCCGTATATTCTAAATGAGTAACTGCTCATTGTAAGCTACTAATTCACGTCAAGCATCCTGAAACGTTGAATATGTGTGTGCCGTGTTGTATAATGAATTTTTGTTTAATCATTTGTTAACTTCAAAATCAATGTATTCTGTGATCAATATGTGTGAAATTTCGTTCATTCATCAGTATAAAATCATTATCAGTACAATCATTTCATTATCAAACAGTACAAAAATAAAAATACGTAATGAGAGACTGGAATGTTGAGGAAAAGTATTTTTCATCAGTGTCCTCGTACGATAAAAATTTAAAGAACTACCCTAAAAACTTTCTATATTATTAGGTAGAAAGATTAGGACATGTTACAAGTAATACAAAAGAGAAATAGATACTTTATATATATATATATATATATATATATATATATATATATATATATATATATATATATATATATATATATATATATATATATATATATATATATATATATATATATATATATATATATATATAGTCGGTTCATCCCATACTAACACAATAAAATAATTCAATAAACAATGACGGTTATTCAAATAAATTGCAATACATAATAAACATTATTCAATATAAAAATAAATTATTTACATTATTCGACACATTGCTAATTCTTCATTGAATACATTTCATGCATCATGTAAGTTTCATTTATATGATGTTTGTAATTACTTCACATCTAATGTTTGAATTTTAAAACCGTTTGAAACAAAAGTAAATAATTAAAGGCAAAACTTTTTCAGAGCCTTGTCAGTAGCGACAATGCACAAACAGGAAAAATAATTGGACGACGGGTTTGTATTGAATTGGAGATGGGAAGAGATAAGGAAGGCTTTCGACGGGGGTCACAACCAGTTGGGATGAAGAAAGAATGAAAAGCGAAGCTTTGGGGGGAGAAAATTCTCCCTCTTTGTCCGAAAGTCGTAAATTCCATCCGCATTATATTCTCTTTGAACGAGAACTAGGGCTACTTGGTTTTACGCGAAGATGTGAAGCGAGGGTACTCTGATTTCCCTTAAGAACTGGTATTTTCGAAACAGACACTTTGGTGTTATTAGCAACTCGAATGGGAATTTTACTTTTTCTAACTGGAAGAGGAGAAATTTGATAATCAGATGCTGGGTAAAAATGACGTAATCTAGTCGAATGCACTACTTCAGAATCCTTTTTGTGGAGAGGGTTAGGCCTATTTATTTCATAATTTACGTCAGAAAGTTTCTTCAGGATAACGTATGGTCCTGTGAAAGTTGGATTTAATTTTCGACTATTGGGATAAACAAATTCTTCATACATTACAGAGTCTCCAATGTTAAAATCACTTTTAGTAAAACGGGTGTCATATCTCTTTTTTGAAATCTCATGGAATTTCTTAGTTTTTTCTTCGGCAATTTTTCGGGCCTCTTCAATGGGCGGATACAAATTTGGTTCAACTATAGGTTCATAAGGAAGTTTTCCATACATTAAATAAGTAGGTGGGAATGTAGTAATCGAATGAGGAGTGTTGTTGTATTCTTCCGTGACTTGTTTAAGTAATTGGGTCCAAGGAGTACTATTTGTTTGAGCATTAATTTTACATTTCAACCTAGTTATGAGGGTTTGGTTGACGCGCTCAACTTTACCATTAGTTTGAGGTCTGTGTGCAGAAGTTAGTAATTGAGTGACGTTATATTTTTGCAAGAAATGCTTGAATTTGGGTGACGTGAAGGCTGCATGTCTGTCACTTAGAATTTTCTTTGGAACTTGAATTTGGAATACCTGTTTAAGACAGTTAATATAAGCATCTGATGTCACACTTTTTGAAGGGAATGTCCAAATATATCTTGTTGCATGATCTATTAAAATATGTAGGTACTTTTTTGGAGAGCCATAATAGCTTAATCCGCCAACTGTATCCACGGAAATTAATGCGAAAGGCTCATGACTTGTGGGAAGGGATTTTAACAAGCCATATTTCTTTTGCTTTTTCCTTTTATTCATTTGACAAACTTCACAGTGTCGGACATAATTTCTAACATCATTTACTATACCAGGCCAATAATATTGTGGCGATAATAAATTTAACATTGATGACACTCCTAGGTGCCCATACTCAATATGTGCTTTCTCTAACAATTTTGAACGAAGTGAAAATGGGACAACAACTTTATTCAAACCTTGTTTTCTAATTGTCCAAAGATTATCCAATTTTTTGTATTTGCGATTACAAACATTATCATTTTCTTGACTTTCTTTGAGCTCAGAATGAGTTAATAATTGTGCTCTTGGCAGCACGTGATGATTTATGGGGTTTCTAGTTAACATGTCAGCTTCTACATTAGTAGATCCCTTTTTGTATTTAATTGTAAAATTGTACATAGACAATTTCAATGACCATCTAAAAAGCCTACCGGTTGGGTGTTTAATATTTTTGAGCCAAACCAGGGCAGCATGATCGGTATAAATAGTAAAGTGATTTCCATGAAGATAGCAGTAAAATTTTTCGACGGAATCTATTATAGCCAAACATTCAAGTTCTGTTATCGCGTAATTTTTCTCGTAAGGTCGTAATTTTCTAGAGTAAAAGGAAACTGGGTGTAAGGAACCATCTGGATGTTCCTGTTTTAAAATTCCTGAAATTGCTTCTCCTGAGGCATCGGTGTATAAATGGCAGGGATAATTCGGGTTAAATAAACTTAACACGGGCTTAGAGATTAAGATATCTTTGAGTTTCTTAAATGAGGCCTGACATTCTTCTGACCATTGATATTTTACATCTTTTTTAAGAAGGTTATTCAAAGGGGCTCGAATTTTCGCATAATCTGGAATGAATTTGTTATAGACATTAACACTTCCAAGAAATCTTTGCAACTCTTTGGTGTTTCTGGGTGGTTGAAGTTTTTTGATAGTTTCAACGTTAATATTACTTGGTTTGTAAGTACTGTTCTCAATTTCATATCCCAAGAAATTTATTTTCGTTTTTGCAAAGTTGCATTTTGAAAGTTTGAGTTTCACGTTCTCTTTCTCACATATCTCAAAGATGATTTTTAAATGTTTCAGGTGTTCTTCATAATTTTGAGAAAATACAATTATGTCATCAAAATAATTTAGGGCAAATTTAATTTGATGCTTATTTAGAATTTGCCTTATAGCACGTTGAAATATTGCAGGGGCGTTTTTCCATCCAAAAGGTAATCTTTTCCATTCGTACAAACCAAAATTTGAGGTAAATGCAAGTTTTTCTGTGTCTTGATCCTTAATTTTGATGTGCCAGTATCCAGAGGCTAAATCTAGTGTTGAAAACATTTTTGCATGGGACAATTGATCCAATACAGCATCGATACGAGGAATGGGTTCGGAATCTGTTTTAGTAATTTCATTTAGTTTTCGATAATCGATGCATAAACGAGTTTTGGAGTTTTCATCTCGTTTGTAAGCTAATGTTACAGGAGCAGCATAAGGGCTGTAAGAAGGTTTGATAATATCTGCCTTTAAAAGTTCGTCAATTTGTTTTTTGATTTCTGCATTATCCTTAGGCGAGGCTCTATATGGGCGACAAGCAATTGGCAGTTCCGAGTTTAGAATAACTCGTTGAGGTTCTAAATTAATTGAGCCTACATCATATTTATTGTTGGCAAAAACCTTTTTGTATTTATTAATTAGAGCAGTTAATTTGCCACCAGAGTTAATACCATAATTGATATTATTCACATTATTTAAATTAACACTAGAAATAGTACAGTCCTTAATGTTATTACTATCAGTACAATTCCCAATACTATCATTCTTATCAAAAGAGTACATATTTTCACATTTCATATTTTCAATTTTTGAACATTGTTCATCATAAGTATTCTTACTAGTAGTATTCTCACATGATCCAAGATTATTATGTTGAACACTATTAGAATATTGTGAATAACCTTGATTGTAAAAATGATGGGAAATTTGTGCACAACTTATAGGAGCATTTGAAGTTACATTATGATTGAATTGAAATATTTGTCTGCTTTTGCAATTGATCTTCAAATTAAATAGATTCACAGTTTCTAAATTTAGCAATGCATAATTTAAAGCAGAGTTGATGGCCAAAAATTCAAGTTGTTTTGTAATGCAACCAATTGTAATACTGATCAAAACAATTTCACTTACCCGAATAGCACCAACTGCTTGTTGAATTTGTATCTTAGGGTTCACTGTTATTGTCTCATATTTCAAATGTCTGAGTAAATGTTCAGGAATGATATTTGCACTCGTGCCTGTGTCCAACAATCCAATGAATGTTTTGTGACCACAAAAAATAGTCACTTTTAGGAATGGTCATTCCAAATCAGGAGTTTGTCCATATTGAGTAGCTGGTTGATACGCGAGCTGAGGTAGTGGAGGAAGACTTCGCTGAGGGAAAGTTCTCCAAGGGGGATTCCGGTCCTGTAAACGTCGGTCACGGTAGTTGAAGGGCTCTCTGTGCACGGGAGGCATCCAAAATCTCGGCCGCATCGGAAATCTTTGCCGGGGTCGAAATTCTGGACGGGGAATTGCTGCGGGAACGGGTACTCGGTCCATTCTGCTATTTCCTTGTTGATTGTCATCAGGTAATTGACTGCATAACGTGCGGGCAACTCTTAACCATTCCGTAATGGTTGATGGTTCTTTTACGATGATGAGCTCCTTAATATTCCGAGGCAAACCATTTGTTAGTCCTTGGAGTAGTATTTGGTCAGAAAGGTGTAATCGTTGACCAATGTCAAATTTCTTTTTGAAGTACTCATCAATGTCTCCAGGTTTGTCGCACGTTGTAGAGATGAAGGTATCAAAAGATATCAGAGAGGTCCTTGAAAAATAGTTGATAAGTCCTTGACGTAAATTAGCCCATTCGGTTTCGACGATACAATGATTTAAATAATAGTTCAACGCTTCGCCTTTTAAGCATTGTGAGATTAGTTCGATTCTTGAGGTTGCATAGTTGGTTGTTTTTAACTCAAAATACTTGATCCACGCTTCAACGTCGAAATTTTCTTTGGGATCAAATGCTATTATTTTTGAAAGTATTCTTTCCGAAAACTCTTCAGAAACTGGGTAGCTGGCAGTAGAATCATCTCTATTAGACATCATTTTGGTGTAGTGATGAGAGTCCGTTCAATTTCTTAAAACTTCCAAAATGAGACTTCACGGTGAGGTTCCCAAACCACAAGTTGCTATCCTGTCGACTTAAAAATCTGTCATAATAACAGATCTTATAAGCCTGCAGTCGTGACGAGAGTGGCAAGAGTGGTGTAAGGCAACCGGAGAGAATGATCCATTGATATTGAGTGTAATGCAGATTCCATAACAATTCTTTATTATTTCAGTAGACAAGTAATTACATCATGAGGTTGTTGAGTGTTTGGAGTTTGGAACGGCTCTGAGGGCTCCTTAGCCCAAGAGACTCGTGAAAAAATAAATAGTTTACAAAGATCTCGCTAGAGGGATTAGGATTAAGAAAAATATTATTGGACCAGGGGATTTAACACGAAATTTCATTGGTAGAAGTCGGTGGTTTTACGAAGGGGGAATGTGATCTTACATATGCGATTTGAAAGCAGGAGAGTCCTTGGGAGGTCTAAGCTAACGAGGCGGCTTGAGTTCAAAGGTGAAAGGGAGTCACGAGGTCCGTGGGAAGTCCAGTTAACGAGACGGCTTGAGTTCAAAAGTGAAAGGCAAGATATTGACCACTTAGATAGGGAGACAAAGACTGGGATAAAAGGGAACCGCTAAGGGGTGATCTGTAGTGAAAATTGTACTTAGGGGGTTATTTTTAGGTATCGTTTCATATATATATATATATATATAAAATACTGAAAAAAAGCTAATTTGAGAAATGAATTTGATGAAAAATGTTGGGGAAGTGGCACTTCTCTTTCTTCCCCGGAAAAATCGCCACTGGTATGAGTATGTCTTTCATCGAACGTTTTGAACAGTATTTCCTTATCCCTCTGCATACCTCGAGGCAGAATATCGATCCCAGTATTCATTTCGAATGATTGACTTTCGTCCATGAACCAGTCCTTTTGTCATCTACCCTTCTGAACTCCAAGACATTGTGTACACCCTTCTTCCATGTAAGCAACCCTGCCTTTTGTTATCTACCCTCCTCCATTCCAAGGCATTGTATGTACCTCTCCTGCATTCCAAGGGATTGAACCGTTACCACCGAGATAAGAAGGCCTGACCGCAGCCATCATGGCGTCTCCCTAGTAGTCATACGTGCGATACGAACGACCACCGCCGTATTGGAATATTCAAAGCCTAATACAGTGAAATCTGTCTACAACGATACATAATATATTCTATATACGTCGAGACCACAGGAAAATATTGTTATACGTTATTGCAAATTATTATAGCAGTTTGTAAATATGGTTTTTCCCTAGTCAAAACTACGATAATCTCAGAATGAAACTTCCACACCCTCGCGTCTTTCTTCCTTATTTACTAACGATAACAAAGAGTGTGCGTAAATAGTAAAAGCAATAACTTATTAAAAAACCGGCCAAAATTATATCGTAAATTCAGTTAAAAAATAGCGAAAAACTCGCTTATGACTTTTATTAACTAAAATACACACGTCAATCAAGCTTAATACCGTCCAATATCATAGTTTCTCAAATGCGACCATAAATCAAAAAGAAAAGAAAACCCTTTCTCATAGTCTAAAGAAATCTAATTAATGTTTTCTTCATCATTAAATCTGTAAAAATGGGAAATCAAAGCAATTGAACTGTAAAAGCAATTGAAGCGATTATCATAGTTGGGTGAAGAATTTTTCCTTGATATTTCATTTATAAAATTCAAACAATTTTCAATAACTTCCAAATTTTACTAACGTGACAGGGTGTTTTGATTTGATTGTTATCTACAGAAATTTCTTGGCCATATAAATGTTTCCATTTTCAGATTTGAATGTATTACAACAGTGTAATTTGTTGCAAGTCCTGGATTAAAACAAATTTTGAAAAAAGTAACTTTTGACTCCTCAATTAGTTTAAACCAATTTTGTTTATGGGGTAATGAATCCAAAATTTCTAGTAGCCTATTAAAACTTTGAAAAGAAATAGATTCATGATGAGCAATGAACTCAGATTTGCTTTCGTTGATAGCTCTCAATAAATTGGATTCCTCAGTTTCACGAATTTTATCTTCCCTGCTTTTACGAACGGTGGGACAAGTTTTCGAGAGATATTTAGGGCAATTCGGAAATATACTTGGTATAGCACCAACTTTTAAACGGAGACGTTTCATGGAAAAGGTAGAACACTCAGCAGTTTTTTTGTTGAATTTCGATACATTCCGGACGATATCATCGTTTTGAAAATGAAGTTCGCAGACTTTGCTGCGTTTTGATGGTGTAAAGTCGGCTCGTGGAATCGCCCTGAGCCATCTTTTTCTAATATTTTTATCCTCTGGAAAGGAGAAAACCGCCACTTTTGGTGCATCACCATATCCATAATTTCCAGAGCAAGTAGGTACACAGCATCTAAAGGGCATTTTGGATGGCCTCGTGGTTAAGCCTAAATAAATCGGTCTGGACACACGTTAAACGTGTTGTTTGACGAAAGCCTTTAACACCTTGACACTGTAATGTTCCACAAATGTTCTATAACAATATTTAACTGCAGCTGCACTTGCTTTCCGGTAAAATAGTATAAAAACCCTAATTTCTTAAGCTACATTAAAGGTAATCCATAAGTAGACGGCCATGCGGCGATGTTTGTTATGACTACTAGTAAGCGAGTCACGTGATCGAAACGTCACAGCGGTCTGGCCTTGTTATCTCGGTGGTAACGATTGAACCCTACATGTGTTTCGAGATAGAACGTGTAATCGTATCGCATTCTCATACTATCCTGTGTGCGTATTCAGCGTTTTTTCATTTTCCAGAGCCTCTTATACTTAACCTGCGTGTATGTGAGAGAGACGCCTTCTCATTTTCTCATGTCACTGCAAGCCATTATACCTCCCCGTGTGGGGGCGGGTAGTAGAATAACCCCACCGCAGCCCAGCGTGTCGTAGAAGGCGACTAACGGTGTACCTCCCTGTCAGAATCGGGGTTCGGTTGGGTCGCGTACTAGTGATCTCCCTACTCGGGGTCAACCCTTCGGGGAACCTCGGGCGGAAGGCGTTCCGATGTGTGTGGCCCGCTGGATTCTGTTGTCGCAGTCCACTTGTGTGTTCTACGCATGACTTGGAGGGCATAACAAAGGGAGCGTCCCACTCTTCCTCTCATCATGACACGTTTATGGTTTATTCGTTTGCTCTGTAACATTCGAATTTGCTACGGTCTATCTTGGCGGCGGTAGTTGCCCAGAACATCGGGTTGAGCGGGCCAAGAAGGCGACCTGAGATTGCCTCAAGGGCTCCATTCCCTGTTGGCGGGTTTGGACGAACCTGGATTTTTACGTGGGCGGCCGAACAAACCACTCGCCACCTGCTCTTAAGAAGCGG
This sequence comes from Meta bourneti, assembly GCA_933210815.1. Taxonomy (NCBI): domain Eukaryota; kingdom Metazoa; phylum Arthropoda; class Arachnida; order Araneae; family Tetragnathidae; genus Meta; species Meta bourneti. The sequence goes on from OW119926.1 coordinate 91,169,301, forward strand.
GATATGAGGGGGTCGCCTGCGGCGATGAAGCCCTTATACCATTTATAATGGATACACAGAGATAGGTGATAGTATCCATTTATAATGGATACTCACCGATAAGTGTAGATCCTTTCCCAGGAAAGGCTCTACACCTATCGGTGAGCTGGGAGGAAGTGGGTCCGGAATGGATACACACGTTTGTAGACTTTGTAATAAGGAATACAGCTCCAAGTTCAATTTGGAATGTCATATTTCTTTCGTGCATGATAATAAGGACTCTTTCATTTGCACCTTTTGTGAGCAAAACTTCAATAGAAAATCAGCCCTTCAGCGACACGTAGCCAGTGTACACGAAAACACTGAATTCCGTTGCGATGTGTTCAACAAGACATTTTCAAGACTTAACGCACTTACGTGTCATAAGAGACTGCACCAACAACCGAAGAAAAGAAAAGCGTGCGATATGAATTCCGATAGAAGTAAGCAATTCAAGTGTGATGGAAGCCAGCAAAGTGGTAACTTAACAGAATCTAGACCATCAACATCGACTGAGCATGGAAATACTTCGGAAAGCAACAGCACCTCTTCGCGGACTGTGGAAAGACAAAAAAAAAAAGAAAATGCATTTCAAAATAAACTCTCAACGTGGACTCTTAACAACCCAGAAGGATTAATCGACATTTCCGAATTCATGGGAAGTAAGAAAAAAGAAGCTTCGGCGGATCTATTGCATGAAATCCTGGACCCAGCATGGACTAAAGGTAAATTTTCATCTCAATTCCATGTATGAAAGACACGCAGAAGAAGGGGTAATTCTTAAGAAGTGTTCTTTCAAAACAAAAAATGCAATCATTTTGTCCGCAAATGAAATTAGTAGTGTATATGAGAGTGCTACAGATAAAATTATTAAAGAAAGTGAGGAATTTCAAATTAAAGATTCTGGATGGTCCCTAAATCAATAGATGACTTAGAAATCAGAATAAATAACTATTCTCCTTTACGAGGTACCAGTTCCATAGTTACCGAATTCTATAAAATTAAAAAAAAGCTATCGTAAATGTAAAATATTCCGATAATGAATGCTTCCGTGGGGCAATCCTATTAGCGTTGTTTCCTGCGAAACAAAATCCCTCCCGAATTTCAAAAGAATAATGTAAATTTTACTAGAATAAATTTCCCCACAAAACCAGAGGAAGGAAAGATCTTTGAAAAAAAAACACAATAACAATATCTCTTTAAACATTTATTCTTTCACAGACGATGTGATAATTTTCTTTTGGTAATTACTCCTGAATTGAAAGATCGCCACGTACATTTACTTTTGATCAAAGAAAAGGAAATCTTCCATTATTGCGCAATCACTAACCTTTGAAGTTTAATTTCGAACCAACTTACGTAAGGAAAAGAGAAAACATTTCATTTGTAGACATTGCTTGTGTTTTTTCAGCTCGGTTGAGGATTTGAAAAGTTATGAGGAACATTGTAAGCTTCACGAACCATGCAAAATCGAAATGCCAACTGATGACAAGAAGTTGATATTTTTCAAGAATGCTAAACACTCGGTTTAAATACCTGTCGTAATTTATGCGGATTTTGAATCGATTACTGAAAAAGTTTCAACCTGTGCTCCTTCCGAAGTCTTCCTACCGTAAAGCGTATCACAAACACAAGGCCGTTAACTTTTGCTACTATGTGGTCGATAGCAATGGTTACCGTAAGCCCCAGTTGTATAAAAGGTGAAAATGCTTCTATTAAGTTTGTTGAGAATCTCCAAAGGGAGGCATTAGAAATCGAGACTAAGTATGCGAATCCAGTTCCAATGATACCTATGAGAGAGATGCGGCAGCAAAAACACGAAGTAGCTGGAACTTGCTTCATGTGCCAAAGGCCTTTTACCGTGGGAGGATAAATGAAAGTTAAAGATCACGATATGGGATATTACAGAGGAGCTGCTCACTCATTCAATTTAAATTTCAAAGTTCCCGATTTCGTGCCCTTAATGTTTCATAATCTTTCCGGGTATGACTCACCTATTCATCCGAGAATTGGCGCACGACTCGAAATATATTTCTGTCATTCCAAATATGGAAGAGAAATATATTTCAATTAGAAAAAGAGTTGGAAAACACATCCATTTACGCTTCATCGACACGATGCAATTTATATCCGAGCAGTCTCGAGACGCTAGCAAACAACTTAAGAAAAGAAGACTTTCATGACACATGGGGGGAAGCATTTTTCTTCGAGCTGCTGGAACCTCTTAATACGCAAAGGCGTATATCCTTACGATTAACTGGATACCCTTCAAAAATTTCATGAATCCCAACTTCCATGCAAAGAGAACTTTGATAATATTTTGATTGGAACTTGTATCTCAGATGAAGATTATCCACATGCGAAAAATGTGTGGGACGGGTTTCAACATAAAGATTATCGACGAATATTCCGATTTGTATGTGAAAACTGACATTCTATTACTGTGACATTTTTGAAAATTTTAGATCTCTTTGTAGGAAGTCATACAAGTTGGACCCAGCTTGGTACTATACTGCGACAGGATTATCCTGGGATGCCATGCTGAAAAGCACTGGGATAAGTATTGAGCTACTCACGGATTATGACATGGTTAATGTTTGTGGAGCAAGGAGGACTTTCTCATTTTCCTTCATGCCAAAGCAAACAACAGGTACATGAAACATCATAATGAATCAAAATCTCCGAGTTACGTTCTGTACTTGGAGGCTAATAAACTGTATGGTTGGGCAATGTCCCAAAAATTGCCACTGAAACATTTCGAGTGGTGTCAGGTAGATGACATTAATTCCATACGAAATGGTACAGTTTTTGGTTATATCATTGAAGTGGATTTGGAAGACCCCGAAGAACTTCATGATCACCACAGTGATTTTCCTTTAGCAGCCGTAAACGGAGTTCCACCGGGTCATAAAGAAAACAGCCTTCTTTTAACTCTAAATAAAAAGAGAGGTATGTCCTTCACTATAAATTATTATTTCACTATTTAGAATTAGGATTAAAATTTAAAAAAAATGCATAGAGCTATAAGGTTCGAAGAAACCGAATGGTTAAAGAGTTATATAGTGCTTAACACAAACATGAGGGCTAGTGCCCATAATCCTTTTAAAAAAGATTTTTTAAAGTTAATGAATAATTCAATTTTTGGCAAAACAATCGAAAACATACGTCGCAGAGTCGATATCCGTTTGTGTTCTGATGTTAAATCCATAGAAAAATTAATTGCAAAACCAAATTTTGGACATAGGACAATTTGGTCTGAAAATTTAGTCGCTGTACATATGCAAAGAACTAAATTGGTGTTTAACAAACTTATTTGCATTGGAATGTCGATACTCGACATATCCAAAACACTTACGACAGACTCTCACTATAATGTCATGAAAAGAGAATATGTTGGTAAGGTAAAGTTGTTATATAAAAATTCTGATTCCTTCACTTTTCATGTATTCACTGATGATTTCTTTGAAGACATGAAGAAATATTTAGATCAGTATGAAACTTCGGAATATCCTGATAACAACGCATACGGCATTCCAGAATTAAATAAAAAAAATTGTGGGTAAGATGAAAATAATGGACAAATTATGATCGATTTCATAGGATTAAGATCTAAAATGTATACTTACAAAGTTGAAGGCAAAGATTCAGTTTAGAAGCTTAAGGGAATTAAAAAGCAAACAGTTGAAAAAGATATTCGCTTCGAAAATTATTTGAATTGTCTCCAACACAAACTATGTATGTGACCATGAATTTTATAAAATCAGAGCAACACATATTGTATTCTTTTACACAAAACAAGCTTGCTCTCTCCTCCTCTGATTCCAAACGATACTTTCTCGATGATGGTATTCATACGCTACCTTGGGGTCATTATTCTATTCTGTAATTAAAAAAAAAGATGAGTTTGAACATGTACTCTAACTATGAATTTGCCCAACCAAATATATTTTTCCTCTTTAAAACTGAGTTTCTTATTTTGAAATGCTTTTTCTCCCCTTGTTATATTTATGTGCTATCAATTTTTTGCTGTTTGATGTAAATAATCATTTGCTGCATTCAAAAATTTTGATAATTTTTCACCATTATTTTAAAAATTTAGATATCTATATTTCAACGATCATTGGTCAAAGTTTAAAAAAACCCGAGGATTTTTTTAAAAAAATCTTTGTTTATATATTACATATACATTCTAAAATATGCTATAGTAGTTTAAGGAAGCATAGTTTGTGTAGTTCATTTAGGACTCTCATGGTTTATTCATCTCAGTTAACTGAAGTGTACGTCATAGAGATATGGTTAAAGATACGTAAGTTAGTTCCCTGTTATGAAGACCTAAGCTTACAGGGAACTTTGGTGGAATAAATGGCTTGTACCAAGCAATGAAAGGGAAAGTTCTAAAAAAGACTATTAAAGAATGGTTAGAGGATCAGAATGCTTACACTCTACATAAAAGCATTCGTCGCAACTTTCTTCGAAATAGAGTTATTGTTGGGGGAATCGATTTTCAATGGCAAACGGATTAAGTAGACATGTTAAGTGTTGTAAAATACAACGATGGTTATAGATACCTGTTAACGTTTATAGATATCTTTTCTAAACATGCATGGGTCTAACCTTTACCTTTACCATGGTACCTTTGAAACGGAAAATGGATCTAACACTGTAAATGCATTTAAGTCAATTTTCAAGGAAAGAAAACCGAAAAATTACAAACAGATCAAGAAACTGAATTTACAAATAAATAATTTCAATCTTATTTAAAATTTGTCCAAGTAAAGTTTTTCACGACAAATAATGAAACCAAAGCTAGTGTTGTTGAATGATTCAATCATACTTTAAAACGAAATTGTGGAAATACTTTGCCAATAAAAAACACCTATCGATTTATAGATGTCTTAGACAAACTCGTACACAGTTATAATCATACACTCCATCGTAGTATGAAAAAAGAACCTATTAATGTAACAGTTGAAAATCAAAAACAAGTGTGGAATACCTTATATGGAGATGTAAATAAAATTAATGTTAAGGAGATTTCATTCAAATTTCAGGTCGGAGACTTCGTTAGGGTTGCAAAGACTAAATTAACATTTGAGAAAGAGTATGAAAATAATTGGTCCGAGGCAATATTTACTATTCAACGTTGTATACCTAGAAAGCTACCAGTATATAAAATAAAGGATTTAATAGGAGAAATAATCACTGGTACATTTTACTCAGAACTGCAGAAAGTTAAAAAATCGCATTCTTTTCATGTGGAGGAAATTTTAAAGAGAGTAGTTAAGAAACGCTTGTAATACTTGGTCAAGTTTAGAGGTTATCCTCGCAAATTTAACGCCTGGATTCATTCCAGACTTATTTTCGATAAATTGAGTCTGCTCATTAAATTTGTTTCGCTCCCATAACCCACAATGAGTTTCTACGTCACACTTCCCAGTGACAACTCTATCGAGTTTTATCCTGGCAACACAATCTCACTTCTACACGAAACTCCCCAAACGTCTAGAACTCTCAGGTGAATGGGAAGTTGGATTAATTGAAATAATTTATCCCAGAATGTGTGGAATAACATCATTGATGGTGAAAATTCTTTCGAATATGATTTAGGAAACGGAGTAAAAATTAATGGAAAAATAACGTGTGGTTTTTATGATTCTCCGAATGGCATTTTAAATACATTTCCAAAGCACATAAAAATTCAAATGAAATGTAACAAACACACTAAAAAGGTGGTGGTGCAGCTTACTAGAGGAGCAAAGCTGTGATTATCCAAGGTTTATCAAGATTTATGATTATCCAAAGCTGAAAATGTTTTGAACCTAATAAAGTGATGGGAGAAAATTTTATTCCAGAAATGGAAACCCAGATAGAGTAATCACAGAGTCATTTGTTTCGGATCCTAATGTTGATTTACATTTGCTGTACGTTTACACCGACATCATTCAGCCTGAATTTGTTGGTGGGATCTTAGCTCCTCTTTTACGAACTCTGACAGTGAAGGGAAGAGATGGTGATATGATTCAGGAACAATTTGAGAGACCTCATTATTTACCAGTTTCCAGAAATTTTTTTGACTCGATTGAAATCGTTATGAGGACGCACACTGGTCGTTACGTCTCATTTGAACGCGGGAAACTGATAGTGAAACTACATTTTCGCTCGAGACATTTGTAATCTCTAGATAAAAATGTATCAACCTTATCGTTGTTGCACTAAAACATTTGAAGACTATTATACTCAGAAAGCAGGTAATGACTTGTCATATTACAAAGGCATCTCTGCAGAAAGGAAGTGGGTTGGGGGAAGTTTTCGAAGCATGTTTAGGATGGTTTTTCCTTTATTTAAATCGGGTGCGAAAGCACTAGGAAAGCAAGCACTTCGATCTGGCTTGAATATTGCAAATGATTACTTGCAAGGTAAAGACGTAAAGTCAGCTATCAAAGATCTAGCTACAGAAGCAACGAAAATTTTAACCGATAAAGTATCCAATCGAGTAAATTCAATGGTTGGAGGAAATAAAAGGAAACGCACAAAGAAACGCATCATTCGAAAGAAGTATCGCAAGCTGTTAGCACCTGACATATTCTCATAATCTTTAGCATGGCCTTAATACGAAATGATTCCCTACCCTCTGTGAAATCTGAACTGGACTTATTTCTTATGCCACCGACTCAAACAGCTATTGAAAAAGGCAGTGGTCTGAATGTTATTGCTAATATTCGTGATGATATCGAGTTTAACATATTTGGTAGTGGTGCGGAATAAATAGATTTATCATCAACACAACTATATAAAAGTTAAAGTTTTAAAGGACAATGCAGTTTTACCAGAAAATGAAAATTTGCTCCATTGTAACTTATTCCTTCACTCGTTATTTTCCCAAGTCGATGTGAGTTTGAATGAGCATCTAATTTCATCATCCGTAATACTTACCCTTACCGAAGCCGAAACTAACTCAACTCGGTTCACCTACACTTCCGGTACAACTCAACTCCACCTCCGGTATGACATCACTTCCGTTGTGACTTCACTTCTGGTACAACTCAACTCGACTCTTCCACCTTCTCCACCACTGTTTTAGAACCCGCATTTTCCTACTAACGTCTTTAAAATAAAGCTAAAATTAAACATTCCATTTTAAAGCTTAACTTTAAAGTTATATTTTTAATGTCTTCAACATGAAATGTGTAAGATCAGTTTCAATTTTCATTCGTTTTCACATCCTCGTGTTAAATTGAACTCGATTTGACTTGAAAATGACTTAAATTGATTTCGATATGACTTAGCCTGATTTCCTGAACTTAATTTACTGTGAGCTTATTTTTCATAGAATTTATAATTTAATCTTACAGTTAGTGTTATTACCATTTTTATGGAAATTTTTATATATGTACGTGTAGACGGAAATTCTTTTTCAATCACCTGGTATTCGATGTATACTGTTCTTTGGTCATTTATTGATTTATTTAGTTCTAACGTAATTTTTTTTCGTTTTGTCGAGGGTTTTGAACAAATTTTAGTTGAAATATCCCCAGTCATTATTCCACCCGCTGTTCCATTTGTGATACACCCTGAAAGAGAGTAGGTTGGAGGGTTAATTTTCGTTTCGGATAGTCGGAACTCGGGGAAAATTGTGTTTAAAAATCTAAAAAACTAATTATCGTTATATATGTGTTCCTTATACGGATACATTAAAATGTTGAGATAGATATTTTAAAAATATATACACATGTATTTGAAAGAAAATTAAATAAAAAGTAGCTATAAATCGAAGGGAAACACGACCAAACCTACGAAAATAGCATAACAGAAAAAGAGACGTTATCATCAGTGCCGGATTTTGTTTGCATGTTATCTTTTTTTATAGTACTTCGTAGACATTGCCCATATAAACAGAAATTACGTTTCCAATTTCCTGATTCTAGAAATATAGTCTTTTGGAGGATATATTTCTATTTTTAGAATCATAATAATACACCAGAATTCAACGTATATTATATCCTACGATCCTTTTTAGATTGTCACTTCTGATCAGTAAGTCGATTATATTGCCTTTATTTATGTCCAAAGAAGTAAGTTCAAAAATACCCTTTATTCACGGGAAATTAGGGAACTAATGTTTTGCAAATCGAAAGAATACTAATAAATTTTTTTTGCCATTTTCAATAATCGTTAGATAATTTTAGGCCCTCTATTGGTCAATTTTATACTTTCTAAATTAACAAAATCCGGATCCCAGAGAGCACAGAAAACAATTTTAGGCTTCCCTGTTGGAAAAGAAAGATTTTCATCATACTTTTAATGGCTGTAAAATTAAAACAGTTGATTAGGGGCGACCAAATATCTTAATAAAGTGACATTCCTTTTAAAAACAAGGCAATACTTCCGTTTACGCTCAGTATAAAAGGGATATCTGTAAAAAGATTAGTTGCGACTGTTGACAAATAATAATTATTTTAAAGAAAATAAAGTTTTTGTTATCGATCTGCCGTAAAATGTTACGCAGATTTGGAAATCCTTGAAATTTTGACTCTAATTTTAGCCATTCGATTAGGGAAATAAAAAACACAATTTGATGCATAACGGAAACTAACCTGGAAAAACGCCCAAGCGGTGTACACATGGTAACGCTCGAAAATCGCTTATCAAACGCGCGTTGGAATCACCATGTGAACTTATGAAACGCGCATTAGAAATCTCCATGTGAACAGGGCCTTCGTGTTAAGAATTCTTCGATTAGCTTACGTCGATCAGATGGTAAATAATTATTCGCCCCGCTTGGAAGTATTATTTTAGAGCCACGGCCCTGTTAATGTATAGTATTACCACCTTATGATTTTTGTCCTTCTATGTTGCCTTCATTGTCACACGCAGGTAATTTGACTTCGAATGAATGCTTAAATGAATTTCTAATCAGTATAAATGTCCCTAATCTTACCCGATTTAGATGCCAGAGCCTGCTGTTCCAATAATACCCCAATAAGGATAAAAAGCTACCCAATTACAATAAATAATGATTGGCGAAATGAATAAATTAACTTATGATGAAAGTGTTAATATTGAATAAATGTACTGTAAGGCCAGTGTCTATTTTGTAAGCTTTTGATAACATTTGATGAGTAATTTTTATTAATTTTATTTCTAATGCACATACAAAAATACTTTACAATGTTTAATTCTTTCATAATGTATTTATTAACAGGTGGGCATTGACACTTTCTCTTACTTTCATTACCTTAAACTTATTAGGAACTGATAAATATTTCATCTTTCTCAGTGTTGCTTGGAAGGCCTTTGAGTACTACTTTGATAGGGCGTTTATAGTAAGGGGCAATTAAGTAATCTTGTAACACTTTAAGTTCTCCCACAGTGTTAAGATGTTAACACTGTCTCATAATAGATGGCGACACGAGTCTTTCCGTGTGGGAAACCTCGGTTGTTCATATCACGTGTCCATCCGCAAGTGACGCACGCTAGAACATTCGGCACTCAGCCTCCGTTCGAGTCGGATGATACTTTTGAGCGATGTGACAAATTTGTATTCAAGAAATCTTGTCTTAAAACTTTTTGTGTCTGTTTATGTCTTTGTGTTCAATAAAATGTTATGTTGATTTTAAACTTAAGAATTCTTCCCATCCTAATATGCCGCATTGCTACAACCTTCAATTTTGTTTTCTTTGATATATTTTTTAGATACATTTGAAGGCTATTCTGGGGTTTTGTGAATATTTCAATGAACTAGTTTGCTCTCTATGTTATTTTCGAATTTCGAGCGAAAATCTTTCAGGATTGTGGGGAAGTAGGTGGGTGCTTTTTTTATATCGTGATTGATTCAATGATTTAGGGAATTAGATTGGGGTTTTATTAGAGATTGAATTGCGGCAGAAGTTGGGGAGTGTGAAGTTAGGGCTTTGATTAGCTATCGTATTTTCATTTTACATGGGATGTTCTAGATGTAATGTCCCAAATGAAATGTTCTAGATTTATCACACAGACGAGTAGCAATAGAAAAAGTACCAAATGAGTAGCAATAGAAAGACATATGAACGAGTAACGCAGTTAAACAATAAATTAAAATACATTTAGCAGATTATTAGAATACTAGAAGCATCTTGCATGTGCACAAACAAATAAAATATAAACCATAACAGTTTTGCTCTGAGCATTTTCCTAGGGAATTAACTCTGAAGCCACACGATTTTAAAGGGAAAAAAACCCAAGTTACACGGAATTGTTTATTCACTTATTCAGCTTCAAAATTAGTATAAAACATCAAAGAACATGTTTTTTTTATTTTAAAACGATTTATTCACTCATAATAAATTTTTACGAAAAAGAACATTTACCGTTATGAAAGACAAAAATTCATTGCACCACACAATTCGACAACCTTAATCACAACAGTGTCAACAACTTACTAATTTTTACGTGTAAACATGTGTAAAATTTTGTTTTCAGTTATTTATACATTTAGCGTTACTTCATAGCATTGTCAACTCAATGAAAAACTTTAAATAAAATATTAAACTGCATGACTATGAGTAATTTGAACTTTTTGAGGTGGGTTAAAAAATATCCCACCTTGCATAAAAAGCTAAGCAATAGGTGGAAGTTTTTAACCCACATAACCCCAAACGGTTAAACTGGTAACTCTGTCCTTTTTTGGGGTGGGGAATTCCTCGATCTTTCACAATTAGGTTTTAGGCATAGACCAATAATCAAAATAATTTCTGATTGCTGGTTGAGTTGCTCCATTTCTTTTTCATACGTATTCCACATAGAATGCTCCACTGGCTGTTTTCTTTAGTAATTTTAGATCTCTTTCGGTCCTGGAGGGTTTCTTGTGCTTGAATCGACTATGTGTGTGCTCATCGGTTTTGGCAAACATCCAACATCTTTTCTCTGCTTATAGGTCTTGAATGTGTTGGACAATATATAACGTTTCTGGAGTGGAAATTTGTTTAGTGGCTGAAGACATGCTCATTATGATTGCCTCTTCTGGATAGAGATTGATAGTCTAGAGAAAAAAGGATTCTTCATGAAACTGCGATGCCTGCAAGTATTAACAGTTAGAAATTGACGTTAACGGTTAATTTAAACAGCTACCGTTTTAATTGTTAGTGATTTAAAAATTTATAACCAAATTTTTAGTAAATAATAACATTCTTTATTTAAATTAATTCATTTTCTATTCTTTTACTTATTTCAAAAGTTGATCTTTAACATATATGGATAATGTTAATATTTTCGATAACGGTTGCAAACTTTTCATTTGCTATAGCACTGTTATTTTACCAGCTATCACTACAGCACCAAATTTCTAATTTGAATGAAAGAAAAACCAAAAACATTTTGCGTGCTGTTGTTTCTTGCTCTGTGTGATTAGGGCTAATATTAAACCACCACAAAAGTCTGAAGACTAAACTAGATTATGAACCTCTGCGAATATCCATGACTGAATTGGTTTTCAAATTTAGACCCTGAATCAATAACGATTGGATTTTGTCCCTGCTGAATTCTAAGGCTCTGTCTACAGAGAAAGTGAATTTTCCATGGAGCTCCTGGGCCGAAGGTCCTCTGTCTCCAGATAGCAAAGTCCTTGTGTTCCGAATATGTTTAGGTTATCAGAAACTTGAAACGGTGTAGCAAAGTCTTGGGTGTCAGGTTATCAAGGAGGTTGTAGTTGCAATTGATGCGGTAGGAGAAGGCTTTACAATGATCGGTAGGCAAGCCCATCACTCGAGTGAGTTCTCAAAAAATACCAGAGTTCAGAATACCTCTGGCTACTGCGGTTAATAGTAGTATTAACATTATGAATCAATTAGATGGCTTGGAAGACTATGGTTTTCCAGGGCCTATGTCACAGACATATATTTAGCCCCAATAAGTTTCGTATGAAGAGTTTTTTTGCATACACAACGCCCTGATACACTCAAGTTTGTATGAAGTCCTTTACATCGTCTTCATAACCGTCTTTCAGTTTACTAATTTCATAGAGCAGAAATCAAACAATGAAACAAAATCCCACAAATGAGAGCTCTTTATTCCTTCCTCGAGATGGCTCACATTTCGTTCCTGCGATCGACTCAATTCTTCAGGGCTAACACGAGGCTTTGTGTCTACACTGACTGACGGTACACATGACAAACTACACTGCTGGCCACCCAAATTGCAACACCAAGAAAGACAAGAGATATCACAACAAAATTTATTTTGTAGATAACATGTTGACCAAGTATCAAATGATTAAATTTATAGACTTCTGTGAAGTGTGGTTCCTGCCAAAATCAGTAGCCAGAGTAGCCGCCATTGTTGGAGATCACCGCTGCCACACGCCTCGGCATTGATTCAAAGAGACTTTGGATGTGTTCTTGGGGTACAGCAGACCAAGCAGCTTCCACACGTTGCCAAAGTTGATCCGGTGTGGCAGCTGGGGATGTATTCTGGGTCAATCGTTGAGCAACCATGGACCACATGTTTTCTATCGGCGAAAGATCCGGAGAGCGAGCTGGCCAGGGAAGCAATTCAATCTGGCGATTGACGAAGAACCCTTGGACAATGCGTGCCACGTGTGGTCGCGCATTATCCTGTTGAAATATGGCTGTGGGCAAGCCCTGAAGGTAAGGAAGGACAACTGGCTCCAACACCTCGGAGATGTAGCGCTGGCTGTTTAAAGTACCGGCAATGCGTACTAGAGGAGTGCGAGAGTGATATCCAATACCGCCCCATACCATAATACCCGGTGCAGGACCAGTGTGGCGGTGCATAACGCAGCTGTTCAGCATCCTCTCTCCACGGTGTCTCCAGACTCGAATCCGACCATCGTGGTGTTGCAGACAGAAGCGTGACTCGTCAGTAAAGACAATTTCATTCCATTCTGCCGTCCACATCCTTCTTTCATCGCACCATTGGCGGCGGAAACGTCTGTGGTTCTGCGTCAAGGGTAGACGAAGCAATGGACGTCTTGCGGACAGACCACTCTGCTGTAAACGGCGTCGAATGGTACGCGCAGACACTGGATGATGCGGTACAGACTGAATGTGCTGTGCTATGGTTCGTGATGTGGCTGAGCGATCCGTCACTGCCATACGCACAATATGCCTGTCATCACGTGAAGTGGTGCACTGAGGTGGATGCGATCGAACACGTCGGTCCGTCGTACCCTCCTGCATCCAACGATCACATATCCGCATTACAGTTGTTTGGTTTCGTCCAACACGACTACCGATTTCCCTGAAAGATAATCCACAATCTCGGTAGGCCACTATCCTTCCTCTGTCGAACTCGGATACTTGATCAAAAGATGATCGCTGTTTTCTACGAGGCATAATTGATCGTTTTTTTTGAAAAAACCACAAGAAAAACACAATTGCCGTACTTGAAATCGTCGAAATCTCCAAGCCTTAAATAGCGCTTTGAAGTGGCGCCACAGGCGCGCGTGATGTGCGTCTGCGCTGAAATTCTAATCATTTGCATATCTCTCCTCCGCTAATGCATGTTGTAAATTTCATATTATTTGCATGCTTCCTTCAGGGTGTTGCATTTACGGTGGCCAGCAGTGTACTTAGATTCATTCATTACTCATTTTCACAAGGTTAGTATGTCTATAAATTTGGGGATGTCTGTAGTTTGTTGTACTTTTTACGCTAATGTAATACATATAGTTGGAATTTTCTACCCGCTCTTAAATTGCCACTGGAAGAACTTAGTGATTTCACTTAAATAACTAAATTAATTTCACTTGTGATCAAATACTCAAGAGGGCTTAAATAATTAATTCGTTCAGGGGGCGGTACTCGACCGGGTAAAGCCATCGAGGAAGCCACGACGGAAGTTCCAGACCTAACTTTTATCATGCTTCGCTATCTCCATATTCCTCCACTAATTTTTAATTAATGCCTAATTCTCAACAGCCTTTAAACTGTCAACACACGAAATCAATTTTTTACTCAAATTCTTTTTTACAACTCTTAGATCCCACCTTAACCTGCCAGCACCAATAATCGAGCCACTCATCTATCATACTATAGATTAAGGCCACTACGGGGCCACGTTCTCCGTTAAAATTCAACTATTTGTGATCAAATTTATTTTGTGAATAGGAGATCGTACTTATTTTGGTTAAATATAAGAAAGAAGCTTATTCTAACCTAATCTCGATTTCGATTGCAATTGTGTTTGGAGGATCTCAGCAGTCGTGGTGTGTTATTTTTCTTTCTTGCGATTTCACAATAATATTTCTTACTATAACTACTACCGATGGAAATCTGTGATTTAAACTGTTTTTCAGGAATCCATCGCTTGACTGCTGGTACAACTATGAAGTCATTTCACCTCAGAAAGTAGCATTAAGTATCATATCTACAGTTACTCCATGCATTTGACTTCTCACGTAATCTGTGCATTTGAAAATGTATTTATGTTTGAGGAGCCCAAACCATAAAATAATGAGGGATTTGAGGGTAACCGTACCATATACCTTCGTACATAAAAGAGAGTTGGTTGAAAAGGAGGATCTTCTACCGCATGGCGTCGCTAGGAGCTGAGGAAGGAAAACTTTTGAATGCATTCGGTAGCCGATACTGTGAAGTAGAGAGGCAAATCGATTCTTTTGAAGGATTCGATTCATTAGAAACGAGTCTGAAAAGATTCGTTCAAAAGAGTTGTCCCTCGGAAACAACTAGCTTTTTGGTTTTCCGATACATGCAGCGCCATCTGTTGATGATTTTTCACACTATGCCTTGTTTCTTAGGATGGGAGACAGCTTTTTTGAACTCATTTGTGAATGGGGATAGTTTTACCTAACGTTGATTTCCCCCATTCATCGGGTGGGGATTAATGGTTTGTAAAACGTTTCGTTGCATACTCTTTGAGGAACGACGATTGCTGGTCGTGTTTTTATTCGCACTTCACTTGGAGATTTTTTTTTACTTTAAAAATTTTACTTCATCCTTTAGGGAGCAATTATAGTTCTGCTTTCGAGAGTATGTCTCGGAAGAAAGTTTTGCTTTTAACATTTAAAAGTCCTACCCAAGGCTTGTAGATTGGTTGCATTTCCTGGGCCGATCGTCTTAACCAATGCGACACAGATTGACAATCGCTGGAAATAATGAGCAAAGTGAAAAACATTAGTTTTAACTTTTCTATGAAAGAGACGAAACAAGGGAGCCAGGAGGGAGAATCGAGTGTGCACAGGATAGAGGGAATCGATTTTTTTATTTTCAGGATCGAATTTGCGTCGAAGGCTTGTATTAGTGAGATGAAAGCGTGGTTGAAAGCAAATTTGTTGAGTAATGGAATGGATCTATATGTAGCTGAAATCAAATTTATTTTTTTTGTCGGATGTAAATAAAGTAGAGATCTATTTATAAATAGAGTGGAGATCTATTTACATCGGGCAAAAAAGAAATGTGCAAAGTTAGAGTAAATGGGAAGGAATTTCCATTAACGTCGCACCGGAGCAGCAGAACGGGCTATTGGCATAGTCCGGGTCAATCCCAAATGGAAAGATCCGAGGATACCCCACGTAATTTTGAATCACGGTCAGATTGCGAGGTCACACCTGAGCTGGCACCCAACTATCCAAACTTCAACATCCCGCTAACGCGAGGACGTTTGAGGCCACAACAGATTTTACATGCATAAGCCTCATCTATACACGACGGTCCTTGGTTGGATTCGAAAACAACCCTCCGCTTGCTATCCGTTACTCTACTAACCGAGCTACCGCGACCCATTATTTATATAGATGCAGAAAGGTATTATATTCTCACCATTTCCTGAAAAAAGCTACTGAGACACAGTTGGATGCCAATGAAGTTCAAATATGTCTTAAAGATATCAAGATAAAACAATGCACATAATATGGAGGGAGATTAAACTATTTTTATTGATTTTAAAATTCAAAATTTCATGGATTGTGTTTTTTTCAAATAGAAATGTTAAAAGGAATAACTATGAAGTTCTCTTTCAGCCAAATGAAATTTCTAAAGTCAGTTTGAAGTTTTGAAAACAGATTTCGGTGAAACAGCGTTAAGTTCTATTTGTTGATTCTCATTAATGAAGATATGGGGTGCTGAAGCAACGTTGATCGCATGTGGTTCTGCTTTTCACGAAGATGTCAAAGCCATCGTCCTTTCCATTGACATCTGCGGCTCATTCTGCACCGTCAGCTTCGTTGGTTTTGTCGATGGAATTCTTTTGTGCCTCGAGTAGAGCCCTATCCGCCATTTCGTCTTCGATGGTTCGCAGACGCAAGTCCATGAATTCCTCAGGATGTTCGGCATTCCACTCTGCGAGGTAGTCGCGCTCGACGTATGGCTTTTCTTCTGCTTTCTGTTTCTTTGCCTCTTTCTTGGCTTGCTTCTTTTCTCTACGCTTCTCTCGAAACTTCTTCCTGAAATAGCAAATTAGAATAAATTATTTTACCTTGCAAGACACAGCAAAGGGAAACAGAAATTTATGTTAAAAAAGAGTAAATAAAGTTTTAAAGACTAAAATGCATGAAAAATAATAAATTCTCAAAGAGTACGATGCACACTTACATTTGTTTCCTGCACCAGTTCAGCATCTTGAAAGATAGATAAATCGTCTATAATAATGACGTAAATAGCACTAAAAAGTACTGTTTGTAGGTAGCACTGAAAAGTACTGTTTGTTTGTAGGTAGTACTAAAAAGTACTATTTCTTTGCAAAAAGCACAAAAAAGTACTGTTTGCAAATAAGTTGCAGCGGAAGATTCCTCTACAACCAAAAATAGCTTTAATCAAACGTTTATAATCTCACTTGATCAAAGCTTAAAAAAATCGCCAGTTAGCAGTTTGACAGACAGAACATGAATGAAGAAATCTTTTTGTGAGCGATACTATTTACCTACAACAATGATTGATTAACAATCGAAAAGAAATACGATGATTTAAACCTATTTGTTTAAAAGCATTCTGAAAATATGTATTGTTATATAATTAGAAGCAATTCATTCTTATAAAAAAGAAATGTTTTTATTTCCATTGTTACATTTAATACGTACAAATTTAGCTGCTAATTAATGTCTTGAAGAAATTACAATTTGCTTAGATATTTAAATGTTTATGCGGTGTAATTAAACTCCAAATTCAAGATAGAATTGTTATTAATATTATATTTATATGTTATAGTCTCATTTGTTTCATTTTATACTAATTTTATCCACTTCTGCGCCTTAAAGTCCCTTTAGATTGGTAATACAAATAAAATATGCAATCTAGCATTAGTACCCAATCGACTGAAGAAATGCTTTTGACCCTCCTGGTGGCTGTCTTGATGAGGAATCTCGTCATAAGCAAAATTGGTCAGATCTTGATGGACGAGATATCTCGACATTAGAGGTTTGGTTTGTTGGGGTTTTATGGCACAAAGGCCATATTTAGCCAGGCTGCTTCATTAGAGGAACACTCAGCAGATTTTTTATCTCGTCGTCATAAAAAAATCGGCAACACCTTGATGGGATATCTGGTCATTTGCAAAATTGGTCAGATCTTGGTGGACGCGATATCTAGTCGCATCACTTGGGGGTTAAGTAAAATCTCATTAAAAATTACTTTGTGCTAATATACGTCAGAGGGGCCCAAGCACGCCCGAAATCTTCTTGAATGTTATGAAAACAAATGCTGAGATTAATTTAAATCCATTCAAATAAATTTTTGTCAAGCTCATCAACAAAAATATTGTGAACAGGTTTGGAAATACTTAAGCACGGGAATTACAGAATAAATACTCATTGCGTGGAAGTTTTTTCGGAGTTGAAATCAAGGCTACAAAATGATGGAATGTTTCTATCGAAAATTATCGCTGCTTATGAAAGTTGGCTTCATTATTATGACCCTGAGATTAAGCAACAGAGCTCTGTGTGGAAGTCTCTTTTATCACCAACACCGATCAAACCTTCACACGCACATCCTTTTGTTGGGGAATGAGCAGTCTCGGAACGCACCGCGCACAATCATGTGCAGTTTTTCTGTGAGTAACGTGTGAGTGGAACCCAATGAAATGTTCATTCTTTCTTAATGCGATTCGACGATCTTCTCTCACTATCACAGCAGCGGTGGTGATTGCTTCCGTTAGAGCAATCACTGGAGCGCCGGGTCCACCTTCCTTTGAAATCGATTGTCTCCACTCTTTAAACACTTTAAACCATCTTCTAGCTGTGCTATAGGGAAGAACAAACTACCCATAAGTTTATTGTAGCATCACATATGCTTCATCTGACGATTTTTTAAGGCAAAAACAAAATTTCAATGCAGCGTATTGCTCGTCGCGTGTCACATCCATTTTTGCCGTAGGCGAAAGTAAAACTAGGCGTGCTTAGCCGGCTGCCAAGGCCGCAGCAGTGACGTTATGATCGTGAAACTCGCGCCATCTATTCTCTACTTATACCGTTACATATGCAATATGAATTTTATTTTTCTTGATTTTTAATCACCTTTAAAAAATTATGATCATTCTTTATTGAACAGCCCTCCTGTAAGCTCAGTGGGTAATCATAAGAGCCATCTATATAAATTAACAATTATACATTTTAACCAGTTATTATTAAAAAGAAAACATGGTTTTTGTTATGATTTATATTTTATTTGTTTATTCGTGCACTTGCAAGATGCTTCTAATATTCTAATAATCTGCTAAACATATCTTAATATATTTTTTAACTGCTTTACTCATTCGTATATGTTTTTCTATTGTTACTCGTTTTGTACATATCCCTGTGAGATCCATTTAGAACAGGGGTCGGCAAACTCTTGAGACAGAAGAGCCAAACCTGTCCCTCACAACAACTTAAAAATTATTCGAGAGCCATAAATATATATTAATGTTATATCTTTATTAAATGAAGAAAAACTCACGCAAGAAATTGATCTCATTGGTTTTAATCAGTGTGAGCAAAGAGTTTGAATTTCCTTAAAAAGTTTCTGTATGTCGGGTTTATAACTAGTTGGTTTTAATTTAAGGCAAATTCCAATTTGGCACCATTAATTCGGCTCTTCAATTTACATTTAATGAAACTCGTGTTAGAAAAGGATCACACACGTAAATACTGTGAACACCAAATGCAAATTAATTAAACTCATTTGAGTCCGGAACACTATTCCAAGTATTGCAACTCATTGAGCTCAACTCATTCTGCCTTGTATATGTTTTTTTTATAGTAGTCTGCTTTTGCTGTGAAATCAGACGGCATTTTTCTTTTTCCAGTTCTTCGATTTCAATACCAAGACATACAAATTCGGAGCCCCATAAGTCTTTGCTTGTCAAGTCCTACAATTGCATTTCTAAATTAGCCGTGTCAATATCAAACGGAGAAGTTTTTAATTCCCTCGCATGGGCATTAAGAGAATTTGTAATAAAAGCTAGAGTCACTTTATCATTTCTGAATTCCTGAAACCTTGGAAGAAAAGATTATCTCATGTTTAAAACTGCTGTATTGAAATAATCTTTGTTGATGAGGGCATTGTTTTCTTGGTGATATTGAGGCAAGATTGGATATTTAACTAAAGTTTCCCTCTCTAAATCTTCAGCGAACAGAATCAATTTCTTTTCAAACGAAATAACTTCTACCTTTGAAAAAGCAGTATTTCCTTTCCCTTGTAATTTACGATCGAGCTGATTCAGTTGTGATGCCCGAAACTTCAGAGCCACTACGGAATCAAAGAGCCGCAAGTGGACCAAAGAGCCACAAGTCACCGACCCCTGATCTAGAACATTCCATCAAGAGCAGTGGTTCTTAACCAGGGGTGTATTGGGTTCTGAGGCACAAAGAAAAATTCAGTAGATTCCGTTATCGAACGATGTGATTCGATCGCGTATTCAAGATCTCAGTGTTGATATTTTACTGTAAGTAGAAGATATCAAGCCAGTCCTCTGAAAGTGAGTATTCCACTAGACGAGTCAACTGATGCTGATAATTGCAGTCAGTAGTTGGTATTTGTGCGATACATTAAGGAAAAAGAAATATTGGAAGAATTTTCATTTTGTGAGCAACTGGAATTGACGACAAGAGGAATTGATGTTTTAAATCATATTAAAAAATTCTTTTTTGAAACATCAAATATCCGTGAATGTTATAGGCTCAATTTGAACTGATGGTGCCCTTGCAATGTTGTGCAAAAATTCTGGATTCTTTTCATACATCAAGACAGAAATACCGCGAGTTACAATAACTGATTGCATGTTCCCCGTTATGCACTTGCATCAAAAGCTTTGCCAGAGAATTTAAAACATTTAATTACTGAGGTCATTGTAGTTGAGTATGTCATTAAAAATTGAGATAGTGTTTTTATGTATATGTAAATGTATTTATATTTCAATAAATAAATTATCTTGCAATAGATGCAATTTCCTAAATATAGAAATAGAAACACATTTTTAAAGGGGTTGCGAGAACTTATTTCTGGATTCAAGGAGGTGCCCAACACTAAAAATGTTAAGAACCACTAATCTAGAGTATTCCATCTTGAATATTCCACCTAAAACATTCCATTTAGAACATCCCATGTGAAATGCCCTTCACGCAGCCGCTATCCATATTTAACACATACTCGGAAAATACCTTCTTATTGCATTGTGGTTCTAATAATTTGATCACTCACTATACTAAGGTGGAACTTTCACCATTTTTCTTGTAGAACGTATACAGATGAACTACCATAATTTTATTACAATTAATTCTATTGAAGGCATAAGAGTTTGTTGTAAACGACGATTTTGTTTTGGTCTAACATCGAAATATACCTAATTCTTACATGAAGTGAGCTTAATAAAGAAGCTCCCTAAATAATAAGATCGTATTTTCCCACAATCGATTAAATGCACTGAAAAAATCCAAATCATTTATAAATAATTTTTGTTATCAAATAATTTATGCGAGTGCTTTGTGAAGAACCAATCTGCCATTGTGAGTTTGATCACAAAAGAAAATATTGAAAACGAGGGGAATCAAAAACGTTAATCAATATCCTTCATAAAATAAATTATAATTCATTTGAGAGTATTATTTCTAAATTATTTCGTGCACATTTCAAAAGCTCTTTGTAAAATGAACTTAATTGATTCTGGAAATTAAAAATTTTGAATGATAAAAGACGATTTTCTTTGTATAAATAATGATTGCACAAAATGACGACACGAATCTTCTCTGGAAAGCAATTTACTAAACACGCATGAAAGAAACAATTATCACAAAGTGTTTGATACCAAATTCTTGAAATACAATAACCAAATTGATTGTCCTGTGCATTTGAAAAGTTTCCAGCAGATATCACTATTCATTAGTGGGAATTGCTCGAACAGATTTCAGTAATCAATTTGGTATTTGAATGAAAACGAATGTATATATTCCTTCGTATAAATAGAACATATCTCATAGCTATAACTGCAAGTGAACTGGTTTAATCCTCTGTGATAGTCTCAAGTCGACAAGAAAGAGGACAGAACTGATTTCAGCTCAATTTCTGCAAAAAAGTTGAAACTGAAGCTGTATAAGAGAATTCCTAAAATCTGAAATTATCAGGAACTCCGAAAAATATCCAGAAATGACGATTGCAAGATTAAACGCAAAAACAGTTGATAGAAAAGGAAGAAACAGGCATAAGATAGACGGCGGAGGTCGTGGAACTTTTATTGTAAAATTTATCGTCTTTCTTCTAGCTACAATTGGAATAGTCAGAGGTAATAAATTCATTTGCATCTTGATGGCGGTAGTATTTCACGTGACGGTATTCATTCCGCCAGCATGTATTATTACTGGAAAATTTGTAGCGTTCTCTATAATCTCAACAGTTAAAGCTGGCGTAGAACTTTGTCTCTGGTGGAACATGTTCAATAACAAAAAAGAACTCTGTGCCGTTGTCGCATCTTTGATGAAGGAGCGAAAAAAGACTAAGCGCATGGTTGCAATTTTTACGATTGCATCTTTTCTACTCTGCCCAACGATTCCTTTTACGTGCCGACTTTTGTACAAACGCATTCAACTAGGCATCTATAATTTTAGTTTTAGTTGCAGGCTGTTTGAAGCCCTCTGTAATAAAAAGTACTCAGCTATTGCTTTAATTATGGATACGCTAATTGTTCATTCGACTGATGGTGTTTTTTTTATAACCGTTTATATATATACTTTAATATGCATACACATTTGTGAACGTAGCGTTCAATTCAACAGAAATTTAATTCCTTTTCATACACTTAAGGCTTGGAAGACGTGTCAAAAACAGGTTTCAATGATCAGAAACATCGAAGAATTGTTGTCCCTCCCCATTTTCTTAGTTTTTCTCAAAATATCGATACAGGTGTTCACCACAGTTATATTCCTGTCGGACGAAAATGTATTCTACGCTGGAAAGGATGGACCGATAACATCTGTTGTTCTTACTACACAATTTTCAATGTGGTTTCTGCTTGTTGTGCTCACAGCAGATTTGGTTCAGAAGCGATGCCTCCACAATATTGACGCTATATTCTTCACCACGAGAGAGTTTAAAGATTTGGGAAGACGCTTGGACTACTTTGATTACGTGGAGTTGAAGAAATTGAATAAACTGACGTGTTGGAAAATGTTAAAGCTTAACCGCAAGTTGATGTTGACTGCTGTGGCTTCGGGTGTGACGTATGGTGTAATTATAGCCCAACTGAATAAGCGCTGTTCATACTTTCTGCCTTTAACTCGGTGAATGCTCCGTTGAAAATTCGGATATTTTAGAATCACAGCATCTTTTAAAAATTTAGAAGCAATAGGTGGTTAAAACTATTCAAGAGTATATAAAGAGATTGAAAAATAGGCTTATTCGCAGTTGCTTATTCGGGATGCTTTTTCTCTTTGCATTTACTAGCTGAATTACCCAGAGTCGCTCGGGTTGAATTGTTTATAATATATCGTAATATATTACTCAATATTATTCCAATGGTGTTTTCGAATTGTTTTTATTTATCGCTTTCTACAAACCCAGGACATATAGAACGGCGATTAATATCTAGTCTATGTTTCCCGCAGGAGTCTAAAGGATGAGTACGAAATCTGATGGGAATTGGTTAACTATGATAGGGGTTACAGCTCAGGAGTTCTCTTCATCTGACCGTGATTCAAAATTACTAGACTTGTCCTTGGATCTTTCCTTTGGAGATGGATCCCGGACCGTCGCCAATAACCCGTTTCGTTGCTCTAGTGCGACGTTAATTAACTACCTACCGTCCTCAGTGTCTGGTCGGAGAACCTCACAGATCTCTATACCAGTTGAACTGCTTTCTTCCACCGCCTACATTCAATAAAACAAAATTAAGACATCCTCTGGAGAATAGTTGCCCTAATTGTTTATGGCACAACGCCCCTTTCCAAATACATTTATTTTCGGCGGCCCTCTGGAAAACTATAGCAAGTGCAAATGTAACTGTACCTACAATTTTAAAAGTTCGCAGAAATATTTACTTGATTGTGTGTTCAAAAAGCTATCCTACAAATAAAACTTGGAACTGGAATTATAAAGCTATTTTTTTAAAAATAAGATAACAAAAATAAATTGCTCATAAACACTGTATTTCTCATTGTTATTTGTGACTAACTATTTACATATATTCTCGCCTTAGAGCAAAAACTCATTAACTGCCAGAAAATTTTACTTTTCAGCTATTTAAAACTTGTTGCATATTTCCTTCCAGTGCTTATGTTACTGTGTGTTGTAAATCACTAGTGTTAATAGTAATGACTTTCAATGTTCATATTAATGCGTTGTAAATCACTACTGTTTATATCACTCTTTCCTGTGTTCATATTTGTGGGATCCTGTGTTTACATTACTGTTTCCTGTATAGTACGTATCCTTATTAGTTCAATTTATCTGATGCAATCGTTTTTATGATACGCTACGCAGTGAATCAGTTGCCTCTGAGTCTGCGCTGTTCGTATCGTTCTGTATACTTGTCTGTTGCGATGTCTCTTGATAATTATTAAATGTCTTGTTGGACAGATAGTTACACTTTTATTTCACTATTACAAAAGATAACACTGTCGACGAGAAGTAGAGACCTAGGGGTGCCCAACCCCCTCAAGCCCAATGGCTCAAATCCCCCCCCAAAAAAATTTTTCTTTACCGCCCCCCTCAAATCCAGTTAACCATATAACCTTTACTGAAATCTGAAATTTCCAACTGAATCCACACAAAGCTCTACATTTTGTAAATCAGTTAGAGATAATAAAATTAAGAGATAAATTTGGATGAGATAAATAAAACCAGAACAGCTAGGAAAATGATCAGTTCATATTTATAACAGCAATTTCATGTATAAACAATGATATTACTTACACTTTGCAAATGAAAATAACTATAATATAGTAAAAACAGTTGTTTTGAAAGATTCTGAATGTTATATGAATAAAACAAGTATTTTACCTTGACCTTTTGTATGACTAATTTTTATATTCATAAAAAAACTCTAAAATTGAGTGAATGGAAGAATAGAATATAAAAAATGGAACACCTCAATGAAGATCAATAATTTAATAATCAGATATTGAAAAAAATACTAAATGTGTAAAAACTAATGATATGAGTATTATCGTAATGTTTACATGAGTTGCGTAAGTATTCATAAAACTTAAAAACTAAATTGTTTTAGAGTAGTGACAGAAAAACAGCTATCTTATGCGGAGGGAAGAGAAAACATTCGAACACTCTAGGTTGACAAAAATTGATAGTATGACCAGAAAATAAATTCTTTAAGCACATGGATTGATGGACTATTTACAAGATTTTAACAGAAGCTTTTTTCTCTGCACTTTTGATATGGCAAACTTTTCGATAATTTCTTCATTTGTGATTTTCTTCAGAATGTCATTCTCAGATGATAGTATCAATAAGCTTGACAACCAATCGTCCCCTATGCTGCTTCTTAACCTGTTTACAATCTTTAAACGGCTCATCGTCCTTTCCGCTGAGCAACTTGTGACAGGTAACGATAAAAGGATACGATACAGCATGGTGAGTTGAGGAAATACTGACATATACTGCAGGCATTTGTAAGGCCTAATGAAGCCTCTTTTTACCCACTGATCAACAAACAAAAGCAACTCAATATGGTCTGAATCTTTACGGACTTCAACTTCATTTACACCTTCACCTCCTGAAACGTCAGGTTCCCTGTCTGGTGTCCTATTCTTACACTTTTCTTTCTCTAAAAGCAGGTCGGAAATGTCGATTTCTGAGTAACCTTATACACATTTGCGACAGTTTCTAGTTCCTCTATTATTTGGTCACTTTTAAGATCGTAAAACCCACACAAGTATTTCACTGATGAAGAATCAGGCAAGAATTTATATCCCTGCTTTTCTTTTTCTCTTGAAATTTTCAAAATTCCTTCATGTGAAAGTACTGAGATTATACTAGAAAGAGAATTGTCAGAGAATCTGTCATTGTGTTGTTTAATAAGTGAATCTAGTACGTGAAAATAAATTTCCACTTTGATCCTCTTAAGAGAATCATCTATTCTTTCATTGATAGCCATTTCATCCATAAACCTCTTACGTTTTCTACTTCTGCGGTGGGGTTGCGAAATATTATTCACATCAGCAAAGGAAATAATTGAATCATTCATTTTATTCCACTCCAACTCACTTCGCATTTTTACAAGTTTAGCTTTGGTTTCAGCAACAATTTTTGACACACTGCCATAATTAATTATTTTTGGTGGTAGAACAATTGTGATTGACGACACTGAAAATAGCTGAGGCAACATGTATTGACAAATGTTTTCAAAATCGGTCATTTATTTCCACACGCCAGCTGTCAGTGCGTGTGATTCATTAGCAGCTTTTTTGTCAATGAACAAACTATGCAACGTCTCCTTTATTGTGTCATAGCAGGTGACAACTGTTTTGCAGTGCATCATTTCTGCTTGACCATCTTGTAGTTTGCACTCTTTTCAGTCTCCTTATTTTGGTTGGACCCTTGTAGTTTGTAGTAAAAAGATCAAAAGATCATGCCTTGTATGACTTGACATGAAGACATAATTCCTCTAAAAGAGAAAATAAATTTTGCATTTGGGGGCATATGTCCATAGATTTTTCCACAATTAACGCAAATCTGTGCGAAGAACACCATATATAGAGCGTTTTGGGACATTCTCTCTGGATAGCGCTTTTACACCATTGAATTTTACTCTCATATTACCATCCCCATCCATACTTTGATCAACAATTCCACTTGGGTCAAGACCAAGTAAATTCAGGCATTTCATTATTTCTTTAAAAATATTTTGGCCTGTGGTATCTCCACTAATGAAAATCTTAATGAACCGCTCTTCAGGTTTGACATTTTCCTTTGGGTCACCATGTGGACCAGTATGCTTAATATAACGAACCACTAATGTTGAACATTCTTTTTTTTTACTGATGTCTTGAGTTGAGTCTAGAATAAATGTTAGTCGTTTTTATACTATCTATGATTTTTGAAGCAACGATGTCATTCATTATGTTAATTACATCGTAAATGTTTCGATAACTCAAGAAATTAGACCCCAACTTTCCTTTTTCAGTTCTAGCTTTATCAATTTTTTCAAGGTATACCCTAGCATCAGGACTATATTTACTCAATAGCCTAAAAAGACCTGTGAGTTTTTCTTTTGCTACATCCTCTTCTTCACTTAAATATCGACAACAATCGATGACAACAGACAGCACTTCTCGATTGGGATGGACTAACTGATCTGATTGTTCAGCTAAACGTGAATCAATCCTCTTTTGAAAGATCCTTTGGATGCTCTCAATTTGTGCTAAGTGGGTTTTAGATTTTTCATGGAGCACAATATCCCGGTCCCCCTATGCTCTGTACATCCTTTATAGCCTTGTTCCCCATATTGACTGTTCGCGTGGGAGGGAAAATAGTACATGACAAGCAAAATACGGCATCTTTTTCTTGGCTATATACCAGCCATTTTCTAACTTTTACACTTTTATTTGGTAAAACTTCATTCTTCCATGATGGGTTGAATTTTCTTCCACCTGTTGAAGGAAAAGTGACAAGACAAATCTTGATTTTCCAAATATAGTGCTTTATTTCCTCAGCTGACAGTTTGATGTTGGCATATGATGCTGGATCTCTTGGGTTTTTCAATCTATCATCAGGAGAATCTTCAGTTGTTAGTTTCCTCTTGTTGAATGGAAACTGAAGGTCTTTCAGCAGATGATTGTTACATAATTTTACCTTTCCGTGTAATAATTCAGTTTCATCATCAACTTTTTCCTGACTTTCATTTTCATCAAGGTTTTCAAAATCTACTCCTTGGGTCATACTTGATGAAGAGGGTTATATTTCTAAATCTTCTCTCTCTCAATGACGTTTTCAGGAATCGAACAGCACTGAAGTAAAATTCCTTTCCTTCTCCGAGACAGACTACACAAAACGTACACGGCTACCTGCATTCAACTGGTGACAACTTTATTTTGTCTATGGGACTACTAGCGATCCACATGACGTAACGGTTTCGGACGGAAAACCTCAAGGTGTCAGATGTTTATGAATGGTCAGGGTATCAGCGCTGCCAACTAAGCGTTGCTCAATAAAAAATTATGGAATAACTTCCTATAGTGAAATTGTTGTCATAGCAGGAAACAGTAGTCTTTTAAACAAATTCAGAGATAGTCTAATTACTTATGAAAAATATATATGACAATAAAAAGGTTTCTTATTAAATAATTTTTTTGCCCGAAAAATTTCCACCCTGAAAATTCCAAAAAAAAACCGCCCTGAAAAAATCCCCCCCCCCCGAAAAAAAAGAATTCTGATGGCGCAACTTGCGCCATGATCCCCCACCCTACGGGCACCCCTGTACAGACCTACATTTACATTATTTCTGAATCAGATGGTGGATACATTTTCAATGGCGATGCTTGGATATACGAACTCTTTCGTACGAAAATCGAAAGTTGGGCTCAATACATTCGAACTCCCAAATGGTTCGAACACTTGATCGTGGCAAATGGTATTAAAGATGACATGAAGAAAAAAGCAATACTTTTGACTGTTATCCGACCTTCAGCTTACAAGCTACTTCGAAGTTAACTTTCTCCTCCAGATACAACCGAAAGTACCAGCTATAGTGAATTGGAGATACTACTCTCCAAGCATTACAGCCCTACGCCCTCAGGAATTGTGGAGAGATTTAAATTTAATATGCGATTGCGAAAACCAGAAAAGAATGTTCCTGTGTTCACGTTGGAACTTCTACTGCTTTCTGAGTTCTGTAATTTCGGCGAAACATTGAATACTATGCTGCTGGACCGACAGGTGTGCGGTATACAAGACAAAGCGATACAGCGTCGGCTACTATCGGAATGACTGCTTACATTACAGACAGCGGGAGAAATTGCGATTTCAATGGAAACGGCTGCTCGAGATGTTTTGGATTTACAAGCTCCAGAGGAACTGCACGCGCGCAACCTTTTTAAGTCAAAAAGTATGAATTACGCGAATTTTGATAATCTAAAGCAGAAATGGCATCTGTCTGTTCTGTGTTCAGTGTAGAAAGAAGTCATTGTAAAGACAGCAATCGGTTGTCTGCCTTGTTGTCTCTTATTATTTCCTTTCGTTTGTACACTGAGCTGTTGATAGTCCATTTTTTGAAGTATTTTGTGTATGACTTGAATACTCTTTCCTGTTATCTATATAAAGCAGAGTTGACGTCTGTCTGTTCTCTATACAAATCTACACCGTTCGACCAATCCATTCCAAATATGGTACACTTATTCTTTGGAACCCTGCGGGTAACGTATTAACCCCCGTTCTATTTGTCTTGGATGTGCAGAGGGGTGTAACGTCCCGTCATCCTGGACAGAGCACTTGCTAGGGGGTGCTCTTTCCTGATCTGGCTGTGTAGATGATATCAGAATTAATATCTACAGGAGTCGCCTCTCAAGATGACCTTGGAGGTTTTTTTACTTTCCAACAGCAACGCTTTTGGCGCACCTTTAGTAGCGAGTTAGGGCAGGTCATGGTAACTCATCTTTATTAGGATTATTCCCGTTCAATCGATTAACTTTGTGAACTGAAAACGTTTGATTTTAAAACAAGCTGCTACTTCACATGCGAGATAGAATTTTCAACCATAAAGTGTAATCGCTTGAAACGTCGATCATGCTATGGTATCAATATGATTTGTCAGCCTTTCATAATGGTGGTGGAATTCCGAAATTCGCATTCCTGGTGCAACATGCTGCAAATAAAAAAATAATGGTAAGAAAAAAACTGTTTGCAATAATACGATGTATGTGCCTTTTCTTTAGAAAATGAATTTAAAGGGCATTCACAATCAATCCAAAACTCAAAATCAACTTTTGCATAATATAGTCATCTCAGTATCAGTTTTTGTAGGTTTGTCTTACCTGTATTATGTGAAATGGATCTAAAGTAAATTGTAGAAGCAATAAAAATCTCAGTTTTAAAAATTATTTTACGCTCGCTTATTTTTTCTCGATATTTGCATTTTCTGACAGAAAAGTGATTTTTTGGATCACTTTCAATAGACGTTTACCCAATTAAAACCGAGGGATGACGGGTAAATTCGGCTAGCATATATATCTTTTAAACAAGACACGTACGTTTAGATATTTATCGTCTTGAAAATAAGCATTTCATGTTTACGAAAAAATTTCAGTTAATGAGTTTGTGTTCTAAACGAACTTTATATGACTCGATTTTCGTCAACGGAATCCGTAAACCTCCTCAATCAAATATTTGCTTTCGGTTCCACATGCTGACACTCGCTAGTTACGATCTGTAGTCATGTTTTGTCAGTTGTAACTTGCATTTTACGACATACGTAATACTTACGACAAAGCATCATTGTAATGAGCAATGCCAGTCTGGTCGAATGGATAAGATAAGAGCTAGCGCAAAACATTTTTAGGCGACAATTTTCTTTGCATGATCCTATTTCCCATCAATGTCTCCTTATTTCCCTGGATCCAACAATACCATCCCAAGATTCCTTCAGCGCCCACGGGGGCCTGTACCACCCACTTTCGGAAACAAAGCATTAGAGTAACGAATTTTAACCGTTGTGCCGCGACACATTGCTGTGCCGAGACAGTGGCACTGTAGTGTCTTCCGGATGGTTTAACGGCTTAAATTGCGTAAGATTTTTTTTTAGTTTCAGCGATTAAGTTTTTTGAACTTTTTGACGAGTGCGTTCGCAAATAATTTCCATATGAATAATTTGGAGTATTATTTTTTATTGTTAAGCATAGCATCATAAGTAAAAGGTTTAAAAAGATTTATTAAGAAGCCGCCTTTTGAAGTAAAGAGGGTAGGTAATTACTATTGTTTTATTATTGTAAATCAAGCAAAACTATTTTTTGTCAGATCGAGAGAAAATATATACACTCATGCTCATGAATTGAGGATAATGACAGTTTGTACGAATTAAGCCTTAAAAGCACAACAAAATTCCTGCAAACATAAAGCATGTTTAATACAAAACAGGTATAGAACAAAAAATGGTACATGTACCACAATACCCAATAAAATAAGGGAAATGCTCCCTGGAGCAAATGGAGAATACATGTCTCGTGCAGAAAAACCACACTGTACACGGTTTGTATGAATGTTAATAGGCTGTATGTTTGCCATGTGCTGCGTATGATTATATATTTATCATTATGAAAATAAGCATTTAGTGTCTTCGAAAAAGTCTCAGTTAATGACTTTCTGTTCTAAGCGAACGATATATGGCTCGATTTTTGTCAGCAGCATCAGTAAATCTCCTCTATCAAATATTTGCATTCGGTTCCTCTTAAGTTTGGTTTTTAGTTAAGACTTGGCAGGTTGGTTCGTATATTAATTAACGGCACAGTGGAGCAACACAACACCCCCATCCTTTGTGTTGCGCCACTGTAAGGTTCCCGACGGTCTTTCGCTGGATTCGACATGGAACCCTCAGGTTGCTAATCAGTTACTCTTCCAACCGGGCTACCGCAACCCTTAGTTAAGACTTGTTACCTCACTAAAACCAACGAAACAGGGTGATTCCATGTGAAATGAGCAAGAATTAGAAAAAACCTGTAGCCTTAGGTCACTGTTCGTGAAATTTGCTACAGGGGTTAAGTTTATGCATAAATAACTGTATCCAAATTATTTTGGAAGTTTCAGGCATTTTAGGGACTTGCAACTTTAAAGAGGAGTTGTGAAATCACTTGATGTTGCATGTTTGAAGATCACTTTCTCAAAAACTACTTAACGTAGACAACAATATTTCATATTTTTGTAATCTATGGAGAAATTTCTTTTTATCTATTTCGAAAAAACAATTTCATACATCATATTTAAGATAAAAATCAGTAGCGAAATAGGGAAAATAGTCGATTTTGGTAGAATTGAAAAGGTTTCTATGGGCTATAGGGACGGTGGGATACTCACATGATTGTCGTCCGCCACACAGCCCGACACCAGAAGTTATGGTATGGGGTGCCATTTGATTTGATAACCGGACCCCTTTGGTTGTCATCCGTGACACCCTTACAGCACGGCGGTACATCGATGAGATTCTACGCCCCGTTGTGTTGCCTTTCCTTTCACGGACCCGTGGACTTACATTCCAACAGGATAATGCCCGGCCGCTCCCGGCACGCCTTTCTACAGACTGTCTTCGTGCTTCACCAACACTTCCCTGGTCGGCGTGATCGCCCCAAGAGAGCTCATTTGGGCTTTGATGATCAGACGTTTACGACCTGGATTGCGCCGATTTAACTCGCGAATTGGAACGTGTGTGGCAAGCAATTCCGCAGGAGGACATCCGCCAACTCTACGGGACAATGTCCAGCCGGATAACAGCTTGCATCAGGGACAGAGGTGGGCCAACACATTATTGATTTTTTTTGCTCTTGTAGCTGTATTTCCTAAATAAAACATGCAATTCCTATGATACTGTTATCGTTTCGTTTTCAATACATGTACATCACATCTACCGATTTTCAACCCAATCGGATAACTCCTGCATGGCGAGTCGATTTTTAAGTTATAGAGTGTAATTTGATCACTCACTATACTTAGGGGAAACCTTCACCCCTTTTCTTGTAGGACTTATAGAGATGAACTATCATAATTTTATTACGATTAATTCGATGGGGGCCTGAGAGTTTGTTGTAAACAATGATTTTATTTTGGTGTAGCGTCGAAATATACTTATTTCTTACATGAAGACAGCTTAATAAACAAGTTCCCTCAGCAATCTATATTAGGACGTATTTTTCCCACTCGATTAAATGCACAGAAAAAACAAATATTTTATAAATAATTGTTATCAACTAATGTATGTGAGTGCTTTGTGAAGAATCGATCTGCCATTGGGAGTTTGATCACAAAAGAAAATATTGAAAACGACTGGAAGCAAAAATAATTTAATCAATAACCTTCATAAAATACATTATAATTGATTTGAGAGTTTTATTTCTAAACTATTTCGTGCACATTTCAAAAGAGCTTGAAGTAAAATGAATTTAATTGATTCTGGAAATTAAAAATTGTGAATGATAAAAGACAATTTTCGCATTGTATAGATCAGTGGTGCGCAAACTATTTTCATTTCCGGCCCCCCAATTTTGTGTACTATTTTGTCGCGACCCCTAGATAGACAATAGACGTTTTTTTAATCATCAACGTAGTTAAAGTTGAATTCTTTTGGGGATTTGCGCTTATGTTTGTGCCTTATTAGAGGTCTGAATAAAATACATAATTTTACGAAGCAATGGTTTTATTTATGCATATGGGTATAAATATTTTTTAATGGAAAATATTTTTAAAAAACTTAGAACATAAAAATTCAATGTGAGGTAAGCGCTTGCAAAGAGCTCATGTTGCTTCTATGTTCGGATCTGTATTGGAAATTCTCTGGATCCAATCGAGATCGATATTTCGTTTTAATGGCAACTAATTTTGAAAAGCCGGTTTCACATAAGTAGGTTGATGCAAACTGAATCAAAATATTAATTGCCTTTTTCTTCAAATCGGCATATTCGTTTCCAATCGATAACCAAAATTTTTTGCAAGTCAGAGACTTAAATTGAATGCGCAGTGTTTCGTCGCTTGAAACATCAATTAACTGTTCTTTTTCATTTAAAGAGATATTGGATTTAAAAATATCAAACGAAAATGGATCACGTATCCAACCTAATTCATTATCTGGAAATTTTTCGAAAAGTTTTCTCCCAATTTTATCATATGACGGGAAATGGTGTTTTCAAATATCAAGAAATCTATATTATTTTCTTTAGGTAAATTTTGAAAAGCACAGGAACATGTCTGTGTTGTTTTTGTTCAATTCTCCTTGCCAAAGTATCAGCTTATTCTTAAAAGCTTCAATTTTACTGCTCTATGTTAAAATATGTTTGTATTCTCTCCCTATAGACTTAAATTCAAATCGTTAAGTTTTTCGAAAATGTCAACCATGTAACTGAGTTTTCCGAGCCAATCTTCATTAATGAATGAACTTGCCAATATATGTTTCTTTTCTACCAAAAAATGTAAGCTTCGTTTCTCAAATCGAAAATACGTCGCAGTATTTTGCCGCGTGAGAGCCATCTGACTTCGGTATGTAGTAATAATGTCTCATACACAGAACCCATCTCATAACAGAGTATTGACAAGAGACGACTGTTTAGGGCGCTGTTGCTTTTAATGTAATTAATTAAAATAACAACATCCTGTATTATCTTGTGCAATTCTTCATCAATGTCTTTTGCAAAAAGAGCTTGTCTATGTATCATCAATGGTTGAATACTATATGGGGAGCAATTTTCTTTATTAACCCTCTTAATCCTTTATTACTACCTGTTAATGCTGCAGCACCATCAGTGCAAACCGCGACAGTGTCCAGGTAAGGTCAGTTGTTTCAAAATATCTATTAATAATTTCAAATATTTTCTCTCCATTTGTTTTTCCTTCCAATTTTTTACAATATAAAAAATCTTCTGATATGTCTTCATACAAATAACTCACATAAACAATTAATTGAGACAGTTTAGAAATGTCAGTAGTTTCGTCAAGTTGTAGAGCAAATACAGGAGAGTTTTGTAATGGATTTAACAGAACTTATTCTATATTACGTGGTATGGCGGAAATTTGGCGAGAAACGTTCTCTTGATAATGGTATCGTTTTTAAATCGTTACCATATTTTTCTCCATGCATAAATGATGTCATTTTAATTGCTGAAGGAAGAATGAGTGATTCTCCAATTGTATGTGGTTTCAAAATTTTCCCTATTAAATATGAAACTTCTAAGAATGCCCGTAAAACCTTCTCAGGAATTGTGTATTTTTTCAAAAATACATTTAATTTTTCATACTTTCAGCTCGTTTTCTAAAAAATGTTTCAGATTTATTTGCTAATTCTTTATGCTTGGTTTCCAAATGTCTTTTTAATTTAGCAGGTTTCATACTTTCATTTGCTAATTTATCCCTGCAATTAACACAAAACGGATATTCTTTCCCATTAACAACGCAATATATAAATCAATATTTAATAAATTCTTCTCGATATTTTCTCAATTTTTTTATTAGATAGCACATTTCGTTCGTTATTTTTTTATGTAGAAACAGTGCCATTGGATTCATTCACAGTTTTTCTAAGTTCATCGGATGTTGGTCCATCATTCTAATTTGTATTGTCATTCTTTTCATTTTCTGGACGTTGGGTACCAATTTTTAGCCATTTATCTATTGTGAGGGTATTAAAACGAAAACTAAACAAAATTATAAATATACAATATTTCATTTCTTTGGTTTGTTCAATCACGTGCGGCTACCACGTGGGAAGAAAATAAAGTCCGGGATTACTCTGTATAAATCATGTTTATTTGTAGCTTATTCAGACGAGAATTAAAGAAAAGAAAACTTAATTATAAGAGAAACATCTCTTTATACCAATTGCACATACTCGCTACTTAAAATAAAAAATACAACACTGAAGTAAAAATTTACACATGGTAAGCGAGGCAAGTAAATATCTCAACTGGTGTTGCCAGTCGAGCACACATCTATATTGTACCCAGAGGTTACAGTGAATCATAACATACAAATATTGGAGCTTACTTAAAAAATACGAAACAAGTACAAAATTAATTATAGTGATTTAATATAATTATGTTTAACATTACTTACTCCAAAGATGGGAAAATATATATTTAAAAATTACAATTAGAGTTTATTTTTCAAAATTGATCTTACTATGATCTTAAATTTTTACACGCACTTAAACTGCAAAAGCAGGCTTTCTTTAGTGCGCCGCCATCTGTAATCCAAAAACAGTTAAACGTTTTAAAATAGTAACCTCCCTGGTAGCGTTTCCAAGGAAATATCAGAGTAGGATAATCTACTTTCGAAAAAATCAAAAACGAAAAAAATAATACAAAATATTAAAAAAAAAACGTTTTTTTTATAAACATTTTAATATGTATATTGATTTTTTAAGTTAATTGTTTATTATTGCCCTCCGAGCACCCTACTGAACTGTCCTATACTTAAAAAATATGTTATGTACATACCTGATTGCAAATTTTATTTAAAATTAGCAAAAGCAGTAGAGTATAAACAGAATTACAGAATGCACTTGAATGAACGTAAGAAGCAGCAAAACAGAACTACTGAGGCACAGACGGAAAGAACTGCACGGTCCTATCTGTGATCACAGTATGAAGACTAAATAGCAGGGGTGCACACCTAGATTGAAAGAGCTGTAGTAAAGATGGTCACTGCTAAACGTCAGACCGACCCAAGTTGCATATGAATCACACCGGAGAGCAGGTAAAGGGCATCTCAAATTGACAATTATCTTTTATCACTACGTCTGTTCGCCTGCCGGTTACCGAAGTATAGGTATTATATACTAATACAGACAATTGTTTTCGTAAAAAAATATAGTTCTTTTTTTAATAAATAATATTATCTCATTTCACTAATACCTGATACTTGAAGAAAAGCCTTATATTTTTTATTGTCAAATAAATCTCTTTGAATTTGGCGACCCACAAAAATTTTCAAGCGACCCCCAGAGGGGTCGCGACCCACGGTTTGCGCACCACTGGTATAGATAATGGTTGCACAAAATGGCGACATGAATCTTCTCTGGAAAGCAGTTTACTGAACAATGGAAGAAACAATTATCACAAAGTGTTTGATACAGAATTCGTGAAATACATTCTACGATTTAAAAGAAAGGTTTATTCTCTACCCTGGTACCAGCTAATCCAATTGATTGTTCGGTGCATTTGAAAAGTTTCTGGGAGATATCGCTATACATTATTGGGAATTGCTTGAACAGATTTCAATAATCAATTTGGTATTTGAATGAAAACGAATGTATATATTCCTTTGCATAAATAGAACATACCTCATTGCTATAACTGCAAGTGAACTGGTGTAATCCGCTGTGATAGTCCCAAGTCGACAAAATGGAGGACTGAACTGATTTCAGCAGCTCAATCTCTGCAAAAAAGTTTAAACTAAAGCTATACAGGAGGATTTCTAAAATCTGAAATGATCAGGAACTCCGAAAAACATCCAGAAATGACTATTGCAAGATTAAACGCAAAAACAGATGATAGAAAAGGAAGAAGCAGGCATAAGATTGACGGCGGCGGTTGTGGAACTTTTATTGTAAAATTTATCGTCTTTCTTCTAGCTACAATTGGAATAGTCAGAGTTAATAAATTCATTTGCTTCTTGATGGCGGTAGTATTTCACTTGACGCTATTCATTCCTACAGTATGTGTAATAAGGACTGGAAAAGTTGTAGCGTTTTCTATAATCTCAACAGTTGAGGCTTGCGTAGAACTTTGTCTCTGGTGGAACATTTTCAATAACAGAAAAGAACTCTGTGCCATTGTCGCATCTTTGATGAAGGAGCGAAAAAAGACTAAGCGCATGGTTGCACTTTTTATGATTGCATCTTTTCTAATGTGCCCAACGGTTCCTTCTACGTGCCGACTTCTGTACAATCACATTCAACCAGGCATCTTTCATTTCAGTTATAGTTGCAGGCTGTTTGAAGCCCTCTGTCATAAAAAGTACACAGCTATTTCTTTAATGATGGATACGCTAATTGTTCATTCGGTTGATGGTGTTTTGTTCATAACCGTTTATTTGTATACTTTAATATGTATACTCATTTGTGAACGTAGCGTTCAATTCAACAAACATTTAATTTCTTTTCATACACTTAAGGCTTGGAAGACGTGTCAAAAGCAGGTTTCAATAATCAGAAACATCGAAAAATTGTTGTCCCTCCCCATTTTCTTAGTTTTTCTCAAAATATCGATACAGGTGTTCAGCACAGTTATATTCTTGTCGGACGAAACTGTATTCTACGCTGGAGAGGATGGACCGATAATATCTGCTGTTCTTACTACACAATTTTCAATGTGGTTTCTGCTTGTTGTGCTCACAGCAGATTTGGTTCAGAAGCGATGCCTCCACAATATCGAAGCTATATTCTTCACCAAGAGAGTTTAAAGATTTGGGAAGACACTTGGACTACTTTGATTACGAGGAGTTGAAGAAGTTGAATAAACTGACGTGTTGGAAAATGTTAAACCTCAACCGGAAGTTGATGTTAACTGCTGTGGCTTCGGGTGTGACGTATAGTGTAATTATAGCCCAACTGAATAAACGCTGAAGTTCATATTTTCTGCCTTTAACTCGGTGAATGATCCGTTGAAAATTAGGATATTTTAGAATCACAGCATCTTTTAAAAATTTAAAAGTAATAGGTGGAAGGAACGACGGAAGAATAGGCTTATTCGGGAAGTTTTAGTCATCTTTAAGACTATCGCACATGCTATTTGTATATTTATATTTACAACGTTCCAAGTCTTTTGGAATATGACATCGAAGGACCCTCACTACATTCTACCTGATCGGTGTCCACCACTGGACTTCCTTTACTGACCCCCAGTGTTCTCCTTTCCCCTCCTCACTCGATTATTGTACGAGGACACACCTCGGGGATCAAATGGTTCCTTCCGGCCATCATTCCTCAGGGTCTGGTGTAGCTCAGTGGGAAGTGCAACGTATCAGTAAAGGGAAGGTTGAGAGTACGAAACTAGGTCCAGTCAAAGACCGTCGTTTATACTGGGGCTGGTGCACGTTAAATCTGTCGTAACTCCGATATCCTCATGTTGGTGTTGTGTGGAAGTTTGGAGAGTGGGGTGCCAGATCAGGTGTTGTTCTCATCATTTGACCGTGGTTCAAAATTACGAGATATTGTCCTTGGGTCTTTCCTTTCGGGATTGGTCTCGCACCATCACCAATAGCCCTTCTTTGTGTTGCAAGTGGGACGCTAATGAACTACCTACCATCCTCATTGTCTTGCCGGAGAACCTCACAGATCTATACCAGATGAACTACCTTTTTCCGCAGCCAACATTCGCTAAAATCGAAGCAAAATTAAGACTACCTCTGGTGAATAGTTGCCGTAACATTTTTGGCACAACGCCTCCTTTTCAATGACATTTACTTTGGGCGGCGCCTCTGGAAAACTATATCAAGTAATAATAAATTGCAAATGTAATTGAACCTGCAATTTTAAAATTTCACGAAAATAGTTACTGTGTGTTCAGAAAGCTATTTTAGAAATATAACTTGCAACTTCTCCTGGAAGAATTTTTGTTCTCAATCGTATAATCTCTTTTGTTTCGGATTTCAGATCTACAAGTAAATAGCTAAAAAGTTTTTTGTAGCGTCTTAAAATACTTTAAGAAATTTTTTAAATTTCTCGGATAAAGTTGTCTACCGAGGTGAGTAATTTCACTTACATCACGTCGCGATTTAAATAAAAACATGTAATGACAGTTTAATGAAATTTCTCTGAATTTTTTTCCTTTAAGAAACAAATTTTGCGTTACAGTCATCACAGATAAATTCACATGATGAGATATTAATTTATTGTATTAGATATGATTTGTTATTCTTTTATCACGGCCACATTCAGAAATTAAATCATCATATATAAAAAGTGCATTATATCCTAAATATTGCTTAAAGTTTTTGGGTATTACTTCTACAAAGGTGATATTCGGCATCTCATCGTATAACTTTTGATAGAAAAATCACACTATTTTATCAAGTGTAGGATGAATCATATCTGTGTGGCTGTTTATCAATTTCTTCAAAAAATGCTACTTGCCTGATGATGTATGTCCGCAGACCAGAGCAGTGAAAGGATGCTTTAAAGCAAATGAATTCATGGTTAAAAATGGCAGAAGTAAAGACTAGGGGAGCTACTTATACTTTTTTTATTGAAATAAAGGTACATGTATATTTGAAATTTCTTTTCATAAAGTTATACACTAGCATATCATTATTTGTTAACTGTCTATCAAATAATTTAACAGTAAATTCCATAGATGGATTTCTAGATCTTTGATACAAAAAGTATGCACAATATTGTCCACACACAGCAATTTTAACACTGAAGTGGTATGTCGTTGTAGACCACGTGCGGAATTTTTTGAAGTAATTATGTATGTAGCCCAAAAAATACGAAGGTGGTTGACCGAACGAATCGAAAAACTCTACACTTATTGGTGATTTCATATAAACAGCTAACCAATCAGTCCCTGGTTTGAGATGAGTGTCGGTGTTTACAATAAACGCAGGGGGAAAACACTTAAATTTTTCGGGAATCTGATCACTGGGGAAAACTACGACATAACATTGACGTGTATATGCATCAATTTGTAAAATGTTATTCAATTCTACCACATTCAAATCGAAAAATAACACAAAATATTTCTAGACTTCGTAATTTCGATCACGTTTTGAAATACTGCATACACCAGCGCTGAAATAGTTTTCGGTAAAGCGTTTGCAAACTTTATTTCAATGCGAAGATTTCCTTGATGAATTAAATTTAAATGGTTGCCATCAGACAAGCCTGGTATTAAGTCAAAGGCATATATAGCATGTACCCTTCAGAAAATTCATCTATCTTAATATAGATACCTTTATTGGACGAGAGTTTCCACTTCCTAGGAGCAAACTATTGTAAGCACGAATAAATTGTCATAATTGGGATCTAAGGGATCCCAATTATGAAGTAGCTGGTAGGACTTTCATCTACGTAAACTCCTATGAAATTTACATGGTTATGCTTGAGGTAAAATGGGTTTGTTGGGTAAGTAACACTAAATGAATCATGATCCACACACGTCACCACCAACCGTTTGGGAAGTTGACGAGAAAAATGCTATCCTGTGAAATTTAAAAAGAACCTTTCGATACTGAATATAGCTTACACAAAACTCTATACATTGGCATTTTGCAGATGATTTTTGTAAGGCTTTGGCATGTCCAATTAAAACACCTGGACTGACTTTCACTTTCTGGATGATAAGTGATGCATGCTCAATTTTTATGTGCACAATTTTTATGTGCTTCTTAAATGTATTTAAAATGTCATTCGGAGAATCATAAAAACCACACGCTATTTTTCCATTAGTTTTTACTCCGTTTCCTAAATAATATTCGAAAGAATTTTCACCATCAACGATGTTATTCCACATTCTGGGATAAATTATTTCAATTAATCCAACTTCCCATTCACTTGAGAGTTCTAGCGCTTTGGGAGTTTCGTGTAGAAGTGAGACATTGTGTTGCCAGGATAAAACTCGATAGAGCTGTCGCTGGGAAGCGTGACGTAAAAACTCATTGTGTGTTATGGGAGCGAAACAAAATTTAATGAGCAAACTCTATTTATCGAAAATACGTCTTTGGAATGAATCCAGGCGTTAAATTTGCGAGGATAATCTCTAAACTTGACAAAGTATTCCAAACGTTTCTTAACCCTTCTCTCTTTAAAATTTTCTCAACATGAAAAGAATGTGATTTTTTAACTTTCTGCAGTTTTTCTGAGTAAAATGTACCAGTGAATATTTCTCCCATAAAATCCTTTATCTTATATACTGGTAGCTTTCTAGGTATACAACCCTGAATCGTAAATATTTCCTCGTACCAATTATTTTCATACCCTTTCTTAACTGTTAATTTAGTCTTTGGAACCCTAACGAAGTCTCCAACCTGAAATTTGTATGGAATGTCCTGAACATTAGTTTTATTATTTGCCTCACCATATAAAGTATTCAAAATTTGTTTTTGATTTTCAACTGTTTCATTAATAGGCTCTTTTTTCATAATACGATAGAGTGTACGATTATAACTGTGTACAAATTTCTCTAAGACATCTATA
Source organism: Meta bourneti (assembly GCA_933210815.1). NCBI lineage: Eukaryota > Metazoa > Arthropoda > Arachnida > Araneae > Tetragnathidae > Meta > Meta bourneti. The sequence continues at coordinate 91,210,569 of OW119926.1, forward strand.
AATCGATATGTATTTTTATTGATAAAGTATTTCCACATTTTAGTCTTGAAAGTACGATTGAATCGTTCAACAACGCTAGCTTTGGTTTCCTTATTTGTCGTAAAAAACTTTACATGGACAGATTGAAATGATTTACTTGTAAATTCAGTTCCTTGATCTGTTTGTAATTTTTTGGTTTTATTTCCTTGAAAACTGACTTAAATGCATTTACAAAGCTAGATCCATTATTCCGTTTCAAAGGTATGAACCATGCATATTAAGAAAAAATATCTATACACGTTAACAGATATCGATAACCATCGTTGTGTTTTACAACACTTAACATGTCTACTAAATCCGATTGAAAATCGATTCTCCCCACAATAACTGTTTCGCAGAAAGTTGCGACGACCGCTTTTATGTAGAGTATAAGCATTCTGACCCTCCAACCATTGTTTAATAGTCTTTTTCGAACTTTCCCTTTCGTTGCTTGGTACAAGGCATTTATTCCACCAAAGCTCCCTTGTATAAGCTAGGGTCTTCATAATATGGATCTAACTCGTCTCTACCCATTCAGTCCAGTTACGGAGATACAACTTCTGTTACTTTACTGATATTTCTACTAGAAATAGTAAAACCTCAAACTATACTTCCTTAAATTCATCTACTTTCTATAAAAAAAATAAAATCTTGTCCAATGGTAGTTTAAATATATGCTTTCAAAATAGTGGTAGAGAAACCAGTTTTCTAATGAAATAACTTTTTCATAACAAATTGCAGATTTTAATCATAACATGAGAAAAACACTTGTTTATATGTTTAAATAAAGAGAGAAACATTTTTAAATAAAAAAAAATCGTGTATTAAACAGTCATAATCAGCGCATGAATGTACACAACCATGTACCCCCTCAATAGTAAACTGACCCATATGGCCAAGTGATTAATACTTGTTTTTCTTTTTTTATAAGCATAATTTCATGTTCCTTGACAAAACACAATGAATTTCTGGGGTCAAGATAGGGAAAATATTTTTAATATCTAGTATAGTATCACATAGAATTTAATATATCTCGTATTAATTTCTTTTAAATCAAATACTAAAGCAATCAGGTACAGCAAAATACGAAAACATTCAGTATAGCACAATACAAAAGAATTTAAAACATCAAAACATGTTACTGGTGTAGCTAAGAATTTACTTCTGAGGTAGGTAGTAGTTAATCAATGTCGCACTGGAGCAACAGAACGGGCTATTGCCGATTGTCCGGAAGGGAAGATCCAAGAACAAAGCCTCGTGATTTGGAACCACAGTTAGATAACAAACATTATTATTTGAAAAGGTAAGTAGGTAGGTAATTAACGTCGCATTGGGGCAACACAGTGGTCTATTATCGACGGTCCGAGATCATTCCCGAAGGTAAATATCCGAGAACAATGCCTCCTAAATTTGAACCAATTATTTAAAAAGAAATGTTTATTTAAAGCTATCGAAGAATCGATCTTTGTGCTAGGTGACTGAATGGGAAGGGTAGGTAGATATTTTAATTAATGTAGCACTGGGACAACACAACAGTCTAATGGTGACTGTCCAAGAAAGATCCAAGGTAAACACCTCGTAATCTTGAACCACGGTCAGATGACGCGGCATCACTTGAGCAGCCACCCCACATTCCATGCTTCCCCACCACGCCAATGTGAGGACATTTGAGGCGAAGGCAGGTCTAACGTGCACCAGCCCCATTCTACACGATGGAGTTTGCTTGGATTCGCACTCGCAACCCCGCTAAATACAACGTGCCATATATCTAGATGAAATTAGTGGCGTGGTTGTTGCTTGCGCAGTCGAAAATTTGCTTAAACCATTTCATCTGCATTTGTTTCTCCTGGTGGTTTTCTTGACGAGGTATCCCGTCATTAGCAAAATTAATCAGATCTTGATGTAGGAGATATCTCGTCGAAACCACTTGGAGGGTTAATGCTAATATATGACTGTTTTTGACTCGAATAACGCTAAATGTTCCCCTATCAGCGACACTTCACACTAAAGTTTTTTGCGGAATACACCTTTCAAAAGTCTAAGTACCAAAGTAATTCCCGGGCCAATTAAATATTATTCATTATGGCACTACAAGAGCAGAATTATGAATTATTTCAACAAACCACAGGTTTCAGAAAAGATTATACTTGGGGTCACTTAACTCATAGACCAGCGAAAAATATAAAAATTGAAAATGGTCCAAAAGGGAAAAGATACATATTATTCTATAGTATATTAAACCCAGTTTCGTTTATCAAACGAAAAATAGATGTCGCCACTACATAATTAAACAAACCACAGGTTTCAGAAAATACTATACTTGGGGTCTCTTCTCCTATAGATCAGCGAAAAATATAAAAATTGACAGTGGGAAATGGTCCAAAAGGGAAAAGATACATATTCTATAGTATATCAAACCCAGTTTCGTTTATCAAACGGAAAATAGATGTCGCCACTACATAATTCAACAAACCACAGGTTTCAGAAAAGACTGTAGGTGGGGTCTCAACTTATAGATCAGCGAAAAACATAAAAATTGGCAATGGAAAGTGATTCGAAAGGGAAAAGATACATATTATTCTATAGTATATCAAACCCAGTTGCGTTTATCAAACGGAAAATAGATGTCGCCACTACATAATTGAACAAACCACAGGTTTCAGAAAAGACTGTAGGTGGGGTCTCAACTTATAGATAAGCGAAAAACATAAAAATTGGCAATGGAAAGTGATTCGAAAGGGAAAAGATACATATTATTCTATAGTATATCAAACCCAGTTGCGTTTATCAAACGGAAAATAGATGTCGCCACTACATAATTGAACAAACCACAGGTTTCAGAAAAGACTGTAGGTGGGGTCTCAACTTATAGATAAGCGAAAAACATAAAAATTGGCAATGGGAAGTGGTCCAAAAGGGAAAAGATACATATTATTCTATAATATATCAAACCCAGTTTCGTTTACGAAACGAAAAATAGGTGTTGCTACTACCAATTTCAATAAACCTGTATTTCGAGTAGACTATACCTGAGATTCCTAAATTTATTTGGGCCATCATAGCCCGGTTGGAAGAGCAGCGGATTAGCAAACGGAGGGTTACGAGTTCGAAACTTGATCCATCCAAAGACAGTTGTACATGTAAGGGACTGGTGAACGTTAAATCTGTCGTGACAGCAAATATCCTCACGTTGGCGTGACGATGAAGTTTGGAGGGTGGGGTGCCAGCTCAGGTGTTGACCACGTCATCTGACCATGGTTCAAAATGACGAGGTGTTGTCCTAGGATCATTCCCTTCGAGATTGATCCCGAACTGTCACGAATTGTCTTCTGTGTATCTCCAATGCGACGTTAATTGAAAAAACCTACTTACCTCCAAGTTTACTAACGCTACTGCTCACTCAGCTCTAATTTGCACTTCTATTACCTTCATTTGTTCATAAGCCAAGCCACTCAACATACCCAAGGTGTTAAAGGTTTGTCAAGGGGTGACCTCGATAACTGATGATATTTTTACTCATCCTGTCAAACTTTCTATCGAAGGAATATTTTATGGCAATCCATTCCGGATTGTCTGAGGGCATATAGCGCGAGTTAAACTGTAATCGATAAAATCTGCATAAAAAGCTACGAGGGGAGGAATAGAGAACGTGTTTTATCAATACGTACGACTGGTTCAAAAAATAATACTATTCCAACCAGTCTCGTGATTTGAATAAAATGGAAACTAAGAAATCTTTTCAGGTTCATACAATTCCGTTGAAGCTTGAGCTTTACGTACAAGCGCGAACATTAAGAGATTGTGAATATACACTGCTGGCCACCCAAATTGCAACACCAAGAAAGACAAGAGATATCACAACAAAATTTATTTTGTAGATAACATGTTGACCAAGTATCAAATGATTAAATTTATAGACTTCTGTGAAGTGTGGTTCCTGCCAAAATCAGTAGCCAGAGTAGCCGCCATTGTTGGAGATCACCGCTGCCACACGCCTCGGCATTGATTCAAAGAGACTTTGGATGTGTTCTTGGGGTACAGCAGACCAAGCAGCTTCCACACGTTGCCAAAGTTGATCTGGTGTGGCAGCTGGGGATGTATTCTGGGTCAATCGTTGAGCAACCATGGACCACATGTTTTCTATCGGCGAAAGATCCGGAGAGCGAGCTGGCCAGGGAAGCAATTCAATCTGGCGATTGACGAAGAACCCTTGGACAATGCGTGCCACGTGTGGTCGCGCATTATCCTGTTGAAATATGGCTGTGGGCAAGCCCTGAAGGTAAGGAAGGACAACTGGCTCCAACACCTCGGAGATGTAGCGCTGGCTGTTTAAAGTACCGGCAATGCGTACTAGAGGAGTGCGAGAGTGATATCCAATACCGCCCCATACCATAATACCCGGTGCAGGACCAGTGTGGCGGTGCATAACGCAGCTGTTCAGCATCCTCTCTCCACGGTGTCTCCAGACTCGAATCCGACCATCGTGGTGTTGCAGACAGAAGCGTGACTCGTCAGTAAAGACAATTTCATTCCATTCTGCCGTCCACATCCTTCTTTCATCGCACCATTGGCGGTGGAAACGTCTGTGGTTCTGCGTCAAGGGTAGACGAAGCAATGGACGTCTTGCGGACAGACCACTCTGCTGTAAACGGCGTCGAATGGTACGCGCAGACACTGGATGATGCGGTACAGACTGAATGTGCTGTGCTATGGTTCGTGATGTGGCTGAGCGATCCGTCACTGCCATACGCACAATATGCCTGTCATCACGTGAAGTGGTGCACTGAGGTGGATGCGATCGAACACGTCGGTCCGTCGTACCCTCCTGCATCCAACGATCACATATCCGCATTACAGTTGTTTGGTTTCGTCCAACACGACTACCGATTTCCCTGAAAGATAATCCACAATCTCGGTAGGCCACTATCCTTCCTCTGCCGAACTCGGATACTTGATCAAAAGATGATCGCTGTTTTCTACGAGGCATAATTGATCGTTTTTTTGAAAAAACCACAAGAAAAACACAATTGCCGTACTTGAAATCGTCGAAATCTCCAAGCCTTAAATAGCGCTTTGAAGTGGCGCCACAGGCGCGCGTGATGTGCGTCTGCGCTGAAATTCTAATCATTTGCATATCTCACCTCCGCTAATGCATGTTGTAAATTTCATATTATTTGCATGCTTCCTTCAGGGTGTTGCATTTACGGTGGCCAGCAGTGTAGATATATGAAAATGCGTGTAAGGAATTATGCAATTGATGAAATGACTTCTAGCATTTCTAAATTTATATTGTTACTAGCAGAATTACCCGGCGTTGCTCGGGTTGAATTGGTTAAATTTTGATTGAAAAGTGATCAGAACTAATCTCTTCACTTTCATAGATAAATGCAAACATCATTTAAGTACATGGAGAATAATTTTTTACATAGTTTTAACTTTTTTATAGCTTCTACAATTTACTTCGGATGCAAATATGTATACATGATACATCTATCCATATAATCCATTTCATATTCATCCCACTTCTGCTGTAAGACAGACTACAAAAGTCTTTTCTAAGGTGACTACTTCAGTCGTCCAATTAGAAATATCTTTGCACTACAACGTATGGCTACCCGTTTTAATTTAACATAAACTATCTTACTTTAAAATGATTTTATTTTAAATGGTCATTTTAAAATAAGAATTTACACACCTTACTTAAAATGGTTTTGTTTTGTATATTTTATTTATTTTTATGAAACAGAATTCTCTAAATAACATTACGTATTCAACCAAAGACTTAAAAAATATCAGTTGAAATATGCATATACCGCCAAGAAATTACCCATGTTTAGTGATATTTTGCAGAAAATAAAAAGTATTTTACTAAAATTTGACTCCTAAATACTATATATATATATATATTGTGTAAACTAATGAAACACATAAATACAAACAGAAACGAAATTCCGATCATTGAAGAAATGCAGAATTCTGAAAAACGAAACGTATGACCAAGATTGTCGAATTTCGACTTCTTGAGTATATTCTGAAAAATATTGATTGAGAAAAATATTGATAGCCAATAATGAATTATTTACAAAAGAACACAAATTTACAAAACTTAGAAATGCTCAAATATGAGCACAACATTTCACTGTCTTAACTTAAATACACAAACACGGAATTATAAATCTAATTTATAAAATAAAACACTAATCCTAGCGCTGTCAGATATCGAATTGCAAAATTACGCTTTTATGATCAATAAATTTTTGTAAAAGCTGTATCTAGCGCCTCGTCTGGAGGCAATGCTCTTGGCGCACTTTTAGTAGCGAGTTATGCCAGGTGAAGGTAACCCATCTTTATTAGGGTTATTCTCGTTTTTATGTTCGAGTATCGAACTCTCAACCTTCCCTTTACTGATACGCTGCACTTCCCACTGAGCTATCCCAGACCCTGAGGAATGATGGCCGGAAGGAACCATTTAATCTCCGAGGGGTGTCCTCGGACAATAATCCGAGTGAGGAGGGGAAATGAGAACAATGGGGTTCAGTAAAGGAAGTCCAGTGGTGGACACCACCGATCAGGAAGAATGTAGTGAGGGTCCTTCGATGTCATATTCCAAAATTCTTGGAATGCTGTAAATATATATAAATATACAAATAGAATGGGCGATACTCTTAAAGATGAATAAGTAGTATACGGGCGCCTTGGTGCGACAGAAGTGACGTCATCAAAAGGGGCGGGCAAATGACGCCATAGTCGAGTTGTGAGCGTCCTGCTGTTGAATAACAATGTTGTGGTGGAGTGGAGTTGAGTTGTTAGTGTCGGTTTCAGTTTTTTTCTAGTTTATCTACTATTGAATGACAACACTCGGTGTGTTTATATTTTGGTGGAGGAACAAGATGGCGGCGGTTTGATAAGGAGTTGGGGATGATTGCTGATAAGGAGAAGTGGTGACGTCATTGTATTTTTTAAGATGGCGTCGCTTTGTTGGAATTGTGTTGCCATGGTGATGAATGACTAGTATTGCCATCTGGTGGACAAATTAGAAACCATATTATTTTAAATTAAAAAGGAATTTCGTGGATTAATGGAAGCTTGCTTGTGATGAAGTATCCAACAAACCAATTTTGGTTTCAGAGCTTGCCCTGAGGGAATACTTCATGCCTTAGAATAAACTTAACGTTTCGTAAAATTCTTTTATAAATCAGCGATAAACCAGTTATGTGCCCCCGAACTACAACTCAGTGTCGATAGGGATGTGCACTAGACGGTATTTGGAAAACGCTACAATTAATTTGTGTGCTTTCTGAATATTATTTATATAAATGCTTACATCTTGCTATTTTAAATAAATTTTTGAGTGTCTTACCACATACACTGTATTTTGGATTATTTGTTTTTTATTACATAGTTTTATAAATTGTCTTTAAAATGCAAGATCTGAAATGAATTTTTTCTTTGCTATAAAGATTTATGTTTTTTAAGTTAGATGTTTTTACTCAAAAATTAATTATACATTAGATGCTATAACACCTATTTTATTGCAGAAATTTTGTTTTAAATAATGTACACTTAAGTAAGAGTAAAACTTTTGAAACTTTACAAAATCCATACAATGAATACGTTTCCTTGTACATTTGAAGAAATTATAATAGTATTGAAACCATTTACCCTATAAAAACTAAATCAAATGTCATTTTTTAATTAATCTTTCCTTGCATATTATTTTTTACTTTGAATAAATCTTCATAAATTTTACTGATTTAATTTATATTATATAGATTTACAAACTGTTTTTTTATGAAAATTTCTTTGCTATAAGGATTTTATATTTTAAAAGTTAATGTTTATACTCAAAAATTAATTATATACACATATTTTTAATGTTGAAGATTTTTAGGAAACATTTTACAATTGAAACATATACATTAGATATTATTACAAACATTTAAATGCAGATCCGTAAGGGAAAATTGGAGATCTTTTTAATGCTTACACCTTGCTATTTTAAATAAACTTTTGCTTGTCTTACCACATACACTGTATTTTGGATTATTTGATTTTTATTACATGGTTTTATAAATTTTCTTTTAAAATGCAAGTTCTGAAAGGAAATTTTCTTTGATTTTAAGATTTATGTCTTACTCAAAAATTAATTATACATTAGATGCTATAGCGCATATTTTATTGCAGAATTTTTTTAAAATATTATACACTTAAGTGAGCGTAAAAGCTTTCATGAGGTTTGAAACTTTACAAGACCTATATTATGAACATGTTTCCTTACACATTTGAATGCAATGATGATAATATTAAAACCATTTATAACATAAAACCTGAATTAAATATTATTTTCAATTAATCTTTCCTTGCATATTATTGTCTACTTTAAATAAAACTTTGATGTAAGGATTTATATTTAAAAGTTAGATGTTTTTACACAAAAATTAATTATATATCAAATTCTATTACACATATTATAACATTGAAGATTTTTAGAAAATATTTTACAATTGATACATATACATCAGATATTATTACAAACATTTAAATTCAGATTTGCTTGTTATTTTTTAATTTTATAATTAAGACATTTTTAAAAGTTTGTTTCTTAATGTGTGTTTTAAGCATAGTAAAAAAACAATACTAAAAAAACTGTAAGGGTAAAAATATTTTACACATTAATTTGTGAAACTTTGCAAGACCCATACCATGTTTCGATTGCACATTTGAAGTAGTGAAAAATAGTTTATTAAAAATCATCTGTCCTTGAAGTTCTAAATTAAATGCTCTTTTTCTTTAATGCACAGACTTTACTAACCACAGATTTTACTAAATATTAACTTCCTTTTATTTATTTGAAAACTTATGCATATTGTACATTTTAAATTGAAGAGCAAACTAAAATGCTGTACGTAATTATGAAGTATTTTACAAGATACTTCATATTGCTCTCTTAATTTTACATGTAATTCATTACTACGTTAAGTGGATAGCATCCGGGTTTTCTGTTTTGAAAATAATGTGGACATTTATGTGCTGCTAAGCAAATGAACTCTTGCCTTTTCTTGATAGTTAATGCATAATCTAAAGATTTACTCACACGCTGATAGTTTTACCCATGAGTAATATTAAATAACTGTTAAACATAAAAGAGTTAAACGGTAAAAAAGTTAAGCAGTAAAATAAAGTTACTCAAAACAGCAATATATCGATTTTTTGCGGGGGTCGTAACCCCTAGGTCTTCGGACAACTGTTTGCTTGTTTGAAATTTTTTCCATAATCGTAAAAAGACGGAATGATGAACGCCGAAGAAAAGAGCAACATCTGTGATTGATTGTCCTGCTTCAAGGCGTCCCACAGAACGCCAGCGCTCACTATCTGCCATTCGTCTTCTGGAAGCCATAGAAACACGTCTGTCTTGGAAAATAATCGTACGAAAGTTCTAAACAATTTTTATCAGCACTTACATGAAACTCCTCTAACACTTCACAATGCTGGCTTCTTATACGACGGCCTTTTTTGCATATTTCTCGACACGAAACCGTGATTGGCTGTTACACAACATATTTGCATACTTCCATCTACCTCTGCAGCTTCTCAAATTCAGATTGGCTTCCATCAATTAATATTTTCCTCTCTGTGCTTAACTTTTGGCAGTGAGTGTACTATCAAAACATTGTTTATTATGATTAATTTTTTTAACCTGAAAATTAAGTCTTTAAATAACTGTTTAGAAAAACTATCTTAGTCAGGAAATAAGGTTTTGCTATAAGTTGACGATATGATTTTTTCGGTTAAAAGTTACATTGAAATTTATGAAAATGAAAAATTTACTATAATTAAGATTGAAAATATTAACAAGTAATTAGCGTAAAAGGCTACTACTTCCATCAAAAACGTTATAAAAAAACTTACTTTTACTATTGTTATTTTTTGCAATAAAAATTATATTTTCATCAATCACCTAACATGAAGCATTTGGAACGTAGAAGTTTGGGGAGTGGGGTGTTGATCTCGTCATTTGACCGTGGTTTAAAATGACGTGTTGTCTGGTCTTTCCCTACGGGATTCATCCAGGACCGTCGCCAATAGCCCTTATGTTGCTCCAGTGCAATGTTATTTAACTACCAACCTACCTACCTTTACTCGACGTTTTACTTGTGTTTGGCGGAGCTTGGTCAAATATGACCCTTGCGTCATAAAGCCTAAAAACAACCGCACCATTGACGAAATTTGACGTAGTTGCGGGCCCCCTCTACCAAGTTGGGACCCAAAACGATTTGTTTTGTACTGTCTCTGCTGAAAAGAAACAATGAAGAACGGTAGTCATTTTGATTAACGTCGCACTGGACTAACACACCGGGCTATCGGCGACGGTACGGGATCAAAGACAATACCACGTAGTTATGAACCACTGTCAGATGACGAGGGCACACCCGAGCTGGTACCCCACTCTCAAAACTTCCACACCACGCCAATGAGAGGTTGGTTGGTTGATTTCAGGGTTTTAAGGCGCAAGGGCCATATTTAGCCATGCTGCGCCCAACACTAGACATACAACATCAAGTAATAGACACACACAATGAAAGTTTTACTGACACAGAAGAGAGAAATACACCTGACAGGAATCGAACCTGAACCGCCTACAACTAGAAGGTTGCTAGAGCAGTGGACATGCCCACTGATCCACGACGGCCCCCGCCAATGCGAAAGAATTCGAGACTACGACAGCCTTAAAGTGTACCAGCCAACTTTGTACGCGACGGTCATTGGTTGGATTAGAACTCGCGACCCTCCGATTGCTAATCCGTTACTCTTCCAACCGGGCTACCACGGCCCAATTGTAGAATGGAGTTGATTATAAGGTTGTCTGAATCTAAGCATTCGATTTGTCTCTTTTCAATCCAATCTGTGCATATCCGCTTGCAGGAACAGAGACAAACTAATCTGAAATCACCAACTGAAAAATCTTCTCCCCTCTTCCGCTCAGACTCCCCTTAAACCACCCTTAAGGGGTCACTTACCCTTTTAAGGGGTTTTACCACTTTTGGGGGTCGTACTACTTGCAGTTGCATCGAAACCGTGAGTCGGAAGTCTTTCGGGGGTCAATGGAGAAGTTAACGGTGTCCCTAAAAGTAAGGAAGGTATCGTCTTTGAGCCCCATGTAGAGTTACCACTCCATTTCAATTCAATGAAGTAGGGAGACCCACTAATGGGACGACGGTTTTTAATTGGATCGGAAACGGCGGTGCTTACCCGTGTGTTTGGAGAAAATCGGACGTGGACGGAGAATCGAGTGTGCACGGGATAGAGGGAATCGATTTTTTTATTTTCATAATCGAATTTGCGTGGAAGGCTTGTATTAGTGAGATGAAAGCGAGGTTGAAAACAAATTTTTTGAGTAATGGAATGGATCTCTAAGTAGCTGAAATCAAATTTATTTTTTTTTTGTCGGATGTAAATAGAGTAGAGATCTATTTATATCGGGCAAAATAGAAATTTGTAAAGTTAGAGTAAATACAGCTGTAACCGATGTAAATGGGAAGGAATTTCCATTAACGTCGCACCGGAGCAACAGAACGGGCTATTGGCGACAGTCCGGGTCAATCCCAAATCCGAGGATACCTCCACGTAATTTTGAATCACGGTCAGATTGCGAGGTCACACCTGAGTTGGCACCCAACTCTCCAAATTTCAACACCCCGCCAGCGCGAGGACGTTTGAGGCCACAACAGATTTTACATGCATAAGCCCCATCTATACACGACGGTCCTTGGTTGGATTCGAAAGCAACCCTCCGCTTGCTAATCCGTTACTCTACTAAACGAGCTACCGCGACCCATTATTTATATAGATGCAGAAAGGTATTATATTCTCACCATTTCCTGAAAAAAAGCTACTGAGACACAGTTGGATACCAATAAAGTTCAAATATGTCTTAAAGATATTAAGATAAAACAATGCACATAATATGGAGGGAGATTAAACTATTTTTATTGATTTTAAAATTCAAAATTTCATGGATTGTGTTTTTTTCAAAAAGAAATGTTAAAAGGAATAACTATGAAGTTCTCTTTCAGCCAAATGAAATTTCTAAAGTCAGTTTGAAGTTTTGAAAACAGATTTCGGTGAAACAGCGTTAAGTTCTATTTGTTGATTCTCATTAATGAAGATATGGGGTGCTGAAGCAACGTTGATCGCATGTGGTTCTGCTTTTCACGAAGATGTCAAAGGCATCGTCCTTTCCATTCAGATCTGCGGCTCATTCTGCACCGTCAGCTTCGTTGGTTTTGTCGATGGAATTCTTTTGTGCCTCGAGTAGAGCCCTATCCGCCATTTCGTCTTCGATGGTTCGCAGACGCAAGTCCATGAATTCCTCAGGATGTTCGGCATTCCACTCTGCGAGGTAGTCGCGCTCGACGTATGGCTTTTCTTCTGCTTTCTGTTTCTTTGCCTCTTTCTTGGCTTGCTTCTTTTCTCTACGCTTCTCTCGAAACTTCTTTCTGAAATAGCAAATTAGAATAAATTATTTTACCTTGCAAGACACAGCAAAGGGAAACAGAAGTTTATGTTAAAAAAGAGTAAATAAAGTTTTAAAGATTAAAATGCATGAAAAATAATAAATTCTCAAAGAGTACGAGGCACACTTACATTTGTTTCCTGCACCAATCCAGCATCTTGAAAGATAGATAAGTCGTCTATAATAATGACGTAAATAGCACTAAAAAGTACTGTTTGTAGATAGCACTGAAAAGTACTGTTTGTTTGTAGGTAGTAATAAAAAGTACTGTTTCTTTGCAAAAAGCACAGAAAAGTACTGTTTGCAAATAAGTTGCAGCGGAAGATTCCTCTACAACCAAAAATAGCTTTAATCAAACGTTTATAATCTCACTTGATCAAAGCTTTAAAAAATCGCCAGTTAGCAGTTTGACAGACAGAACATGAATGAAGAAACCTTTTTGTGAGCGATACTATTTACTTACAACAATGATTGATTAACAATCGAAAAGAAATACGATGATTTAAACCTGTTTGTTTAGAAGCATTCTAAAAAATATGTATTGTTATATAATTAGAAGCAATTCATTCTTATAAAAAAGAAATGTTTTTATTTCCATTGTTACATTTAATACGTACAAATTTAGCTGCTAATTAATGTCTTGAAGAAATTACAATTTGCTTAGATATTTAAATGTTTATGGGGTGTAATTAAACTCCAAATTTAAGATAGAATTATTGTAAATATTATATTTATATGTTATAGTCTCATTTCTTACATTTTATACTAATTTTATCCACTTCTACGGCTTAAAGTCCCTTTAGATTGGTAATACAAATAAAATATGCAATCGAGCATTAGTACCCAATCGACTGAAGAAATGCTATTGACCCTCCTATGGTTGTCTTGACGATGAATCTCGTCATAAACAAAATTGGTCAGATCTTGATGGACGAGATATCTCGTCATTAGAGGTTTGGTTTGTTGGGGTTTTATGGTACAAAGGCCATATTTAGCCATGCTGCGTCATTAGAGGAAAACTCACCATATTTTTATCTCGTCGTCATAAAAAAATCGGCAACATCTTGATGGGATATCTCGTCATTTGCAAAATTGGCCAGATATTTATGGACGAGGTATCTCGTCACACCACTTGGGGGTTAAGTAAAATCTCATTAAAAATTACTTTGTGTTATTATACGTCAGAGGGGCCCAAGCACGCCCGGAATTTTCTTGAATATCATGAACACAAATGCTGAGATTAATTTAAATCCATTCTAACAAATTTTTGTCAAACTCATCAACAGAAAAATTGGGAACAGGTTTGGAAATACTTAAGAACAGGAATTACAGAATAAATACTCATTTTGTATTCTCGGATCTGTCCTTTCGGGTTTGATCCCGGACCTTCGCCAATAGCCCGTTTTGTTAATCCAGTGCGACGATAATTGGAATATTTACATACCTAGAAAACCGTATAGACGAAAGGTCTATGTGGTTGAAAGTTATTTTTAAAATAAAATAGCTTTCATTATTTATCAAACCACATTCATTTCGTTAACCCTTTTGTTTGGTTGGTTTATATTGGGATTTTATGGCGCAAGGGCCATATTTGGCCATGTTGTGCCAGACACAAGACATACAATATCAAGTTATAGACACAATAAAAGTTTTACTAACACAGAAGAGAGAAATACACCCAGGGAGGAATGCACCTGACAGGAACCGAGCCTGCGCCGCATACAAATCGACGGTTGCTTGCGCAGTGGGCATACCCACTGAACCGTTAACCCTCTTGGTGTTTGTCCCTTCGAAGTATGACGTCGTTTGCAAAACCAGTAGCAGATGGACTAGATAACTCATTAGAAAAAAACTGACCACATGGATCGACGATCTAATGAAATAGACATAGCATGTAGGCGGAGTCGCTGTCGTAAGATCTCTGAAGGGTAAATCATGAGAGCTTACTAATCGACTCAGCTGATTGCCTATCGAATGGCAGCCTAGTGTTTTTGATCGCTGGATAATCATTTTAACCAATCTATAGTTTAAGATTCATGCTTTTTCCCACATCCACGTGACAGGTCTTCATACCGAGCTACCGGAAGAAATAGCACGAAGCTCCGCGCGCATGCTCCGTCTATTTCATTAGAAGGTCGAAGCGTATTCCGAACTTGACGTCACGGTTTGTTTTTGGAACATGATTTCAGCACGTCGCCAATAAAAATTCGAAAGATTGGATTCCAAATTGGCATGCGATTCATTGGTCACAGATGACGATAAGCTACATTTTAAGGTAACCTCTATATGTATCATGCGAGAGCATTTGGAAAGCAGAATTAAGATCCCGTTAAGGTTTGTTTGTTTACATTGAAAATCAATGTCATTGTTCCGTCTATTTCAATATAAGGTCCATGACCAGATCTTGATGTCGTCATCATAAAAAATCAGCAATATTTTAATGACGCGATATCTCGTCATTAGAAAAATCGGTCAGATCTTGATGGACGAGGTACTTCGTCCAAACCACTTGAGGGCAAAACGTGTATTGGGTAAGTAGTCAGGTATTTTAATTATCGTCGCACTGGAGCAACTCAATGCCAAATATGCTTCAAATACTAGATAAGATTTAATATCAAACATACATTTCTCAAATATAATAAAAGAATCTTAAACTATATCGTAGCATATACAATACAGAAGATGCAATATAAATAATTGCTATTAAAAATTAGTTTTTTTTATTAATGTGTAATTGCCATGAGTAATTCAAATTATCTGATCATTTTCAAATCATTAAATACACAAAACATACAAAGTTTCAGTAAAATCGAAACGAAATTTAAATTTTTGTTCACTTTCGATTTGGCACTTTTTGGCCGTAACTTTATCACAACTTGATAATATCTACTTAATAGAACATGCAAATGCACTTCATCATCAAATTCTATGAACTTTCATAAAGACAAAATTTAAAGAACCACAAAATAAAATTGGATATGTAGGTTATTTCTTTTTGTTTTTTAACCAAAACTATTTAGGCTCTTTGCCTCACTAATTCCAGTAAGCCAGGACCTTAGCAAACTTAATTTAATACAAGGGTGGGCCTACCTGCATTCTTGCTTCCATGATGTCCATGAGCTAACTGTTTTTCATCCTCTTCGCATGCGCAAGCAAGTAGTCAAGGGCTCTTAATAGGAAACTTCTGGTCTGCAGCCCGCCATCCTAGACTCTTAGGCGCTAAGATGTCACAACGGACAGTGACGCAATGAAAATCAGTCAGTAAATGAATGCAAGTACTCACTGTGTGCAAAGTTTATGAAAATATACCCAGCCGTTTGGATTTAGTATGTACATATACTAACAGACAACAAACGTGAAAACTACCTATTTTGCATAAGACCCAAAGCGGAAAAATAACTTGAAAGTGGTCGAAAATATTTAATGAGCAAACTCCATTCTTATTGATATAGATGTTTAGTCAGTCCTTTTATTGTTTGAATCTGCCAGCGTTTCTTGAATCTTAAATATGATGACCACTGAAAACAAAACCTAAATACTACTACTTTTTATATCAAATTTGAATAGCATCCTTAGGAGACAAATTAATCCAGTGACATGCTTTTTACCCATACACATCCGGAGCGTAAACCTTGAAACAAATGTCGAATTGTGTTTCCTTCCAAAAAAACTTTCTGTGCTAGTCTCGTAAATAGGTGATGTTATTTTAGGACCATACTGTAATTGTTTCATGAGGATCTGAAGTATTTCTTGACAATTAAACACCTTTAAAATTTTTATAAGCTTCACAATCCATAATTTCTTTTGAGAAGATGGATTCTGGCCGTGAAGCATTCGTGAAGTATTCGTGAAGCATTAGAAGTTGGAGGTAAAACCTACAAGAAGTAGGGAGGAAAGCTTCCACATACCAATTGTATGAAAAGTCAAAAAAGGAGAAAATTATGGAACACACAGTGGCTATGATTTTCTTAGACCTTCGAGATTTAAGACCTAAAACGACTTTTGAAATCTGAAAAGATCTTTTCTAAGTTAAAATTTTCACTTTAAATGCTTGCTGACTACTTTCTTATTCAGAACAGTCGAGTCATTCCGGTTACTCAAACTTTCTTGCTACAAAAAAGACAGCTAAAACAAAAATCAATTACAGCAAAAACAGTCTCAATGTCAGCCTGGGACATTGTGAAGGAACTGGCCTGAGTGCAGCTACTGTGACCTCACGATAGTGGAGCCATTGGAGAGAAGAATTAGCAAGCGAAGAGTCCGCGATCAGGCGGAAATAGTAAAATTTCGATATAAGCAAATCCATCAATCCATTTTTTCCAAATACATAACATAGTTCATATAATAACATAGTTCAATCTTTTCGTTGTTAAATTTGGATTAATTTTCACACATAAAAATATTCGTTCCTTTGTATTTCCGGGAAAACAGAGTTTGGAGCAATTTTCATTAAGAGGTCCCAGTACCATATAATTCGTTAAAATGTTGAATATTTGTTTTACATTAGAGTTTTGACCTTTAGAAATAAGTGTGCTGAATTTTGGAACGAATAGAAGCTGTTTTAAAGAAGTCATTCAGTAATTATAGAACAATTTAAGACTTCAATGGCCATGCCTATGTGACAACTCGTGGACATACTTTTTCTCTTTCTTATAAATTCAAATTGAAGTAAATGCAGACAAACATATTTTCTATCCCTTTCCTATATAATGGTATTCATTGCCTTGATTTATCTAAGACTTATTTTTAAGATAATTACGACATTAAACAAATAAATTTTTGGATAACTTAACAGCCTAAAAATAGTTATGAACTGTAGTTCTATTCATATAAAGAATGAAACAAATCCATTCTTATAATATGATTAATAAGTAATTTTTGAAAATAGTTAAAATTTACATTTCTGATTTTTCACTTTTACTGATAATTATTGATTTGACTGTTCACTTATTAAATCCTAGGGTATTTCGCTGTAAATCAAATAGTGCTCTGAAATTTATTTCAGACTAAAGGCGTGTTTAACAAAATTGTGTTTGTCTGAGGCGAATGAAATTCAAGAATTAAATTTTATGGAATTTTCAGTAGGTATTAGCTTGTCAAAATATAATTCTTTTTCCTATGAAAATATTTTAACTAAAGAAAATATACCCACAAATTCTATTTTTACTTTGTAAGCAATTTTTAAATTTTCTTTCGCAACAATTAACATCTCCTTTATTTGATTTCCTCTCTGAAGTAACATTTCAATATAACAATTTTTGCAATAAGAAATTAATATATTTATTATAGTGTATATCATTTATGAATATAAGGAAATAAAAAAAAATTATCAATTTTTCAATAGCTAATGCGTGTGAATCGTTGAAATGAAACCAAAATTTGTAGAAAATCAAATTACACATAATTTTTAGTCAAACATTCTAACAGTAAAGAAAAAATCTTTATTGGATTTAAAATAGCTCAAAACCAATATTTGAAGTTAAATTTTAAGCTGATAACAATCTTTTTTAAATAATGGTTATACATATTGGTGGTGATAATGTAATACCGTAATTTAAATTATAAGCAAAAATGTTGTTAGGTTATCATTACCTCTTAAAAAGTCAAACTTTTATTTTCCTTTGTTCATAGTTACAACCACACATGTTTTTAATTTTTAAATGTTGCAAGTTTTCTTCTATTTTGCGTCGTTTTCAGCAGGCCATTTTTTGCTTTACAATAATTGTTAAGTAAAATGTTTGCTATTATGCACACAGATTTTCTGATAAATTTTTGTGGCATTTTACAGATGTGGCCATCTACAGTTATTTCATTGAAGGTACCTATTTTGAGTAGAATTAGTTCAACTAACAATCTTTTCTGAAATTTGTGTGACAGAAAGTCTTCTTCATACTGCTCATTAATCAATTCATTAAAAATCTTGTAAGAACAAACAATAAGTTGTACCGTAAATTCCTTGGGACATTTAAGGCCATCCCTATAACTTAATTTTAAAAATTGGTGAATAAACTCATCCGAAGATTCATAAGTTAGTTATTTTTCATTTGACAAAATTGAACTGCACATCTCACAATTCAGTCCATGTTGTACGTTTTTGGCCACATAGCCAGATATATATACTACAACAGGCAGAACATCATCTGAAACACTAACATTATTACAGCTGTAAATGATCTAAAATGCATTTGGTATGTCAGTTATAGTTTCTACAGCTGAATCCCTAAAATCAGTCTTTTATTTGGAAGCTACCACTGCCTCCCCCCTATTGTAGCTTTATCAGACAAAATTTTCAGTTTATGTTCTGATTGTAACACTTGGCGTATGGAAGCATTGTAATTGCCCCCACACATTTGACGATGTTGTCCGAAACGAGCCTCTAATCTATCAGTCTGGAATTCGCTGAGGAACAAATATCGCGGTTTAATTCTGCTGAATATGTAAAGGATTAAATCAATTAGAGTGTCTGTTGTGTGCTTTAAAGCAAACTGCGTTTCAGCAGACAATATCCCACCTTTAATTGGTATTTTAATATTTGCTTTAACTTCTTTAGAAGGTTGAGATAGGTTGTTGCACGTACTTAGCCATCTACTAATTTTTTTAAAAAAAATCTCAATTTTCATCTTTGTTACTGCTTATTAGGTTGCTACATTTATTCCTGAGATGTTTCCCTTTTAAATGATGTTTAACATTTACAATTTTCCACCAACATAAAATGTGGGGCATAAAATTATTGGTTTGCAGAAAGTCTGAAATAAATTTATCGCCATCTAACTGCAAGGCGACAATGTTAGTCTCACGAAAGAGATTCAATGCATGAGTAACATTTTGCCTTTCAGTCGATGTAGGGAAAAGAACTTTCTGTGACAACTTTGGGTTTGTTTAATGACCTGTGATTTCTCATATTCATATATTGTCCGCAAATGAAATAGGCTGGCAATTTGAGTTGATTAACTTCAATGACTTAATCGATGACTATAATGGTTTATACCTGGTCCTCAAATGTAAATAATCATTAGTATACCTCCTAGATCGAATTCTCTTTACAATCTATTTGTTACTAATGAATAACATTTATGCATCTGTGTGGTAGTAAATTCATGCGGATATTAACGCAGAAGGAATCTTTAGGACTGGAAAATGAAACGATCTTATACCTTCCATTTTAGATTGAAATAATTAAGATTATTCGGTACTTGTGCCCCCCTAATCACTGCTCGGAGGGATGGGCTTGGGGACATTTCCTCTTGAAAATGTTCTTTCTCTATTCAATCTGTTATCTGGATGGCATGTAATCTTTTCCGTATCATTTATACTTACTACAGTAACAATGAAAAGAGCCTAATGAATCCCCATAAAAGTAACTATCACTCATATACCATGAAGTGAGAAGAGCAGATGCCTCCCCGTTTTTTCTCTTTCTTTACTATGTGCACCCATCATGTCGTTCAGGAACGATCTGAATCAATTATCACTTTAAAATCCGAAGAAAGATAAATATTTGTATGTTTCGAGCGTCTTCTAAAGCATGCATGTCTGCGAGTACGAACGGGAACGATAGCCCCATTATCGTGACGTCAAAGCGACCGCAGCGCCGCAGGTTCAGTCCCGATCCTTCACGATGGTCCCGGTCAGCCAGTAATACCTCACAATCCATCTGATCTAGAACATTCCACCTAGAGCAGTAGTTCTTAACTTGGGGTGTGTGCATTCCTGGGTTTGAGAGAAAGCATTTCCAGGGGTGCGAGAAAAGTTTCTAAATTTTCGATGGAAATTACCAACAGCCTGTGAGAACTAGCGAACGCTATATCGACTTATGGGATCCCCACTCCTACCCTCTTTACCACCAGAATAGTGAAACCCATTTACTGAGAAATATTTTACTCTGGCAGTAATAAAAACTTCACTTTCGAATAATCAAATTTTTAGGTTGTATTAATTATTTGTTCCACGATTAAAATGCAAAATTATGTTTTTAATGGGAATTATCATCAGGGTAGCATTTTTTTCTGCCTTTCAGACTGTTTGTAACGCCTGAGTAGCTGCCAGACAAGAGAGAACACCAGGAAGTAGCTACGCCAATCTACTTTTAGCCTGTTTGATAAATGGAAGTACAAATGTTTCTAAAGTGCACCAATAGATGGCATCGCACTTACCATGCAGTACAATAAAAAATTGGTTGATACGCTTACGTGTTCGCATAATCTGAATACGAACGTTAACGGGGTGGCTCGACATAGAAAAGAATACTAATTTTCTTTAATTTACCAACATTAAGAAGTGAATAAAGCCCATACCGGATACGATCTGTTGATTACATAAAGGGTTTCTGCAAATATTGAAAAATTATAATTATTATTTTATTGATTGTAGCAACCCTCGCTAGGTCTAATAAACGCCACTGGAAAGATGATACGCAACGACCACAATGCATTTTATGTTGCAAAATATTTTCAAACTGAAATCTTAAACAGTCAAACTTAGAGCATTTCAACAATCAGCATGGTGGTGAATTTGCAGAACATACTCTTAACATCTTGAAGTCTAAGAAGACTTCAAGAAGAAGACACGATTTGATACCAGCGGTACTATCACAAAATTTGACGTTGCGGCAGTTCCAAAGCCCTGGTCAGAAGATTCTTATAAAATGGCATATTTGTATGCTAAGAAAGAAGACGTCATACAATAGCTGAGGAATTAGTAAAACCATGTGCACTTGAAATTGCAAAACCTTTATTGGGTTCTGAGGCAGAAAGAAAAATTCTGTAAATTCCGTTATTGAACGATGTGATTCGATCGCGCATTCAAGATCTGTGTTGATATTTTACTGTAGGTAGTAGAAGATATCAAAGCCATTCCTCTAAAAGTGAGTATTCCACTAGACGAGTCAACTGATGCTGATAATTGAAGTCAGTTGTTGGTATTTGTGCCATGCATTAAGGAAAAAGAAATATTGGAAGAATTTTCATTTTGTGAACAACTGGAATTGACAAGAGGAATTGATGTTTTAAATCATATTAAAAAATTCTTTTTTGAAACATCAAATACCCGTGAATGTTATAGGCTCAATTTGAAATGATGGTGACCTGCAATGTTGGGTACTGATTGCATGTTGCACCGTCATGCACTTGTATCAAAAGCTTTTCCAGAGAATTTAAAACATTTAATTACTAAGGTAAATTTAGTTGAGTATGTCCGAGAGCAAGCGCTTAATGATCGTACTTTTCCTGCTATGTGCGAAGAAATCGGTACTGTTCATACGGCGCTTCTTTATCACATGACGTACGGTGTCTCTCCAAGGGTCGTATGCTAAGCAGGGTTTTTCAATTGCGCGAGGAAATTATAGTTTCTTATAAACCCAAATTGTGATTTTGTTAAAACTTCTGAAGAAAGAGAAGCAATACTTCGACTGGACTACTTAGCAGATATGTTTAGCCCCATGAATGACTTAAACACACCAATGCAAGGATTTGGTAAGAACATAACAGCTAGTGAAAAATTATATTCATTTATTGAAAAACTAAAAATTTGGAAACGTCGAGTTGAAAATAGTAATTTTGCAAACTTTCCTTTGCTCGATTCAATCGTTCTGGAAAATGGGAAAAAATAATTATACCTGAAATTGCAATGCACCTCCAACAATTGAGTGATCATTTCATACATACTTTACCACGGGAATTATTAGGAAAGTTCAGACATGGACACTGGATCTATTTCTATTTGAACAGATTCGATGGACGACAGCGATTTACTAAAGGACTATCTTATTGAAATACGAGCCAATGCACGTATTCAAATGGAATTTGAAAAACTGGTCTCGGAACAATTCTGGTGTACACAGAACCTTATCCACAGCTGGCAAAAGCAGCATTGCAGACACTTTTACCATTTGGCACCGACTACCTGTGTGAAAGGGGATTTTCATCTCTTTTGCACATAAAAAGAAAATACAGAAATTGTATAAATGCAAGTGATGACTTACGCGTGTCTCAAAAAAAGAGCCTCGCTTCAAAAGTATTATTTCGAATAAACAATAATGTAGCCATTAAAAATTGAGATATTGTTTTTATGTATATGTAAATGTATGTATATATTTTCAATAAATAAATTATCTTGCAATAGATAAAATTTCCTAAATATAGAAATAGAAACACATTTTTCAAGGGGGTGCGAGAACTTATTTTTGGATTCAAAGGGGTGGCCACCACTAAAAAGGTTAAGAACCACTGATCTAGAGTATTCCATCTTGAATATTCCACCTAAAGCATTCCATTTAGAACATCCCATGTGAAATGAAAATATAATTGTAAAACAAAGCCACTTTAGCTATATTAGTTACATTGAATTATTTATATTGTTGATGACGTACTTATGTTAGCAAATTTTAAATAAATAGCTGGCAACACTGTTGATTTTACAACCCTTCAAGCAGCCGCTATCCATATTTACCACATACTCGGAATATACCTTCTTATTGCACTGTGGTTTTAATAATTTGATCACTCACTATACTAAGGTGGAACTTTCACTATTTTTCTTCTAGAAATTATACAGATACTATCATAATTTTATTACAATTAATTCTATTGAGGGCATAAGAGTTTGTTGTAAACGACAATTTTGTTTTGGTCTAACATCAAAATATACTTAATTCTTATATGAAGAGAGCTTAATAAAGAAGCTCCCTAAATAATAAGATCGTATTTTCCCACAATCGATTAAATGCACTGAAAAACCCAAATCGTTTATAAATAATTTTTGTTATCAAATAATTTATGCGAGTGCTTTGTGAAGAACAAATCTGCCATTGTGAGTTTGATCACAAAAAAGATATTGTAAACGAGGGGAGTCGAAAACGTTAATCAATATCCTTCATAAAATAAATTATAATTCATTTGAGAGTATTATTTCTAAATTATTTCGTGCACATTTCAAAAGTTCTTTGTAAAATTAATTTAACTGATTCCGGAAATTTAAAAATTTTGAAAAAGGTAAAAGTCGATTTTCTTTGTATAAATAATGATTGCACAAAATGACGACACGAATCTCCTCTGGAAAGCAATTTACTAAACACGCATGGAAGAAACAATTATCACAAAGTGTTTGATACAGTATTCGTGAAATACAATAACCAAATTGATTGTCCTGTGCATTTGAATAGTTTCCAGGAGATATCGCTATTCATTATTTTGAAGTGCTTGAACAGATTTCAATAAACAATTTGGTATTTGAATGAAAACGAATGTATGTATTCCTTCGTATAAATAGAACATACTTCATAGCTATAACTGCAAGTGAACTGGTGTAATCCGCTCTGATTGTCCCAAGTAGACAAAATGGAGGACTGAACTGATTTCAGCAGCTCAATTTCTGCCAAAAAGTTTAAACTAAAGCTATACAAGAGGATTTCTAAAATCTGAAATGATGAGGAACTCTGAAAACATCCAGTAGTGACTATTGCCAGATTAAACGCAAAAACAGTTGATAGAAAAGGAAGAAGCAGACATCAGATAGACGGCAGCGGTTGTGGAACTTTTATTGTAAAATTTATCGTCTTTTTTCTAGCTACAATTGGAATAGTCAGAGGTAATAAATTCATTTGCTTCTTGATGGCGGTAGTATTTCACGTGACGCTATTTATTTATCCAGCATGTGTAATATGGACTGGAAAAGTTGTAGCGTTTTCTATAATCTCAACAGTTAAGGCTGGCGTAGAACTTTGTCTCTGGTGGAACATGTTCAATAACAGAAAAGAACTCTGTGCCGTTGTCGCATCTTTGATGAAGGAGCAAAAAAAGACTAAGTGCATGGTTGCACTTTTTATGATTGCATCTTTTCTAATGTGCCCAACGGTTCCTTCTACGTGCCGACTTCTGTACAATCACATTCAACCAGGCATCTTTCATTTCAGTTATAGTTGCAGGCTGTTTGAAGCCCTCTGTCATAAAAAGTACACAGCTACTGCTTTAATTATGGATACTCTAATTGTTCATTCGAATGATTTTGTTTTTTTCATAACCGTTTATTTATATACTTTAATATGTATACTAATTTGTGAAAGTAGCGTTCAATTCAACAGAAATTTAATTCCTTTTCCTACACTTAAGGCTTGGAAGACGTGTCAAAAGCAGGTTTCAATAATCAGAAACATCGAAAAATTGTTGTCCCTTCCCGTTTTCTTAGTTTTTCTCAAAGTATCGATACAGGTGTTTACCACAGTTATATTCCTGTCGGACGAAAATGTATTCTACGCTAGAAAGGATGGACCGATAGCATCTGTTGTTCTTACTACACAATTTTCAATGTGGTTTCTGCTTGTTGTGCTCACGGCAGATTTGGTTCAGAAGCGATGCCTCCACAATATCGACGCTATATTCTTCACCACGAGAGAGTTTAAAGATTTGGGAAGACGCTTGGACTACTTTGATTACGTGGAGTTGAAGAAATTGAATAAACTGACGTGTTGGAAAATGTTACACCTCAACCGCAAGTTGATGTTAACTGCTGTGGCTTCGGGTGTGACGTATGGTGTAATTATAGCCCAACTGAATAAGCGCTGAAGTTCATACTTTTTGTCTTTAACTCGGTGAATGCTCCTTTGAAAATTCGGATATTTTAGAATCACAGCATCTTTTAAAAATTTAGAAGCAATAGGTGGTTAAAACTATTCAAGAGTATATGAAGAGATTGAAAAATAGGCTTATTCCCAGTTGCTTATTCGGGATGCTTTTCTCTCTGCATTTACTAGCTGAATTACCCAGTCGCTTGGGTTGAATTGTTTATAATTCATCGTAATATATTACTCAATATTATTCCAATGGTGTCTTCGAATTGTTTTTATTTATCCCTTTCTACAAACCCATTACAAATAGAACGGGGATTAATATCTAGTCTATGTTTCCCGCAGGACTCGAAAGGATGAGTGTACAAAATCTGATGGGAATTGGTTATCTGTGATTGGTTAACTTGCAACTGGAATTATAAAGGTATTTATTTTAAAATAAAATAACAAAAATAAATTGTTCTTAAACACTATATTTCTCATTGTTATTTGTGACTAACTATTTACATATATTCTGGCCTTGGAGCAAAAACTCATTAAATGTCAGAAAATTTTACTTTTTAGCTATTTAAAACTCGTTGCATATTTCCTTCTAGTGCTTATATTACTCTGTGTTGTAAATCACTAGTGTTAATAGTAATGATTTTCAGTGTTTATATTAATGCGTTGTAAATCACTACTGCTTATATCACTTTTTCCTGTGTTCATATTTATGGGATCCTGTGTTTACATTACTGTTTCCTGTATAGTACGTATCCTTATTAGTTCAATTTATCTGATGCAATCGTTTTTATGATACGCTACGCAGTGAATCAGTTGCCTCTGAGTCTGCGCTGTTCGTATAGTTCTGTATGCTTGTCTGTTGCGATGTCTCTTTATAATTATTAAATGTCTTTTTGGACAGATAGTTACACTTTTATTTCACTATTACAAGACATAACACTGTCGACGAGAAGTACAGACCTACATTTACATTATTTCTGAATCAGCTAGATGGTGGATACATTTTCAATGTCGATGTTTGGAAATATGAACTCTTTTGCACCGAAAATGGAAAGTTGGGCTCAATACGTGGAATGGTTCGAACACTTTACGAGCTGGTACAGCTATAGTGAATTGGAGATACTACTCTCCAAGCATTACAGCCCTACGCCCTCAGGAATTGTGGAGAGATTTAAATTTAATATGCGATTGCGAAAACCAGAAAAGAATGTTCCTGTGTTCACGATGGAACTTCTACTGCTTTCTGAGTTCTGTAATTTCGGCGAAACATTGAATACTATGCTGCTGGACCGACAGGTGTGCGGTATACAAGACAAAGCGATACAGCGTCGGCTACTATCGGAATGACTACTTACATTACAGACAGCGGGAGAAATTGCGATTTCAATGGAAACGGCTGCTCGAGATGTTTTGGATTTACAAGCTCCAGAGGAACTGCACGCGCGCAACCTTTTTAAGTCAAAAAGTATGAATTACGCGAATTTTGATAATCTAAAGCAGAAATGGCATCTGTCTGTTCTGTGTTCAGTGTAGAAAGAAGTCATTGTAAAGACAGCAATCGGTTGTCTGCCTTGTTGTCTCTTATTATTTCCTTTCGTTTGTACACTGACCTGTTGATAGTACGTTTTTTTGAAGTATTTTGTGTATGACTTGAATACTTTTTCCTGTTATCTTTATAAAGCAGAGTTGACGTCTGTCTGTTCTCTATACAAATCTACACCGTTCAACCAATCCATTCCAAATATGGTACACTTATTCTTTGGAACCCTGCGGGTAACGTATTAGCCCCCATTCTATTTGTCTTGGTGTGCAGAGGGGTGTAACGTCCCGTCATCCTGGATAGAGCACTTGCTAGGGGGCTCTCTTTCCTGGTCTGGCTGTGCAGATGATGTCAGAATTAATATCTACAGGAGTCGCCTCTCAAGATGATCTTGGAGTATTTTTTTACTTTCTAACAGCAACGCTTTTGGCGCACCTTTAGTAGCGAGTTAGGGCAGGTCATGGTAACTGATCTTTATTAGGGTTATTCCTGTTCAATCGATTAACTTTGTGTAATGAAAACATTTGATTTTAAACAAGCTGTTACTTCACATGCCGGATAGAATTTTCAACCACAAAGTGTAATCGCTTGATACGTCGATCATGCTAAAGTATCAATATGATTTGTCAGTCAGCCTTTCATAATGATGGTAGAATTCCGAAATTCACATTCCTGGTGCAAGATGCTACAAATAAAAAATAATAGTAAGAAAAAACTGTTTGCAATAATGCGATGTATG
The DNA here is from genome assembly GCA_933210815.1 of Meta bourneti. Classification (NCBI taxonomy): domain Eukaryota; kingdom Metazoa; phylum Arthropoda; class Arachnida; order Araneae; family Tetragnathidae; genus Meta; species Meta bourneti. Next base: position 91,237,942 of record OW119926.1, read on the forward strand.
TGCCTTTTCTTTAGAAAATGAATTTAAAGGGCATTCACAATCAATCCAAAACTCAAATCAACTTTTGCATAATATAGTCATCTCAGTATCAGTTTTTGTAGGTTTGTCTTACCTATATTATGTGAAATGGATCTAAAGTAAATTGTAGAAGCAATAAAAATCTCAGTTTTAAAAATTATTTTGCGCTCGCTTATTTTTTCTCCATATTTGCATTTCAAATGACAGAAACGTGATTTTTTGGATCACTTTCAATAGACGTTTGCCCAATTAAAACCGAGGAATGACGGGTAAATTCAGCTAGTATATATATCTTTTAAACAAGTCACGTACGTTTAGACATTTATCATCTTGAAAATAAGCATTTCATGTCTTCGAAAAAATTTCAGTTTATGAGTTTCTGTTCTAAGCGAACTATATATGGCTCGATTTTCGTTCAACGGCATGCGTAAATCTCAATCAAATATTTGCATCCGGTTTTCCTTTTTATTTAACACTTTATTAAAGAAGTGCCACATGCTGACACTCGCTAGTTACGATCTGTAGTCACGCGCCCACGGGGGCCTGCAGCACCCACTTTCGGAAACAATGCATTAGAGTAGCGATTTTTAACCGTTGTGCCGCGACACATTGCTGTGCCGAGACAGTGGCACTGTAGTGTCTTCCGGATGGTTTAACGGCTTAAATTGCGCAAGATTTGTTTAGTTTCAGCGATTTAGTTTTTTGAACTTTTTGACGAGTGCGTTCACAAATAATTTCCGTATGAATAATTTGGAGTATTATTTTTTATTGTTAAGCAAAGCATCATAAGTAAAAGGTTTAAAAAGATTTATTAAGAAACCGCCTTTTGAAGTAAAGAGCGTAGGTAATTACTATTGTTTTATTACTGTAAATCAATCGAAACTATTTTTTTGTCAGATCGAGAAAAAATATACACTCATGCTCATGAATTGAGGATAATGACAGTTTGTACGAAATAAGCCTTAAAAGCACAACAAAATTGCTGCAAACATAAAGCATGTTTAGTACAAAAAAGGTACAGAACGAAAAATGGTACATGTACCACAGTACCCAATAAAATAAGGGAAATGCTCCCTGGAGCAAATGGAAAATGCATGTCTCATGCAGAAAAACCAAACTGTATACGGTTTGTATGAAGGGTAATAGATGCATGTTTGCCATGTGCTGCGTATGATTAGATATTTATCATTATGAAAATAAGCATTTAGTGTCTTCGAAAAAGTCTCAGTTAATGACTTTCTGTTCTAAGCGAACGATATATGGCTCGATTTTTGTCAGCAGCATCAGTAAATCTCCTCTATTAAATATTTGCCTTCGGTTCCTCTTTCTAGTTAAGACCTGGTAGTTGGTTAGCATATTAATTAACGGCACAGTGGAGCAACACAACGCCCCCACATCCCTTTGTGTTGCTCCGCAGTTAGGTTCCCGACGATCTTTCGTTGGATTCGACTCGCAACCCTCCGGTTGCCAATCCGTTACTCTTCCAACCGGGCTACCGCAACCCTTAGTTAAGACTTGTTACCTCACTAAAACCAACAAAACAGAGTCATTCCATGTGAAATGAGCAAAAATAAGAAAAAACCTGTAGCCTTAGGTCACTGTTCGTGAAATTTGCTACAGGGGTTAAGTTTATGCATAAATAACTATTTCCAAATTATTTTGGAAGTTTCAGGCATTTTAGGGACTTGCAACTTTGAAGAGCAGTTGTGAAATCACTTGATGTTGCATGTTTGAAGATCACTTTCTCAAAAACTACTTAACGTAGACAACAATATTTCATATTTTTGTAATCTATGGAGAAATTTCTTTTTATCTATTTCGAAAAAACAATTTCATACATCATATTTAAGATAAAAATCAGTAGCGAAATAGGGAAAATAGTCGATTTTGGTAGAATTGAAAAGGTTTCTATGGGCTATAGGGACGGTGGGATACTCACATGATTGTCGTCCGCCACACAGCCCGACAACCAGGAGTTATGGTATGGGGTACCATTTCATATGATAGCCGGACCCCTTTGGTTGTCATCCGTGACACCCTTACAGCACGGCGGTACGTCGACGAGATTCTACGCCCCGTTGTGTTGCCCTACCTTTCACGGACCCCTGGACTTACATTCCGACAGGATAATGTCCGGCCGCACACGGCACGCCTTTCTACAGATTGTCTTCGTGCTTCTCCAACACTTCCCTGGCCGTCGCGATAGCCAAATCTCTCTCCAATAGAGCTCGTTTGGGCTCTGATGACGTTTACGACCGTCCCTGGATCGCGCCGATCCAACACGCCCATTGGAATGTGTATGGCAAGCAATCCCGCAGGAGGACATCCGCTAAATCTAGGAGTCAATGCTTAGCCGGATAACAGCTTGCATCAGGGCCAGAGGTGGGCCAACGCATTATTGATTTTTTTGCTCTTGTAGCTGTATTTCCTGAATGAAACACACACACACACACACACACACACACACACACACACACACACACACACACACACACACACACACACACACACACATTCATTTCCTATGATACTGTTATCGTTTCGTTTTCAATACATGTACATCACATCTACCGATTTTCAACCCATTCGGATAAATTCTTCATGGTGCGTGGATTTTTATGTTATAGAATGTCATTTGATAACTCACTATACTTAGGTGAAACTTTCACCCCTTTTCTTGTAGAACTTATACAGATGAACTATCATAATTTTATTTCGATTAATTCGATGGGGGCATAAGAGTTTGTTGTAAACGACGATTTTGTTTTGGTGTAACGTCGAAATATACTTATTTCTTACATGAAGGGAGCTTAACAAATAAGTTCCCTCAACAATCTATATTAGGACGTATTCTCCCCCACTCGATTAAATGCACTGAAAAAAAAAGATTTATAAATATTTGTTATCAAATAATGTATGAGAGTCCTTTGTGATGAACCGATCTGCCATGGGGAGTTTGATTACAAAAGAAAATATTGAAAACCGAGTGGAGTCAAAAACAAGTTAATCAATATCCTTCATAAAATACATTATAATTGATTTGAGAGTTTTATTTCTAAATTATTTCGTGCACATTTCAAAAGTGCTTGAGGTAAAGTGAATTTAATTGATTCTGGAAATTATAAATTTTGAATAGCAAAAGACAATACTCATTGTATAGATAATGGTCGCACAAAATGACGACATGAATCTTCTCTGGAAAGCAATTTACTGAACACGCATGGAAAAAACAATTATCACAAAATGTTTGATACAGAATTCGTGAAATACATTCTACGATTCAAAAGAAATGTTTATTCTCTACCCTGGTACCAGCTAATCCAATTGATTGTTCGGTGCATTTGAAAAGTTTCCGGGAGATATCGCTATTCATTATTGGAAATTGCTTGAACAGATTTCAATAATCACTTTGGTATTTGAATGAAAATGAATGTATATATTCCTTTGTATAAATAGAACATACCTCATAGCTATAACTTCAAGTGAACTGGTGTATTACGCTGTGATAGTCCCAAGTACACAAAATGGAGGACTGAACTGATTTCAGCAGCTCAATTTCTGCAAAAAATTTTAAACAAAAGCTATAAGAGAGGATTTCTAAAATCTGAAATGATGAGGAACTCTGAAAAACATCCAGAAGTGACTATTGCCAGATTAAACGCAAAAACAGTTGATAGAAAAGGAAGAAGCAGCCATAAGATAGACGGCGGAGGTGGAACTTTTATTGTAAAATTTATCGTCTTTCTTCTAGCTACAATTGGAATAGTCAGAGGTAATAAATTCATTTGCTTCTTGATGGCGGTAGTATTTCACGTGACGCTATTTATTCATCCAGCATGTGTAATATGGACTGGAAAAGTTGTAGCGCTTTCTATAATCTCAACAGTTAAGGCTGGCGTAGAACTTTGTCTCTGGTGGAACATGTTCAATAACAGAAAAGAACTCTGTGCCGTTGTCGCATCTTTGATGAAGGAGCGAAAAAAGACGAAGAGCATGGTTGCAGTTTTTATGATTGCATCTTTTCTACTGTGCCCAGCGATTCCTTCTATGTGCCGACTTTTATACAAACACCTTCAGCCAGACATCTTTCATTTCAGTTTCATCTGCAGGCTGTTTGAAGCCCTCTGTCATAAAAAGTACACAACAATTGCTTTAATTATGGATACGCTAATTGTTCATTCGACTGATGGTGTTTTTTTCATAACCGTTTATTTATATACTTTAATATGTATACTAATTTGTGAACGTAGCGTTCAATTCAACAAACATTTAATTCCTTTTCATACACTTAAGGCTTGGAATACGTGTCAAAAGCAGGTTTCAATAATCAAAAACATCGAAAAATTGTTGTCCCTCCCCGTTTTCTTAGTTTTTCTAAAAATATCGATACAGGTGTTCACCACAGTTATATTCCTGTCGGACGAAACTGTATTCTACGCTGGAAAGGATGGACCGATAGCATCTGTTGTTCTTACTACACAATTTTCAATGTGGTTTCTGCTTGTTGTGCTCACAGCAGATTTGGTTCAGAAGCGATGCCTCCACAATATCGACGCTATATTCTTCACCACGAGAGAGTTTAAAGATTTGGGAAGACGCTTGGACTACTTTGATTACGTGGAGTTGAAGAAATTGAATAAACTGACGTGTTGGAAAATGTTAAATCTGAACCGCAAGTTGATGTTAACTGCTGTGGCTTCGGGTGTGACGTATGGTGTAATTATAGCCCAACTGAATAAACGCTGAAGTTCATACTTTCTGTCTTTAACTCGGTGAATGATCCGTTGAAAATTCGGATATTTTAGAATCACAGCATCTTTTAAAAATTTAAAAGTAGTAGGTGGAACGACGGAAGAATAGGCTTATTCGGGAAGTTTTAGTCATCTTTAAGAGTATCGCACATGCTATTTGTATATTTATATTTACAACGTTCCAAGTCTTTTGGAATATGACATCGAAGGACCCTCGCTACATTCTTCCTGATCGCTGTCCACCACTGGACTTCCTTTACTGAACCCCATTGTTCTCCTTTCCCCTCCTCACTCGATTATTGTCCGAAGACACCCCTCGCTGATCAAATGGTTCCTTCCTGCCATCATTCCTCAGGGTCTGGGGTAGCTCAGTGGGAAGTGCAACGTATCAGTAAAGGGAAGGTTGAGAGTTCAAAACTCGGTCCAGTCAAAGACCGCCCTGAATACTGCCGCTGGTGCACGTTAAATCTGTCGTGGCTCCAATATCCTCATGTTGGTGTTGTGTGGAAGTTTGGAGAGTGGGGTGCCAGCTCAGGTGTTGTTCTCGTCATTTGACTGTGATTCAAAATTACGAGATATTGTCCTTGGGTCTTTCCTTTCGGGATTGATCTCGCATGATCACCAATAGCCCTTTGTTTGCAAGTGCGACGCTAATGAACTACCTACCATCCTCATTGTCTTGCCGGAGAACCTCACAGATCTATACCAGATGAACTACCTTTTTCCGCAGCCAACATTCGTTAAAATCGAAGCAAAATTTAGACATCCTCTGGTGAATAGTTGCCGTACCTTTTTTGGGCACAACACCCCTTTTCAAAGACATTTACTTTGGGCGGCCGCTCTGGAAAACTATTTCAAGTAATAATAAATTGCAAATGTAATTGAACCTACAATTTTTAAATTTCACAAAAACAGTTACTGTGTGTTCAGAAAGCTAATTTAGAAATAAAACTTGCAACTTCTTCTCCTGGAAGAATTTTTGTTCTCAATCGCATAATCTCTTTTGTTTCGGATTTTAGATCTACAAGTAAATAGCTGAAAGGTTTTTTTTGTAGCGTCTTCAAATACTTCAAGAAATTTTTAAATTTCTCGGATAAAGTTGTCTATAGAGGTGAGTAATTTGACTTACATGACGTCGCGATTTAAATAAAAATATGTAATGATAGTTTAATGAAATTTCTCTGAATTTTTATCCTTTATGAAACAAATTTTGCGTTACAGTCATCACAGATAAATTCATATGATGAGATATTAATTTATTGTATTAGATATGATTTGTTATTCTTTTATCACGGCCACATTCAGAAATTAAATCATAATACATAAAAAGTGCATTATATCCTAAATATTGCTTAAAGTTTTTGGGTATTCCTTCTACAAAGATTATATTCGGCATCTCATCGTATAACTTTTGATAGAAAAATCACACCATTTTATCAAATGTAGGATGAATCATATCTGTGTTGCTGTTTATCAATTAACACTAAATGAATCATGATCCACACACGTCACCACTAACCGTTTGGGAAGTTGACCAGAAAAATGTTATCCTGTGAAATTTAAAAAGAACCTTTCGATACTGAATATAGCTTACACAAAACTCTATACATTGGTATTTTGCAGATGATTTTTCTAAGGCTTTGGCATGTCCGATTAAAACACCTAGACTGACTTTCACTTTCTGGATGATAAGTGATGCATGTTCAATTTTTATGTGCACAATTTTTATGTGCTTCGGAAATGTATTTAAATTGTCATTCGGAGAATCATAAAAACCACACGCTATTTTTCCATTACCTTTTACTCCGTTTCCTAAATAATATTCGAAAGAATTTTCACCATCAATGATGTTATTCCACATTCTGGGATAAATTATTTCAACTAATCCAACTTCCCATTCACCTGAGAGTTCTAGGCGCTTTGGGAGTTTCGTGTAGAAGTGAGACATTGTGTTGCCAGGATAAAACTTGATAGAGCTGTCGCTGGGAAGTGTGACGTAGAAACTCATTGTGTGTTATGAGAGCGAAACAAAATTTAATGAGCAAACTCAATTTATCGAAAATACGTCTTTGGAATGAATCCAGGCGTTAAATTTGCGAGGATAATCTCTAAACGTGACAAAATATTCCAAAGGTTTCTTAGCCCTACTATCTTTAAAATTTTCTCAGCATGAAAAGAATGCGATTTTTTAACTTTCTGCAGTTCTGAGTAAAATGTACCAGTGATTATTTCTCCCATAAAATCCTTTATCTTATATATTGGTAGCTTTCTAGGTACACAAAGCTGAGTCCTAAATATTGCCTCGGACCAATTGTTTTCATTCCCTTTCTCAACTGTTAATTTAGTCTGCAACTCTAACGAAGTCTCCAACCTGAAATTTGAATGGAATGTCCTGAACATTAGTTTTATTTGCCTCACCATATAAGATATTCCACACTGGTTTCTGATTTTAAACTCTTACATTAATAGGTTCTTTTTCATACTACGATGAAGTGTATGATTATAACTGTGTACGAGTTTCTCTAAGACATCTGTAAATCGACATGCATTTTTATTGGTAAAGTATTTCCACATTTTAGTCTTGAAAGTACGATTGAATCGTTCAACAACACTAGCATTGTTTTCATTATTTGTCGTAAAAACTTTACTTGGACAGATAAAAATGATTTACTTGTAAATTCTGTTCCTTGATTTGCTTGTAATTTTTTCGGTTTTATTTCCTTGCAAATTGACTTAAATGCATTTACAATGCTAGATCCATTTTTTCGTTTCAAAGATATGACCCATGCATATTTAGAAAAATATCTACACGTTAACAGATATCGATAACCATCGTTGTATTTTACAACACTTAACATGTCTACTAAATCCGATTGTCATTAAAAATCGATTCTCCCCACAGTAACTGTTTCGCAGAAAGTTGCGACGAACGCTTTATGTAGAGTATAAGCATTCTGACCTTCCAACCATTCTTTAATAGTCTTTTTTGGAAGTTTCCCTTTCATTGCTTGGTACAAGGCATTTATTCCACCAAAGCTCCCTGGTAAGCTTTATAATATGGAGCTAAATCGTCTTCACCCATTCAGTCCAGTTACTGAAATACAACTGCTGTTATTTTAATGATATTTCTACTAGAAATAGTAAAACCTCTAACTATACTTCCTTAATTTCCTCTACTTTCAATCAAAAAATATAAAATCTTGTCCAATAGTAGATTAAATATATGCTTTCAAAATAGTGGTAGAGAAACCAGTTTTCTAATGTAATAACTTTTTCATAACAAATTCCAGATTGTAATCATAACATGAGAAAAATACTTGTTTACAAAGGCTGTTCGGACATTTTTTGAACGATTTTGATGAGTTGTAAAAAAATTGTATGCTACGAAAGAATTTTATTTTCACAGAAGTTAGATAGTTAAAGTATAACTTATCGTCTGCTAACTCAGAGTTTTGTTTACTTTCAAAATGGCGCCTTTAAATAAGCAATGGATGGAAGGCTGTTTCCTCTATCTCCGAAGAGAATTATGCTTATTCAATTATTCAAAAACGCTGTAAAAGTCATGGTTTTTCGATATCTAAAGGTACGATAAGTAATGTTATTAATGAGAAAGGAAAAAAACGTAAAAGTGGAAAAATACTTCCAAAAAAGTATCCAAAAAAGAAAAAAATTCTGAGAATATTTGTAAGGTAAGATCTTTAATTTTAAAAGAGAATCCGCGAAGTCAAAGGACTATAGCAAACTGATCGTGAGAACTTTCTTAATAGATTTACGATTGTTGCCGGTTTTGCATATAATGGAAAATTAAAAGTAAAAAGAGGGGAAAAATGTAAAAATCAACTCCCAGATATTATCAAGACCATATTTTATCCCCAGTATTCAAAAAAGAAATACTATATTTTACCCACAGTGCCAACAATCAGTAGAACTGCATCAGGGTAAAGCAAGCAGCCGCACATCTAAATCAGTTGTTAAATTCTTGGAAAAAATGGAACTAGAAACTGGTATCAAGTCCTTTACTGATATTCCTGCTAAATCTCCAGATGTTTCACCCGTGGACTTTTGTGCTTTTAGACTTTTAAAAAGGGCATTATCGAAACGTCAACCGAAAACCATTCAAAGATTGGAAAACTGTGGGACAAGAATGGGACAAAATACCATTGTCGATACTACAAAAGTCATTATTATCATGGAAATTAAGGTGTGGAAAGATAGTTAACAATAAGGGCAATCAAATGGTACATTTAAAACACCAAAATTTCATGTAAAAAATTGAGCTTGCGTCCATTAAAATCGTTCAAAAAATGTCTGAACAGGCTCTATATATGTTTAAATAAAGGGAGAAACCTTTTTGAATTAAAAAAAAATCGTGTTTTAAACAATCATAATCAGAGCAAATATGTAAAGAACCATGTACCCCCTCAATAGTAAACTAACGCATATGGACAAGTGATTAATACTTGTTTTTCTTTTTTTATAAGCATAATTTCATGTTCCTTGACAAAATAGAATGAATTTTTGGGGTAAAGAGAGGGAAAATATTTTTAACATCTAGTATAGTTTCACATAGAATTTAATACATCTCATATTAATTTCTTTTAAATCAAATACAAAAGCAATCAGTGCAGCAAAATACGAAAGCATTAAGTATAGCGGAATACAAAAGAATTTAAAACATCCAAACATGTTACTGGCGTACCTATGAATTTATTTCTGAGGTAAGTAGTAGTTAATCAGTGTCACACTGGAGCAACAGAACGGGCTATTGCCGACTGTCCGGAAGAGAAGATCCAAGGACAACGCTTCGTGATTTTGAACCACATTTATATGACAACAAATAGTATTTGTAAAGGTAAGTAGGTAGGTAGTTAACGTCGCATTGGGGCAACACAATGGTCTATTCGCGACGGTCTGAGATCATTCCCGAAGGTAAGGATCCGAGTACAATGCCTCTTAAATTTGAAACAATTATTTAAAAAGAAATGCTTATTTAAAGCTATCGAAGAATCGATCTTTGTGCTAGGTGACTGAATGGGAAGGGTAGGTAGATATTTTAATTAATGTAGCACTGGAACAACACAACGGTCTAATGGTGACCGGGATCAAACCCGAAGAAAAAGATCCAAGGACAACACCACGTAATCTTGAACCACGGTCAGATGACGAGGCAGCACTTGAGCTTCCACCCCACTCTCCATACTTCCACACCACGCCAACGTGAGGACATTTTAGAGGACGACAGGTTTAACGTGCACCAGCCCCTTTGTACGCGATGGAATTTGGCTGGATCCGAACTCGCAACCCTACGGTTGCTTATCCGTTACTCTTCAAACCCTTCCTGCCCTGTTTATTAATTGCAACGTGCCATATATCAAGATGGAATTAGTGGCGTGGTTGTTGCTTGCGCAGTCGAAACTTTGCATAAACCATTTTATCTGCATTTAATTCTCCTGGTGGTATTCTTGACGAGGTATCCCCTCATTAGCAAAATTGGTCAGATCTTGATGTAGGAGATATCTCTTCGAAACCACTTGGAGGGTTAATGCTAATATATGACTGTTTTTGACTCGAATAACGCTAAATGTTCCCCTATCAGCGACACTTCACACTAAAGTTTTTTGCGGAATACACCTTTTCAAAAGTCTAAGTACCAAAGTAATTCCCGGGCCAATTAAATATTATTGATTATGGCACTACAAGAGCAGAATTATGAATTTTTTCAACAAACCACGGATTTCAGAAAAGATTATACTTGGGGTCACTTAACTCATAGACCAGCGAAAAATATAAAAATTGAAAATGGGAAATGGTCCAAAAGGGAAGATACATATTATTCAATAGTTTATCAAACCCAGTTTCGTTTATCAAACAGAAAATAGATGTCGCCACTACATATTTCAACAAACCACAGGTTTCAGAAAATACTATACTAGTGGTCTCTTAAGTTAGAGATCAGCTAAAAACAAAAAAATTGAAAATTGGAAGTGGTCCTAATAGGAAAAGATACATATTATTCTATAATATATCAAACCCAGTTTCGTTTATCAAACAGAAAATAGATATCGCCACTACATAATTAAAAACCACAGGTTTCAGAAAAGACTATACTTGGAGTCTCAACTTATAGACCAGAGAAAAATATAAAAATTGGCAATGGGAAATGGTCCAAAAGGGAAAAGAGACATATTATTCTATAATATAAAGTTTCGTTTATCAAACAGAAAACAGATGTCTCCACTACATAATTCAACAAACCACAGATTGCAAAAAACACTATACTTGGAGTATCTTATCTTATAGATCAGCCAAAAACATAAAAATAGACAATGGGAAATGGTCCAAATGGGAAAAGATACATATTATTCTATAGTATATTCAAACCCAGTTTCGTTTATGAAACGGAAAATAGATGTCGCCACTACGTATTTCAACAAACCACAGGTTTCAGAGAAGACTATACTTGGGGGTCTCAAATTATAGATCAGCGAAAAACATAAAAATAGGCAATGGGAAATGGTCCCAAAGGGAAAAGATACATATTATTCTATAATATATCCTTCTATTGTCTGTTTTCCATGCTCTCTTTGTAATTTTATAATTTCTATTCTCTAAGGAACTAAGATGTCCTACAGGATGCAGTGCCTATGCAACATTATTTTAATTCATTACTTGTATTTGTTTTTCTATCAATTGTATTTTGATTGTCTGTTAGGCTAAGGACCCTGAGGACTTATGTGGCCTGACGAATGTCCTGCCGACCGCCTCTCGTGTGGCCTTACCTCCTTAATAGGGCTGTTAGGATCTTAAAATATAATTTAAAACTTGTTCAGATGTGCTATAAATAGGCCATGACCTGATCTAAATAAAATCAAGGACATGATTGTTAGTTGGTCCAGTATATGCCTTTACTCAGAGTCAGCAGTTCTCCATAACTCGCCTAATCGGTGGTCATTTTGATTTTATTGATTTATGTAACAGGTATTAGTTTCACTCCTGGTTCCATTGCTAGCTACACAAGCAACTTACCTTCAACTGAATTGACTTTTGCAAGCAAGAACAGAAACTAACGACACTAATTGCATCAGAAAACACTAACTGCGTTTCAAACCGTGAATAGTTTGAAAACAATTTTATTTTAAATCAAAATGAAAATTGTAATAGTGGAATTTCTCTTACCTTGCTATGTCGCAATTATGCGGCACGTATATTTGATCGCAGTGGACCTGTGTATCAAAGTAATGAAACTATTGAAATTTGTGTGCTACATTTCGTTTTTTCCCCAAGAAATAGTAAATTCATTTGTTATTTTCAGAGTACCAAAACAATAAAGGGCATTTTCGTAAACGCAAATAAATCGCACCGGTTGTACGAATTATTCGAACCGAGCGTTTCAAGAGTCTCAGAGTTTCTAGTGTGAAAAACAAGTCGTTTCATAAGTCACTGGAAACGAAAAAAATCGTTTTAAACGAACTGAGATTGTGCTAGGTTTTGTCAGTTCAGAAGTTAGCGACCGAAAAGGTAGATGTGAATGTTGTAATGCCTCTCTACTTATGGTTTAGGTTCATTTTCAGATTGAATTTACCTAAACAAATTGCCAATTACATGGCGAATGAGACTAAAAAACCTAATCATTAGTAAATGCAACTTCAGAACTGGTGAAACGGAGGTCATGTGACGGATTATTTTTTTGGTTTGCACTGTTGTTTACGAACGCGACCAGTGTTATCAGAAATGAACTCTTGTTGCGCAAAAGGTCCAATTTTCTAAGCGGAATCGAGATATTTGATTGGTTCCCGCATTATATACGAATCGCTTCATTAGTGTTAGCATCATCTCATTACAAACAAACGCTTTGGATGGAAACTTCACTTGAAGGATTTTTATTGAAAAACAGCCAAATTCATGATGAAAACAGAGTAGGTATCAACACCATCCAGCCCTCCAAGAAGTTTAGACGAGATATCTCATCCATCGAGGTCTGACCTATTTTGTAAACGACGAGATACCTCATCATCAAGATATTGCAGATTTTTTTTATGATGAGATCACGATCCGGTCAGTTTTCTTATAATGTTGAGATATCTCGTCAAGACAATCACCAAGAGGGCTAATGAACAAAACATTATCTAAGAAAAGTGTTGCCTACGAATCTAGTCAAACCTGCTGCTCAGAAGTACTTATACAATGGCAACATTTATTTTATTTTTATTCTTCTACCAATAGCAAACGCTTCGTATCTTTTACACTACAGCTTCTCAAAGTGGGTGCTTCCAATCCCTTCGGGCTATGAAGGAGTCTTGAGACAATGCTGCCAGAGGAGCAATGGGCAAAGAGACGCCCAAAAAATTGTCGCCAAAAAATGTTTTAAGCAAATATTTACCCACTTGACCTCGGTAGCCCAGTTGGAAGAGGAACGGATCAGCGACCAGAGGGTTGTGAGTTTGAAATTCGTTCCAACCAAAGACCATGTACGCTGATACATGTTAAATCTGTCGTGGCCTCAAATCTCCTCACGTTGGCGTGTGGTGTGGAATTTGGAGAGTGGTGTGGCAGCTCAGTATTGATCTCGTCATCCGACCGTGGTTCAAAAGGTTGTTGTCCTTGAGCCTTTCCCTTCGGGATGGATCAAGGACCGTCACCTATAGTCCGTTTGTTGCTCTAGGGTGACGTTAATTAACTACCTACCTGCCCACTTGACATACTACAGTGATGCATTTAACTCAAAAGAGGACCTCAAAAGGTTTTTGAGGAGATTCAAAAATGCTGCTGACGAAAATAGAGTCTAATGTAAACAAATTGGAAGCACAACACCAGGCTCAATGGTGTGTGTTAGTGATTATTTTTAATTTTGCAGATTTGACTGATATTTATTTTCAATATAACATTGAACAATTTAGTGTGTAAATGTACAATTTATTTTTTGGTGTTTCATTTAAATAAATAGCTTTATTGGTTTAGTTTGATCTTTTGTGGCTAAAGGGACATATTTAGCCATACTGCGGTAGACACAAGACATACAATATCAAGTAATGGACACACACAATGAAAGCTTTTACTAACACAGAAGAGAGAAATACACGCAGGAAGGAATGCCCCTGAGAGGAATTGAACCTGCGCCGCCTACAACTCGAAGGTTGCTAGCGGAGTGGGCACACCCACTGAGCCACAACGGCCTCTAAATAGCTTTATAATTTTCGTTCTAAGTTGTCTTAATTCCGAACTAGATTTTAGAAATTCTAAACAGACACAACTTGAAATTCGGAAATTGTCGGCAGCTACACTTGCAATTTATTATTAGTTGAGATAGAACGTACCCAGAAGAATAAGAGCGCCGAAAGTGTTCTTTGAAAAGAGGGAGTTGTGTCAAAAAAATTTCGGAAACCATTTTATATTAAAATACAGAATTTAATATAGTCAACTATGATGAAAAATTGCATACTTACATTGAGCCACATATCTTCTCTACCTAAGGATTATCCTAACATATATCCTATAAACACTGAAGGTAATAATAGAGATTTTGAAACAAACATTTCTGCTAATTATCGAACGATCAGAATCTCTTGAAGCCTACTTGGTCTATCTTGAGCTATTGGTACCCTTATACAGTTGCATTAGAGACGAAATCGTAGTAATCCCGCCCGCACAGGATTGCAGGTCACGGTCAAGAACGATTTCTCCTCGACCAACAAAGGGTAGACTTCGATCTAAAAGAACATAGAATACATGCTCAGAGTGTTTCTCATTCGACAAGGAGGTACTTAGAACTTTGTGTTGAAAAATTATTAGACCAAAATCAATGAAATTCGGTTAGATAAATTTTCAATGGAGGTCTCGGTAGTTCGGTTGGAAGAGTAACGGATTAGCAACCGGAGGGTTGCATGTTCAAAACTCGGTCCAACCAAAGACCGTTATATACAAAGGGGGCTGGTACACTTTAAATCGGTCGTGGCCTCAAATGTCCTCACGTTGAAGTGGTGTGGAAGTTTGGAGAGCGAGGTGCCTGCTCGGGTACTACCTCGTCATCTGACCGTGGTTCAAAATTACGTGATGTTGTCCTCGGATCTATCCCTTGGGATTGATCCCGGACCATCGCCAATAACCCGTTGTGTTGCTAAAATATTTCAGTGTTTTCCTGTTGACATCCCTTTGTAGGTTGATGTCTTTTTTCTATTTTACTTATAATCCGATGAATATTTTTGTTTGCGAGCATAGGAGTTAAAATCTCAATCCTATTTAGAACTAGAAAGTAAGTAGGTAGTTGAATTAACGTCGCACTCTGGAGCAACACTACGGACTATTAGCGACAGTTCGGGATCCATCCCGAAGGGAAAGATCAAGGACAACATCTCGCCATGTTGAAACACGGTCAAATGACGAGGTCAACACCTGAGCTGACACGCAGCTCTCCAAATTTCCACACTATTGCTGAGTTTGTTCAGCAGTCGCGCGCGACACAAAATCTTTCGACGGATCACGCATTCCCCATTGCTTTCGCACGATGTTTACAAAGCGATGTAACTGATCCAGTTGGAATCGACTGTCTCTTTCAATGATGCAGAATTTATGTAGAAGTTAGACAACAGTTGCCTTTATTACACAATGGCACGTTTTAAGGACGTAATCGAATGCTAGAATAAACCAAGTTGTCAGAGTACACCAAATCGATAATTCCAACCGCATTTAAACAATGAATGTGTGTCCGCAATCGCCACCAGGGGTTCTGAAGTGTACAAATAGATTTGAAAACAGAAATTCCTTCTAGTTCACGCTTTCGAGACCACTAACCATTTTTTAACAATCCAGTTGAGGTATAGTTTGTAGCTCAACGTTCATGGCTTGCTAAACAAAGACTAGACAGTCCGAGACTTATTACAGTATAAGATTAATGCTTCAATCAAGATACTTCGAGTTCCTAAGTCTAAAGGGCTTCAATGGTCAGGGTGTAAGAGTCGCGGATTAGCAACTGGAGACTTTAGAATTTGATACTCGATCCAACAGTCGTGTTCGTGGTGGCTGGTGCAATCTGTCGTTGCCTCAAATACCCTCAAGTTGGTGTGGTGTGGAAATTTGGAGAGTGGGGTGCTAGTTTTAATCGGATCTTTCCTTTCCGGATTGATCCCGGACCGTCGATAATAGCCCGTTGTGTTGTTCCAGTGCGATGTGTGTGTGTGTTAATTCAACTACCCCTAAACTACCTATCAAGCTGAATTTCCTGAAACATATTTTAAGGTGTATATGAAAATTGACCAAAATATCGATCTATTTTTTAATAATTCAAAATATTGTCCAACCCCTTAGCTTTCAAATGATACCAAAATCTTGTAAATATTCGAAATAGTTTTCAAGTTACAAGGGATTGGGTTAGGTACTGTCACCTTAGACAAACACGTTTCCAAAACTTTAAACTCGATTTCTGAAAAACTGTCTTTGCAATAGAATGCTTCTTTCGAACAGTGATAAGTCAACAATGAATTGATCTATAAAAATTACTTTGTGTCATTATAATCTATATAATACAGGGGATGTTTTGACCTTCAGTCGAAGTTATTGGTTAAGAAATGAATTTTTAGTTGATTTTTAAATGTTGAAATTCCTGAAAAAATCTTTATATTTTTAGACTTCCTTCGTGAAAAAAATTGTTAAAAATAACCTATTCCCTCTAGCAACTTGATGGAGGGTCATAACAGGAAGAATAATATTAGGAATAATTTGCAGCAGGAATTGTCTTTCTGAACACATTAGAATTTGAGATATCGCTGTTCAAAAAACATTCTAATTAGCTAATTATATTTAAATTAGATAATTAATGAGTAACTTAATCAGAATTTTTCACACTAAAATGAGTTTAAGCACAAACCAATGACCTATTCTGAGAAAAATCGAATTATAAAAGTAAAAATTAAAAAAAAAAATGTTCTAGTGTATACATACACCTTAATGTCACTTAAGGAAAATAAATGGGAATTGAGATAAGTGAGTTCATGATTGTCTTCCATATTTAAAAAACTATTTTCACACATTCAACTAAGTTTCAGAGTTTTATTAACCTTCTGGCCACGAGATTTCAGAGTTATGTGGGGTAAAAGCCTCAAGCTTTTACCGCACAACACACATAATTGCTGAATTCCACGTGTATTGATTGAAGGAATTCCAGGAAAGAGTATGTTGCTGAAGAAGGTCAAATGTGGTTAGAAGGCATGCAGGGGGAGATTGCACATAGCAGAATGCAAAAAAAGCTTTAGAACCTCTCAGAGAGTTAAGGTAGCCTGGAGTTGAGCAATCCCCATTGCTTTCTATATGAAAATGAGAAAAACTTGATTGAAGTTTTTACAGAATCTAATTACCATAGATGCTATATATTTTACCGTATTGTCGGCTTACAAGTGAAACACACTAAGTCAAAATTTTCGTGAAATGAGTTTTATAACTTTTGGAGTCCAAAAAGTAGTGATATTTAGACTGGTGATGTGTCCATTAATTCGTTGTTTCTTTCACTTGTAAGACGACTATAGACTCATTGGATAGTTGATGACATTTTAACCAGTCGCTTTGTGGTTAATATTGTTTTTATCTGCTGATATAATTGAAATGTGGAATGCACTGCTAAATGTATTGAAAACCAAAAATATATATATTTTTAATTTTACGTATATATTTAAATACCCATACAAGCTCTGGTTAAAGCGTGTATTAGTCCTAAGAGTATTTCATAAACATTTTAGTGCTTACTTTTGATAATTCACTTTTGAAAAAGTTAATTAAGTGGTAAAACGTCACTTTTGGGAAATCAACCATGAAAGGGCATACAAACGGCGCCAAATAGAAATGTTTACATATGATCAAAGATATCATGTGCACATTTTATCAGTGCATTACTTTACTATGCTGTGTATCTTTACGTTGAACTACGTATAGTAATGAAACGAGATTGTGGATGGACACATCATTTATTGGGCAACAAGTTACTGCACTCTGCAGATTGCATACCTGCTTTCCAGCTGGCGAGGCAGCTGTTTCACCAGGGTTTCCTCATTGACATGCACTTTGATTACTTGGAGAATTATTTTGTGAGTGAAGGTTCTTCTATCACATCAGTGGGGCCATCGTGGGGCAATGGTATGCCCAATGCTCTAGCAACCTGCGAAAGCAGGCAGGTTAGAGTCCTCCCTGGGTGTATTTCTCACTTCTGTGTCAGTGCAACGTTCTTTATGTGTGTATTCTTTATGTGTGCATTCTTTATGTATGCTTGATATTGTATATCTTGTGCCAGGCGCAGCATCGCCATATATGGTCCTTGAGCCATAAAACCCCAACCATGATCAGTGGGATTATTATGCTATTACTATCTTACAGTCGTCATTTTGAACCACTGCCAGATGACGAGATCAACACCTGATCTGGTATCACATTCTCCAAGCTCCCACACCAACGTGAGGACATTGGAGGTCACGACAGATTTAAAGTGTATCATCCCCCACGCACACGACTCTCTTTGGTTGGATCGGCAGTTGAACCACTGTCATGTGACGAGGCAAGAATTGGAAAAACTGAACCAACGTCAAGTAAATAGACATACAGACGAAAGGAAAGTTTTACTGGCACATGAAAGGGAAAATAAACACATAGAGGAATCGAAGCTGCCTGAGCCATGGTGACCCTATATTAAAACTGTAACGAGTGAACTACGAGCACAGCGCCAGCTGCGGAGATATAAACCTCAGAACTGTTGCCAAACGAAAACAGTTTCACGCTTGCTGCGGTCATGACCTGTAACCTTTCCCCCATCACATTTTAAATCGATGTGTCTGTACTTGTGTATTTAAATTTTATGTTTTAACTTCTTAATTATTGTCAATGATTAGAGCTGCTCCAGGTTCATTCCGTTACAAAACAAGAAATTTGACAAATGAATAAACACTGTTTGCAAAATACATATAAGATTTTTACAATAATATATATATATCGTGGGTAAAAAATCAGCTATTTAACTCATAATAGTTCAGGTATATCTGAGAAAGTTTTCGATTTATTAAAACCTATTCGTAATATCTTTGAAAGCTGATAGTACATGGAGGCTGATCATTTAATTCTTGGAGGAAAATTTTTTACACAGCTTTAAAAGTTACTCTTTCCCAATAGTTTTATTCGTTCTGGTTTTATATGTCAACTTCTTTGGAATCAAGTTCAGCACTTTCTCTAACTAGCAACACACTCGTTTCTTGTTTCTCCCATCGAGTACTTCTTGTTACGTAATAGAAGTATTACTTAAGCGTACGTATACACTAGAAGATTTTTAATTTTGACCTTAAAAATCCAGTTTTTTTACAACAGGTAATTGGTGTATTCTTAAAATCATTCCAGTGAGAAAAAATCAGATTTTACAAATAATTAATTATCTAATTAAGATATAATTAGCTAATTAGCATGTTATTTTAACAGTGATATCTCAAATTCTAATTTGTTCAGAAAGACGATTCTTATTGGAAATTATTTCTAACATTATTCTTCATGTTTTGACCCTCAATCAAGTTGCTAGATGAAAAAGTTTTTTTTACAATTTTTTTAATCAAGGAAGTATAAAAAAATCAATATTTTTTCAAGAATTTTCACATTTAAAAATGAACTAAAAATTCATTTCTTAACTAAATACTCTGATTGAGGGTCAAAACATCCACTGTATTATATAGATTATAATGATACAAAAATAATTATAATAGATGAATTCATTGTGGAGTTATCACCGTTTGAACAAAGCACATCATATTGCAGAAACACAGTTCTTCAGAAATTGAGCGTAAAGTTCTGGAAACATGTTTTCAAAATGATTTAGTAAAAAAATTGATAAAAAATGTTACCTAACAATAGCTAAAACCCTCCAGAAGCATAAGTTGGTCCTTCTTTTTCAATTTTTTTTGTCTTCTTTCCTTTTTTGGTATCTCGCAAGTACTTCCTTCGCTGTTTCTGCAGCGGTGTCGATTGACGTACACTTTAACTAATTCTTAGCTGATCTTTTTTCTGAATGCCATTAACCATAAAATGACCAGGACTGATGCCCATGCGCCTCATAACCTCTAATTTGGGCTTAAATCCGCAATTAAAATGCATAACAGCATCAAAAACAAAGTTTTACAGCGTCAGCACCTGAAAATTTTGTCTTTGGTGACCGCTTCCAGATAAGTGAATGTAAACATTCATTGTTGTTTTGGGTTTTGCCATGAAGGCACTTTTCTAACATTTCAGGAGTTGTTAGTCTTGAGTAAATTGGCTTTATATGCTTCAATAAGTCGAGTGGCAATCCTCCTTTATGTTTATAATTACTTTTCTTCCCCGAGCTGTAGCACGCTGGTAGGAATACCAACTATCAATACCCTTTGGGTACTTGGTGTGTAGAGGGTGATTGTCTCTAGCACTCAGGTGGTAAAAAATGCTCCAAATTGCAATTGACATTTGTTCTACGGATTGGGTATTATTCCGCAGAGGTCCAAAATAATTTTGCATGGTAGATCTTTGCGTCTGTCAACTTGTCTTCTCCTCCTAGTCCTCTGACTATCTTCTTTAATTTCCTCAAGACACTTCTAAGCCTTTTCTGGTAGTGTCCAATGCAATCTTTTTTCTTAATCTGTTTCCCAGGGTACGGTTCTTGATCGCACACTGCGGAATAGTTTTTGCTATCTCCATCACCAAAAACGGGACGAACTTTTGCATCAACCCAATAAAACAATGAGCACGAAACAGCTAAGAATGTGTTTGAAGTTAAGCATAGATAAAAGTATTGCCTAATTATGGATTTGGTAGTTAGCCAAATTAACATCGGAACAACATTGGAACAACACAATGGGCTATTGATGACGGTGCGGGATCAACCCAGATAGGGAAGGGGGGATCCGAAGACAATACCTTGTCGAACAACCACCAGGAGTGTTAACTCAGTTATAACTTTAAATTGTTTCCATTTTAAACCTATGCTATCCTACCCACGTATTTAAATGTTTTCACAGCGAAAAGCGATTCGTAACCTCGAAATTCTGTTAAAGATGTGGTATCGTCAGAGTCGTAAATTAAGCCGAACTAATGCCCTCAACAGTAACTCACAAACTTCACAAAAGTTTGGAAATACTTAAGATTCCTTCAGTTTTGTCTGGGCGGACGTAATTTCAACGACGTTCGTTACTCCATCAAAGTATTCCACTCTTTAAAGAATTCCAGCTGCTCTCGCTGCGTTATAAGCAAGGGAATGTGTTATGAAGCTAATTAGCCAAAACAGAAATTACGATGGCGAGCTTCAAATTCTGTGCACACGGCGTTGAATGTGTCTTATAAGCGATGGTATACAACACCCAATGTGACAAAGAGAAACAAAAAGTGAGAGACTTTAATTATGTGTTTAGAATAATTAAAGGGGACTTTCAAGGAACTGTTCATTCTATTGTGATTTAAAGTGTAAATTAATTGCTGTAAAATTTCAAATGAGGACTCAAGAGAGAGTAATGCGCAAGTTAATTATGCAATTTCCTTCCTATATTCCTAACGAAAAATACTCCTTTATTTCGCAAATATTGCAACAAATTGCATTGTGTTGTATTTCAGATATTTTTGTGGGGTTATATTAAAAAGTAGTAATTGTTTAGTCATGTGTTATAATGATCATTATGAAATTATATTATTTGACCTGTATATTTTGTTGAGCTTTTCACCATACTCAGGTGTTTCATTTAAGAATTATGTTACAAATAGATTGGTTGGTCGTTTTCGGGTTTCATGGCGCAAGGGCCACATTTAGCCAAGCTGTGCCAAACACAAGACAGACAGCACAATGAGGGAGGAGGTAAAAGCAAACACCTGAAGAGTAGGAGAGGGTAAAAGATCAATCGTGTACTTCGGAGTTGTGATGCCTGTACACACCTAAAGAAGATGTTCCCCTGAGGGCTATTGCAAATGGAAGTAATATAAGGCGATGCCAAATCGGCCAAACAAGTCAATTTTCCGCAGAGTAGTCCCATTAATAGCAATACTCGGTCTACTTATACCGGGTGATCCAAAAGTCACAGAAAAAGCAAAAATTCAATACTTCGAAAAGTATAGAGTAGCATGATGCGGTTTTCACAGAAATGCACAGAAAAGACATGAGATTTTTTTTAATAACGAAAGTTTCTATTGCCAGAATAGTTACATTTGTCACCGACAGGTAGCGCTGTAGCGGTCCCTGCGCTGGGGTCTACTTGAAGTCACAGTCGTTTAGAGGTCGGCCTACGTCATTGGCCATGTTAAAAGAAGCTATTCGCCATCATCTGACAAGAATAACAGCCGAAACCCTTTTCGATGCTGTGCAGTGTCGTGCCGCGTCTGACGGCCATTAACATGATTGACGGCTGCCACATCGAACATTGGCAATCCTAGCTGCGTTGCGAACTGTGCTGCCGCCACTGTATAAACTATTGACACAATTGAAGCGCCACCTGTCGGTGGTAAATGTTTCTTTTCTGTCAATAAAAGTTTTCGTTAATAAAAAAATCCATGTCTTTCTGAGCATTTCTGTGAAAACCGCATCGTGCTTACTGTCTATACTTTTCGAATTATTGAATTATTACTTTTTCTGTGATTTTTGGATCACTATTTCGAGTATGATTTGAATGCGGTTGGAAGTGGTCAGTTAAGTGTACTCTGACGTCCTGGTCTATTCTAGCTTTGGTTTACGCCCTACGAAAGAGTCGTGCAATAGAGGTAAATGTTATTTAACTTCCCCATAAATGATGCATCATTGAAATAAATCGTCTTCTCCAACTCCATCTATTTCATCGTTTTGTAACTATTGCGTGAAAGCGTTGCGAAATGCGTGATGCAACGAAAGATTTTGTCTCGACTGCTGAATAAACTAAACAATGACTAGAAAGAAAACTTCCGCCATCACAGGATCGAAATCATGCGGGAAAAACTCGAGTTTAAATATGTGTTAACATATTTAAACTAGATATTATTGCGAACTTTATTTATTATTACACACACATATCCTGTAATTCACAACACATTTAAACATCATACACAGTATTCCACTTGTTTAGTTTTGTCTTGATGGTGGTGGACTTTTTCTTTCCCCGAAATATACTGGCGTGTAAAACATCAGGTTGGTTTTGGGGTTTTATGGCGCAATGGCCATATTTGGCCATGCTGCGCCAGACATACAAGACATACAATATCAAGTAATAGACAGATACACGCAATGAAAGTTTTACGGACACGGAAGAGAGAAATACACCCAGGGAGGAATGAACTTGCACCGCCTACAACTTGAAGGTTGCTAGCGCAGAGTGGGCATACCCACTGAGCCATGACGGCCCGTGAAACATCAGGAGGTAAGCAGGTAGGTATTTTATTAACGTCGCACTAGAGTAACACAACAGGCTATTGGCGACAGTCCAGGATCAAACCTGAAGGGGGGGGGTATTTCAATTAACGTCACACTGGAGCAACACAATGGGCTATTGGTGACGGTCCGGGATCAATCCCAAAGGGAAAGATCCGAGGACAACACCACGTAATTTTGAACCACGGTCAGATGACGAGATCACACCTGAGCTGGCACCCCGCTCTCCAGACTTCCACACCACGCCAACGTGGAGACATTGAGGCCAAGACAGATCAGATTTAACATGCATCAACCCTCTTTTACACGACGGTCTTTGGTTGGATTCGAACTCTCACCCTCCTGTTGCTAATCCGTTACTCTTCCAACCGGGCTACCGTGCCCCTAAAACTTCAGAAACAGGGTTTTCTGTTGCCACCTAGCAGTGGAGTCACCAGAAGGTTCCAACGAGAGCTACCGAACCGATTAGTAAACACAAAATGATATCAAGAACAAAATCGAACACTAAAAAAGATATTTGAACTGAAGTGGTGATGCTGTACTGGGTGCCATGAGACAGATTGGTGACTTAACCCTCCTGGTGGTTTACCTTCGCTTCCAAAAACCACCCTTTACTGGCCAGGGAATGCAAAAACGAATTCTAAACTGTCACCACTGTGCAAGAAACAATTTGTTTTTCTTACTTTTATCTTCCTTCCCCTTGGAGTTATAGGTCAATTTTGTCTGGACGAGTCATTTCATCCTTAGCAAAATTGACTAGATCTTGAACGGGATATATCGTCGAAACCCTTGGAGGGTTAGTAGATATCTTAGCGAAATCGAGGTGCTATAAAAATGTAAATAGTTGAACTTGGATCGTTGTTACGTGGTCATTTGGCTACACGATGGCTAATTTGACCGGGGCTAGACCAGATTTTGGACTAGATATCTCGTCCAAGCCACCTGGATGGTTAAAAAAGAGGAAGAGTTTGTGGACTGTATGACCACTTCGAAGGCATTGCATTAAATTTGCATACAGAGTGAGGTTTCCGGATAAATTCCAGTGGTAACAAAACCAATTCCTACGTCAGTCTCTAAAGTCACGATTCCAAAATGTGAATATCCACCAGCTTTCTACTGAATATCCTCCGTTATGCAAATCGCCACAGGGTGTTTCGTTTAATTTTGAGGTTATAATCTTTAAAAGTAATGTCATTCCTTAACTTTAACACGCCAGTATAATTGGATGTAAAATCCTGTTTTAATGTTACATCTATAATTGATAAGATTTTAAATTGAATTTCATAAAATTTTATCTATGATGGGACACCCCATCTTAGTAATCATTTAAAAAAAATAAAGTTTTACCACTTCTCAATTAAAATTTTAACTTTATATTTAAATTTCATGCAACCCATTTGTTTTTATTCTTTGCTTTCCCCTTTTAATGTTGGTCTGATTATTTTATTTTCTCATTTTATTGTCTTGTGTTTGGTACAGCTTATCCTTTTTAGATCTTGCACCATAAAACTCAAATCAACCAACCAATTTTAACGTTATTCTCCAAAAATATGGTGCCCTTTAATAAAAAATTCCTGTATCTTTTTCTTTAATGGTATCGTTAGTAATGCACATAAAGTCTAACGGCAGAATTTGCTTAGCACTAGAGAGGTTCACAAAGTTTTGACCTCGTATCTCTTTGGCTCGGCTTGAGGGTGTGTTATAAAATTTCAGCTTCGCTGGCTAAGATATCGAGTCTATTCCAACTATATTTTATTCAAAATGTTTTCATTTATGCATACTAATTTACTGTTTTCCCTCAATTTATGATGAGAAGATAAGTTGTTGATTAGCTGGTGTTCCGTAAGTGATACGTCCAGTCCAGTTCTTGATCAATAGAATCTTTCCAAAGAAATCTATTCTAAAGAAAGAAAGAGCCAATAGAATCGTTTCAAATGATTCCATTCTAACCAAAGGAGGGTCGTGGTAGCCCGATTGGAAAGGAACGGATTATTAATCGGATGGTTCTGAGTTCAAATCCAACCAAAGATCGTCGTATACAAAGGGGGCTGTTGCACATTAAATCTGTCGTGGCCTCAAACGTCATCACTTTGGCGTGGTGTGGAAGTTTGGAGAGTGGGGTGCCAGCTCAGGTGTGAATTCGTCATTTGATCGTGGTTCAAAAGTACGTGGTGTTTTCCTCGGATCTTTAACTTCGGGTTTGATCCCGGATTGTCTCCAATAACCCGTTGTGTTGCTCCAGTGAGACGTTAATTAAAATACTTCTAAGTAAAGAACTATAAGATCTTTCCAAAGGATTCTATTCTCAGGAAATAAGCAATGGAATATTTCCAAAGGATTCTATTCTCAGGAAATAAGCAATGGAATATTTCCAAAGGATTCTATTCTCAGGAAATAAGCAATGGAATATTTCCAAAGGATTCTATTCTCAGGAAATAAGCAATGGAATATTTCCAAAGGATTCTATTCTCAGGAAATAAGCAATGGAATATTTCCAAAGGATTCTATTCTCAGGAAATAAGCAATGGAATATTTCCAAAGGATTCTATTCTCAGGAAATAAGCAATGGAATATTTCCAAAGGATTCTATTCTCAGGAAATAAGCAATGGAATATTTCCAAAGGATTCTATTCTCAGGAAATAAGCAATGGAATATTTCCAAAGGATTCTATTCTCAGGAAATAAGCAATGGAATATTTCCAAAGGATTCTATTCTCAGGAAATAAGCAATGGAATATTTCCAAAGGATTCTATTCTCAGGAAATAAGCAATGGAATATTTCCAAAGGATTCTATTCTCAGGAAATAAGCAATGGAATATTCCAAAGGATTCTATTCTCAGGAAATAAGCAATGGAATATTTCCAAAGGATTCTATTCTCAGGAAATAAGCAATGGAATATTTCCAAAGGATTCTATTCTCAGGAAATAAGCAATGGAATATTTCCAAAGGATTCTATACTCTAAAGAAAGAAACAATATAATCTTTCTAAACGTTAAAAGAATCCATGGATTCTTCCAACCAATAGATACGGTTATTTACAGTCATTAAGTGTTTGGTGAGGTAAAAGCCACTACCACACATTATACGGAAATCGAGACTCAGAGGCTTAGGAGTCAGCTAGTTACACAAAGATGTGTTTGCTCAAGTTTTTTAACGATGAACTAAGTAAATGTAGTTACGCTTAACCTCATTTAAAGGATTCGCTTAAAAAATTTCTGATCAATTGCCTCTAAGCGACATATTAATTATAAACGCATATTTTTCAAAATTTATTTTCAATTAAATTATCGTGCGTCACTTGTAATATCTTTTCGAATTTCTGTTCCGTTTTTATGTGTATTACCATGGAATTCTAACCTGCTCTGAATTGGTCCGACTTAAAATGCATACCATCCCAAATTGGGAAATTCCAGGAAGGAATCTCTTAAATACTCCTCGAAATGAGACGTCTGGTCTCTTATATGAAGGGCTGATTTGTAATTCTGCGCCTTATTGTAAGACTTCCAATTCTATCTCATAACTCTTTAGTTACTCGGAAGCTCTACAATGACTTAAAAATCCCGTTTATTATGTGCGGATATTGTTCTTATTCTCAATGTTTGGAAGAATTGACTTGCGGAATGATGTAAATTTCGTGTTAATTTTTTATTCTTTTATTAGCTCTTCAGAACAGGGGTGGATTTCTGTTTTAAAAGGCTTGAGATCATATCGATTCCATTGAAAGTTTTTTAGTTTGGCTTTAGTACGTGTGACATTCTCTGGAAAACATTTCCTTCTAAGAAAACGTTGTGAAAAGGTCATAAGCACACACTATTTACTTAAGATCTACTGCATGATTACTACTGCGTCACGTGTTGAGTTGTTTTTAAGCTGAGAATACACTAAAACAAGGATTTTCACCTTTTTTCAACCGATATATGTATATTCTCACCACAGACCACCCTTACCATTCACCTTTTATCTCTTCACTGGCTAACCTTTGTGCCACTGCTAGCCAGTCAATATATATTTTCACCCACTTTCACCTTTTAACTCTGTACCTCTCGCTAACTTTGACTTCAGACGGATTCACTCACTCGAAATGTTTGTCTCTTCCTTTCAGATCGCGGGGCCGCGGTAGCCCTGTTGGAAGAGTAACGGATTAGCAACCGGAGGATTACAAGTCCGAATCCAACCAAAGACCGTCGTGTCCAAAGGGGGCTGGTGCACGTTCAATCCGTCGTGGCCTCAAATGTCCTCACGTTGGCGTGTGTGGAAGTTTGGAGAGTGGGGTGCCAGCTCTCAGATGTTGTCTCGTCATCTGGCCGTGGTTCAAAATTACGTGGTGTTGTCCTTGGATCTTTCTCTTTGGGATTGATCGCATACCGTCGCCAATAGCCCGTTGTGTTACTCCAGTTCGACGTTAATTCAAATACCTACCTACCTACCTCCTTTCAGATCGCCGGTGCAAGATCAACTTGCTACTTCGTAAAGACGCCGACTTTCTGTCAATGAACTTTCTTGATAGATCCACTAGTCAAATTATATTTCTCTTAATTCTAATCTCCCTAGCGAGTTCATTTATAAGTTTTAATTCTTCCACCAGCCCCTTAGAATAAGGAGCTCAAACACCCTACACTCAATAAGTACTTATTACCACTTGTGTCTATTGCAGTATTAAATAAACTATTTTTACGGAATATAATAATTTTATAATCTTGATAAATTAGTTTACAATTTTAAGCATAATTCTTACAGAATATTTTTCGTCATAGAAGTGTTCTTGTGCTATCATGTGTGAAATGTTTTCAATAACGCCATCTTGAGAATGCAACGTATAAAAGTATTATAAAATTGGGATCCTTCTTTCATATGATCTACAATCATCGTATAACTATTCAGGAAAGAGGCGAACCAATAATATTATTTCTTTCTCACAAATGTCTGGTGAGCACAAAACAAGGTTGGGGGCACCATGAGAAGAGGAGTCGTCGACGAAATTTTTTAAAAAAGGTTGCTCTTACCTCTGACTTCGAGAAGTACAGCAGGAGTGTATGAAAAATCAATCGGATGATGAGCTTTCTTGATTCTGGAATGACGATGCCCCGGGAACCTTCTCCTTTTTGATCTGTCAACGATTGCTATTCAATGCCGTAACGATGGATGCGATGGTTTCTTTTTTTGCTACAGTCACAGCAGAGTGAGAATAGCATTGATATTTGACACACGTTTCATGCATTGAAGCCCTACTTGCCTTCCAGATATGTGCTGATTTTTATGCTTCTCTAGAAACACCGTGGTATCCCAAATTGGAATGCTTTCGGAAAAGCACGGGCGGTTTCACTTATTTTCATTTAATTAATTGTTGTTTGTCTGACAGAAAAATACCAGAGAACGAAAATATATGATCCAAAAAATGCAAGAAAAAGACAAGCACAAATACCAGTACAATAATAGATAAAAGAAAACACTTAATGGAAGCAGATTGTTTATTTAATTGAAATCATTACAAATGTCACAAATTAGAATAATAAGAAATATTACAATACAAACTTACAAAAATAGTTTTTGTTGCAGTTAGATGAGAGATAAAACAAAACATTTCACACATTGAAGATTATATATTGAATTGAGATCATTAAAGCATATATCAACCTCTGGGACAGAATTATACTTTAAAAATCTATTTGTACAAAATTGTTACATAATTATTTTTTAAAAGTTTAACAAAAAATACTGGACCGTTTCTGGTGATACACCTGGGGATGTTTTGGCTATCTTCATTTCGGTATTGTGCTTTGGCCTTCAGAGATGACAATAACACTTCCATCGGAGAGAAGAAAATGTAAGATTATTTAATGATTCGGAAGTTTATAGTTGATTCTGATAAGGGCTTACAGATTTTAGGAATAAATAAATTATATTTTAGTTATTATAAAGGGTTGTTGCTGGTTTGATTATCTAAAATATAAAATTATTTTTATAGTAAGATTAAGCAAATTTTACACAAAATGCTCAAGAAGCCGTTAATGCATATAAAAATTTAAAAAATCAGTTAGAGTTATGTTAGATTTTATCAATTCAATTTTGGGTCTTTTGATTTTTAAAAAAATTAATATACTAGATAATTCCACTGATTCAATCTGATGTCTGCTGTAAAATGTCTGCCCCAAATGGTGGAAAAGCTATATGTAATGGTTATTTTTACCACAATATCTATCTTCTAGCTCTAAAGATACAATACTCGTGTACGCATATGAAAGACAAGAATTGATAGTCAAAAATGCAGTGATAAATTCTAGGTAACTTATAATGTTCACTTATTACAAAATCTATATCAAAACGTAGTTGCGAAAAGAGTAAAACGACTCTTTTATACATCGTTCATGATAAAGTAAGTAAAGTAAGTTCAGAGGTGCCATTCGATAGGTTGGTTGCTTTTGGCCAAGCTGCGCCAAACAGAAGACGATGTCAAGTAATTTTGAAAAGAAAGGGTACAGTGAGGAACGATTGCTTGGGCATCCTGGGGTCGCGCCTGCACTGTCCATTTGATAGGAGATAACCCTTTTTTATATGTTCATACACATAAAATTTGCGTAAAGGGTCGTCTTTATAGCAAATTATGCATAACTTCCAAAATACCGTGAACACCATATTTTCACTTCAAATTTCAAATCTGTGATGGAAGGACGATCACTTCAGAAGATGTGATGAACTTAGTAAACACTACATAAATTAACTTAAGATACATCACTAAAAAGCAGTGTTTCCCAGCTCTACCAGAAAGGTTTTGGTAGACAAAGGTGTACTGTCTTTCGCGCGGCTTGCTAAATTGGTGATCCGGACGTGATACTAATACATATCTCACCGTCTCTCACAATTAACTATCAGTCAACTATCGGTAGAATGTATCGAATTTAGCGACTCTAAATTTTTGAGGGGGTATTATGGTGATCTGAGTCACCAGTGCACAAAATTAACTATGGAAAAGGCTGAATGATTTAACACTAGTAGTTCCAAATTTATATTCCTTAAAGAGTTGGAACAAATTTCTTGAAACTTGGGTTCGAGGTTGAAGGTTGACATCAATTTGTTTTCGAAATCGAGTATTCTTGTAGGAAGTTATGAACTTTTTGCGTGTCAAATTAAAACTTCACTGTGCCAAACTGTTCAAGGCCTACATGAGAACGTATGTGAACACCATTTTACACATGATTTTAGGACTTACGAAGGGACCAGTAGACTTTCAAAATCACTTAAATATATTTTTTAAAATGCTTAGTTTAAAATTTATTTGATATCAAACTCTATAGGTGACAAAAATCATTTTTCAATTACTGTAATTTTAGAAGTTAGATACACAACGACATAAAACGTATTATATGTAAGGACTTCTACAAAACACGTTTTTCTCCGAACGAGATGTTTTGGATGATTTAGGAACTTCCCTCTGCGTATTAGTGTTTTATTGATTTCCTTGCAATTTTTCGTGACCCTTTTAATCTGTCGCATAAGTGCAAATGAGTAATTCATCGTGCTTCCTAGTTTTGAAATTTTGGTTCCAAATATTGCTCTTTTTCTAATTTATCGAACATTTTAACCACATACAAGTAATAACCCTTCTGCCCAATTTAATATCTTTGAACCAACTTTTTTTGTAGAAAATACACCCCGTCCGTACAAATTTTATAACAACATAGCAGCAAAAGTTTGTTTTAAAAGTTAGGAAACATTTCCATCCTCGCGCATTTTGAATATTTGAACTGTTTCGATTCATCTTAGTGAACATTCCAGCAAATCCGGGTGACATTGAGTTCGTACACCTTCACGTAGACATGGTTCAATTTTGTTTTTCGAAACTCCCCTTAATCATGCAAGTGGTTTCGACGAGATATCTCGTCCATCAAAATCTGACCATGTCTGTGAATGACGAGATATCTCGTCTTCAAGATATTTCCGATTTTTAATGATGACGAGATCAAGATCTGGTCAGTTTTCTTTTAATGACGAGATATCTCGTCCATCAAGATCTGGTCAGTTTTCTTCTAATGACGAGATACCTCGTTGAGACAACCACCAGGAGGATTAAGATTTGCACTAATAATTGTGTGCACCTGAATATATATTTCTTTTATAAATTTTAAAAATATGTGAAAGATTTAGGAACACCTGGCAATTCTCAATTATATTTTATAAATTGTCTCAATCTAATGAAATTATCTAAACATAATGCATTAGAGATCAATAAAAGATGTTTTATTCCTGTTTCCAACACTGTAATCCTTAATTCAGGATTTTGTGCATTCCTGAATAACATTAGTTTGTGAAAGTATTAGTCTTTTCAGAGACTAGTAAGAGATCCTGTTCTCTTTTAGAAGATCTGTAAGAGACAATTATCACATGACTCAATTATGCCATCTTGCTTTTTTCATGTTGGAGGTAGATAGGTATTTTTAAATTCAGTCGCACTGGAGCAACACGATGGACTATTGGCGACTCTCCTTGATTATTCCAGAAGGGAAAGTTCCGAGGATAACACCTCGTCAATTTGAATAGCGGTCGGATGACGAGGTCAATACCTGAACTGGCAGCCCACTCTCCAAACTTCCGCACCACGCCAACATGAGGTCATTTGAAGCCACGATAGATTTAGCGTACAACAGACCCACGTACACGAAGGTCTTATGCTGGATCGAGTCTTGAACTCGCAACCCTCTGGTTTTTAATCAACGAGTTCATCAACTATGCTATCGTGGTCTGAGACGATAATTTATATGCAAATAATAAAGAGTTTTGTGGTCAATAAAACTCTTTTTCCAGAAGATTTTTTTAGCACATTTCTTTAGTTAAGTAGTATTAAAACTTGGTATATTATGCATGCTTTTTTCTGAATGGCACACTTAAGCCAACACTTTGATGAAAATATTTAGGCGTGAATCGATATTTATTGCATTCGATAGATCTGGATTAATTTGCAATCTAGGTTCAAGAGGCTAGCCACGTACGTTAGTATTATGTCACCATTTTGACTCTTTCAATTCCTTCTTTATTATCTGTAGCTCTTTAATCGCTGATTTGTGAGAATCCACACATTTAATTATTCGAATAAAAAGATTCACATACGCACTCTTAAAATGGTTTATTTCAGGATTCTTCTCCTAATTACTGATTCTTTTAATCGTGTTTCGAAATTTAGTAATACATTAATAACGTAAAGGAGGACATAAGGATATTTTAAAAAGATTAAGATTAAAGCTCAATTATTCCAAATTTATATAATCCTATTTTAAAGTCACTACAATTATTTTCTTATGTTCTCTACTTACTCGAAGTGATTGCCTGAACTTCGATTATGTATGTATCTTACTTTAATCTTAGACCACAATTTTAGAGACTGGAAGGGAAAATTCTAAGGGTACTAGGGATTATGGGTAATGGTAGTAATAAGAGAGGAATGCGATTAGAGTGTTCATTCCAGACAATGGTTATAGTCAATCTGGTTGGTAAGTGTCTGTAATACTATCACTCACGAACTACGATTTGAGGTATTTCTCCCCTTATTCTTAACTCTCCAAGTGTCTTCGACGAGATCATTTCGTCTATCAAGATCCAATCATTCTTGCTAATGATGAGATATCTCGTTCCTCACAATCTGGTCAATTTTATTAATGACAACATACGCTATCGAGGGAAAACTAGGAAGAATGAAGATCCAAATAGGAAGTACAAACTGCCTCTTGCCGAGAACTGGTGACAATTTCGAACAGGTTTCTGCATTAGAGGCTCAACACTACCGGACAGTTTTCGACATAAAGATGAACCACCAGGAGAGTTAACAACAGTGGGCTCTCCAGGAATTCGTGGGGTGGGTTATCACCCGTCCCTGAATCATCCACCATCCCGATGCAAATCACCCACCGCCAAATTCTACATAGCCACACTTTACGCATCAAATTTTAACCCTCCTGGTGGTTTTCTCGTCGAGGTATCTCGTCATTAGCAAAACTGACCAGATCTTGATGGACGAGATATCGCGTGATTAGAAGACTGACCAGATCTTGATCTCGTGAACAAAAAAAAATCTGCAATATCTTGATGACGTCCTCAGAAAAAATGGTCAGATCTTGATGGTTGAGTTATCTCATTGAAACCACTTGGAGGTTTAGTTTAGGGCTCAGCCCCTCCATCCTGACTATCTTAAGTCATTACGGATGTAGTGAACCCCCCCCCCCCCCAAGGAGTTATGGCAGAGGTCCCGAAGTATAAGGACGGGAAAAGCTTTTTACGAGGGGTGAAAATTAAGCATTGAATATTGTTAGGTGACCATGGAGACTTAGCAATGCTAAATATATGTGATCTTGTGCTGCCTGTGATGGTGCCCTTCAGGTCATCCTTACATGAGCCCTAATTGCTGTTTTATAACAGAGGATGAATAGTCTTTTCTCTACCTGAAATTTGATAACCTATCTAGGGATGGAATCTCCTGGTGATTGTCTCGACAAGGTATCTCGTCATTAGAAGAAAACTGAGCAGATCCTGATGGACGAGATATCTTCTGATTAGAAGAAAACTGACCGGGTATTGATCTCGTCGTCATAAAATAATCGGCAATATCTCGATGAAGAACTATCTCATCAGCAAAATTGGTCAGATCTTGATAAATGAAATATCTCGTCGAAATCACTTGGAGAGTTAAGCATTCAGTTTCGCCAATTGAAGATTTAGGTTACAGTTAAAAAAGAGTTTGGCTGTCTATTAATCGTATATTTTCTTTAAAGTAAAGGAATATTATGGACACAATGTCACATTTCATAGTGTAGTTTTAGCCATATTATACAGCTCCATAACTCAGATCAACCATATTTAAACAGATAAAATTGGTGAATGAATCTCGCAGCGGTTGATTTTATTTTATTTCTCTCCGTTTGTTGCCACATTCGTCAATATAAAAATAACGTCTATTTCTGTTCCACGTACGTTAGTGAAATATGCACTGATAATACAGATGAAATTTATTAATTAGTACCATATCAATTTTTTGTCAAAATATTAATGATATATTACAATTTATCATTGCTTTTGAATAAATAATTTTGAGCATAATTTCTAATTACATAAATATAAATACCTTTTATAAAATGAATACGCCTCACGCGGTACTTAAAAAAAATTGGACACAAGTTCATTTTAACCAAGTGTATTAAAGTTGATTAATCCGATATATTAAATCAGTAAAGCTAATGGGGTTAGTTTCAGGTTCAATTGTGTTAATAATTACCATACTATCCGATAAAATTCTCCTCAACAGTAGCATCTTATATAAATACCGAGATCTCGTTCCAACACGTGTATTTTACAACATTATCTCTATAAAGAAAGGAGCCGAATGAATCTGCTGTGGAAAGTTTAGGTAGTGATCACTGGGTAACCTTTTCTTGTGTTCAAGATCACGTGCCCAAAACTAGTAGTAATGAGACCCTTAGAGTACTTTTGTCTGCCGGGTGAAAATGAAAATTCATTATCTGATTGATTCACGGAACAAGAGCAAAAGATGATCCATCGCATCATCATCTGATTGGTCTGCGCGGCATTGTTGTAGACATTGACAATTTCACCATTTTTGTCGCCAAACGTGGCGATAAGATGCCAAATCGTCCAACCAAGTTAATTTTTCACAGAGCAGTCACGTGACTACTAGTCAATATGTAAGTCACATCTTCTGAAACTCCTCTCAATAGCAATGCTCAGTCTAATTGTATTTTACTTCTCTCTGAATGAATCCTGGCAATAGCAAAACTGTTACTAATTTAATCATTTCGAGTCAGAAGATACATAAAGCATTTTCTCCGAGAAAAACCACACGGCTAATAAATATTTTTGAAATGATGTCCTTCTGGACATTCGCACCTGTAGCCCTGCCCTCTTAACACTCCAAGTGATTTCGACGAGATATCTTGTCCATCAAGATATTACCAATTTTTATAATGACGAGATATCTCGTCATTAAGATACGTATTGCCGATATTTGGAAGATGACGAGATCAAGATCTGGTCAGTTTTCTTCTAATGCCCAGATATCTCGTCCATAAAGATCTGACCAGTATTGCTAATAACGAGATACCTCGTCGAAACAACCACCAGGAAGGTTAATAATATATTCTTTTCAATCGGTGTACTGCAGCAATAATGTTGTTACGCACAATTGGAACAGGTGAGCCTTACAGATGTGGCTTGAATTCTGTAAGAATTATTTCATTTCAAAGGTTTAGTTTTGAACTTTTCACAAGTGTGTTCACAAATAATTTTGAGTAATACCCTTGCGAATAATATAATTATAAATAATTTCGAGTATTATTCTTTATTGAAAAGTACCACAAATAAATTCGTTGAAAATTATCTCTAAAAAGTCCCTTTGGAGTAAATCAGTGTAGATAACAATATTTTTTGTAGATCAAAGTTATACATGTTTTTATCAGATCAGCAAAATTATAATAATTGTTTTCGAGTTAACAGAATTTTAATTACTTGTTTATGTGCACTATGAGATGAAAAATCGCTGTTCTACAACCAAATGCACCGCATCTCAACTGAGCATGTGCGTGAACTTTCCTTTTCATCTGGCAACGTTCACTATTCAACATCGTTGCGATGGTTTCTTTTTCTGTTTTTCGATGCGGTGGTTTTTGTCTTTTTTTTAATGGACTTCGAAAGCCCGGTTGATGGTAGCTTTTTTGCAACCGGAGGGATGCGAGTTCGAAACTCGGTTTAACCAAAGACTGTCGTATTCCTGGGGGCTCGGGCACTTTAAATCGGTCGTGACCTCAAATGTCCTCACATTGGTGTGGTGTGGAAGTTTGAAGAGTGGGGTGCCAGTTCAGGTGTTGACCTCGTCATTTGACCGTGACTCAAAATGACAAGGTGTCCTCTGATCTTTAGCATTTTACATAACTTTTAGCATTGTTATTAAAAATTCTATGGAAACATTTTCCTATATTTTTCCTGTTATAGGTGCCTTGTAACAAAGTTTACGAACCATAGAACTACGATCTGGACGTGCAAGTGATTTCTAGTTTCATTATAACTAACCTTGTTCAAACGAAACGACATTTTAAAACTTTCAGATGATTAAAATGAACAACCATCAGCTGAAAAGTACTTTTTGGTAGACCGAAGTTGCACTCTATTTCTACGTTCTGCTGTCATTAGTGACTAGTAATCATGATCGTTAACTACGAGCTTTCAAGGAAACATGTAAATGGCCTTCACCCCATATCGCACGAACTTTCACGTTGATTTTCCATGGTTCGTTGTTGATTGAGTTGGGTTTCATGGCACAAGGGCTATATTTGCCCATGGTACACCAAACACAAGGCACACAACATCAAGTAATGGACATACACACTCAATGAAAGTTTTACTAACACTGAAGAGGGAGTAATCGAAATTGCACCGGCTATAACTGAATCACCAATGCGATGCACACCGCTTCTAACAACTGAATCACCAATGCAATTCACACCACTTATAACAAATGTTTGAAGCCATGCGATAACCTACGCTTCTTTTACTAGCTCATGACCGAATGAAGGTAATAGAAGTGTACGTTAAAGATGCGTAAGCAGGAAAATTTAGGTAGGTAGTTGAATTAACGCTACACTTTAGCAACACAGCTGGCTGTTGGTGACGGTCCGGAATCAACCCAAAGATCCGAGGACAACTCGTTATTTTGAACCACTGTCAGATGACGAGTTCAGCAAATGAACTGGCACTCCAGTTTCCAAACCTCCACACCACGCCAACATGAGGACATTTCAGGCCACGGCAGATTTAACATGGACCGGCCCCCGCGTGCATGATGGTCTTTGGTTGGATCGAGTTTCGAACTCGCAATCCGGTTTCCAATCAGATACTCTACCAGCTACGGTGGATCCTT
Organism: Meta bourneti; assembly: GCA_933210815.1. Lineage (NCBI taxonomy): Eukaryota > Metazoa > Arthropoda > Arachnida > Araneae > Tetragnathidae > Meta > Meta bourneti. Next base: position 91,274,989 of record OW119926.1, read on the forward strand.
TACAATAACGTGCAACGAAAGAGATCGTGGGTCAAGAAAAATAAATCACCTTTTATCACCCGAAAGCCGATTTTCATCCAAAAAAGGTGGTGTTGGAATTATGTATGGCGGAGTTGGAAAGAAGTACCTTCGTTGCTTCTGCGAAACCAGATCTTGATGAGGAGATATCTCGTCAATAGCAAAATTGGTCAGATCTTGGTGTACGAGATAACTCGTCTAACCCTCTTGGAGGGTTAATAGAAAACTTCAAATTTTTGGAAGACTACAAAAAGCACGTGGAATAGTTCTTTGCACAGAAAATAAATTTTGAGGGGAGAGAATCTTGAAGGTGTTCTAAAAATGGCAGAAGGTAGTCTACCCAAATAGTCAATACGTTTTCCAATAAAGTTATTTGGGGCAATGACTCTTTTGTTAATTTTTTAACTTAAAAACCTGAACGAAAATTTTAGCCAAACCCAATACTTACAAAGTTATGGGACCTTTGTTAAGAGGGAGAATTTATTTAGATTGATTATCAATTGCTAAAAATTCGCGATCCTCATTAACTTATCCTTTGGGAAACTTCTGAGTGATTGAAATTCAAATTTTTCTTGGCACAACAGGCCATCTTTTGCTTTTTACCTTTCTTATACAGATACAAATTTTTTATTCGAATGGCAGAGAAAAGAAACAGTGCAACCTCTCCATTTGATCAAATAGTTTTACACTGCAGACAAATTGAAAAGAAGTTAATTGCCAAATTCAGTTGGGAAATTAGTCTTAAGAGGAATTGAAACATCCTATCCATATCCTTCCTGATCCCTCTAGACATAATACATGCTGACACAATTAGAAATGATCTCTTATAATCATTTATCATTAAATAAATATTTTTTTCCTCCTAAGTGAACATGCTTCATTACGCGCTTTGTAATTTTTTATATTTCTAATAAAATCAGCGGTGTGAATAGTTCTCTTAACTACACGATTATCGTAAACTGGCCTGTATCAAAAGAAAGATTTTTTAAAGCAGACTAATTAAACATTATTGCGTGCTAATTGTACTAATTAGTTTAATCTTGTTTTTCGATGGTATAAGTATGTAGTGTAATTAAGGCGGAACAGTGTTATTCTGTTTACTTAGTTTAGAAAAACTATCTCTGCTTAAAGCATTTATTTTTACTCCGCTAAATATTATTTTAATGCGAAACTTTCCTAGTTAATGGCCAAATATGGCCCCTTGTGCCATTAAACCTCTTCCTGATTAGATAACTGATATTTTGTTTTCATGAAAGATATCTGAAGTTTGTCATAATCTTTTCTCTGGTTATTGCCTTAAATACAGTGCGACGTTAATTCAACTAACTACACTCTTTTCCTCTTTCATTACATTTTTAATTGAAGGAACTGTCTTGTGTTTGACTCAGCTTGGCCAAATATGCCCCTTGCGCCATAAAACCCACAAACAACCAACCAAATTTTATTTGATGGCATAAGTGTGAGTATGCAACTATGGAACGCGTTCATTTCAAAGCAAGGGGTACTTCTTGAAAAATTGCATTGTCTATTTTCATTGAAATATAGTTCACAGCTGCACCGCGGTTAGTTATTGACACACCCTCGTAGATTTGACTGATTGGACAATACTGTCTTTCTTCCTCAGTCGTGGTAACGCTGGACAAACAAGTCCAGTGACAAAAATCGGGTGATGACATTTTATGGATGTTATCATTGTAACACGTGAAACGAAATTTGGCTTTACTGCTTGTTAATAATCTGACCTGCTCGTTTTGTAGAATGAATCGAAATATAGCACATGTTCTGGTTCGCTATCGAAAAATGAAGTACAGCTCAAAATCGCCAATTCGAGATGTTTCCCGTTGTCTGATTTCTATGTTCACTTTATAAATAAAATTCGAATAAGGCAACCCAAATTATAAAACGACACAAAAATATGTTTGGTTTTAGCTAAGTAGCTTCAAGATTTCAAATAACTTTTATTTGCAGCTATTCGTAAAACAAAAAAACATTTTAAACAATCCTTTAAAAACATTTAGACATTCCCATGTAGCCGTTTGAATGTACCTTTAAGGTTAATTTCTAAATGGCTTTTTTGCCACTTAAATGTACCTTTTCAAATTTAAAAACCTATAAAAGGCAAAAACTTGACATTTTTTATGAAGAAATCGTAGGACTTACATGTTTCAACTAGAGCTCTTAGGACATTCTAAATATTTGTAAAATAAAACCTCAAAACGCTTCTGGAATTATGATTTTTTTTTCAAAACTGCAGCAGTCTTATTTTAATTATGTTAGCAGAAAAAGTACTACCACACACTGAACTATGCAGACAATAAATAACTGAAAGAAAAGTTCCAGGCTCAAAAAGCCCATTAGTCTGATGGCAGACGATATTTTTCCTTATTATTTTTCCATTTAAATTTACAAATTTTGTTTCGTATTTTCGGTAATGGCATCATATAACTTTTAAGAAACATTTTGTAATTCCTCCTATAAAACATAAAACGATGCTTACTATTTTATGTAACGCTGATTATTAATTATTCATCATTGCTTGCCACTTCTGTTATACTTTGCTCTGTTTCTCTTTTCTCCAAATCAACCTTTCAAGCTTTCTTCTTTCGAATTTTTAAATATTTCTACCCGATAATACTAACAATTAAGTGTCTGGTTAAAATATCTACAAGTATCATTTTAACGTAGAAAGCAGTGGGGGATAACCCTCTGTGTTGCTCCAGTGTAGCGTAAATTGAGCTACCTGCATGTCATTAATTGCACAATAGAAATGCATTGGAGTTGGATATGTATTGTGAGTTGGTTAAAGGTGAGTTAATGACAAGTTTTTAGGAGAGTGGCAATAACCGCCTTTTTTTGGTCGGACATTTGGGTGCTGGTTTGTAGTTGATTTTGGCTGTTATATTAAAACGATGGTACTACGGGGTCTCGGGAGGTACTGCTTTAACCTTTTGACTAATCGATGACACGTGCATGCCCTCTCGACGTTCATACGATCTCTCTCTTCCCATTCCCCCAAGAAATTTCAAGTATGTCCTCTTGCTGGCTCCACCCTCAATAAAACCCGGCTTCGTAGCGACTAATGACAGAAAGTCCATTATTTCCATAGTCAAGTATTGTGATCGTGACCCCTCCCAATTTTTTATAGGCACAGTGACATAGGTCCTACTGTTAGACATTGGATCATTTATTACGTAAGTCCATTTATTTCCTATTAGATCACTTTAGATCATGGAGACAAAATGCCTGGGAGACTTTTTGAACATTAGATGCTCCAAATTTTAGTTGATCAGAATCCTGTAACAGCCAGAACAAATGACTTGGAATTTGGTATTTGAAGTTGAAGTTTGGCGTAGATTCAGAATTTGGGTGTTATTACGAAGTTAGTATGCAATAAAAAAAGCGATTTCTAACAAAGTTTATGCTCATAAATTGGTAGAAGACATCAACATCCCGTATCTTTGGATTTGCTCTACAGTGAATAATGAACGAATAGAGATGGGTGGATTATTTTCTCCGGAGCTGTTCATATACTTTCTATGCTTTCTATAGAACAAGAAAAGGTATTTCAAGCTATTTGTTAAACCAAGTTTGATATATTTTGCCTTAGAATTTTAAAATACACAGCAATTTGTTCTTTATATCCCAGTCAAGGTAAACTATTTCACCGTATCTGCTGGAAATATTAATTCTACGTGTGCATCGGGTACGAAATAACATTTATTATGCGTTGTCTCACAGTTATTGTTTTTATTACAGTTGTTTTATTGTCTTGCAGACCTATGAACTTCGACAGATACCAAACCCGCCGAATCTGCAGTGGCAAATTTCAAAGATACTACATGACTCAAAACAATAACGAAGTTTCCAATAACTGCAAAAGGCACATTGACAGATATGATTACATTAGATACGAGATTGAGGTCTATCCGGAAAGTATCGAGCCATATAATATGAAAAGGAACATCGTATCCAGGACTTTTGGCTCTTAGTCTTCTTCAAAGAAGATACTTTGGGACCTCCAGATTAGCGTGGTGTGGAAGTTTGGAGAGTGGGGTGCTAGCTCAGGTGTTGCCTCGTCATCTGACCATGATTCAAAATGACGAGGTTTTGTCCTCGGAAAGAAAAGAAGAGAAAAACTCCTTTAAGAAAATATGAATTCAAATTATTTGGAATCCTTTTCAGCTAGTCTGTATTGTGAATCAATAATCTTCCTAGTTCACTGACGTTAAGTTCCGAATAGTGACTAGAGAAATCACTTTTCACTATCCTGTACTTTTGCGATTGTATTTTCTAGGAATAAATTAAAAGTTGTTAATGAAATACTGTTTCGAATTCTAATGTTTTTTAAATAATTTTTATGTATAAGTTTTGTTCTAAATAGAAATTATTAAACTTGTTACATAAGTGTCATTTGGAGGGCGAACTCTCTTAAACGAAATGGGGCCGCGGCAACCTAGTTGGTACAGTCGCACCGGAAAGTTCGAAGCGCGATTCAACCAAATATCGTTGGGGGCTGGTGCACATTAAATCTATCATGGCCTCAAATGTCCTCACGTTGGGGTGTTGTGGAAGTTAGGAGAGTAGGGGGTACCAGCTGAGGTGTTAACCTCGTCATTTGACAGCGGTTCAAAATTACGAGGTAGAGTCCTTTGATCTTTCTCTTCGGGATGGATCCCAGACCGTCACCAATAGTCCGTTGTGTTGCTTTCGTGCGACGTAAATTCAACTACCTACCCATAAAATGCACGAGCACAATCACGGACACTAACAAATAAAATTCAATCTCGTGGAAAATCTACCGTTTCGAATCTTGCAGTTAACGGCCAAACTGATGTTTCTAAGTTCGACAGTTGACTGAGCTTTACAGCTCTCTAACCACTTAACGCATTTACCCGTGTTTGACACGGGCGAAAGTTACCGGCAAATTTGCACATGCCCGTGTTTCACACGGGCGCTCTTCCGTTCTAGTAAAAATAGATAGGCTAGATTAAACTTATACCAAAGATGGCGTAAACTTATTTATCATAGATGATTTACCACTTATTTATAGATGGATATTAAACTTATTTATCATAGATGGCACCACTATGCACCATTTTTCTTGTGTAAACTAAGTGGTGCATTTTGATGATTAGCTATAAGTTTGTTAGGAATTCTTTGTTATAAAGCAGTTGTTAGGTGTCTAAAAGGTAATATATCCATTTTTATTACGTTAAATATCATAAAAGTAAACAGTTAACCATAAATTAATTTTTACTAAGTGTTTTTGTAACTTGTTTAGAAAAAGTTATCTGATAATGAGCGACTGTGACGATTTTGAATATGCCAATTTATCAGAAAGTTTCAGCGATGAAAGTGATGATCTCTTGAGCGATGGAAGTGAATCTGAAGTTAATATTTTATTATTATTAATATTTTGAAATTCAAAATAAACATGTAATCAAATCGTTTACACTTTGTTCGTATAATAATTTTTTTATAACTTTTACCCCACCCCCCGCAACTGAAATCGCAAAAAATAACTTACACTATACCTATATATTAATTTTCTGTCAAAAAAACTCGATCATTTTTTACCAGTTTTTCCGAAAAAAACTCGTGCTTTAAGTGGTTAATCGGCTCCACGCCGGTCTCTCACCTGCTACAGGTTTACAGTTTCGCTGCTGGTAGGTTATTCGTTATGCTTACAAAATAACAATGTATACATAGTAGTGCAACAAATCTTAAACATGAAGTACTTTTTGTAAGGCTAAGTGGTCCTGTTTATCAAATCTGTAAAAAATTAACTGAAGTAGATCATAAATAATTGTTGTGTTTTGACTACATATTAAATTATTTTACAGGTTCCTCGTGACCACAAAAAATACGAAGAGATGCCCTCTGTTCCCATTTTGAAGATTAGAAGCACTAGAAACTATATCGCTACAAATCAAAAGGAACGGAGAAATAGGATTTATAAACAATGCTATCGAGAATATGATTATCGTGAATGTAAAAGCGTATTGAATTCATTTTCCTGAGAATTTCAATTGAAATAATGGTGCCTTTAGATTTATTTTCCGTGTTCTTAAGCTAACTCGGAGTTTTACGCCATCTCTATGGTTTCTCCAAGTTAAAATGAGCTGCTATGCTTGATGTGTCTTCAATAGGTAAAATGATTTCAGAATAAAAAGTAAAATTATGTAGACTGTTGTAAACACTTTCCCATTATGTAAATGCAGCAGTGCCTTTATAATGTTTCTTTTCTTTTCTGGAAAATTTTTCAATTCATTTTAAAAACTAGAATAAAGTAAGAAACGATTATTTTGATAAATTTTGAGAAATTTAGAAAAGTTCTGATTTTGTAAATAGAAATAATCTAATTTTAGAAAACTGTAAGCTCTACAATAGTTTCTGAAACAGCGTGTTTTGTGTGAACAACCATTTCTTTAAGAAAACATTTTTCCTTACTGATACAAATGGTCTTCCTTTCTTCTTCCAAGGAATGAATTTTTTGGATCCTTTTCTAATTACTTTATTTTAGTTATGGAATTACTAAACTGTATTGAATTGTCAAAGAAAATATCTAGGGTTGGGTTAAACTATTGACCGTTATGATAAACTGGGCTATTGGTTAGTTTTTGAAATAAGTTTCCTGAAAAATATTTTTATTGCTAGTATTATAAAGAAGTACAAGAATATTTATCCCATTAAATTGGTCAGTATAATTCATTTTATTATGAAAAAAATTATAAAATTTAAACATGAAGTCAGTTTTGCATTCTAGGTAGAAATATTGTATTTGGATTACAAAAAAATGAATAAGAGAATTGATTTTCACGAAACCCCAGATTTTTAAAACAAATATGCCTTAGAAATTTATTTTGAAATTTTTAATACTAAGATTTTTAAAAGATGGATTCCATAATACGCAGCTATACTCCCTGAAACAGGTCTTTTTAACGAATTAAAAAGGGGTGCAAGAAATTACTCCTTAAATTTGTGATGTATTAGTTTAAAAAACCCTAGACTTATATGCCTTTTTGGTTACTTCTCGTTTTTGCTCATTAAAAGTACAATTGAATTCGTACTTAACCCTTTCGCCCCGACTTTTGCATGATTAAAATTTAACTATGAAAAGTAGTTTAGTTTTTGCTCTTTTTGACGGACGACCGTACTTTCGCGTTCTTTTTGTGTATGCTTTCTCCCTTCCAACATTTATTAGTTGCTCAGCTAAGGGGACCATGAATGATAATAGTGGTTCTGTTTTATGTTCCACATCACACTTCGTAATCCATGCATTCACAACAGAAATAACTAATTTCCAAAAAATCTTTTTCCACCACTTGTCTGATTTTCTGCCATGACCATAAAAAGTAGCCATTTCATCACAGCGGTCAACTACATTCATGTACATATTGTAGTGGGAAATGGCTTCTGGGCAACTAACGTCTAATTTTGTACCATCTTTTTGTTTCCGAACCACGGTCACTAATTCATCAGAATGAATGGGCGTGCTCAAAAACATAAATCCGCCATTTGCAATCTGAAAGTATTGCCAGGTTTCTTTAGTCATATTTTTATTCTCTAATTCCTTAAGAACACTGAAAACGTAAAAACCCATTCAAAAGTGGGATTTATTTACCCAATAGGGAATGAAATCTAATCTCTGGGACGTATATGCCCATTAGGCCCGAAAGGGTTAATTCCTAGGTATAGAATATTGCATATCCTCACGAGAAATTCACAATTAATATTATATGCACACATAATTGGACCCTATTTTCTAATAAAAGTAATTACAGAACATTTAACTATATTCAAGAAGACTATCTATATTAACTATCTATATTCAAAAACTAACTATATTAACTATCTATTCTATCTATATTAGCTATCTATCTATATGAAATATCTATATACATTAACTATCTATATTAGCTATCTGTACTAACTATCTGTATTCAAAATATATAGAAGAATTTAATCAATTCCAACTGTAATAATTCACAATAAAGACACAGTACTAATAATATATCTTCCATGCCGCCAGGGTAAGAGGGTTAAATCTGACTTTTGATGGGTTCAAAGGAGCCAAGTGCATCATTGATTAAATAAATAATACAATATTTCTATTATATTATTAAATTTCAATTATGTATATCATGCCACGCTTCTCTTTCTTGCTGAATATTTGTAAGAAAGATTGAAATAGTCAAGATTAACCTCTTTTGCCCCGACTCGGAAGATCTCGTATAATATAATTAGAATATCTAAGTATTGCGAAACAGAAATACGTGCATGTGGAGTGCGAATTCGCTATTAGCTGCAGCGAGGAACAGATTCGAAGTTCCTTCTGAAGTTAAAGATCAGTTGGTCTGATCAAACGTCGTCAAGGACTCTAGCCAAAGGCGAACGTTCGTGACCAAATAGACCTTTCGAGAAAGAAAGATTCGGTAAACACGTACGTCGTCAGACTTGTCTGGTCCAAGAGGAGTAACTTTAAAATTTGTATCTAAATATTGCGAAACGTACCTCTTAAATAGAAATCCATAACTTGTCTCTTAAGAGATTGCTGGTGATGATATTTCATCTGCGTCATTAGGAAGATTCGAGACGCATTGTTCCACTGACCTTAACCCTCCAAATGGTTTCGACGAGATGTCTATCAAGATCTGACCAATTTTGCTAACGACAATTTATCTCATCTATTAAGATCTGATAAATTTTGCTAATGACAAGATATCTCGTCTACCAAGACCTGACCGGTTTTGCTAATGACAAGACATCTCTTCTATCAAGATATGACCAATTTTGATAATGACAAGACATTTCGTCTATCAAGATTTGACAAATTTTGCTAGTGATAAGACATCTCGTCTATCAAGATCTGATCAATTTTGCTAATGACAAGACATCTCGTCTATCAAGATCTGACCAATTTTGCTAATGACAAGATATGTCATCATCAAGAATGACGATGGAATTCCAAATGATGAAGATATTGTCATTTTTAGGTGATGACTAGATCAGGATCTGGTCAATTTTCTTCTAATAGCGAGATATCTCGTTCATCAAGATCTAGTCAATTTTGCTAATGACGAGATACCTCGTCAAGACAACCACCAGGAGTATTAAATGGTCAACATGAATAATTTAGTGCCAGTGGCAATGTACGCAATATCGTCAAACGGTAACAAATCGAATTAGTTCTTAACCTATAGTACATAGTAAGTCCAAAAGTAAATTTCCAAGCAACAAAATGTTGTTATGAACCAATTTGAACATTTCAGTAGCAAATAACTGTTGAAGTAATTTTAAAGTAATATTTTTTCAAAGATACGTAAAGAAATACATTACAAAATTACAATCCAATGATTGTTTTTCGTTCCTAATAAAATAATTAAAGCATTTATTCCAAAAAAGTAAAATGCTGATATTGCTAGTTAAAAAATAATTATGCTGAATATCAAAATATCCCTGTTATGCTTCACGTTCCCCAATAGAATGGAAGAATTTTTACTTGGCAACCCCTTGGCAATGTTACATCGGCGAATGATCTCTGACATGTTTCCCACCATCCAACCAATGATAATGCAAGTTTCCGCAACAGATGCTCCTATTGGCTCCCGACAGTCGTCCCCCTCGACTACAAAAAGGCTCTGAAAACTCACCGCTGTTCAGTTCCTGCAAGTTCACTGGAGATTGAGAGCCTTCGGCCCATGTTCTCTAAGTCTATTCTCGCCCAAATTCCGGTAGAAGAAAAATACTTCAGCCGAAGAACTTCTTTCCCTACTGCCTGACCAATTGAACATTGTTCATCATGGCACTGCAATAAGAGCGGATTTCCGAACCACTTCGCGATACCCTGGTGCACCGTGTGAGTAGTTCACGTTACTCCTCACATATTCTAGATACAACCCGCCTATTGAGAGGCCTCACATTCGTTCCAGACTAGCAAACAATTTTTTTTCCACAAAATGAAAGTTGTAATGGTACACATTCTAAGGTTTAGGTTTATGAGGTTAGGTTTATGAGGTTAGGTTTAGAGGTTTAGTTCAACTAGATGCATCGTTCTTGTGGAGATTTTTACTAACAAAATATTTATGTATAAAACATGAAAAATCTCTTATCAACACAACAAACCGAGGGAATTAATATCTTTAGTGATTACAGACTTGCCAAAGGAGCAATAGCAAATGGCAACTCAAAATGTGCCTAAGATATTCTTTCACTTCTGCATCAACTCATGTGCTTGGAGAAACGGTGCATTTTCAGTGGATTCCTGCATACGTTTTGAATCTAGCTGCAGATCAATTGCCAAAGGAAGCCAGATAATTAAATGCTGAACAAACCCCAATACCGATGCGAATGCTTTGGTAAAATTCAAACTCATGTCACAAAAAATTAAAATGAAACAGCAAATTTGTGAAATTAAGTGATAGAAAACCACCACCACACTATACAGATTGATAACAGGACATTTTAAAGGCATGAGAATTAACAGTGATGGAACCAGAACATATGCACATTGTATCAACTGTCTAGGCGTTGAACTCGCACCTAAACACATATTAGCCAGCCCTGCAATAATCGCTGAAAGACACAGCGAGAAATAATCGACATCTCCAAAGAAATGGACACGACAACTACAACATTGAAAATAATGTATCGTGCATACTAGTATGTCAAAGCTACACTATATTTATGAGTGTGTGAAACAAGGAATCTATATCCATATAGCCCTTGATAAAATTTCCAAAACCTTGAGGTTTCAGAAAATATGGTATTTAAGATTAAGTCATAAGGATATTAGAGAAGTAGCAAAACACCTATGAAGCACAAAATTCATTTCATCAAAATGCGCTGAGAAAATGTTTTTATTTTCCTGTCCTATAAAAGATTTTTCTATAAAACAGTCATCAAAATGTTATAGATTATGATTAAATCTTAGAGAAATAAGAATATCACATTTGGACCCCCTTACATTTCACCTTGAATCCCCCACATTTCAAGGCAGCGATATTAAGAAATTTGACAATCTTCCTTTTCGTTTCCAATAGTTTCATTCCTATAATAAGCGTCTCAATAAAATTACATTGTATGGCCATTAGAGCAAAACATTGGTATTGTGTGAACGCTTATATTTCTCTTAAATCCACCCTTTCTCTAAGGGTGGAAATTTTCTTGAATCGTTAATGTTTTCCTTGTCTTTGCCTCTACCTCTGTGCAAATATTTTATCAGAAACTTTCCGGAATTTTCGGAGCGGAAACTTTCCGCACGCTTTAGGCTGTGATCAATAAAATCAGCTCATGCTCTGGAAAAGAAATTATTCAGATGTGAGTATTGCTTTATGAACTATTAAAAGCACTCTTTCGTCTTTCCTCTCTCGGTTTAATTAGATTAATTATTTTAACCTCGCTCGCATTCCATGCCTTGAATTTACGACTAAACTCATTACATGAATGAATTAAAAACAATTAAAAGTAGGTAGGTAGTTAATTAACGTCGCTCTGGGGTAATACTGTTGCGTGCCGAATGCTCGGACATACTACTTCGATCCGATTGAATCCAATCCGCGAGGTGACTGCCGCGAAATCAGTGAGCCATTTTGTTTTTTATCTTCCTTCTCTCCAGTGACGCTCATTAAAGAGTTTTGGAATCTTCTAGAAAATCCACCGCGAGCTTCCTCCTGGCAAGTTACGGGTAGGCTGGTTCGAAACAACGAATCGGGAAGACCTAACTACCCCGATTACTGAGTCCTTACATTCGAACCTTACATAACCTACAATTTAATATCTCCAAAAGGGACACGACAATACACCGGCTATTGGCGACGGTCCGGGATCAGTCACGAAAGGAAAGATCAAGGACAACGCCGAGTCATTTTAAACCCCGATCACGTGACGAGGTCAACAGCTTTGCTGGCACCCCACTCTCCAAAATTCCACACTATGCTACCGTGAGGACATTTGAAGCCACGACCTATTTAATGTGCACCACCCCCGTGTACACAATGATCTTTGGCTGGACCTAGTTTCGAACTCGCACTCCTCCGGTAGATCCGGTTGCTTTTCCAACTAGGCGGCCTCATTCAAAATAGTATGATATGACATCATGTCTTTTTATGAATTAATCGAGTTGAATCGCGCTGCTTAACCTTGAAATTTGTTACAACGTTCATTAAGGTTACTGGGCTATCACGGCCTCATTCAAAATAGTATGATATGACTTCAGGTCTTTTCATGAATTAATCGAGTTGAATCGCGCTGCTTAACCTTGAAATTTGTTACACCATTCCTTAAGGTTACTGGGCTATCACGGCCTCATTCAAAATAGTATGATATGACTTCAGGTCTTTTTATGAATTAATCGAGTTGAATCGCGCTACTTAACCTTGAAATTTGTTACACCATTCCTTAAGGTTACTGGGCTATCACGGCCTCATTCAAAATAGTATATGATTTCAGGTCTTTTTATGAATTAATCGAGTTGAATCGCGCTGCTTTACCTTGAAATTTGTTACAACATTCCTTAAGGTTACTGGGCTATCACGGCCTCATTCAAAATAGTATGATATGACTTCAGGTCTTTTTATGAATTAATCGAGTTGAATCGCGCTGCTTAACCTTGAAATTTGTTACACCATTCCTTAAGGTTACTGGGCTATCACGGCCTCATTCAAAATAGTATGACTTCAGGTCTTTTTATGAATTAATCGAGTTGAATCGCGCTGCTTAACCTTGAAATTTGTTACAACATTCCTTAAGGTTTAAAACAAGCGAGGTTTCTTAAAGTTAATCAGATTTTGTATTCTTTAAAACAGAATAATAAAAGTTAGTTTTTCATTAGATACTTCCATGTTATTACCTTGAAACCTGCCATAAACGGATCAAAGTAAAAATAAATTGATCCATGAAATTATATTAACCCTCCTGGTGGTTTTCTCGACGAGATATCTCATCATTTGCAAAACTGACCAGATCTCGTTGGACGAGATATCTCGTCATTAGAAGAAAAGTTACCAGATCATGATCTCATCATCATAAAAAAATATCCTATATCTTGATGACGAGATATTCCGTCATTAGAAAAATTGGTCCGACCTTGATGGACGAGATATCTCGTTCGAAACCTCTCAGAGGGTAAACAGATTTTTATTTTTAACGACCAAAACTAAAGTGCGTGGATGCTATATCTTCCGTGTCAAGGTAAAAGGGGTTAATTCTAACTTTTGATGGGTTCAAAGGTGTCAAGTGCATCACTGTAATTTAAAAAGTAATATCTGCTTAAAATCAAAACTGAATTAATCTACGAATTCAAATTACAATTATTTGTATCATGACATGATTCTTTTTCTTCCTGAATATTGTGAGAAATATTTTTAAAATAAGACTGAGAAGTAGTTATTTTGACTTAACTTATTTAGCCCTGACACGGAAGATATATATATTTTCTTATGGAATATTTCATTTATTATTGGCTACATTCACGAAACAACATATCTTTTTAAGGTGCATTATGATTTTCGTATACTCTTTACGAATTCTCGTTTACAGTAAATCTCACACAGATAAATACAGCGCATTTTATTTCATATCAGCTTTTATGCGATAATATTATACTTTTCGACGTTGTAATGATGGAATGCTGACATCACTCGTCAAATATATAACAGATTGGACTTAAAAGCTTTGAACAAGCCAATTTCGTACATCACAAATTGGATATATTTCGATATTGCATCATATCTTAGTGGGAATTGGAAATGGGTTTATTATTTTTTAATCCTGTAATATTGTAATAGATTATTCCGTTTTCGCGTGATTCGGTCCCTTTAACCCTTATGTTCAATTATTTGAATTTCATGTTTTTTCAATTCTGAGAGGAAATTCTTCCTGTGTCGTAACTAATATGATGTGAAATAATGTATTTTGTTGGCCCTACGATATTTGAACCCCGTCGAATTTAATATTTGGAAATAGCATTTACTTTTTAAATAAAGATTTTAATATCCTTGTTCTGGTATATATTATTTTCTCTGACAAGAACAGGATAGCGTGATGAAATGAATAATTTTTATTTTATTTTCACGCTATGAATTCCATTAATATATCTTCCGCATCAGGGTAAATGGGGTTAAGTTTGACTTTTAATGAGTTCAAAGGAGTCAAGTGCATCAATAATTTTAAAAAATCTAATATGCTTAAAAATCGAAACTAAATTAAACTACGAATCTAAATTACAATTATTTGTATCATAGCTTGCTTCTTTTTCTTCCTGAATACTTTTAAGAAAGAGGGAAATATTCAACTTAACATTCTGAGAAGTAGTCATTTTGACTTAATCCCATTTGCCCTGACACGGAAGATAATACAAATGAGCCTTTTGTTTGTTAAACATCTTTTTGAAACATTATTATGTTCGTTTCTATTCGTGTTGCTACAAAACACACGCAGATCAATGAAGATTCATATTGATGCAAAAGTTCGTCCCGGTTTTTTGACAAATAATGGAAAAAAATTTTATTTACGAAAACTTTTATATTTAATTAATATAGTATGTGCAGTTCTGTTCGATGACCTTTTTCCATCTCTCCGGTAGTTGAATCATCCCGCACTCATAGAAGTGCTGAGGTATCTGTCTAAAGAACTGATACAGGTGACGAAACTTTCTGAACCACTTGCGTGGAATCATCAACGGCACTCTCACCCTATACAACACATATCTTCTTTTGCGTCTGCGAAGCATTCTTGCCTTTTCGGAAATAAAAAAAGCATAATATATCGAAAGTGCTCCTCATTTTCTGCCATTTTTAATGCTTAACAAAATTTAAAAAACACAACCAAATAACACAGTTTTTTTTCCCAAGTACTCTCTGAAATTCCTTCTTTCAAACAACATCAAAACTTTACACTTATGAAGTAGATGGTTTTGCGATGCAATGACATCTAGCGCCAAAAACGAGACGAACTTTTGCATCAACTCAATATATAAACGTAGATCTAAAAATGATATAAAATTTAATTTTGAACTAAAAAACATTGATATATACATTTGCGTAAATGACACAAGATATTGCAGACATAATTTACTCACTATCGCTTGCCAAATTACACACACTGGCTCTCAAAATTGAGTATACACCAGGAAGAGATTTCTTTAAAAACCCAAAACTCTAATAAAAGAAAATTCGAACTTTATTTTTATAAGAACGGCAAAGAACACATTCAAAAACATATTAGGCTCAAAATCAATTCCATATTTTTTACATTTTAAATATAGGTTTTAAGTGTCAGATTTACAAAATTTTGTAAAATTGAGTATACACTCAGAATATTTTGTACAAACGTTAATAAAAAGGTAAATTAAAGTTTTATTGCATATAATTTTGCATGTAGAATAGCTTCTAAGCCAAGGGGCACGTAACAGAGACGAATTTTGCGCTACTTTTCTGAATATTTTCACCCATTCCTTTCTTAGAGTTGTACTTACGTTCTGTGATCGGAATATCGCAATTTTAACCCCCTTTTTTTATCAGGACCACAAATGTTCAAGCCCATTGAAGATCTGAGATTATTGCGGGGTGTAAAAAACTATTTAACCCTCCTGATTGTTGTCTCCGCGAGTATTAGAAAAACTGAGACCAGATCTTTATGACGAGATATCTCGTCATTAGAAAAATTGGTCAAACTTGATGGACGAAATAGCGCGTCAAAACCACTTGGAGGGTTATGGTGATACAGAATTTTTTTTATTTAACCATTTCCACTTTGTGTCTCGTTATTCTCTGTGGAGCCGTGATCTGCAAAATCGGAATTTTAACTCTAAATGCAATTTTTAAGCACTTTTTAAAAAATGGTTCTTCACAGGAGTTAAAAACTTCACTTTTCCATGATGTGATGAATAAAAACTAAATTTCCAACCTCTCCATACAGCCCCGTACAAGCACCGAAACGTATCTATGCTTGGGAGCGTGACTATGAAGTGGTCTATGCTTAGGGTTCTGATAAACAATCAGGTCAATACCACCATAAAATAATGAAGTTTTTAGCTAAGAAAAGCAAATTCAATGTTTCAAGTGCTTATGACCGAAGACAGGCCTAATCAGAACATAAAAGTGAATTACTTTCTCAGCGCGCTAGCCCAAGCACGGATGAAGCAGCGGTTGCCGGTTTCAAGAGTAGCGGATTAGCAAACGGAGGGTTGCGAGTTGGAAAATTGATCCAACCAGACCGTCGTGCACGTAGTGCACGTTAAATGTGACGTGGTCTCAAATGTCCTCACGCTAGCGTGATGTGGAAGTTTGGAGAGTGGGGTACCAGCTCAGGTATTGTCCTCGTCATCTGACCGTAGTTCAAAATGATGCTGTGCTATCCTCAAATCTTTTCCTTCGGGATTGATCCTGGACCGTCGCCAATAGTCCGTTAAGTTGCTCTAGTGCGACATTAATGCAACTACCTACAAAAGTATGGATGCGTTTCAAAGCTTAAATGGGGCTGTAAGGTAGCTTCTGAGGATGTAAATTGAGTTTTTATTGATACAATAATGGAAAGTGATACAGAGGCTATTCGGACATTTTTTGAAGGATTTTGATGAACTGCAAAAAAATGTATGCTACGAAATAATTTTATTTTCACAGTCAGTTAAATAGTTAAAGTATAACTTATCGTCTGCTAACTCAGAATTTTGTTTACTTTCAAAATGGCGCTTTTAAATAAGCAATGGATGGAAGGCTATGTTTCCTCTCTTTCCGAAGAAAATTATGCTTATTGAATTATTCAAAAACAGAATATTTGTAAGGTAAGATCTATAATTTTAAAAGAGAATCCGCCAAGTCAAAGGACTATAGCAAAGTGAACGTGAGAACTTTCTCTAAGAGATATATGATTGTTGCCGGTTTAGCATATAATGGAAAATTAAAAGTAAAAACAGAGGAAAAATGTAAAAATCAACTCCTACATATTATCAAGACCATATTTTTTATCCCCAATATTAAAAAAAAGAAGTACCATATCTTTACTCACAGTGCCAACAATCAGTAGAACTGCATCAAGGTAAAGCAAGCAGCCACACATCTAAATCGACTATTAAATTCTTGGAAAAAATGGAACAAGAAACTGGTATCAAGTCAAAACCCTTTACTGATATTCCTGCTAAATCTCCAGATGTTTCACCCATGGACTTTTCTGCCTTTGGACTTTTAAAAAGGGCATTATCGAGACGTAGACCGAAAACCATTGAAGGACTGGAAAACTGTGGAGCAAGAATGGTACAAAATACCACTGTCGATACTACAAAAGTCATTATTATCATCGAAATTAAGGTGTAGAAAGATATTTAACAATAAGCTCTATCAAATTGAACATTTAAAACACAAAAATTTCATGTAAAAAATTGAGCTTCAGTTCATTAAAATCGTTCAAAAAATGTCCGAACAGCGTATGTAAATCTTGTGAAGAGCTATTTTTAAAAAGTGCTTAAAATTTCCATTTGGAGTAAACGTTTTTGCATCTATGTATAACAACGTCTCCACAGAGAGAGGAAAGATACAGAGTAAAATAGTTAATATAAAGTTTCTTCACAACTTCAAGCAGTAACCACACAACCTATCATAATATCAGGACGTCAATGGGCTTGAAATTTGTGCTCTCGTAGTTTGATTGGTTGTGTTTAGGTTTTATGGCGCAAGAACGAAAATTGTCCGATCTGCGACAAACACAAGACCTCATAGGAAAAAAATGGTTACAAATTAAGATATTCATAGCACAGAATGTAAGAAAAGTCATGAGAAATAGGCGGAAATATTCCGAAAAACAACACAAATTGTCCTTAATTCAGTGCCTTATGGCTCAGAAGCTATTCTACATGCAAAAATACACTGCTGGCCACCGTAAATGGAACACCCTGAAGGAAGCATGCAAATAATATGAAATTTACAACATGCATTAGCGGAGGTGAGATATGCAAATGATTAGAATTTCAGCGCAGACGCACATCACGCGCGCATGTGGCGCCACTTCAAAGCGCTATTTAAGGCTTGGAGATTTCGACGATTTCAAGTACGGCAATTGTGTTTTTCTTGTGGTTTTTTCAAAAAACGATGAATTATGCCTCGTAGAAAACAGCGATCATCTTTTGATCAAGTATCCGAGTTCGACAGAGGAAGGATAGTGGCCTACCGAGATTGTGGATTATCTTTCAGGGAAATCGGTAGTCGTGTTGGACGAAACCAAACAACTGTAATGCGGATATGTGATCGTTGGATGCAGGAGGGTACGACGGACCGACGTGTTCGATCCCATCCACCTCAGTGCACCACTTCACGTGATGACAGGCATATTGTGCGTATGGCAGGGACGGATCGCTCAGCCACATCACGAACCATAGCACAGCACATTCAGTCTGTACCGCATCATCCAGTGTCTGCGTGTACCATTCGACGCCGTTTACAGCAGAGTGGTCTGTCCGCAAGACGTCCATTGCTTCGTCTACCCTTGACGCAGAACCACAGACGTTTCCGCCGCCAATGGTGCGATGAAAGAAGGATGTGGACGGCAGAATGGAATGAAATTGTCTTTACTGACGAGTCACGCTTCTGTCTGCAACACCACGATGGTCGGATTCGAGTCTGGAGACACCGTGGAGAGAGGATGCTGAACAGCTGCGTTATGCACCGCCACACTGGTCCTGCACCGGGTATTATGGTATGGGGCGGTATTGGATATCACTCTCGCACTCCTCTAGTACGCATTGCCGGTACTTTAAACAGCCAGGGCTACATCTCCGAGGTGTTGGAGCCAGTTGTCCTTCCTTACCTTCAGGGCTTGCCCACAGCCATATTTCAACAGGATAATGCGCGACCACACGTGGCACGCATTGTCCAAGGGTTCTTCGTCAATCGCCAGATTGAATTGCTTCCCTGGCCAGCTCGCTCTCCGGATCTTTCGCCGATAGAAAACATGTGGTCCATGGTTGCTCAACGATTGACCCAGAATACATCCCCAGCTGCCACACCAGATCAACTTTGGCAACGTGTGGAAGCTGCTTGGTCTGCTGTACCCCAAGAACACATCCAAAGTCTCTTTGAATCAATGCCGAGGCGTGTGGCAGCGGTGATCTCCAACAATGGCGGCTACTCTGGCTACTGATTTTGGCAGGAACCACAGTTCACAGAAGTCTATAAATTTAATCATTTGATACTTGGTCAACATGTTATCTACAAAATAAATTTTGTTGTGATATCTCTTGTCTTTCTTGGTGTTGCAATTTGGGTGGCCAGCAGTGTAATTCAAGAAAACTTTATTTTATATTTTCATTGTGTTTCTGTACGAAATAGGCTGGGTGTATGCTCAATTTTATGACAAAGAATTTAGTAATTTGACATTTTAAACATGACTTCAGCACAATATTATAGAGAATATGGAGTTGATTTTCAGCTTAATATGTTTTAAAAATGCTCTTTAACTTTCTTAGATAAATAACGGTCAAATTATTATTTATTTTGGTATATAAGTACTTATTTAACGTAGCATTGGAGTGACAAAACGGGCTATTGGCGACGGTCTGGGATCAATCCCGAAAGTAGAGTTCGTAGGACAACGCAGAGGCTGTTCGGACATTTTTTGAACGATTTTGATGAGCTGTACAAAAAAATTGTATGGTACGAAAGAATTTTATTTTCATAGCAGTTAAATAGTTAATGTATAACTTATCGTCTGCTAACTCAGAGTTTTGTTTACTTTGAAAATGGCGCTTTTAAATAAGCAATGGATGGAAGGCTATGTTTCCTCTCTTTCCGAAGAGAATTATGTTTATTCCATTATTCAAAAACACTGTAAAAGTCATGGTTTTTCGATATCTAAAGGTACGATAAGTAATATTATTAATGAGAAAGGAAAAAAACGTAAAAGTACAAAAATACTTTCAAAAAGTATCCAAAAAAGAAAAAAATTTCTGAGAATATTTGTAAGGTAAGATCTTTAATTTTAAAAAAGAATCCGCCAAATCAAAGGACTATAGCAAAGTGAACGTGAGAACTTTCTCTAAGAGATTTATGATTGTGGCCGGTTTTGCATATAATGGAGGATTGAAATTTGAAGAAATACAGAGGCTGTTCGGACATTTTTTGGACGATTTTGATAAGCTGTAAAAAAATTGTATGCTACAAAAGAATTTTATTTTCACAGCGGTTAAATAGTTAAAGTATAACTTATCGTCTGCTAACTCAGAGTTTTGTTCACTTTCAAGATGGCGCCTTTAAATATGCAATGGATAGAAGGCTATGTTTCCTCTCTTTCCGAAGAGAATTATACTTATTCATTTATTGAAAAACGCTGTAAAAGTCACGGTTTTTCGATATCTAAAGTTACGATAAGTAATATTATTAATGGGAAAGGAATAAACGCGTAAAAGTGGAAAAATACTTCCAAAAAGTATTAAAAAAAAAAGAAAACATTTTTTGAATATCTGTAAAGATCTTTAATTTTAAAAGAGAATCCACCAAGTTAAAGGACTATAGCAAAGTGAACGTGATAACTTTCTCTAAGAGATTTATGATTGTTGCGGGTTTTGCATATAATGGAAAATTAAAAGTAAAAAGAGGGGAAAAATGTGAAAATCAACTCCCACATATTATCAAGACTATATTTCATCCCCAATATTCAAAAAAGAAATACCATATTTTTACCTACAGTGCCAACAATCAGTAGAACTGCATCAGGGTAAAGCAAGTAGCCACACATCTAAATCGACTATTAAATTTTTGGAAAAATGGAACAAGAAACTGATATCAAGTCACTACCCTTTACTGATATTCCTGCTAAATCTACAGATGTTTCACCCATGGACTTTTGTGCTTTTGGACTTTTAAAAAGGGCATTATCGAACGTCGACCTAAAACCATTCAAGGACTGGTAAACTGTGGAGCAAGAATGGCGCAAAATACCACTGTCGATGCTAGAAAAGTCATTATTATCATGGAAATTTAGGTGTAGAAAGATAGTTAACAATAAGGGCTATCAAATGAAACATTTAAAACACAAATATTTCATGTGAAAAATTGAGCTTCAGTCCATTAAAATCGTTCAAAAATGTCCGAACGACTTCTGTACCTTCGTCATTTTCAAACACAGTTAGATGACGAAGTCACTCATGAGATGAAAACCCACTCTCCACACTTCCACACCACGCCAACGTGAGGACATCTGAGGCCACGACAGATTGAACGTGTTCCACCCGCCATGTACAAGACGGTTTTTGGCTGGCCGAGTTTGGAATTCACAACCCTCAAGTTCCTAAGCAGCTACACTTCCAACTGGGCCACCGTGGCTCTATTATGTTTTGGTAAAAAAGAAATCGAAAGTTTTACTTTTAGATATAAAATTTTTGATAAAATTTTTCAAGATTTTTACTAATAGATAAATTTAGTTTATTTAAAGAATAATGCATACTCCTTTACTCATATTCTTTTTAAGCTTCATAAGCTGCGAGTCCCACATAATCGCACAGCTCAATACTTAAAGAATCTCAATCTTTAGACGCTTAATCTTTTATTCATGTGTATTTATGCTCAAACGCATAGCACAATAAGAATTCAAAACAAATATATTCAAAACCCTTGAATTTTTTACTTTCATAAGTTTGGGAACTATTATAGAATGATCGCTTTCTTTTCTTCTGTATGCACGCTTCGCGGTATATGTTATATTATAAAAAACAACCCTAAACGCATTTTCATAACATAATAACACAGTTTTATTGTCAGGAGAACACTCTGTGACAAACATCGGAAAAGTTTATTTTTTTCGCAGGAAATTGGAACGCTGCAATCGAATCAGCTGGTGCAAAATTTGAATGTCGTATGCATTATGTATGAGACTGTTTCCAGAGAATTTTGCAGTAAAACGTGAGAGTTCCGAAACAGCCGCTTGGAAAACAAAGATGAGACTTACAGAGTTTAAAATCCATAGGCTGATCATGGAAAGAAAGAAAATGCACATAAATATTCATTAGTTTTTACTGATTCTGAATGAATTCCTTTTCGATGTAAATGAAGGTAAAAAATGAGTTATTTCTTTCTGTTTGGCTGTGAGGTCAAATGTAGTATATTAGGCACTATCTTGTTTAAAGTCAAGCAACACTGATTTAATAAAAAATTTTATTTAAAAAGTATTTTTAAACATTCAGGATCTCTGATTTAATGGAGCTTAAAATAAAGAACGATGCCCCTAAATATACTTATTATAGTATTTTCCTATTTAAGTTACAGGAAGTAGAATCATTCAAGTTTTTTTAACTAAAAATGTGACAACATTATTAAGGAAACAACTAAAACTAAAACTGTTGGGATAAGGTAAGGTAAGGTAGTTAATTGACTTAGCACTGGAGCAACACACAACGGGCTATTGGCGATGGTAGGGGATCAATCCCCAAGGCAAAGATTCTTGTCAGAATGAATTCCACTGAATTGGAAAACAATGAATCCAACTGATATTTCTTGAATCCGTTGATCATTTAAAATAACAACGTATATTTTAACAAGAGCTAGAAAAGATGATTATGTGCATTAATTTTTCTCTCATGAAAATTTCAATGCATTCCGATTAATACATACTTCAATGAAAAATGTCTACTTCGATTTCTTTAGAAATTTATTAGGAGGGTGGAATTAACTTCGCACTGGAACAACGCAACTAACAATTGGCGACGGTCCGGGATCAACTAAAAGATCCAAGGACATACCTCGTACTTTGAACCATGGTCAAATGACTAGATCAACTACCTGAGCTAGCATCCACTCTCCAAACTTCCACATCACATTAATATCAGGACGTTTGAGGCCACGACAGATTTAACGTGCATCAGCTACAACGTACACGACGGGGCTTTGGTTGCATTGAGTTTATCACTCATAACCCTACGCTTTCTAATCTTCGACTCTACCAACTGAGATATCACGGGCCTAGAAATTAATTCGGAGATGAACATTTATTGAAATAAGTAATCCTAAAGGGTTGATCAATTCTGATGTCTAAAATTTAAATTTTAAAATGTATAATTTATTTTATTTATATGGACATCTAGACCAAGAGAAAAATTCGGTTTAAAAGATGGGCTTGAGGTAGCTTTGAATTAAAAGCTTAGCTACGTATAACATAGGTACTATACCATTAAGCTGATGTCTTTAATGAATCTAAATATGAACGACTATGAGGTATGGATGAGTATTCCATTCAATGACGCGATTACGAGGTCTGATCAAAATGTGTCCACCTCCTTGGCCAAAAAAATCTACTTCATTTATCGCTGTCCGGAATAACAATGACACATATGCAATTCATCAATTTGACGAGGAAACTAAAACTAAGAATACAATTCATGTTTGATATTAATTACAACACGTGAGAAACTTTGAGGGTATTGAAAGTGGAGTTAATAATAGTACGTTTATGTTACTTTTAAATGATAAATCATGCAGGTTTATTTTGAATATTTGTATCCAATTTTCTAGTTGCATCAATGTCTCCTACAATTCAAAATGAAATATTCAACACAAAGTCACTAACAATTCAAAACATTTATTAAATTTATATTTGTTATTCTTACAACATATTGGTTGACACTTTTACTTTTTAACTTATTTGCATCACGAAACGGATAGATAGTTTAGATTAACAATGCAACAATACAGAGGCTGTTGGGACATTTTTTGAACGATTTTAATGGACTGAAGCTCAATTTTTTACATGAAATTTTTGTGTTTTAAATGTTCAATTCGATAGCCCTTATTGTTAAATATCTTTCTACACTTTAATTTCCATGATTATAATGACTTTTGTAGTATCGACAGTGGTATTTTGTCCCATTCTTGTTCCACAGTTTTCCAGTCCTTGAAAGGTTTTCGGTCGAAGTTTCGATAATGCCCTTTTTAAAAGTCCAAAAGCACAAAAGTCCATGGATGAAACATCTGGAGATTTAGCAGGAATATCAGTAAAGGGTATTGACTTGATACTAGTTTCTTGTTCTTGATAATATGTGGGAGTTGATTTTTACATTTTTTCCCTTCTTTTTACTTTTAATTTTCCATTATATGCAAAACCGGCAACAATCATAAATCTCTTAGAGAAAGTTCTCACGTTCACTTTGCTACAGTCCTTTGACGGCGGATTCTCTTTTAAAATTAAAGATTTTACCTTACAAATATTCTCAGAAATGTTTTCTTTTTTTGGATCTTTTTTTGGAAGTATTTTTCCTCTTTTAAGCGTTTATTCCTTTCTCATTAATAATATTACTTATCGTACCTTTAGATATCGAAAAACCATGACTTGTACAGCGTTTTTGAATAAATGAATAAGTATAATTCTCTTCGGAAAGAGAGGAAACATAGCCTTCTATCCATTGCATATTTAAAGGCGCCATCTTGAAAGTAAACAAAACTCTGAGTTAGCAGACGATAAGTTATACTTTAACTATTTAACTGCTGTGAAAATAAAATTCTTTTGTTACATACACTTTTTTTACAGCTCATCAAAATCGTTCAAAAAATGCCCAAACAGCCTCTGCATACACTTACGTCGTTATTCCACAACAACAATTTGACACCACAACTTCTTTACAATCGTTCTAAATAGCTCTTGGGTCGAATTGCTAGACGAAAGGATCTTTTCCTCATACGTACTTTTAGTGCCCGCCTTAAAGTAAAAAGATAGTATCATGTCTAATGAGCGTTTTTACACCATAACCATAGTTGCGATCGATACTGTATTTATATTATGTAGCATCTATTCTTCGTGCTATTTATATAATTTCTGGCAATTTCGCAGTCCTTTTATACCCTTGAGACGTTTTGATAATCGTAGGGTATTCCGTATAATCAAGTCAAATTTAGCTCAAGTATACATTGATTGAGATAAGATAGGTAGGTAGTTAATTAACATCGCACTGGAGCGACACAATGGGCTATTGGCGACGGTCCGGAATCAATCCCGAAGGGAATAATCCAATGACAACTCTTTGAACGACGATCACGATGACAAGATCAACATTTGAACTGGCCCCTCACTCTCTAAACTTCCACGTCACGTTAATGTGAGGACCTTTAGGCCACGAAAGATACAACGTGCATCAGCTCCTACGTACCCGACGAACTGTGGTTGCATCGAGTTTCACACTCATAACCCTACGTTTGCTAATCCGCGAACACTGCCATGATTGAGATACGGATTTATAAATAAATGTGTGTTGCAATGCATATTAATATACGGGGAATCGTGTTCTCTAGTAATGCTGTCCTCTTAACAAGTAACAAACTACATGTTATTGTTATTATTTGCAAAACAAGTTTATAACAGCTTTTTATTAGAGAGCTTCCTTCCCGTATACCATGCACCATTTTTAGACTCCACGAAAAAGGCTTAAGGTATCTGCCTGCCTTTAAAACATGAATTTTGTTCAAAATATCGAAGTTTCAATTTTGGTCTAGTATTGGTAGTCTGAACTTTTTTCTTTCAAATTCTGTTACAATTTTGTTTCTAAGTAATTTAGAACTGGAGTTATGGCTGTTTTTATATTACTACACAGCTGTAGTTCTTCATGTACATAAAGTTATTTTTCCATTTTTCTCAAAATTGATGTTTACGTGTTTTTGCTTTACGCGAATTAGCATAACTCAAAAAGTTAAAGTTCAAATGCTTTGAAATTTTGTAGGTATGTTGCACAAATATATATACAGGGAATAGACTACAGCCATAGTTAAATATTAATTATTTCCTGATTTGCAGTCTTTTAATTCATGAATTGCGCAAGAGTTTAGGGAAATTTTCAAAATGTTGTAATCGAGTTCCCATAACTTCAGAGATATATGTGTGATCACCATGATAATAGTCTATTCCCTGAAGAAGTTCATTATAAACATTATCAAATTTACAAAATAGAGATATAATGATTACTTTTGGAGTTATATCATTCTGCGTATCGGCATATTTTACTGTAATTTTTACCTTATCTTTCTATCTAAGCAATGAACGAATTATCAGATGCTTATATTTTATATGCTGTTTCTAGTTTTATGTTGTGTTTAATCATAAAATTTAAGTTAGAAGTAAAAATTTAAGTAATTTCAAAAAATGATCCCCGGAGGCATGCAGATATCTTAAGCACCCATCACATTGTCATTCCAGTTGCTATGACGCTCCCAGAAGTCAGATCCACCCCTTCGACGGAAGGCGGTAATAATACTCCGCTGAACAAACATCGCGCGGGACTTCAAAATAAATTGAGAGCGGAAACCACTTTCGTGAACACCAAAGTTCTCGACATCTTCCTCCGAGTGGCATTCGACGGACCACAAGGATTGGATTGGCCGGAGGACAATCTGGAATTCGAAAGTGTCTTTTGCCATCGATCGCTTGCAACACTCATTCTCGCCCGCGGGGCAATCCGCGTTTCATTCCCTTCCAGATGGGGCGTTTAGGGGGATGCCTTCCTGTGAGCAGGGGATGGCCGTGGAGAGATGCTTTAGAGGCGAGTGCTTCTTTACAAGGACGGCGTGAAGCAAATGAAAAGAAATCAGGCATTGAGTGTTCGGAGGTGGTGTCTACGTTGGGGAAAACTCTGTTGCTATTCTCTCCGTATATAGAGGGAGTGAGGACTAGGGGTTGATGTCTCGGGAGGGATAGAGATAATATTTTAGAGAGAAGGATGGATGGTAAGATAAATAGAGGGTTGGATGGAGTTAGAGGACAAGAGAGAAATTCTGGCGAGTGTTAAATAGAGATAATATGAAGCTATACAGTGTTATACAGAGGCTGTTCGGACATTTTTTGAACGATTTTGATGAGCTGTAAAAAATTGTATGCTGCGAAAGAATATTATTTTCACAGCAGTTAAACAGTTAAAGTATAACTTATCGTCTGCTAACAGAGTTTTGTTTACTTTCAAAATGGCGCTTTTACATAAGCAATGGATGGAAGGCTATGTTTCCTCTTTTTCCGAAGAGAATTATGCTTATTCCATTATTCAAAAATGCTCTAAAAGTCATGGTTTTTCGATATCTAAAGGTACGATAAGTAATATTATTAATGAGAAAGGAAAAAACGTAAAAGTGCAAAAATACTTCCAAAAAAGAAAAAAATTCTGAGAATATTTGTAAGGTAAGATCTTTAATTTTAAAAGAGAATCCGCCAAGTCAAAGGACTATAGCAAAGTGAACCTGAGAACTTTTTCTAAGAGATTTATGATTGTTGCCGGTTTTGCATATAATGGAAAATTAAAAGTAAAAAGAGGGGGGAAAATGGTAAAAATCAACTCCCACATATTATCGAGACCATATTTATTCCCAATATTCAAAAAGGAAATACTATATCTTTACCCACAGTGCCAACAATCAGTAGAACTGCATCAGGGTAAAGCAAGCAGCCACACATCTAAATCGACTATTAAATTCTTGGAAAAATGGAACAAGAAACTGGTATCAAGTCAATACCCTCTACTGATATTCCTGCTAAATCTCCAGATGTTTCACCCATGGACTTTTGTGCTTTTGGACTTTCAAAAAGAGTATTATCGAAACGTCGACCGAAAACCATTCAAGGACTGGAAAACTATGGAACAAGAATATGACTAAATACCACTGTCGATACTACAAAAGTCATTATTATCATAGAAATTAAGGTGTAGAAAGATAGTTAAGGACAATTAAATGGAACATCTAAAACACAAAAATTTCATGTAAAAAATTGAGCTTCAGTTCATTAAAATCGTTCAAAAAATGTCCGAACAGCCTCTGTAGAATTAGAAGGATCTATATCGAGTTATAATAAAATAGAGCGAGAGGTATATGTAGAATTACAAAAAGAAAGAGAGCTAGATAGATGTAAAAGAATAGAGGGAGATGCGCGTGTGGAATTATAAAAAAGAGAGTTAAAGAGAGAGGTGAGTAACGAATTAAAGAGGAGCAGATAGATGTAAAGAAAGGATCCGACAGAGGTAAATAGAGAAAAGACTGGATGTTGTTAGAAGAAGAGTAAGGAAACGAAGGATAGATTGAAATATAAGCGTGGAGTGATATAGAAGTAGAGAGAGGGTTGATAATTTGGGATGAGAGTTAGAGAGAAATGAAGGGTACTAAATAGAAATACAGAGAGACTAGATAGAATAGAGAGACATAGAAAGAGAGAGATCCAGATAAAATGTAGGAAGATAGAAAAAAGAAAACTGGATAAAATATAGTGATATATATATAGAGAGAGAGAACCAGATATAATATAGAGAGATAGAAAGAGAGAGATTCAGATAGAATAGAGAGAGATAGAGAAAGAGAGAACCAGATAGAATTGTAAAAGGAAGAATTGGAAAGATGACTAGGTAGAATTAAAGCAGGTAGATAGGTAGGTATTTTAATTAACGTTGCACTGAAGTAACACAGTAGGCTATTGACGATGATCCGGATCAAACCCGAAGGGAAAGATCAGAGGATATCACCACGTAATTTTGAGCTACGGTCAGATGACGAGGTCACACCTGAGCTGGCACCCCACTCTCCAAACTTCCACCCGCGCTAACGTGAAAATTATAACATGAGAGTAGAGATTGAGAGCGGTGGTAGATAGGAATAGATACAAATATAAAGAGATAAATGCAGGAAAGACTGGCTGTAGAAACAGAGAGAATGGGACAGAGAGGTAGAGATAGCGAAAGGTAAAGAAAGGACTCAATAGATATAAAAAGGGAGATATACCAAAATGAATGACATAGAAAAGAAGAGTTAGAGAGTGAGAAGACTAACTAAAGGAACATGGGGAAATAAGGAGATAAGTAAAGAGTGAGGGTAGAATAAAATGCATGGGTAAAAGAAAAAGTGGAGGTGTGCATAGATAAGAGAGTTGGAGAGAAATGAGTAAAAGGGAATGTAGGCAAATTTAAGTAGATAGATAAAGAACAAAGTAGGGAGAAAAAGGGTTGAAAGATGTGGATAGATAGAGATGGATGGGGTGGGAGAAAGAGGTAGATAAAAATACATATTGGTAGAATGTGCGAGAGAGGTAAATGAAGAGAATATGGAGATATAGGGGAATATATAGTGAGATATGGGGAGGATTTAGGAGTAAAAGAAGGATCGATATATAATTAAAGAGAATAAAGTAAGAGATAAATACTTTTGAGAGAGATTGAAAGAGAGTAGACAGAGTATTATATTAATTGCATTTTTATAATTTTATTCCTATCAATGAGCTGTCCTTTATTCCTGTCCAAGCTTCTGAATTGAACAATACACTTTTCGAGGACCCATTGGATTATGGTTTTTAGGATTATTCGACATTACTATTCAGTATCAGTGACATGCATGCAGTAAAATGGATGGAAGATATAGGAAAAATATATACAGCTACATATTTAAACAAGAAATTTATTTATTTATATTTATACCGTATCAAACCGACGAACCCAGTAACATGACATTGAGAAAAGTACATTAGTACAGCAACATAAACTGCATTATATAACACTGTTAACAGTTTAAAAGCCTTGTAAAATTTCTCAACTCTCCTTAGATCCATAATGCAAAATATTATTTTGTACTACTTAATCCTTTCGCTCCCATACTTTTTCTCCACGTAATAAATTACTTTTCAACTGGACTGTCATGAACACGACAGATTTGCTCAAAACCTCTTATTTACTCACTAATCCAGTTAATTTTACAAAGAGGTTAAAAAAGTGCACTTTGTTGAATAATTGAAGCGTTTCATAGCTTACGGGTACAGAATTAGCCGTTATTTATATATTGGCGAACGGAGAGAAGCAATATAAAATCAACTGCTATGAGATTCATTCCCCAATTTGGTGCAGCTGTATTATAAGCCTCGTTTGGTGGTAACGCTCTTGGCGTGTTTTTTGGCGCACCTTTAGTAGCGAGTTATGGCAGGTGAAGCCAACCCATCTTTTGGGGTTATTCCCGTTTTTATGGTAAAATTAAGAGATATTTAAACCGATATTTTTCAACTATTTCTGCTAATTATTTTTCGTTAAAAAAAGCATGTTTTTTTCAAAGTTTTGTATTTTTTCCAGTTAATTACTTTCCGCTAAAGCTTATCATTTTCCGTTTAAAAAACGATTTTTTCTAAGAATTCTTTCCTTGGCGACATAAAAAGTGGGCCAATAAACGCGCCAAGATTGTTGCCCCCAAACGAAAAGTATAACATAGATGCACCTCCAATTCTGCAGCAAAGTTTAAATATGCTTCATTTGAGCTATGGGGCTGCATACTATTGCTAAAGTGCATAAGAACTAGCCACTTAATGAAATTCTCCAGCAGTCTGATTACAGAAAACAATGCAAAACCTGGTTAGAAACCCTGAAAGATAGAAATCAGTGCAGAAAAGGAAATATGACCAAAACTAGTTTTAGATACAAAAAAATGCAGAATTTTCTTTTAATAAGGGAATGATATGAAATTGACGTTCAGAATCTAATTGTGGTAACAAGGCTAACTAATGTGTTTTTTTGTTTTTTGCCATGTATTTTGTCGGAAATAAGAAGTATCACCAGTAAAAGTAAAGGAAATCCTGTAATATATATATACACTGCTGGCCACCCAAATTGCAACACCAAGAAAGACAAGAGATATCACAACAAAATTTATTTTGTAGATAACATGTTGACCAAGTATCAAATGATTAAATTTATAGACTTCTGTGAAGTGTGGTTCCTGCCAAAATCAGTAGCCAGAGTAGCCGCCATTGTTGGAGATCACCGCTGCCACACGCCTCGGCATTGATTCAAAGAGACTTTGGATGTGTTCTTGGGGTACAGCAGACCAAGCAGCTTCCACACGTTGCCAAAGTTGATCTGGTGTGGCAGCTGGGGATGTATTCTGGGTCAATCGTTGAGCAACCATGGACCACATGTTTTCTATCGGCGAAAGATCCGGAGAGCGAGCTGGCCAGGGAAGCAATTCAATCTGGCGATTGACGAAGAACCCTTGGACAATGCGTGCCACGTGTGGTCGCGCATTATCCTGTTGAAATATGGCTGTGGGCAAGCCCTGAAGGTAAGGAAGGACAACTGGCTCCAACACCTCGGAGATGTAGCGCTGGCTGTTTAAAGTACCGGCAATGCGTACTAGAGGAGTGCGAGAGTGATATCCAATACCGCCCCATACCATAATACCCGGTGCAGGACCAGTGTGGCGGTGCATAACGCAGCTGTTCAGCATCCTCTCTCCACGGTGTCTCCAGACTCGAATCCGACCATCGTGGTGTTGCAGACAGAAGCGTGACTCGTCAGTAAAGACAATTTCATTCCATTCTGCCGTCCACATCCTTCTTTCATCGCACCATTGGCGGCGGAAACGTCTGTGGTTCTGCGTCAAGGGTAGGCGAAGCAATGGACGTCTTGCGGACAGACCACTCTGCTGTAAACGGCGTCGAATGGTACGCGCAGACACTGGATGATGCGGTACAGACTGAATGTGCTGTGCTATGGTTCGTGATGTGGCTGAGCGATCCGTCACTGCCATACGCACAATATGACTGTCATCACGTGAATTGGTGCACTGAGGTGGATGCGATCGAATACGTCGGTCCGTCGTACCCTCCTGCATCCAACGATCACATATCCGCATTACAGTTGTTTGGTTTCGTCCAACACGATTACCGATTTCCCTGAAAGATAATCCACAATCTTGGTAGGCCACTATCTATCCTCTGTCGAACTCGGATACTTGATCAAAAGATGATCGCTGTTTTCTACGAGGCATAATTGATCGTTTTTTTGAAAAAACCACAAGAAAAACACAATTGCCGTACTTGAAATCGTCGAAATCTCCAAGCCTTAAATAGCGCTTTGAAGTGGCGCCACAGGCGCGCATGATGTGCGTCTGCGCTGAAATTCTAATCATTTGCATATCTCACCTCCGCTAATGCATGTTGTAAATTTCATATTATTTGCATGCTTCCTTCAGGGTGTTGCATTTACGGTGGCCAGCAGTGTATATATATATATATATATATATATATATATATATATATGTGTGTGTGTGGTACCGGCCTATGACACCCGCTGTGAGTGGAGCCTCAGTCGCCATCTACCTGATCCAGCTGGCCAACGCTGGAGTAGCAGACAGTGTTAGACTCTGTACAACGTAGAACTAACGACGGACGATTATGTTAAACGATCAAATAATTAATGTCTATATTCTATGTTAAATGTAATCCTTTGTCTCAATATGTTTGTGTTAAAATTGAGCCTGAGTGCTTTTTTTGGATACTAAAATTCCTATACTCGCGATATTCTTCTACAAAAGTGGTGTCAGAAGCGGAACGGACTTAACGTTTGAACTGATCTTTTAAAATAAGCAAGTTACAGATTTCCAGACGTCTCCGGTGAGTTAGTTTTTTTATTTC
Organism: Meta bourneti; assembly: GCA_933210815.1. Taxonomy (NCBI): domain Eukaryota; kingdom Metazoa; phylum Arthropoda; class Arachnida; order Araneae; family Tetragnathidae; genus Meta; species Meta bourneti. The sequence goes on from OW119926.1 coordinate 91,307,392, forward strand.
AAGATGAAGTTAAATGACATTTCTGAATTGGAGGTTGCACTGAAAATTGAAAAGCCATCGAAAATTCGATGTTTGCATAAAATTATTTTTGGAACAGATGATCGTCAAAACAGAAGAACCCGCTTATAAACAGAAATTTGAGTTTATTGACAAAGAATTCTCTCTTAATAACCTCATAACAATTTGTAATTTGTTGTGTGTAAATGATGAGGGAGCAAAACCTGAAATAATAACTCGAATTCTTGCATTTCTTTTACATTACTGAATAAAAATATCATTCGTGAAGATGAGGATAATGAAATTGATGATCAGAGGGATACTGATTCTTTAGAAGATTATGATCAATTTATAAATAACAAACCAAATAAAAACAACAGTTCCGTTCAACTTCCAGTTCAAGAATTATTCAAGCCTAACATAAGTTTTTCTGATATTGAAATTGTTATTGTTCCATTTAACGACGATTCTTGGCAAAATATTGATAAATGGATTGATGATTTTGAAAATATTACTGATTTATTTCAATTAAGTGATTTGCATAAATTATTGTTTGCTAAACGGTCCCTAACTGGAAAAGCAGTTATTCATTCAAAGCGAAAGTAGTATAAATTCTTGGATTAAACTTAAAGAACTGTTAATTTCTGAATTTGGTTCAATTTTTAACTCTGCTAAATCTCACGAAATGTTATTGAATCAGAAAATGAGAGATAGTGAATCACTCGATGAATATTTTTTAGTTATGCGAGAATTGGCTAATAAGGGTAATATAGATTTTCCCTCGCTGATGCATTATGTAATAAATGATATTAATGATTCTGCTAACAATAAATCTATTTTATATATGGAAGTAAGAATATTAAAGAATTCAGAGAAAACTTAAAAATCTACGCTAAAATTAAATCGGATCAGAATTTTAAAGAAACCACTCGTTACAATAACAAAGCTCGATAAAATCAGGATTCAGTGCAACATCTGCCTATAAATTTTTATCTGCAAACAAAACTATCCGTTGTTACAATTGCGGCGAGCCAGGCCATAAAAGTAATTTTTGTTTAAATAAGAAAAAAGGATTTAAATGCTTTCGCTGTGATCAGTTTGGTCATAAATCGAACGAATGTGTCAACAACAAAAATGGTTTTCGTCAAGTCAGCGGTGCCAACGTGTCTGCTTTGAGTTCTTCACACCCTTTGGAGACTGCATAAACTAATTTCCATTTCCGATGTGCCGATTACAGCACTTTTCGATACAGGAAGTGCTTTGACTTTTATTCGATAGAATGTTTATAATAAGTTAGGAAGGTCTTGTTTGAATCCTTTTACTTCTGTTTTGTCTGGAATAGGAGAGAATAAAATCAAACCATTAGGTTTTTTTCACGGTTCGTTAGAAATAGATGATGAGATTTTCGATTCTAAAATATGTGTAGCATCTGAACGTGTAATGGTTTACGAAGCTTTTATCGGAATGTATGTTTTGAATCAGGCAGAGGGTTAAGATAAGCAAAAATGAGTATAGCTGTCACCAAATCGAAAATTGATGTGGTCTCTGATGAATTCGAAATTTTGAAAATAAACATTTCAGACACATGTAACGAATTAAATATTTGTAGTAATGTGAGTAAAACAGTTAGAAATAAAATAAGTAATTTATGTGAAATTTATTTTTTTTCAATATATGTTATTTTTGATTGAAAAAAAACATATATTGAAATGAATATTGTTCTCAAACATGATGAACCTGTATTTCATAGACCTCGAAGATTACCGTTTACAGAACGCAAAATAGTTGATGATCAAATCCAGTAATGGTTACATATGAATATTATCGAACCTTGTTCTTTGGAATATTCTAGCCAAGTTGTAGTGGTAAAAAAAGATGGTACCCCGCGTGTTTGTTTCGATTTTAGAAAGTTAAACAAGATTATAATAAAAGATAGGAATCCTTTGCTACTAATTGAAGATATTGTAGATAAGCTTCAGTGTACACGGATTTTTAGCACATTAGACTTAAAAAATGGTTTCTTTCACGTGAAGGTTTCAGAAAAGAGTAAACCATACTGTATGGTAACGCACAATGGACAGTATCAATGTTTACGTACTCCTTTCGGATTATCTAATTCAACTGCAATTTTTCAAAGGTTTATAAATGATATATTTCGTGATTTAATTAATAAAGGTTTTGTATTGCCTTGTATCGACGATATTATAATTTTAGCATATGATGAAAATGAGGCATTGAAACGTCTTAAGTTAATATTTGAAATTGCTCAAAACTATGGATTAGATATAAATTGGAAGAAAAGTCAATTCTTGTTTAGTAAAATTGAATATTTGGGACATATTATAGAAAACGGAAAACTTTATCATTCCCCGCACAAAACGAAAGCTGTTATTAATTATCCTGAACCAAAAACGCTCAAAGAGGTCCATTCATTTTTTTTTGGGGGGGGGGTATTTCAATTAACGTCACAGTGGAGCAACACAACGGGCTATTGGTGACGGTCCGGGATCAATCCCAAAGGGAAAGATCCGACATTCATTTTTTGGACTAACAAGTTATTTTCGAAAATTTATTCTCAATTTTGCTTTAATTACCAAACCCCTCAGCGATTTGTTGAAAAAATAAAATAAATTTCAATTTGATGTAAACGAAAGGAATTCTTTTAACACACTGAAACAATTACTCTGTTAAAAACCAGTTTTAAATATTTTCAATTTAGATAGCGAAACTGAAATTCACACTGAGGAGAGCCAATTTGGTTTTGGTGGTATTTTAATGCAGCGCGACCTAAACGATAACCAGTTCCACCCAGTGTATTTTATGAGCAGAAAAACTACGGATCAGAAACAAAAATGTTCAAGTTATGAACAAGAAACTTCAGCGGTTGTTGAGGCTTTAAAAATATTCAGAACTTATGTTTTAGGTCTTCATTTCAAAATTGTTACCGATTGCAATGCATTCAAAATGACAATGAGCAAAAGAGATATTTGTGTAAGGATTGCTAGATGGGCTCTGTTACTCGAAGATTTCGACTATGAAATAGAACATAGGTCTGGAACGCAAATACGACACGTTGACGCATTGAGCAGAAATCCCATTATGATGATATATTCCTAAAATTACATGACAGCTAAAATAGCAGCTGTCCAACAAGATGATGATTACATAAAGTATTGCAAAATCTAGTTGAGAATGGGAAAGATGAAAATTATTTTATAAAGAACAACGTTTTATATGAGTATGATGCTGGTAGAAATTTATTAGTGATCCCTGAAGCCATGAAAACTGAAATTATTAAGGAAAATCATAACAAAGGTCATTTCGCTGTAACAAAAACAGAAGAGCTGGTAAAGAGAAATTTTTACATAAATATAATTTTTACTACGTATAAAGAAGACTTAGACAAGGACTAGCTAACGATAGAAGTGGAGAGATTTAAGTATCATGCCTTGGATTTAAGCCCTAATATGAAAACGGCTACATCATCAGGTCTTCTGACGTTAATATACAAGAACGGACTCGAAGACGCGTCCACCAACATAACGACAGCGTTGAGAATTTTCCTCACACTACCAGTCTCAGTCGCCTCAAATGAAAGGAGTTTTAGCAAACTAAAGATCATAAAAAATTACCTCAGAAACTTAACAGAACAACGACCAACCAACCTGAGCATTATATCAATAGAACACAAGTTAGCTTCAAAGCTATCTTTTGAGGACATTGTAAAAATGTTTGCAGCCGAAAAAGCCCGTAAAGTTGAGTTTTAGTTCAAGCTTTCTGTTTTTAAATTAGGTTTTTTTTCACATTTTGTCAATAGATTAAGAGATTGAGAAAAATGTCTAAGTATAATACTCAAGATAATAACTTGAGTAAAATCTGTTATTATTAATTCTTGTTCCACAGTTTTCCAAAATCCTTGAATGGTTTTCGGTCGACGTTTCGATAATTCTCATTTTAAAAGTTCAAAAACACAAGAGGTGCTTTTGGACTTTTGTCTCACCCTTTCTCACAAAAGGGTGAGACATCTGGAGATTTGGCAGGAATATCAGTAAAGGGTATTTATTGACTTGATACCACTTTCTTCCATTTTTTCCACGAATTTAATAGTGGATTTAGATGTGTGGCTGCTTGCTTTATCCTGATGCAGTTCTACTGATTGTTGGCACTTTGGGTCAAGATATAGTATTTCTTTTTTGAATATTGGGGATAAAATAGGGTCTTGATAATATGTGAGAGTTGATTTTTACATCCCCCTCCTTTGTACTTTTAATTTTTCAAAGAATGTGTACCAAATTTGGTGTAGATTGGTAAAACGGTGTAGATTTGTATAGGTATTTTCAAAGGTATCCCGAATTGCCTTTGAAAACGTGAGTGGGATGTAATTGAAAGATATGTTCAGAAGCAAATTGTGATAACATGGGGGCGAGTAGTTTTGGGTTGATGGGTTTTTTGTCGCAACGGCCATATTTAGCCATACTATGCCAGACACAGGACAGGTAACATTAAGTAATGAATACACTCACAAACACATAAAGGAAGCTTTAAAGGCACAAAAGAGAGAAATACACCCAGAACGCGAGGTGCAGTTTTTGTTTTGCATTATATAAGAAATAAGTACTAACACCAGTAACAAGTACACGAAGTGCTGATCTATATTTGTGACTACTTTTATGTTATTTGGAGTTATGAAATGTGCATATAGTTGTTTATATATTCGTTATAAATGGATTGAACACTCCAAGTGATTTCGACGAGATATCTGGTCCATCAAGATCTGATCAGTTTTGCTAATAACGAGATATCTCGTCATCAAGACATTGACAATTTTTTGATGACGACGAGAGTTGGTTAGTTTTTCTAATGGCAAGATATCTCGTCTTTAAGATCTAGTCAAATTTGCTTATGACCATATTCAAGATATTGCCGATTTTTCGATGATGACGAAGTCCAACGAGATCCGGTGAGTTATGCTTATGACGAGATACTTCGTCTTCAAGATATTCCCGATTTTATAGTGATGACCAGATCAAGATTTGGCCAGTTTTATTTTAAAAGGGCGTGATATTTTGTCCGTCAAAGTCTGGTGAGTTTCGCTAATGACGAGATATTTGGTCTTCAAGATTTTGCAATTTTTGGATGATGACGAGATAAAAATCTAGTCAGTTTTCTTCAAATGACGAGATATCTCGTTCCCTTGCAGGCGATGAATCCAAGAGAGGGCCATGGAAGAAAATAGTTTTCGCTTAACCCTGGAAGTATTTCGACGAGATATCTCATCGAAGGTCTCGTCAATTTTGCTAATGACGAGATACCTCTCCGAGACAACCACCAGAAGGGTTAAATAAGTTAGGAGATGTGATTAACGACACCGCCATTAATGAATTTAAGCAAATAAGAAAATTTACCGCAGATGCTATGCGCGGGTTTACCAGTATTATCCAATCTACACTGCTGGCCACCCAAATTGCAACACCAAGAAAGACAAGAGATATCACAACAAAATTTATTTTGTAGATAACATGTTGACCAAGTATCAAATGATTAAATTTATAGACTTCTGTGAAGTGTGGTTCCTGCCAAAATCAGTAGCCAGAGTAGCCGCCATTGTTGGAGATCACCGCTGCCACACGCCTCGGCATTGATTCAAAGAGACTTTGGATGTGTTCTTGGGGTACAGCAGACCAAGCAGCTTCCACACGTTGCCAAAGTTGATCTGGTGTGGCAGCTGGGGATGTATTCTGGGTCAATCGTTGAGCAACCATGGACCACATGTTTTCTATCGGCGAAAGATCCGGAGAGCGAGCTGGCCAGGGAAGCAATTCAATCTGGCGATTGACGAAGAACCCTTGGACAATGCGTGCCACGTGTGGTCGCGCATTATCCTGTTGAAATATGGCTGTGGGCAAGCCCTGAAGGTAAGGAAGGACAACTGGCTCCAACACCTCGGAGATGTAGCGCTGGCTGTTTAAAGTACCGGCAATGCGTACTAGAGGAGTGCGAGAGTGATATACAATACCGCCCCATACCATAATACCCGGTGCAGGACCAGTGTGGCGGTGCATAACGCAGCTGTTCAGCATCCTCTCTCCACGGTGTCTCCAGACTCGAATCCGACCATCGTGGTGTTGCAAACAGAAGCGTGACTCGTCAGTAAAGACAATTTCATTCCATTCTGCCGTCCACATCCTTCTTTCATTGCACCATTGGCGGCGGAAACGTCTGTGGTTCTGCATCAAGGGTAGACGAAGCAATGAACGTCTTGCGGACAGACCACTCTGCTGTAAACGGCGTCGAATGGTACGCGCAGACACTGAATGTGCTGTGCTATGGTTCGTGATGTGGCTGAGCGATCCGTCACTGCCATACGCACAATATGCCTGTCATCACGTGAAGTGGTGCACTGAGGTGGATGCGATCGAACACGTCGGTCCGTCGTACCCTCCTGCATCCAACGATCACATATCCGCATTACAGTTGTTTGGTTTCGTCCAACACGACTACCGATTTCCCTGAAAGATAATCCACAATCTCGGTAGGCCACTATCCTTCCTCTGTCGAACTCGGATACTTGATCAAAAGATGATCGCTGTTTTCTACGAGGCATAATGGATCGTTTTTTTGAAAAAACCACAAGAAAAACACAATTGCCGTACTTGAAATCGTCGAAATCTCCAAGCCTTAAATAGCGCTTTGAAGTGGCGCCACAGGCGCGCGTGATGTGCGTCTGCGCTGAAATTCTAATCATTTGCATATCTCACCTCCGCTAATGCATGTTGTAAATTTCATATTATTTGCATGCTTCCTTCAGGGTGTTGCATTTACGGTGGCCAGCAGTGTACTTCCCTTAGTTTGTAATTGAAGCCAGGCCACTTTCTTCCCTACTGAAGCGCCTTTAATCTCGATCCTTAACAATGGTAAATAGTTCCTCAAGAGGCAGACGCCAATTTCCGAAATGGATCCCGATGTGGGACACTAGTACTATACCTTTTCCACTTGGGAGACTCACTTCCGAAGTAGACTTCTTTCCATTCGTGCCTAAAAGGATTACAAGTACTCAGAGTCGCCATCCTAACAACTGAGCCTTAGACTAGACAATAGTAGACCATTCTTACTGAGTCTTCCAGTGAAAAGAGAAAAGTTGCTTGAAAGGAAATTAAACTGAACTATCGTAATATCTTCCGAGTCATGGCAAAAGGACTTATGTCTGACTTTTGGAGCGGAGTCGAGTATATCATTATAATTAAAACTATAATGTATGCTTAAAATCAAAACTAAATCAATCTAAGAATCTAAATTACAATTATTTGTATTATGCCATGCTTCACTTTCTAACTAAATATTTGTAAGAAAGATTGAAAAATATAGTCAACTTAAGATTCTGAGAAGTAGCCGTTTTGACTTAACCCCTTTTGTCCTGACACGAAAGATATAATTAGAATCTCTAAGTATTGGGAAACACAGGAATGTGTATGTGGAGTGCGAATTCGCTATCAACTGCAGCGAGAAACAGATTTAAAGGTCCTCCTGAAGTTCTAGATCAGTTGGTCAGATCAAACCTCGTGAGAGACTGAGCCTGAGACTTTCCAGGCCAAAGGCAAACTTTCGCGACCAAATAGACCTATCGACAAAGCTCTCGTAAACACGTCATCAGCCCTTCTGAGAAGTAGCCATTTTGACTTAACCTCTTTTGCCCAGACACGGATGATATATTAAGCAGAATCGTCTGTCTGTCTGTTCTCTATACAAATCTACACCGTTTAACCAAACCACACCAAATTTGGTACATTTATTCTTCAGAACCCTGCTGGTAACGTATTCTATATATATATATACCCCCGTTCTATTTGTCTTGGGTGTGCAGAGAAGGCTAAAAACAATTCGAAACCCCCAGAGGAATACCATTGAGTATAAAACGATGCGGAACCAGATTGGTTTACTAGGATTGCTGGAAAAACAATTATTTCTAAAAAAATTTGTTTAAAGAATTTAAATTCTAATACTTATGTTTGAAATTTGTAAAATTATTTTCCAATATATAAATAATTTCTGAATATTTGATTGGTGACATAAGGATATTTAATATATATTTAATTTTACATAGCACATTTTGTAATGAAACAAGTATACGAAATACGGAAAGCTCCAGCGAAAAACTCATTAATCATAAAAGTTCGAAGGTCGGTTCACCAAAAGAACGTCGTGTACACGGGATGGTGCACATTAAATCTGTCGTGGGCTCAAATGTCTTCACGTTGGCCTGGTGTTGAAGTTTGGAGATTGGGGTGCCAGTTCAGGTGTTGACCTCGTCATCTGACCGGGGTTCAAAATTACGAGACATTGTCCTTGGATTTCTCTCTCTTAGGGATTCATCCCGGACCGTCGCCAAGAGCCTGTTGTGTTGCTCCAGTGCAACGTTAATTAACTACCTACCATTGATCATAAAAGCTTAGTTTTGCTACTCAGTATATGGCAATATATGATTCAATATTTTCCACATTGTAGATATATTATTTGGGAGTTACATTTCAATTAATTTTTTTATTATCTGCAAAATATCACTAAGCATGGGTAATTTATAGGTCGATATATGCCTATTTCGATCAACTTTCCTGAAGTCTTTGGTTAAATACATAATATTTTTAGAATTCTGTTTCATAAAAATAAATAAAATGTACAAAACAAAACCTTTTTAAATAAGGTAGGTAGGTATTTTAATTAGAGTCACACTGGATCAACTCAACGGGCTATTGGTGACAGTCCGGGATCAATCCCAAAGGGAAAGATCCGATTTTGAACCACGGTCAGATAACGAGGCAACACATGAGCTGGCACTCCACTCTCCAAACTTCAACACCACGTCAACGTGAGAACATTTGAGGCCACGACGGATTTAACGTTCACCAGAACCCTTTGTACACGACGGTCTTTGGTTGGATTTCAACTCGAAACCCTAATCCGTTACTCTTCTAACGGGACTACCGGGGCTCTTTAAAATATGGTGTGTAACATCTTACATTAAAATGACCGGTAAAGTTAAAAGAGAATCATTTTAAAATAATATGATTACGTTAAATTAAAATGAGTAGTCATAAATAGTCCAGGGGTCATAGTCCAGGGAGCTCCTAGGGTTTACTATCATTAGTAAACCCTATGAGCTCCCTGGACACCCAAGCGGTCTTGTTCTTCTTTCATCCCACTACTGTTCCCCAATCCTTTTTTCTATTCACGTTGACATTGTCTTGTATTTGGCGCTGCTTGGCCAAATGTGCACCATAAAACCCCAAAACAACCAACCATATTTTACGGGTATTATTGAAAGTTGTACTCTATAGTCAAGCAACTACATCTATCATTCTAAATAGGCACGTGGTTTCCATTTAGAAACCGAATCTGAATTGAAAAAAGTGCCATAAGAATTCGATTTAAAAGTGAATGTGTGTTTTGTAGTAAAGCGAAATTTAAATAACAATCTGCTGATCTTTGAATAATATCTCAATCAGGAACTATTTGAAGGATTTCTGAAAAATTGAATTTTTTTGTCTTAAGAGACAGAAGGTAATTTCCCATTTTTTGGATGCATAGTGTTTTAACTGGCGACTTCTGTTGGTTTGGAGAGACTCATTTGGTTCTAAAGTGTTTTCAGGAGAAACGCCACGAATTGGATGCAGGAAAATGGATCGTTACCACACCTGCGAAACGCCCGACACACAACTATGCCATTGACTATCACTCTCCTTAATTGCATTACGAATACTGCCATTGACGCTCATGTAGTGGACCACGGTAGCCTAGTTGTAAGAGCAACGGATTAGCAACCAGAGGTTTGCGAGTTCGAAACTAGGTTCAATAAAAGACCGTCGGGTACACGGGGGCTAGAGCATGTTCAATCTGTCGTGGCCTCAAATGTCTTCACGTTAGCGTGGTGTGGAAGTTTGGAGAATAGGATGCCAGCTCAGGTGTTGACCTCGTCATCTCACCGTGGTTAAAAATTACTTGTGGTCCTCGATCGTTCCCTTGAGGATTGATTCCGGACAGTCGCCAATAGCCCTTTGTGTTGCTCAAATATGACGTTAACTAACTACCTACCTCGTATGGAAGCAACGCCTAAAACGCGTGTGTCTGTGAGTAAATACACAACATACACGACCCGACGATAATTACGACATCTCATATTATTAGCAATTAGCAACTGTATGCATTCATCTGCGCAATCCGAGTGATGCAATACGAAATGAATCAATATTTTAATGAATATATAGATACTTTAATTTGGAGTAGCAGACTCAAACACACAGCATATGCGCACAATTTTCATAATTGAGTAAATCTATTGATGGCAGTGTCGTTACTCAAATTATACATTATTTCAATCCATTTATACTAAATGTAGCATCCATATTCACATAAATGGATTTCGTACCTCTAATGAAATAAAATGATCCAAAAATATATGGCAGCATCTTTTATTTTTACTGGTGTTAATTCTTATTTCCAATAAAATGCAAGCCAAAAAAGCCTTATTTTTTGCCTTAAAACATTTCACTTATGTTACCACAATTAAATTCTGAACGTATACTGCAGTTTCATCCCATTTTCTTGTTCAAAGGCTATTTGATATTTCTTGAGTCTCACTCTTTTCTTCTAATATGACTGCACTGATTTCTGCCTTCTCATTTTGTCATCAAACTGCTGAATAATTTTACTACCACAGCCAATTCTTACGTGTAGGTTTAGCACTATTATGCTGTTGCATATGTTACCGGCAAAGTTTGAAATCCGGCATTCTATAGAATACCTAGGCATTTTATAGAATGCCGAAAACTGGCCGGCAATGTTATGAAACGATTAATATTTCACACATTTCCTATCCATTATATAGAATGCCAAATGACAAACTGGCAATGTATAAAATACATCTCCGATTCGTTCAAAGTTCATTTAATGACCCTGTGTTACTTTTATAAGAAATAAAATTAATTGCAATTCAAAATAAAATTATTTCCTTTCTTGCAACAAGTAGGTTCATTTTTATTTTGTTTGTTTTATTTTTATTATTCTTATTTTGTTTTCTTTAATAAGAAAGGCATATATATATATATATATATATAAAAATTTTGTTTTGTACAAGTTTAATTTTTTTTACGTATTTTGAATAAAAGTTTTTTAATGGCACTCGCATTATTTTTCAAAATAGCATTTGTATTTTTGAGGAATGAACGGTTTTTAAATAATAGCCTTATCATGACCTTTTTTTCATACTTTGCCTAAATAGCATTTGTCATTCTATAGAATGCCTAGGTATTATATACAATGCCTAGGAAAAGTATATAATAATTCTCATATTTCATACTTTGCCTAAAAACGCCGGGCGTTCTATAAAATGCCTAAGTATTGTATACAATGCCGGCGTTTCAAACTTTGCCGGTAACACATATATCATATCTCTGCAAATTTAAATTAAGCTGCAAAATTGGCGAATCTATCCTGTAACGTCGATTTTATGTTGTTACCATCTGACAATAAATGAATAGTGTCAATTTCTGTGCCACGTGCGTTAGCGAAATATGTATTGTAGAAGCTCGCTATGATACCGCGTCTCAACCAACTGGGATACCGTAGCCCTGTATAAATATTGTGATATATTTCCATTGGGTTATTTTATTTATCACTAATGTAGAATTACAGCGCAATTTACTACGAAACCAATATAGAAAATAGAAAACGTTGTTATGAGGCAAGTTTAGATACATCAATACATGAATCTGAATGTCATAGCTTTAAAAATACGTTTTTCAGAAACAGTCAAATATGATACATAAATTCTGAACAGGTCTTGGCGAAGAATCTGAAGTGGAAATATTTTCCTACTTGAACTAAATGGCTAAGTAAACAACTTCAAATATACTCTATAAATAAAGGAGCATGTATAGACATGACCTGATTTTTGTTTACAATTTTTGGTAAAATTCTCAAACCGGTTTCATGCAAGGCATCTATCATATGTGGTATCCAAATATTGTTTTACTAAATATATTTATCCATTTGGATTTTTAAAATCTGAAAAGCGTGTTCGTGTAATTTCAATCCGCTGAAAAACTATTAAATCCCCAAATTTTGATATTATTTGCGTAATTAGAATGTCAGGCCCAGCGAACCAAGTGAAACTTATCAAAGAAATATGCTTCCAATTTGTATTTTAATTTATATTTTTTATGTTTATAAATTCACACTATTGAACTTATGACGTAGAATTTCATAGTGAATATGAAGAGATTAATCATAATCTGAAAAACAGATTTAACATCATTAATTCTTCAAGTGTTTTAGACGAGATATTTTGTCCATCGGTAATCTGACAATTTTGTTAATGGCGAGATATCTCGTCATAAGGATGTTACCGAATTTTGCAGATGACAAGATACAGATTGCGTCAGTTTTTTCTACTGACGAGATTTAATTAATTTTTAGTTCAATAAATTCAATCTTGGTTATCACAATTTAGTATAATTTTTTACGTCCATTTGCTTTAAACCTGTTGGTTTGTATCAAGTTTTTCGTACAAAGCTGATGTCAATTGTTAAAGCTTGGGGCCGCCATAACTCAATGAGTTTTCCCACTGCTCGCGAGTTGTAGGCGGCATAGGTTCGATTCCCCCTGTGTGTATTTCTCTTCTCTGTCAGGGCCCCGGTACTCCAGGTGAAGAGCAACGGATTAGCATCCGGAGGGTTGCGAGTTCGAAACTCGGTTCAGTCGAAGACCGTCGTAAACACGGGGTTGATGCACGTTAAGTCTGTCGTGGACTCCAAAGTCCTCATATTTGCGTGGTGTGGAAGTTTGGAGAATGGGTTTCCAGCTCAGATGTTGTTCTCGTCATCTGACTGGTTCAAAATTACCAGGCATTGTCCTTGGATCTTTCCTTTCGGGATGGATCCCGGCCAGTCGCTAATAGACCATTGTATTGCTCCAATGAGATGTTAATTAACTACCTACTTCTTCTGTGTCCGTAAAACTTTCTTTGTGTGCATGTTCATTGTCTCCTTTGTGTTTGGCATAGGATGGTAACTCATGGCCGTAGTAGCACAATAAAACCCAAGCAACCATATCTTAATATTTCAACATGATTCCATTAAAATGTACATCAAGAAAAAAGATAGAAGAAACCTTTTCTACCAAGGATTAATAATTAGAAACTCAAATAAACATTGAATTATTAACCATAAACATACCAGTTCCCATAAGAGCAAAAACTATATAAAACCATATTGGGGGGGGGGAGAGGAGGGGCAGTAACCCGACTTCTCATTGGTCATGACTGTTTGGCTAAACATTTCTTTTGCTTATAAATTCTGCAGAGCCCCTGCTGACTACTTTGTAGTAAATCCCTAGAAAAGAACATACGCCACCTGCTAATTTGTATTGCGCTTTCTAAGGTTCGTTGTGTTGCTCCAGTCTGATATTAATTAAACTACCTACCTTCCGATAACTTCGGTGCTTAAAACATTTAGAAGCATTTTGTACTCATGTGCGATTATAGGTATTATAGGCATGAACATTTAACTAGAGTACATTGAAATTGCGCATTAATAAATACTGCATCAAACTGAACTATTGGCGCATTGCTAACCACACCAAACTTTCAACCTTTTCTTTGCTCTTTGCCAACTGCGTTGTCGAACTGATAACCCTTTTCTTTCTTGTAAGAAGAGTAGTTCTGTTGATTCTTTCCAGGCGCGCGACTGTGATCTTTGTCTTACTGAATATTTTCTCGTAATTTGCAAATAAATTACGTTAATTTTAACCCCGAGATGCTTACTAAACTAAACTCCACTCACCCACTATTAACAATAATAAGTTATGCAAGAGAGTGGTGAAGTTTTTACTAACACTATGCATTGATTTTAAATTCAATCAACAGTGTATATGAATCCAATTGAGTGCATTGATATATAGTACATACTGCAGCCGCAATGCTTTATATTTTTCTCAACCTGTACATCAGTAGGCAAACTAGAGTAATAAAATAGGAGATAGCAATTAAAGAAATTATAATAAATATGAATTACAGTAAATGTACATTTACCTCTACTCTATTACATTGAAAGAATAAACCATATCGTTATCATTTTCATGATTTAACCCTCCAAGTGGTTTTGACGAGATATCTCTTCCATCACAATCTGGCCAATTTTGTTAATGACGAGATATCTCGTGATCAAAAATGCCTATTGAATTCATTATGAATATTTTTTGATGACGAGAACACAAGATCTGGTCAGTTTTGCTAATGACGAGGTTGAGACAACGAGCAGGAGGGTTAACGAACAGCAATGGGACGGATAAGTGTGTGATGAGCTTTAAGATAAGGAAACTACAGATAAGGAAAGAGTTCCCAAGCAGTTTACTAGGTGGGTGTTGCGTAGTATAAAACAGGATTAGCTTTCCATGGTAGTGCACACGATTTTCGGGCATCATCAATCAGCCGTGGACACATGACATGCCGACCTTCCGCAGGAGCTGCCGTGGTGTTGATGGATCACCACATTACCATTACGAGGTGAGCAGTACACGAATTTAAGGACCCTTGGTGTTGTCACTTACTCACTTTGATGCCCTTCAGATCGTCCTGGAACGGTGCCGGCTGTAGGACGCTGGTCTCCATCTCGAGAGTCGGTTGTACAAGCCTTACGCTACCAGTTTGTCAGCTTGGATAGGGTTTCAGTTTTCGAGACTTGTTTGAAATGTCTACAATGATATTCATGCCTTATTCCTGTGATCCTTCATTTTTTGACTTAGGTGAGCCTACACATCGTGAATCCAAATGCCTGAGCTCCCTTTCTGCAAAACTGAAAGTTTAATTATATATATATATATATATATGTTACCGTGAAAGACCGAAATTGGAGAATGTCGACTTTCACCGGTGAATGTCGACACATACCAAATACGTCGGTGAAAGATCGAATATTTCATTACATTCTTGTACATTCGGACCCTCACCGGTGTATGGCGACAATCACAGATATGCTCTGGTGGAGGTCGAAAAGAGAGGAGCCGAGGTTTTTTCCCGATACCCTAATTTATACTGAATGGATACTGCAGTGAATCGTGATTTTTTTATTGAAAAGTTAAATGCATTAATTGCGGGTAAACGAGAAGACAATTGTTTTTATTTTTCTCAAGAAAAGTACTCTAAAATACTTTCTGAAATGTTACGAACCTCACAAAAACAATTTCCTCCTGCTCAAATTGGTGATACTGTACGAATACAAGTCCCTGATGTCGACCGTGGTCGTACAGATAGCCGAAATGTGTTAGCGGTTGTTGTTGGAATAGAAGACTCCGACTTCTATAAACTGGCAAATAAAAATGGTACTCTCAAGCAGCTTTACACGCGTAATCAGTTCGTAATTTGTAAAGAAAAGTTACTTTCCATAGATGAGATTTCTTTTCAAAAATGTCGCTGAGAGAAACAGCTGCAGCTAATTCGAGAAGCGGGGGGCAAGGCTATACACGCTGTCATTGCAAAAGGAAGTGTTCCACAAATAAATGCAGTTGTAAAAGCAAGGAACTCTTGTGCAATTCAAAGTGTCATAATAGTTTAAGTTGTTGCAATAAATAAGATTTGAATCACATAATTAAGTAAGTTTTTTTTACTATTATTTTCTTTTCTCATTTAGAATGTACTGTATAATTAAGTAAGTTTTTAATTTCTATTATTTTCTTTTCTCATTTAGAATGTACTGTTTGTTTTAAGTTCTTGATCACTCCTCTCAGAAAGAGAGGCGAAAAAGTTACGTCACCCTTGTGACGTTTTATCGCGACTGAAATACGAAGAAAATATAAATCTCCGACATGTTCAACATTCACCATTAGTGCATGGTGAATGTCGACATTTGCCGGTGTAAGTCAGAAATAAGGGTATTTAGCAAATATTTCGGACATACGCCAAGCGACTATGTGAATGTTGACATTCACCGGTGAAAATCGACATTCTCCAGATTTCGGTCTTTCACTGTAACATATATATATATTTTCTATGATTATTTATTAATATTTGTACTTACTTTGACAATGATTTTATAAGATCATCAGAGTTTAGACAATGATTTTATAAGATCATTAAGTTACTAAGAAAAAGCAGACACACCGGGCCCCTGAGAGTTATTCTACCATGCAACCTACAGTTTCCCCCATGCATGACTTCTAAGCAGTTTTAGACGCTCTGACCGATAGAATTCTTCTAAAATTTCTTTCAACCGGTAGATGTGGCTGTGAGTTTCACATCACGTATCTTGTATGGAGGTGATTCCACATGAAGACTGGTGAAATGAATAACTATTGTAGTAAGATAAAAAAATATAAAGCAACTTTACATACAATTTAATAAACATAAAATGGTTGCAAGTCTACCAGCGCCAGGCCCCAAATAAAAGTCACGAAATAAATTATGTGGTCCGGGAACCATGCCGTCATTCTGAACCACGGTCAGAAGACGAGGTCAACACCTGAGCTAGCACTCCACTCTCTAAACTTCCACACAGTGCCGACGTGAGGACATTGGAGGCCACGAGATTACTGTAATTCACGTGCACCAGTCCTCACGTACACGACGATCTTTAGTTGGGTGGATTTTCGAAGTCCAATTCTCTGATTGCTAATCCTGTACTGTTCATAACGGGCTGCCACGGTCCTGCTATGAAAATAAGAACCAGTTTAAACATCTTGTAGTATACAAAACTACTGCTCAATATAAAGCATTGTCAATGTACTGCTATGATAACAAAATCTACTTTCATGCTGAACTTCTACAAAGAATAAACCTTTCGAAGTAAAAGTGATTCACTGTCAAGCATAGGTATACTCGTTATTGGTATATATAGAGAGTGTTAAGGCTTATAACATGAGTGGTATTTAAAATGTATTCTTAAGAAAGATGAAATGGGGACAAAATAAAATAATCTGGCCTGTCAGCGATGGTATAATGAACTTATAATTCTATGGACGTAAAACGATAACAATGGGCATAAGAGTTTGACTTTTTTACATTGTAAATAAAGTCATTTTGTTGGTGAGTCCCTTATGAAAATGAATTTCCTCACGCAACTAAAATACGAATCTAATTAACACTATTACACGTGATGTGTTATAGAATACTACTATAACAATGAGATTAAAAATAATATGTTATTAATTATTACTTTTATATGTCTGCTATTTGCTATCTAAATTTTTTAAATGCTTTATTTTTTAGGTTTTCTAACAAACATTTAAACTTCTATATAAATATATTAATTAGAAATATGGTATTAATTATTTTTTTTGTATCTCTTTTAAACTATTTAAATTTTAAATGCTTTAATTTTTTTCTATCAAAATAATTAAATTCGTACACAAATTTCTAAATTTTAAAACCTAAATGATTATAAATTGTTAACATAATTATAAATAACAATAATTTTTATATCGTTATTTACGAAAAGAGTATGAGAAAATGTATTGGAAAATAAAAAAGTTGTTTTACAATGGTAACACCCTTTTTTGTCACTAGTAGTAAGTAATACATATTTGCTAATAGTTTAATATAACAATATAATTTATGGATACTATTTATTACTATTTATTGCCATATTTTTCTGTCTACTTGCAGGATAATGATAAGATGAATTATCAAGCACAAAAGATGTGTACAGTGTATTTATAAGAAATTAACTAAGCTAGAAAAGCGGAGTTTTGTTGTAAGTTATGGGAAAACACATTTCAAACGCTCTAAAAAAGCAACTGCTTAATTAAATTGATAGAACAGTTTAAACCATAATTTTTCATACATTTCACACACTCAAGATCATCGAAAAATGACCACGGTAAGTTTACAACAATTAATTCCGAGTGCAAAATCTAAACTATTTCTACAATTTTGTGTAACATTTCTTAAGCTCAACGACCAATGCTTGAAGTTCTAAAGGTCTAGGAATTGTTGGAAATCCAATCACAACAAATTCTAAGAAAATTTGGGTCGATAACTGTATTACCTTAACTGAAATGACCAGATTGATGAAAATACTACAGTCCTTATACGTGGTAGAAAAGAAGTTGTATGGCATTAGGTGTCCATTCCAAACTAGTAACTCCAGTTTCGAAAACAAAATATTTATATGGCTTCGTCACTAACGTACACACAAAAAATAATTAAATCTTATTTCAGACGAAAAGTTCCTTGCGCTTTTAAAATACGATATCCTATAAGTTACAATGACAAGACTTAGAAAAATTAAAATATTGTTCAAGAGTTATCAAGAAAATAATATAATTAGATCAGGTTAATATTACTAAATCGGTGTTACATGTTTATGACAAATCTAAAATATCTGAACAGTTTAAGACTATTTTTAGGGTGTTTTAAAAAGCTTCTTTAAACTTTAAGGGAAAGCAGGAACACAAAATGAAACCCTATTCACGAGGATTATATATCTGCATGTGCCACTTCGACTACAAGAGGGTGCTGTTTGGTAGCGCGTTCAGCTGGCCAGTTTGCGCTATCGTCATTTTAGGCACCGACTTCATATGGTTAACATGTTATTATTTCAAGAATGATAAGATCAGTGACATGAACCTGGCATGCAGTAATAATGTAAGAATATGTTAAAGAATAATGTAGATATGTTGAAGAATAATGTGGATACGTTAAAGAATAATATAAGATATGTTAAAGAATAATATAATGATATGTTAAAGAATAATATAATGATACGTTAAAGAATAATGTAATGATATGTTAAAGAATAATATAAGAATATATGTTAAAGAATAGTGTAAGAATATATGTTAAAGAATAATGTAAGAATATGTTAAAAATAATGTAAGAATATATGTTAAAGAATAATGTAAGAATATGTTAAAGAATAACATAAGAATATGTTAAAGAATAATATAAGAATACATGTTAAAGAATAATGTAAGAATATGTTAAAGAATGATGTAAGAATATGTTAAAGAATGATGTAAGAATATGTTCAAAAATAATGTAAGAAAATATGTTAAAGAATAATGTAAAAATATGTTAAAGACATGAGGCAGCTTTTTTTCCCGCTCAAGAAAAGATCTTATTAACATGGTCTCGCGTTTTGTACACCAGGAAAGTAAGTAACAAAATATAATGTAACAATGTGTTAAAGAATAATGTAAGACAACATGTTAAGAAATAAGATATAATAATAACTAGTGGTCGCCCAGTGGTCGAAATTCGACCACAATTCATTTAATTTTTAAGTTTGAACGTTAATAATGTTTTTTGTCAAAGAGTATACCTCTATATTCATTGCATATAATTTTTTTGAATTTTGTTCTATTACATAATCTGCGAACATAAATTTGATGCGCATTCTTGTTCCATTGACTAATGCTTCCTTTGTATTTAAGTTTCTGATCAGTAAAACGATGCAATTAACTTTCAATACTAACTTATGTGGTGGCAAATTATACCAAATCTCATACTCCTCCATGCGCGCAATGTGCTTAAAAAGGGGTACAAAGTTTTTTCTACAAGTATTAATATATAGATATATAGATTATACATTAATTTTATCTTTCTGCACTCCTTCTCCATATGAACTTTAATTATGCCAAATCTCATACTCCTCCGTGCGCGCAATGTGCTTAAAAAGGGGTACAAAGTTTTTTCTACAAGTATTAATATATAGATATATAGATTATACATTAATTTTATCTTTCTGCACTCCTTCTCCATATGAACTTTAATTATGCCAAATCGCATACTCCTCCGTGCGCGCAATGTGCTTAAAAAGGGGTACAAAGTTTTTTCTTCACGTATTACTATATAGATATATAGATTATGCATTATACATTAATTTTATCTTTCTGCACTCTTTCTCCATATGAAATTTAATTATGCTAAATCTCATACTCCTCCGTGCGCGCAATGTGCTTAAAAAGGGGTACAAAGTTTTTTCTTCACGTATTAATATATAGATGACTTTTCAAGTAAATACACTGCTGGCCACCGTAAATGCAACACCCTGAAGGAAGCATGCAAATAATATGAAATTTACAACATGCATTAGCGGAGGTGAGATATGCAAATGATTAGAATTTCAGCGCAGACGCACATCACGCGCGCCTGTGGCGCCACTTCAAAGCGCTATTTAAGGCTTGGAGATTTCGACGATTTCAAGTACGGCAATTGTGTTTTTCTTGTGGATTTTTAAAAAAAACGATCAATTATGCCTCGTAGAAAACAGCGATCATCTTTTGATCAAGTATCCGAGTTCGACAGAGGAAGGATAGTGGCCTACCGAGATTGTGGATTATCTTTCAGGGAAATCGGTAGTCGTGTTGGACGAAACCAAACAACTGTAATGCGGATATGTGATCGTTGGATGCAGGAGGGTACGACGGACCGACGTGTTCGATCGCATCCACCTCAGTGCACCACTTCACGTGATGACAGGCATATTGTGCGTATGGCAGTGACGGATCGCTCAGCCACATCACGAACCATAGCACAGCAGATTCAGTCTGTACCGCATCATCCAGTGTCTGCGCGTACCATTCGACGTCGTTTACAGCAGAGTGGTCTGTCCGCAAGACGTCCATTGCTTCGTCTACCCTTGACGCAGAACCACAGACGTTTCCGCCGCCAATGGTGCGATGAAAGAAGGATGTGGACGGCAGAATGGAATGAAATTGTCTTTACTGACGAGTCACGCTTCTGTCTGCAACACCACGATGGTCGGATTCGAGTCTGGAGACACCGTGGAGAGAGGATGCTGAACAGCTGCGTTATGCACCGCCACACTGGTCCTGCACCGGGTATTATGGTATGGGGCGGTATTGGATATCACTCTCGCACTCCTCTAGTACGCATTGCCGGTACTTTAAACAGCCAGCGCTACATCTCCGAGGTGTTGGAGCCAGTTGTCCTTCCTTACCTTCAGGGCTTGCCCACAGCCATATTTCAACAGGATAATGCGCGACCACACGTGGCACGCATTGTCCAAAGGTTCTTCGTCAATCACCAGATTGAATTGCTTCCCTGGCCAGCTCGCTCTCCGGATCTTTGGCTGATAGAAAACATGTGGTCCATGTTTGCTCAACGATTGACCCAGAATACATCCCCAGCTGCCACACCAGATCAACTTTGGCAACGTGTGGAAGCTGCTTGGTCTGCTGTACCCCAAGAACACATCCAAAGTCTCTTTGAATCAATGCCGAGGCGTGTGGCAGCGGTGATCTCCAACAATGGCGGCTACTCTGGCTACTGATTTTGGCAGGAACCACACTTCACAGAAGTCTATAAATTTAATCATTTGATACTTGGTCAACATGTTATCTACAAAATAAATTTTGTTGTGATATCTCTTGTCTTTCTTGGTGTTGCAATTTGGGTGGCCAGCAGTGTATATTAAAGAATAATGAAGAATAGATCTTTCAGTCAGTATCATATTTGGTTTCAGGAATACAATTTACCCATGCTTTCAAATTCGTGAAATTTATTTTCGGACAATTAGGACAAAAATGTAGTAATAATTTATTTAGTTAAGATATCAATGTGAGGATTCCAATTGTGGGTTCTAATACTTTACTTGAAATGGAAAGAATAAGACCAACGCAGATAAAAAAGTTTTTCAAAATATTATATAATATATTTAATTGCATATAAAATTGTCTCCACTCTGAAAAATAATGCTTAAAATATATAATTGGGCAGACGTCTCAAAATTAACTAGGACGATTTTAATCTTAGAAAAAGATTTTGAAATATCGCCTTGAAAATAAGAGCACTTTAAATGGATTCTCAAGATTTTTATCGTTAAATGAAGGCTTAGAATTAGTCTTTTGACATTCGAATATCTTTGTTTTTGAATTGATTATAGCATTATTTTTAAATAGCCTAAATACGACCAAAATAAAAAAATGAGTACCAACTTGTGATATGCGTTAAAAATAGGAAAACTGAAGTGCAATTAATAACTGGCGAAATCTGTGCCAGATTTTACTTTTTGGCAGAGTATTCCCGTAAGTATAATATTTCGAAATGTTTATCACTATATTTTGTGAAAATCTACTTTTTAAACCTAGTTACCGAAATGCATAAATGCGAACTGAAGAACCACGTTTCTATGAAAATATACAAGTAAACTTCATTTAAGGAAATAGACAAAGAATATTATCTATAAGAGAGGCAATTCCTGTCAATTTAATTATAGGTGACGATAGTCTTTCTTTCGCAATATGTGACCTGTGTATCTATTCTAAACGTCCATTTGGTTTGCTTTTCGAATAAAATTTCAGCATTTGACCAATAAAAATTCATTAGAATAAATTCCGAATTGATTATTGATAGCTAATTGATCAACACCAATTAGATTGAATATCAAACTTCGCTAAAATGACGATAAACTACATTTTCAGTTAATCCCAATATGTAGAGCATTTGGGCAGAATTAAAATCTTGGCAGACCCTCTGGTTTCTTTGATTCCACTGATAATCTTTCAAAATAACTTTTTATTTATCATTCAGATTATATTCCATGCAGTTAATTGATCAATACTGATTAAACCCCAAACGTCGCCAAAATGGCGATAATTTACATTTTAAAGTAATCTACATAGTATGCAAGAGAATTCGGATAGCAGAAGTAAAATATTTTGAATCGTCTGGTTTGTTTACATTGAAAATCTCAGAGATATACAGGGTATTCGAAATTCCTTAGTCAAACTCTAGAGGATGGTAGGATTCACCAAAATAAATATTTTTGTCCAGGAATGTAAGTCCTTAACTGTTGCTCGTAGGTGCTAGAGGGCGCTCTTTGACACATTTGCACAAATCGTTCATTTTTTAAACTTCATCATTCGCAACACGGACTTGCATGTGATGGAACGTTACGCGAATTCCGAGATGGCATCTAACCTAAGGTATTGCCAATATAAATGAAAGAGCCGCATAGAGCTTGTACAGTGAGCGCTTTCACGAAAGGCGGATTTTCTCATCCTAGTGTAGAACGTCTTCAATTTTCGGGTGAAACAAATTGGGGTTCAAATAAAACAGACTGGGTCACAAATACAATCAACGCCGATAGGAAACACAAACACGTTTCTGAGGAAGAACGATTCAACATAGAGATGAAGGAAACGCTAGCGTTGCGATTAAATATTTATCGCATCTGAACGCCATCTATTGGCGAACAGCACAATTACAGAAGAACGCCATCTGGGGAACAGTACAACTATAATACAAGATATTACATTTTAAAAGGGTTGCTCGAACTTTTCAGCCGCATGAAAGGTTCCTGTTTCGCAAACCTGATCCAAATCCTTGATGATTCTGCACTCGCCTATTCGTGAAACGTCCTCGGTGCAATCTTTGAGCAACTCTTCAGTTTACATTGTCAGCTCCATACGTTAGATGCATGTCGGCCATCTTGGAATTCCTGTAATTCTCCAACACGTGCGAAATCTGCGTTGCGCATTACGAACGTAAACGTGCCAAACAGCGCCCTCTATCACCTACGTGGTACAGTTTTTGACAAAAGATGTATATCCAGCCCTCCAAGTGGTTTGGACGAGATCTGTCCAGTTTTACTAATGACGAGATATCTCGTCGTAAATATATTGCTGGCTTTTTGATGATGACAAGACCAATATCTGGTCAGTTTTCATATAATAACGAGATGTCTCGTCTAGCAAGTTCTGATCAGTTTTGATGATGACGAACCCTCCTGGAGGCTGTCTCGACGAGATCGAGACAACCACCAGAAGGGTTACGTGTACCCTACAACCCTTTATAGTTTTTAGCCAGGGAATTTAGAATCACCCCTGTTCAGAATCAGTCTGTACATTTATTGCAATTTCAGGAATACATAAAAATAAAAGACAAAGACGAAACAAACACAAGTGTCATTCTTCATGGGAGTCATTTACCGGAAAGACAAAAAATATGAACTTAGCTAAAGCGTATTACATGAGCAAGTCACAAGCTGTGGGGGCAATGACTAGTAACTGAATTACTAGTATGTGGCCACCTAATAACAAACCTCTTCCTTCCATTTCTTCCAGGGCCGCGGTAGCCCAATTGGAAGACCAACGGATTAGTAAACGGAAGATTGCGAGTTGGAAGCTAGGTCCAGCCAAAGACTGTCGTGTACACGGCGGTTGGTGCACGTTTAATCTATCGTGGGCTCGAATGCCCTCACGTTGGTGTGGTGTCTGTTTGGAGAGTGGGGTGCCAGAGCAAGTGTTGTTCTCGTTGTCTGACCGTGGTTCAAATTGCGAGGCGTTGTCCTCGTATCTTCTCTACTGGATCGATCCCGGACCGTTGTCAATAGCCCGTTGTGTTGCTCCAGTGTGAAGCTAATTTGCTACCTTCATTCCTTCAAAAAAATTAGTGCTTTTTAACGAAATGCAAAACTAAGATAAATTAAATATGCTTGACTGCACTGTCATCAATAGGTACAATAGACCCGTCTGCACTGATGTTCGACACGGGGCGACTAGTAAACAGACTTATTTAACCATTTTGATTTTAAATTAACAATCTGTTAATTTCCATTAGTTCGCCATCACATGCTACTAGCGTTATTTCTTTCGATTTATTTCGTATGTAAAACAAGTTAGACGTTTTATGATGATAAAATCAAAAACTAATACAGACCTCCAAGAACAGCTAAAATTTATTCCGTATTATACTTTAAGACGCAAAAGACTTTCAAAGAGAAATAAAGCATTGAAAGCGTCGGTTTACTCCAGCTTAAGCAAATGCGATTAAAACTCCCGAAAATTATTTTCCTGTCTTGCAAGATGTGTTCACAGTTTTCCAACATTTTCCTAATTATGTAAATAATAAGATTATAGAAAGCATCTCTCCTACATTGGATGAGAATTTTACTGTAGCATTAAGACTACTATCACTGATAATAGAGAAACAAGATGATTAATGTTTGTGTTCAGGATATGTGGGCTCTAGGTTCAGGAGTCTATTGTTGGTACTCGATTGTTGTTTATGTTTCACAGAAGATAAATTATCTAAAGCATTTTCTCCCCTAAACCCCTTAGCGATATTTATTCATCATTCACGAACAGTTAGTTGGATTTAATCTAATACATAAATGTCGGCGAGAAGCTCTGCATTCATTATTAGTTCAAAAAATATTAATTTGAGCTTACATTTCATCTCAGAAATTCTGATAAAAGTTAGTTTAACACATATGGGTCACAGTTTCTGAGGTCCAGAATATTAGGTAGGTAGAATTATATAACACAGCTGTTGCAATGCGAGCCTGTTTATGCGAACCTGCCGCGCATGAGCACGGAGGAAAAAAAAGATAACTAATTTGGTACGCGAGCATTAAGCTGTAGAAAAATGTTCTGTTTATTTCTGTTTTCAGTGTAAATATATTTCAGCGCAATTAAAGATTAGCGAAATTTATAGGATATGTCTTCATTTTGGTTGAGCTTCATTATGTTAATGAATAGAAAAGTTTCAGCAAAAGACGAATGAATAAGAAGCATGGATAAAACAAAGCCATCATCGAATTTGATCGCTTTTGCTTAGCCCTAGAAAAGAGGGTAAGTATTAAAGAAAAGGGTAAACATCTCACATCTTTTAAATGAATTTTAACCTCTTTGAAGCAATAGCACTGTAAGAACACAGCGGGCTATTTGAAACTGGACGCAGGATTCAATACCGAAAGGAAAGACCCGAGGATAGCACCTCGTAATTTTGATCCTCGGTTAGACGACGAGGTCCATACCTGAGGCCCGAATAGGAGATTCTATTTTAGTTTGTAAACACTAATAAATTTCTTTTGGTGATAGTTTTTACAGCATACACTATCTGGCCATTCGTCACCGGACACCCCATACTATTAAGTTAAAGCGGACCCAGCACGACATCAGTATCGTGTAGGGACACCTTTCGCCGCCAATGACATCTGAAACTCTTCGAGGAAGACTTTCCACCCATTTTCGATACGTTTCTGAAAGAATCTTGCCCCATTCATCCTTCAAATTGGAAAACAACTCAGTGGTGTTTTTTGGCTGAGTTGGCCTGGCTCTCAACCGGCGCTCTAACTCATCCCAAAAGTGTTCCAAGGGGTTGTGATCTGGACTTTGGGCTGGCCAATGAAGTTTTTCCACAACCATTTCCTCAAGCCACGTGTTAATAACACCTGCTGTATGACATGGAGCATTGTCTGCTGAAACAGGTATGGACCAATACCAAAGTGTTGCCACAATGTCGGTAGCGCAGGATTGTCCAGAACTGTAGCTGCTATAAGAATATTCTAACCGTTCAACGTCTTTTATAAGTTGTATGATAAGTTGTATGACGTGTACGGATGATACTAAGCGCTTTTCGAGGGGTGTCCGGTGACGAATGGCAAGATAGTGTACGTCACAGTAATACGTAAACAGGACACGCAAAACCTTGACCTTCTATTGAAAGAGACGGATCATGTGCGCGCAGCTTCCCATGTTATTTCTCCCGTTAACTTGATTTGAAGATCTCCGGGGAAAGTCAAGTGGTATTGAAAGAAAAAACGAATTCAGGCGTGGGACTAATTGATGAGCATGATTAAAATACCAGTCTACACTTCTATAGCCAATCGGGGGGGGGGCGGTAGCCCAGTTGGTAAAGTAATGGAATAAAAACCGGAGGGTTTTAATATATTCAAGTTGGCTTGGTGTGGAAGCTTTGTGAGGAGGGGGGGGTGCCGACTCAGGTGTTGACCTCGTCATCCGATCGTGGTTCAAATTGACGGGGTGTTGTTCCAAAATCTTTCCTTTCTGGATTGATTAAGACCCGTTTCTGCACAAAATCCTCGTTAAAGGAAACAGAATGATGGGAATGCTGACACATTTTAAGTGTCTATTCAAAAGTGTGCAAAAGTCATACATTGTTAAAATAGACGCATTCCAGAAATACATACGCTCGTTACGACTTGTCTCCTTGTTTTAAGACCGATGAGTTTCAATTCGTATTTTACAAAGCATAATCCCTGCTGCGATGCAAGTGTTGTGAGTGTGTCCGAATGGTCAAGTGGATAAATGTGGGATAGGACCGAGTCCCCTTGTGTGACACAATGACCATAATTCAGTAAATGAAGAGACGAATTGAAATTAAGAGGTATTTAATATGAGCTAAATGTATAAAATATTTACAAGTATGAGATAAATTGACAGGGTTTTGGGCCGGAACAATTAAAGTTCATATTTTAGCAGAGGTCTCCTGCAACGTCTTTTTTCCTCATCCGCCAGTCGTCGTCCCTGTCCTTCTGTTGATTTTGGATTATAGACAGTTATAGCGTCGTGTAGACAAAGATGACAATTATAGCGTCTTGTAGAAGACACAATTATAGCGTCGTGTAGACAAAGGATGTCCTTACCTGACATGACCACAGGACCGAGCCCTGAGCGGGGCCATGGGGTCCACAATATGTCGAAATTCTAATGTATTTAGCCGACTTTGGCCATTGCAACTTTAGATTGCGTAAAGAGGGGACTGCGTAAGTGGTGTCATTTAAAAGTTACCGAACTGCGCTACAATCACAGGACTTTAATCAGCAAAATTTTTAATAAATATTTATATCAAACTCCACTTTAGTCGTTTAACCCTCTGAATACGGGCACCGTCCGAGAGATTCTAGTCCCCTGGATACGGCTGGCTAGGATTCTTTTAGACCTCAAACTCCTGAGGAATCGGCCGAAGCCCATTACGATTCCCTTTCCCTCTTTTCTATGTAATAAAGAGACCAACGCGTGAATAGCCTTATCTCCTTTGACAGGAATGTCGGGGTTCTCATGGGGAGCCTCGAAAACGGTGCCGAAGACAGCTTGCGGGTCCTTCGAGTACACATTGAAGTCCTTTTCAGTTTACCCGAGAAGTATCTGTACCTTCTAGGCATACCCACGACCCGACAATAGAAACTGCAACATTGGGTGATAATGGCACGACACACATTCCCTCTCTTCTCGGAGGAAAGCATTGTGAAGGCCGTTTCAGTAAATTGCCTGTAAGGCCGTTCGGCCGGCTCCCTAACCAAAGAAGGAAACAATATTCTGCCGTGTCGTATGTAGAGGGTTAATCTGTAAATTAATTGTTGAATATTCATAATGAACAATCATTGAAATGTCCTATATTTGCTTCATTCATTTCACAATCTAACATCAGTCCCAGGTATTCACGACGAAACTACTGTTAGTACCCTCGACAAAATCTACCAATTTTTAAACGTCTTATTATTCACTCTTGCTTCTCAATGCTTTCTTGCTTCTTTTGGAGTCAGAAACAATATTCCTTCAGCGGCCACTTTGAGGTACAATGTTTTAAATGGTCGGCCTTCATAAATGCATTGGGATCACAGCGGACAGGATGCAGTGTTATGTATTCTGACTTTCAGGACTGAAATGACGTAAACGAGTTATAGACTGTAAAGACTTCAGACTAAGATAGATGGCGCTCTTGCGCATGCCCAGAAGGACTTTGAGAAAGGAAAGAGTTAAGAACGAGTGTGGCGAGAGACGTGTGGGTTGTGTTTTTTGGAGAGTGATCGAGACTGTGTGAGATGTTTCGTTTTTGATATATACTACCTTTTCTATTTATGTTGTGTGTCGTGTTTGTACTGTGTCTGTGAGTTCATTAAAATGGTTTGAACCAATAAAAAGGAGTATTCCTTGTGATGATAATTTAAAATTTTGAGCAAGTCAGTACAGACTACGAAGAAATGGTGGCAGCCGTTTGGATACGATCCTGGTATTGCTGATATCTCCAGTGCAAATTATTGGGTGAGTACCAGATTTCATTAGCAACAGTGCCTTTTTAATTGTAATTTGTAAAGTTTTGCATGTTGAGTTTTGGTTCATTGAAGAATCGTTGTTTTGGTTTCATGCAGTTTTGGTTTTGTAAAAGGCAGTTGTAATATGCAAAAATGCTCTCTTATTTTAACTAGGCTGATATAGTTAAAATTTTGTTTGGTAAAAGGAGTGATAATTTCGAAAAGTGTTCTTATTTTAACTAGGCTGATATAGTTAAAACTTTGTTTGGTGAAAGGTAGTTGCAATTTTGCAAGTGTTCTTATTTTAACTAGGCTGATATAGTTAAAATTTTGTTTGGTAAAATTGAGTGGTAATTTTGAAAAAGTGTTCTTATTTTAACTAGGTTGATATAGTTAAAATTTTGTCTGATTTTGAAAGGCAAATTTATTCTGTTGATTTGCAAAACTATTCTTATTTTAGCTAGACTGATATAGTTAAAATTTTGTTTGATTGTAAAAAAAGAAAATTTAGGACACTCATGTGGTATATATAAAAAAAGAATTTTCTGTTCTGAATGGTTAGAATTAGAACTATTCAAATGGTCAGTTTGAGTTTTGTTTTCTGAGAAAAGAGAATTATTTTAAAATTTTAAATTGAGATAGCCTAGTTTGTTTTGTGTTCTTTTGTATGATGCTATCTGATGACAATTGAAGTGTTGTTAAAATTTGATTTGATTCTGTTGTATGATTCAAAATAGAATTACAAATTTGGTGTAGAAGTATATAGTTTGAATTACAAGTATAATTCTTTTTGATGAGTGTTGTCAACAGCACCAAATGCCTAGAATTTTCAATATTTAGTGCGTCTTGGGTTATTTTGCTTTGGAAAATATTTTGTTATATTTCTGAATGAATCGGAAATTCATTTAAAAGAGTTTTGGAGTGTTTTGAAATTGTCATTTTCATTTGTTGCTCATTTAAATGACTAAGAAACCCCTTAGAATTGTTTATTTATTTTGCGGAATTTTGAATGTCTAACTTGTGTACTTAAGGAAATTTTTGTTAGTAATTTGAAATTGCTTTGTGTAACTAATTTGGCAAATGTGAGACCATTTTGTGTTCAGAAAAAGAACTCGAAAAAAAATAATAATCTGAAAGTGTGGATTTGAATTATTCACTTCCTGTGTTTGTTGACGAAAAAAAAGAAAAGGAAAAGAATGATATTCTGTTTTATATTTTTGTGTGTGCATTTATGCTTCTGAGTGTGAATCAATTGTTCATAGAGAAAAGGGAATTCTTTTGAACTGAAAATACCTTTTCTTGATTAGACAGGAAAGTTGAGTTTATATTCTGAATTGTATTTTAATTGTAGTATTATTTTCAAAACAGCTGTTCTTTAGTTGAACTTTTCTTTAACTGTTTATTTTCTTCTCAATTTGAAAACATCTTTAAAAAAAGATATTGTTTTAATGAATGAAAATTTTAATTTGTTTATGTGTTCGAAAATTATTTCTATTGATTTTTGGTTGTTCGGTAAGAAAGTTGTAACGTAGAATTAGCGAATTTAATTCTTTGATAAAGTCTTGTGAATTCTGTTGGAATTTAATACCTTAATAGAGGTTTTTGATAGTGTTTCCCCTGGCCCTTAATCATGGCATTTCTTGCAATTGGTAGAAAGCAGGACTTAATTGCTGTTGCGGAAGAAATTGGTGAGAAGGTACCAACTTCGTGCAAGGTTGCGGATATTAAACAAATAATTTTAAAAAGCCCAAATTTCGATCGGGAGGAGGTAACGATAATCATGGAACGAGTCATAAAAGATAGACTGGAAGAGGAAGAATTAGCTAGACAAGAAAAAATTCGTGAGGAAGAATTAGCTAGACAAGAAAAAATTCGTGAGGAAGAATTAGCTAGACAAGAAAAAATTCGTGAGGAAGAATTAGCTAGGCAAGAAGAAGAACGACAAGAGCGGGAAAGGGTCAGACAACATGAACTCGAAATTAAAAAACTAGAAATGGCTCAGAAGGAATTTCGCCGGTCTGAAGAGGAATCTGAAAATGGGGCGGATAGAAACAGAAAAATCCAACTTACCCAAATCACTCCCAAATTTGACGAAAAAGGGGATGAAATGGGATTGTATTTGATCAATTTCGAGAGGAAAGCAGAGATGGCTCGAGTGCCGAAGGAGGACTGGGTGGCTTATTTGCTGGCCGTTTTGCCAGCCGAGTTATCTAACATGCTTGCCCGAGAACCTCCTGAAGTGGCCAACAATTATGATGTTGTGAAAGATCTCATTCTGAAACGATACAAAATGAACGCTGAAAAATTGAAACAGTGTTTCTACAGACATCAGAAAACAGCAGAGAAAACATGGAGAAATTATGCTCATGAACTGTACAGCTACTTCACTGAATGGCTTGCTGAATTGGAAATTGAAACCTTTCAGCAACTAAAAGATTTAATCGTTGCCGA
Organism: Meta bourneti; assembly: GCA_933210815.1. NCBI lineage: Eukaryota > Metazoa > Arthropoda > Arachnida > Araneae > Tetragnathidae > Meta > Meta bourneti. The sequence goes on from OW119926.1 coordinate 91,338,627, forward strand.
GCAATTGAAGTATCGTGTACCAGATCAAATCAAGGAGCATTTTCTTGACAAATGGATGAAGTTGAAGACACCTTTTGAATTGGCAGAAGTGATCGAGGAGTACGAAACCATCAGGCAGAGTTTCAGGAAGAAGGAATTTCCAAAGAAGTATGGCTATCAAGGTTCAAAGGGACATTTTAGTGGAAGTAGACCCAAAGTACCATTCAAGGATGACAAGAACAAACATCCGGTCAAAACCGAACCCGCAAGCAACGAAAACCGTGAAAGAGAGTTTGAAAAGAGAAGACAGCTTCGATGCTATGAATGCGGTTCGTTATCACATCTGAGACCCCAATGCCCGAAGCTCAAGAGATCTGAAGTAGTAGCTGCCAATGAAGTCTTTGGAAGACACGTGCCTGAGTTGATGTCTCCTTATACTAGTGCTGGGACAGTAAATGGAGCCCAAATGTCTATCTTGAGAGATACTGGTGCCAGCATCGATCTTATTCCCAGAAAATTTATCAAACCACATATGTACACAGGTGAGCATGTGTGGCTCGCTTCTCCATTAGTAGACAGCCCGGTCTGCTTGCCCATTGCAGAAGTTGATTTGAACTGCGAATTGGGACATGTCCTTACGAAAGCTGCTGTAAGAGACAGTTTTCTGGATCAAGAGCATTACCTACTAAGTAACAAAACCGTTGCTCTGATCGAGAGTATGAAAAAAGATAAGGAGCTGGAGATCCAAGTTATTAATGCAGTTCAGACGAGAGCTCAGAAAAGTCTTTTGACAGCCGAAGTTGAAGAGTATCCAGTTGAGTCGAGTCCTGGAGAAGAGATGACAGTACCGTGTTAACAGAGGAAGACGGAGAGGTATTGCCTATGGCGGAAGAAGCCTCACTTCCAGATCTGATTAAAGCCTCACGGAATGATTTTGTCGAAGAGCAGCGCAAGAGTAAAGAGTTGAAACCACTTTTCCTAGAAGCTGAGGAGTTAGCAAAGGAAACCAAGTATGCAATCGTTAATCAAATGCTGTTCTATCTGAAAAGTGACAAGGATGGTACGCAGAGAAAACTGCTGATTGTTCCAGAGAAGTTTCGGGACCAATTAAAGAAACTGTCTCATGAAGGAACAGCGGCTCACTTAGGAGTGACCAAGACTAAAGATGCTCTTTTTAAAACTTTTTTTTGGCCGAATTGTTACAAAGATGTTGAAGAATTTGTCAGATCTTGTGACCAATGTCAGCGAGTCGGGAAACCTCGGGATAAGAAGAAGGCACCCATGAAGATCGTTCCTGTCATCTCGGAGATCTTCACAAAGATTAATGTGGATGCTTGTGGTCCTTTACCTACTACACCATCTGGAAACCGGTATCTCATCACTGCAATTTGCATGTCTTCCAAATATCCCGATGCAGTTCCTGTCCCAAATCTTAGTTCTTCAACCGTGGTCGATAGTTTCCTGCAAATCTTTAGTCGGATGGGTTTCCCGAGGGAGCTGCAAAGCGATCAAGGAACGTCGTTTACAAGTGCACTCACAACGGAGTTCCTGGAGAAATTTGGAGTTAAAGTAGTGCGAAGTTCCGTACATCATCCCCAGAGCAATCCTGTGGAGAGACTACATAGAACTTTGAAGAGAATTCTTCGAGTCCTGTGTCTGGAGTCAGGACCTGATTGGGAGAAAATCTTGCCTCATGCCCTGTTTGCTCTACGAGTTGTTACTCATGACAGTACTGGATATACTCCAGCTGAGCTGGTTCATGGACAGAATTTGAGGACTCCCATGACTCTACTGTACGAGAACTTGACGGAAAGCGAGGAAGAGAAGACTAGCGTAGTATCATATGTCTTCAAGCTACTAAACCGCATGAAAAGGTGTCAAGAATTAGCCGTCCAAAACATGGAGAACGCCAAAGACAAACAAAAACTATGGTATGATCGCAAGGCTGTGAAGCGTAAATTTTGTGAAGGCGACCTTGTGCTGGTTGTCGCTACATCTAGGCCTAACAAAATGGCAGTTCATTGGATCGGCCCAGGGAAAGTCGTTAAACAGCTTTCCGAAACCAACTACATTGTGCAGTTTCCAGAAAAAGACAAATCCCATGTGTACCATGTGAACATGCTCAAGCCATATTTCCAGAGACCCGAAAATGTGAATTTAATCTGTCTAAAAGAGATTAGGAACTGTGACAACGAGGAGGACATTCCAAGTCTCGAGCAGAAGCCTGAAGTCTCGGAAATGACACAAATTTGGCAAGACATAGAACAAAATGGTCGCTTGTCAGAAGATCAGAAGGAGCAGCTGAGAGAGTTGCTATCAAAATACTCTAGCTCATTCTCAAACCAGCCGGGGTGTACTGATCTTACTGAACATGACATTGAGCTTGAATCTGAGAGGCCCATCTGTGCCAAACCTTACAAGATGTCTCCACGCCAAACAGAAATTTTGAAGATGGAAGTGGAGAAGATGCTGTCGCTCAAAGTCATTGAGCCAGGAGAATCTGATTTTACTTCTCCTCTTATTCTGGTAGAAGTACCAGGAAAGGATGCAAGACCGTGCATCGACTATCGAAGACTCAACAAGGTCACTAGAACCCAGTACTTTCCTCTGCCAAACATTGAGCAGCTTGTTGAAAACGTGTCAGCTGCCAAGTATATCACCGTTCTAGAATTTGACCCGAGGTTATTGGCAAATACCTCTGAGTAAACGAGCCCAAAGATATTCAGCTTTTGTAACCAGTTTTGGGACATTTCGACCGTTGAGATTGCCATTCGGTTTGAAAAATGCCCCTTATGACTTTAGTCGTTTGATGGCCGAACTGTTGAAAGACTGTGGAGAATTTGCATGCCCTTACTTGGATGATGTAGCCATCTATTCCCTAAGTTGGGAAGATCATTTACAACATTTGAAAACCGTCTTAGAAAAGATGAATGCAGCTCATCTGCACATCAAGCCTTCTAAGTGCCAGTTTGCTCGTGCGTACGTAAAGTATCTTGGGCACTTGGTTGGTCAGGGCCAGAGAACACCTGGAGAATTGAAGATCCAAACTGTAAAGGACTTTCCGACCCCTGCGACTAAGACGCAGATCCGATCTTTCTTAGGACTTGCGGGGTATTATCGAAAATACATTCCTGACTTTTCAGTCCTCTCAGCACCAATTACAGATCTGCTGAAAGGAAAAAATCGTCGTGCTGCTGTCATATGGACTGATGCTTGTCAAGAGGCGTTTGACAATTTAAAGAAACGGTTGTCGGAGAATCCGGTGTTGTACAGTCCAGATTTCTCGAGACAGTTTCTCGTCCAATGTGACGCGTCAAATCTTGGGATTGGCATCGTTTTGTCCCAAATTAATGACATTGGTGAGGAACATCCTGTCATGTACTTGAGTCGGAAGTTCTCAAATGCAGAACAAAAGTACAGTACCATCGAGAGAGAGTGCGCAGCTATCGTGTTCGCCATCCAAAAGCTGCGATGTTATTTGGATGGACACCAGAAGTTCATCATCCAGACGGACCATAATCCCCTTGTTTGGCTGGACAAAAATACGGGAACCAACCCTAGACTTTTACGTTGGGCTTTGATCCTGCAGCCATTCAATTATGAGGTTGTCCATAAGAGGGGGAAACAGCATCAAAATGCTGATTCATTAAGTCGCATCCCATAAACCTCATATCCTTTTATTTTATATTAGTAAGTTTATTGTTTATTTTGATATTTGTATTATGTGTGAAAATTTTAAATTTTTCTTATCATTAGTGTAAATTGTTTTCCTAAATTTTTAATAAGTATATAATTTTTTGTATAATATTTTTGAGTTCAAGGCACTGATTGCTATAATCTGGTACATGTGCAGTGTATTTTGTGTACTTGAACTCTTGAACTTTTCCAATGACTGCACCTATCTGGAGACTTTTTCAGGCAGTGGAGTCATTAAAACTTTTCCCTCATTCTTCGAGAAAAGTTTCCTCCTTGTGGGGAGGAGTTTATAAGTCTGTAAAGACTTCAGACTAAGATAGATGGCGCTCTTGCGCATGCCCAGAAGGACTTTGAGAAAGGAAAGAGTTAAGAACGAGTGTGGCGAGAGACGTGTGGGTTGTGTTTTTTGGAGAGTGATCGAGACTGTGTGAGATGTTTCGTTTTTGATATATACTACCTTTTCTATTTATGTTGTGTGTCGTGTTTGTACTGTGTCTGTGAGTTCATTAAAATGGTTTAAACCAAAAAGGGAGTATTCCTTGTGATGGTAATTAAAATTTTGAGCAAGTCAGTACAAGACCAAAGGATAAAATGCCCTCAAAACGCTTTTTGATGACCTAACAAACAAGCATGACTATTTTAGACCAAACGGAAATTATATTGGCAGATGGGTAGTTAAAATTAGTCACACTGGAGCAACAAAACAAGCTATTGGTCACGGTCTGGGATCAATCCCGAAGGGAAAGATCGTGGACAACACTTCGTCATTTTGAACCACTGTCAGATGACGAGGTCCACACCTGAGTTGGCACCTCTTTCTCGAAATTTCAACACCACGCCAATGTGCGGACATTTGAGGCCACGACAGATTTTAAGGGTACAAGCTCCCACTTACACGACGGTCTTTGGCTGAATCGAGTTTCGAACACGGAACCCTCCGGTTGCGAAATTGTATTGAAATATTATAATTATTATAGACGAAAATTAATAAAGCAAAATAATAACACAATTTCCCCGACTTTCGAGGAGGCTATCCTCGCATTTGCAAATGACCTTTATTTTACGATAACACCTTACTGTTTCCTTTAGACCAATTCGTAATAATAACATTTTCTAATTAGAAAACTGTACCAGTTTTATAGAGATATGGAATTAAAACGGATTTCAATTAAAACGGATTTCAACGCAGCCGACCTCGAAATTGAGTCTTGTTTTTGTCAAATGCACCCTCAATCACAACAAAATGTCTTATGTTTCAGCAGATTTGCAAGTCATCACTTTCTGCCGGAAATATTGACTTTACATGACGACAGTTTGTTTTGATGACTCACATTTATTGGTTCTCAATCATCGCTTGGGCCTGCTGCCATTTTCCCTTTAGAAATATATTTGTCACCGGTATCCATTTCTATATTAAGGGGACAGGGGACTATCAAAATAAAATTTTGCAGTTGTTAGTCGATCGTTATGAAGTTTTCGGACTAATTTTTTTCTTCTGAGAAGTTTATATATAAAATTCGATAAGAGAATGTAAAGTCATTCTAAAGTTATTACATAAAACATGGTTAAAAATTTTCACAAATTAACAAAAAATTGACAGATACCATAAACATTAGTTTTCCATGTCAAAATTTTAATTCACATAAGTTGTATGTATCTAAATCAAATTGACTCCATTTGGGAAACGTATACGTCAATTGTAAGGCAAAACAAATTGCACTGCAACACCTAAACGTTTGCACAGCTTAAGGAACGTTTTAAACCAAAATTTCAAAATTTGGAAGCATGACGAATTTTTCGTTTGCACTTAGATATACAACAAATTTCAGCATTATCCAAAAATATTTTCAAGTAAACAAATTAAAGCCAAATGAACTGGGAACATATTGAAATCAATCAGAAGAATATAAAAAAAATCTCTCTTGGAGTTGAACTCGTTTTGTGTAGACTAACTATACTTATCTACTATATCTTTGATGTATATGTAACTATCAAAATTATTGCAATGGAAAGATTCTTTTTGATAGCCACAGAATTTGATATATATTGATTTTAAAGTTAAAATATCAAAATATATTTTTCAATCTATTTTGGTGATTTTGAAAGTCCACTGTCCTCTTAATTGTCACATATTTCCTTCGACCTGATAAACAATTGCTTACATGAATATTCTCCTAATTTTCATGTCAGGTGTATTTTCTAGGAAAAGAGAGGTTGGGCAATAGTGTAGTGTTATGAAAGCAGAAAAAGATCGCTTGGGTATATTGGGAGCGTGTTTAGTAAAGACAGTAAACCCCAATATCTTGTAAATATTCAGCAAATATTTCTATAGTCGCAAGAAATAGGCACTGTCACCATCTACAAACATGTTTCCAAAACTTTCAACCCATTTCTGAAGAACTGTGTTTCTGCAATATGATGCTTTGTTCAAATGGTGTTAACTCAACAATGAATTTATCTACTATACTACGTTTGTATCATTGCAATGTATATATAAATTATATGTTTTGACCCTCAATCGGGGTTATTAGTTAAGAAATGAATTTGTACGAGTACTTGATTTTTAAATGTTAAAATTCCTGCAAAAAATTTTGTTTCCTTGGTGAAAAAATTAAAAAACCCTATTCCCTCTAGAAACTTGATTCAGATTCGAAGCGTGAAAAATAATATTAGGAATAATTTCCAACAGGAATTGTCTTTCTGAACAAATTAGAATGAGAGATATCACTGTTAGAAAAACATACAAATTAGCTAATTATATCTAAATCAGTTAATTGTTAATTAGCTTAATCTGATTTTTCACTCTGAAATAATTTTAAGCATGAACCATTGAGACCTATTGCAAAATAAACTGGATTTTTAAAGACAAAATGAAACAAATACTCTCGTGTAGAAGTACACCTTTGTGCATTGTATGATCTGAATCTGGAATAATTTTTAGAATCAATTCAATAAATAAAAATTGGATCCATAATTATTATTTTTCATTTTTTGTTTGGAAGAAATAAAAGGGAAACCATACACCCGTTCAAGAATGAAAAGAAACTAAACCTGCGAGATTTCTATTTCTTTCCAAATGCTCTCTTTGATCTAGTTCCGTCTTACTTTCACCTTTGATGGATCTCCTCTTTGACCGTGGCTACGATGCATATGAAACCATTACAAGGCCTTGGAATATTTCTCGGAATGTTTCTCTGAGCCGATGGAATACTTGCGGAGAACCGAGCGAGGCATACATCTTTCCGAAACAACACCATCTTTATAACATCAAAAGGATTTATGTGGATGACATTTGTTTTATACTAGAAGAGAAAACAAAGTTCCATAGTGCGAATTTAAGTATAACTTTAAAAGAAAAATTTGTTTCCTTGAAATATTACACTCATGGATCACATGAGACCCATAAGTCACTTTGGGATCATAAACCTTTGCTCCCAAAAATGACAACTTCGTATCCAAAGTAATCTAAACTCCATTGAATAAAAAACAGATGTACGTAGAAGCAGAAAATCCAATGGATTTGAGTCGGATTTGATCTATTAAATAGTTAAATATTAATGGTTTATAGTTGTATTTAACAGTAGGTACAACTCGAAATATGAATGGTATCGAAGATATAAAAAGTAAATCGATTGTGAAGTTTGAGAGAAAAGACATTACATTCTTCTCAAAAGACCTCCATGTTGTTGTGTTCATTTCTGAGTCAGATGTCGCTGTGTGCATTTTGTAAAGCTTTCATCTTTTGACCATTAATTGGAAAATTGGGTGACTTTGCGACGTTATTCTCCTTGATATCGGACCAGAAATGTGGTAAAAATCTTCAAGGGGCAGGGCAGACCACGAGGAGATGTGATCGGACTTCTGTTCCCCAAATAACTCCATGAGACTCATGATAATGACCACGTTCTTAGGCTTTTTCAAGAAAACCTTTTGCTTGGGCGCTTAACCTTCCAAGTGGTTACGACGAGATAACTCGTCCATTAAGATCTGACCAACTTTCTAATGACGAGATATCTCGTCATCAAGATATCGCCTATTTTTTTATGATGACGAGATCAAGATCTGGTAAGCTTTTTTCTTTGGACGAAATATCTCGGCCATCAAGCTGTGTTCAGTTCCTATAGATACCTTGTATAGACAGCAACCAAGAGGGTTAATACAGATAGCAAGCGAGGAACTAAGATTATACGTCTATAGTTGCATAGATTTCTTGCACAAGGACCCTTATAAATTGTTCTCCTTATATTAAAGGGGGCCGCGGTGGCCCGGTTGGAAGAGTAACGAACTAGCAACCGAAGGGTTGCGAGTTCGAATCCAGCCAAACACCGTCGTGTACAAAGGGGGCTGGTGCACGTTAAATCTGTCGTGGCCTCAAATGTCCTCACGTTGGCGTGGTGTGGAAGTTTGGAGAGTGGGGTGCCAGCTCAGGTGTTGCCTCGTCATCTGACCGTGGTTCAAAATTACGTGGTGTTGTCCTCGGATCTTTCCCTTTGGGATTGATCCCGGACCGTCACCAATAGCCCATTGTGTTGCTACAGTGTGACGTTAATTGAAATACCCTTATATTAAAGGAATTTGACATAGTTTTCAAGCAGAACTAATTGCCATATACACCACAATAAAGTGAGTCAGAAAATAACAAAAGAGAAAATATCTGTAGCAACAGTTTACTCCCTAATTATCCTAAAATCTACGACAAACAAATCAAAATACGTAAATGAAATAAAGCAATATTCTCAAAATCAGACACTGTTTTGGACTCAGATCAAGGATCAAGGCTCTTGTTCAAGGGAATAAGGTGGCTGACCATTTTTCAAAACGTTCCTCGGTTTGTAGCAAGAAGTTAATCCTCGCACCTTATTCTGATTTATTTCGACTTAAAACTAGAAGCAACCATTTGAGAGTCAAGAGATGTACAGTCGCGGAAAAAAACGAACCACCCCTCTTCCTTCAAGCAATTTTAACAGAAAAGAAAATTCAAAGATGGCGTTTAACAGCAACTAACGTCTATAAATTCAAATGCATAAAATTTGCATAAGGGGCCGTCTTTATTTTAAAATGAGCACCATATTCATAATTTCCAATAGAAATCCCCTATTTCGACAAACAATTTCGAATCTATATCAAAATTAAACTTCAGATACCAAATTTCATGTCATTAGGTCTTATCGTTTCGAAGTTACGAGTACAGAAAGATTGGAGCTCCTAATGTTAAATCAGTTTCGTAGACTTTTATGGATATCTTCCTAAATAATATTTCTGTGGCATCGATATTTTGTTCCATGTTACTCTTAAGCAATCCAAACAAAATCCACACAATATTTTATTTTAAAAATTGCTTTTTACAAGTTATGTGTTGTATAGATCAACTCTACTAATCAATGATCAATTGAATGACTCAATCTATTCACTTTTTGGATGATCGGAATATCAGTTCGATTGTATTAAATAATTGTAGGTAGGCATTTTGGTTGCATACATGGAGACGAACGCTAATTAAAAAAAATTAACATTTATTAAGAACATTAAAGACGATACAAAATTATACCGAGCATCCAACACTTTCTCCGTTCCGAATTTTTCTCAGTTCCAAAAAATCCTTCTTTTATAATATTTTAATCACTGTTACAATTCACAATATTATCGTTTGAGCTCGTATAATAAATATCATAATTCTCCGATCTTTTGCACGCGCTGACAAATACGTTTGAAATGGTGTTCAAATTTGAAATTCGGGAAGCTAAGCTGAAATTCGAGCTTCCGGGATACTGAAGCGATCTTTTTCTGCTTTCATCCCACTACGCTGTTCCCCAATCCCCCAATTTTACATTCATGACATTTTTACTTGACGTTCTCTATTTGGTACATATTGATCAAATATGGTCATTGCTTCATAAAACCTCAAAACAACCAACCAACTCAAAAGATAGAAAAAGGTCAATGTCCAAATTCGATGATGTTGAGTCATGTTCACAAATGACTTCAAGATAATGGAAGTTATAATAGAAAAAGTGCCATTGTCCCGCTTTGAATACATTATGAAAGAATCAAAATATTAGAAAGTCTTCTTTGTAAGCAGTTTTAAAATTAGAAAAAATTACTAAATAATACGTTATCGAAAACGTGCAAAATGGACATCAGCCTTTTTCCTACCAAGGCACAGATGAACTCAGTCTGATCTCCCCTCCTCCCCGCGAAAAGGCTCTAGACCACATTGTTGGCGCTAAGAAGTTTTTCTTATAAAGCACTAGAATTTAATTTAAATTCTTTAAATATAATCTTTTGGAATTCTTTTCCCACCACTGGTAAAACAATTTTTTTGAAAATGTTTTCCCAACAATACTGGTAATACAATCCCAGTTGTATACGGCAATCGTAATAATACTGAATGTTATTCCAATGAGGATTTAGAATTATTTTTAGCCCCTTGTCCACACCTAGGACAAATAGAACGGGGGTTGATATGTTTACGTTACCCGCAGGGTTTTAAAGAATAAACTTTACAAATTTGGGGTGGAACGGTGCAGATTTGTATAGAGAACAGACAAGCAGAAGCCAACCCTGCTTTATATATAGAGATATACATAGAGAACAGACAGACGCCAATCCTGCTTTATATATACAGTGCAACGTGGATAATTCGAAGCTGAAGGGACCACTAAAAAAATTCGAATTATCCAAAACTTCGAATTAAAAAAGCTACATCTTTTAACTTTAATTTCAGGTCCACTGAATGCTTGAAAAGATTATTCTGTCAATAAGTAAATATTTATTCAGAAAGATTATGGTATGAAAGACTTAAACATTATATGTATGTAAACAAAATAAGATTTACATTACGTAGGCTACAGTACATATTACATGCACTGTAGCTTACGTAACAGGTGTCGGGAAGGGGGTCTCAGCTGTTACGTGTTGAACAGGTGGGGGTATTCCGGCGATGATTTCTTAACGATGAAAGGCCGAAAAGTGGTTATAGTTCGAAATTTTTTATAAAAAAACTTCGAATTTAGGAAGTTGAACTTTGAATTATCCACGACTTTTTAACATTGATTTAATGAGAAGTTCAAGGGACTAAGAGAAATCGAATTAACGACGATTTCGAATTAGAGACGTTCGTTTTATCCAAGTTGCACTGTATATATAGATTGTTAAATTTTAACATTATATTCAGTTGCGACGTTTAGAAATGGACAGAGACAGTTCCTAACACAAAGACACATTGCTAACTTCTTCCGGGTACAACTTGTAATCTTTGTCAACGTGTCAAAAGAAATTTCCCCAGAGTAGGTTAGCATGCCGGATCAAAATGAGTTTTCCCCTAACTTTACCAAACAGTATACTTTTGCTGCCGGAAACGGCGGAAGCAATTTTACGCTTCTGACAGTGAGTGAATTTTCTATATTAGAAAGGGGCAGATTAGATTTGTTTGGAATGTTGGAACACGTCATATGTGACTAGATTTCACCAATTAGTATTAAACTAATTGGTGAAATCTGCATTTTCATTTATTTCTTGCAATATGCGTATTTGAAAGGAAATATATTGTAATATATTTCGCCGAGCAGACTTATTAACTGACATTCTTCTGGAAATGCGTTTTGGATACTAAATTATTATTTTCTTGGAAACAAGACATGCATTATTGTAATCTACATGGAAAAAATGTAACATCACTAAAATGCTTATAGTTTTTATTTTTGACCGAAACCCGAGTTACTTTGCATACGTATGTCTGTCAATTTTTTTTGTCAGTTTTTAAAGGATACATTACCCTCAAAATTATCAAAAATATTTAATTAGCTATACGTTTTGACGTGAATGTGTTTTTGAAATCGGAACAGCAATGGGGACATGCATGGAAAGTGGAGCATTACAAAAAAAACGCAACTGTTTATCTAATATGACTTCAGAACTAGAAGAAACATCCTGAAAATAAATATACCGCCGCGTGTTCAAAGGATGTCCGGACCTGGCATGACCTTCGGACCGAGTGCGCTGGTGCTCTGAGCACGGGATCCGCAATGTGTCGAAATTCTACGGTGCTGGCCGTAACTTTGGATTCTGTTGTGTATGGAATAAAGATTGGGCCAGTTTAACTTCGGATTGGCGTGGTGTGAGGTAAATGGTGTTGTTCAAAAGCTAGCTAACTACGTAAAAATTAATATTACGCACAAAAATCTTGCACGAGAACTTGTTCATAATTGAGAAGAATTTAAATAAATATAAAATTTTATGACTTCAGAACTGGAAGAAACATCTAGAAGCTAAATACAGCGTCGTGCAGACAAAGAATGTCTATTCCTGAGATGACCTTCGGACGACTGCGCAGGCGCACTAAGCACGGGAAGGGGTTCCGCAATGTATCAACATTCTATTTTGATTTGCGAGCTTTGTACTTCGGATTACGTAGGGCGTGGACTGCGAATGTGGTGTCATTTGAAAGTTACCGAACTACGCTACAATCACAGGACTTTAATCAATAAAATTTTCCTTAAATATTAATATCAAATTGCAATTTAATCGTTCAAATTTTAAATTAATTGTTGAATATTCACAATGAACAATCGTTCAAATTTCGTACATCCGCTTCATCCATTTCACAATATAACATCAGGCCCAAGTATTTACGTAAAAACTACTATTTGTGCCCTCGAATCTATCAATTTTGTAACATCTTATATCCAACTCTTGGCTCTCAATGGCCTCGTTTCTTCTGGAGTCAGCATTGCCCTACAAGTTTCGTTCACGTGTAGACAGTAGCGCCCATTTTGAGTTACAATATCTTAAATGATCGGTCTAAGCATTGGGGTTGCACATCGGACAGGATGCAGTGTTGTTTATTCCGAATTTCAGGATTGAAATGCCGTAAACGAGTTACAGGATAGGGAATAAAATTCCCTAAACGTTTTTTAGATTTCTCACTTTAGACTAAACTGAAATTATATTGAAGTATCGCAATTTAGTGCGCTGTTAGAGCTTTCAGTCAGTGTCACTTTGCATTGCGTGGAGTAATGACTGCGTAAGTGATGTCATTAGAAAGCTGGGTCACAATTACAGTCCTTTGATCAATCAAATTATCCTTAAATATTAATATCAGAACTGTACTTTAATCGTTAATACTATAAATTAATTGCTGAATATTCACACTAAACAATCGTTTAAACTTCATTCATTCTACAATACAACATCAGGTCCGAGTATTCACGTCAAGAGTAGGGTCCTCGACACAACCTACCATTATAATGATCATATATGCACAATTTCAAAGATAAAGCTACGTTACTTAGCGGGTTATTAAAGTTTTTTCAATGAATGTCAGGATCAACTCAGACCGACTCTTTTGAACTTTAAAATCCTTTTTCTTAGCTTTCTGTTGCGTTGTGCATGGAATAAAGATTTATGATAATTGTTAATTAATAAAATCAATTATGATTGCTCTTTACTGTTTTTCATAATGTTCGCTTTAAAAATACACGTAAAAATAGATAACAGTAGTATATACAGATCTATGCACGAATTGCGGGGATCTATTTTAGGAGAATTAAGAAAAAATAATTGAAAAATTAAAATTTGAGGAAAAAAATGTAAACATTGAAATATTTGTCAAAAATTTTAATTATTGCTTAAGTAAAAAATAATAAATTTTTATTTAATTATTCTTGATGTAGAAATGTTTAATTATATTTTTATGTAATAATATTTTTTCTTTCGTAATGTATAATTCCCATGTATTGAAATAAGGGACACTAAAATGAATAATTTTTCAGAGTACCGTGTCTATCGAGTTTCTGTTCTCAGCCCACGATTTGTAAGGGAGAAACCTCGATGATTTCTACACTTACAAACTACATTAATGTCGCCTGTATATTTTGTTTCCGGTGAGAACAGTAAATTGAAAGAACTACAGGATTCAACAAGCAAATTATCAAACTGAAGAAGTATGTATTATTTTATGTGATTGGTTTATAATTCTCTAATCTAAAACATTTGGTTTCATTGAAAATAAACGTACGACGTTTTTACAATATGAGGGGACAACCACATGTTCGGGTGTCAATCATAGAGGACGTATAAAAGTAGAGTGAGCAATGGTAACCTTTTCATGTGCTTTTGATAATATGACCAGAAACAATAGTAAAGTGACCCTTAGATTACTTCGCTTGCTATTTGGAACCTAACATACATCAGCTATTGGTCCACGGAACGGGAGAAGACGCCAATCCATTGAATCCTTATCTGATTGGTCCACTGATTGATCATCTAATAGCTGTTGAGTTGGCAATTTCAATACTTTTGACGCCCCTCTATAGAAATGCGCATTCACACACCAACGCTGTCATACGATGATTTATCGCCAAACGAGGAGACAAGATACCAAATTGGCCAAACAAGTCACTTTTTCACAGAACAGTCACTTGACTGCTAGTCGACATGTTGGTTACACTTTTCGAAGCTCCTCTAAATAGCAATGCTCAGTCTACGTATATTTCACGTCTATGGTGTCAATTGTCACTAATTTTTTAATAATTTTAAATAAATTAAGTTTTAAAGCAGTTGGCTCTTGAACTTTAAAAGTTTTAGTCACAAAGAATGAAATTACAATTGGTGAATTCCTCCCAAATCATGACTGGTATCTGGGAAAAATTCTGGGTCTATCCTAGCTTTACAAAGGGAAGAGAAGGAATCAAATGACTCTATCTAGAATGTGAAATGTAATAATCGTAATAGAGGTAAAAGCTCTTAGGCGCATGAAATTCTGGGATGGTCAAAACTCTTTTCTAGTTTGTCCTAAGTACAAGGGGAAAGAAGGGCCTCTAGTAATCACATTCCTTCCTGTGTTAGAATGAGCCCTTCAGACTTATTCGGAATCCTGATGACATAATAGTTTCTTTGAGGACGAATGCCTTGTTGGACTTGGTGTAGCAAGTGACTAGACCAGGAAGAATAAGAAACAACCTCTCAATAATGAAAACTCCCCCAACTTGACGTTTTAAACAAACATAATTTCTTTACGCTTTTCAACGCTTTTGTAAAATGTTAACAAGTAATTGTGATTGGAAAGTTAAAGAGAAGATATCCATTAAAAATTTTAAAATTTGATCATCGATATAAATATAAATTTATGAATGTCCCTCAAACAATGATGGACAACTATTTGCCAGTTGGAAATTCCTTCTCGGAGCTGAGCGCTCATCGCTCTTCATCGAAAAGCAAAAAAAAAGTAAAAAAAATCGATGATCACAGAGTGCGAAGAAAAAGTAGTACGCGCAATTGCTTAAATATTTTTAAAAATAGCGTAATTTTCCTCGTCCTTTATTGCGAAAATGTCTCGTGAAAAACAAAAATATGCAATGGACTATAAACTGATGATGTCAACACCAAGTCGCTGTCGCAAGAAGGGTAAATCACAAATCACTCATCCGATTGGCTATGGAAGCGCAGACGTGTTTTCGATCACAGTGGATAATCACTTCAACCAATCAATAATTTGGTTGATTCATGCTTTTACCACAACCACGTGACAGATCTTCAAACCGAGCAACTGGAAGAAATAACATGAAGCTGCGGGCACATGCTCCGTCTACTTCATTTTAAGGGCGAATCAAGGGAGCGATTCCATTAGCCAATAACTGACTAACAAAAGAAAAACAGATCTATCGTTGTTAACCCTAGTGGGGTGGTTTATCTTCGCGTCGAAAATTGCCTTGTAGTGACCAACCCGTGGTGCAAAAACCTGCTTCAAACTCACCAGTTCTGGGCAAAGATCAATTTCTTTCCTACTTGGATCTTCATTCCCACTTGGAGTAACAGGACAATTTTGTCTGGACGAGATATTTCGTCCTTAGCAAAACTGACCAGATCATGTACGATATATCCCGCCGAAACACTTGGAGGGTTAACGAAATGGTTCAATTGAACAACACGCATTGAACATTCTAAAAGGTTAACCTTCCTGGTGGTTGTCACGGGGAGGTATCTTGTCATTAGCAAAACTGACCAGATCTTGTTGGACGATATATCTCGTCGTTAGAAGAAAACAATCACGAAATCACGATCACTAAAAAAACTGACTAGATCTTGATCTCGTCAACATAAAAAATCAGCAATATCTTGATGACGAGACATCTCGTCAGCAGTTGTTCAGATCAAAATTGATCAGATCTTGATGGACTAGATATCTCGTCAAAACCACTTGTAGGGTCCTCCAGTGTGGCCAGGACTTCGAAGGCTGGTATTAATGAAATCGTATTCGAAACGAATTCCATCCATCACAAAATCATAGAGATGGAAATGATAAATGTGATTGTAGCATTATATAAATCGATGAAAACACAACCTAAATGCAATTCGATGCTAGACAGCCAAGAAAGTACGACCAGAGGACTTTCATTTACCTTCGGGGTACTCACGTCTTTATACCATACATTGGCTTCAAGTCAATTTTAAATGATTGAAGAAAGATTTTATGAGAGGCGATTTTTGTCAAACTTAATATGGATGACGGTAATGTTTTTGTGACACTACGTGCTTCCTGTTCCTATACAGAAAATGACATCACTTGCTTGTTTTTCGCATTCAATTTCATCACGTCGTACAGTGTGTCATTTTAGCGATTTAGGTAGACAAATTGAATTTCCTTAGTGTCAGAGATTATCAAAAATACATATCTCAATAGTAGTATATCCTTTTAGAGAGACCCAATGTAGGTATTTTTCTAAATAATTTCCCTTAACAGAAAGTAGAGAGGGTTTCAAAGTCTTGTTCTTTGATTTAGTTGTAAAACCATCTTGATCAATGCGTATCAGTACTTTGATTTTAATTGAAAAATATAGATACCATATTTTATTTAGTGTTATTTGTGTGGTATATATCATTATCTTCTGTTTATCCATATGTTTAAGTATTTTTATTTTTTAAGTACTACTTTATTAGTTTAAAAATTTTTTGAATTGGTAACTAATTAGCATCTAACGCAACAGCTAATTTTAAATATTAACATATTATATCGCGGTATATTATTAAAACTTTCATATTGGCTTAAGGCCAGACTCATTTTCCACGTGCACCCAAGTTTCTGAAACAGATTTTCGTTAAATTTCAGAATGTGTTTCAGCAGACATTCAGGATACTATTATAACATAATTTTTAAAAAATGAATGAATATTTGTTATCAGACTATTAAATAGCATTAAAGTATCCGGTTGCTAATCCGCTACTCTTCCAACTAGGCTACCGCGGCCCGAATAGGCCTGGAAGGCCACAGAAAAGATTTTTCAAGCCCGAAGTTCCAAGTCCAAAAAACGAAGTCACAAATCGTTTAGAGACGACCAGTCAAAAAAATTATCGATGGCCACTGAAACAAAATACGAAGGGCAGTTAAAAGTTGTTCCACTTCATTTGTCAGACAACCCTGTTGCTTTCCCAAGAAGAGATAAAATAATGAAAAGGCATGCGTCTTATTGAAAACCAGAAAATTATCTGCAAATGAAATACTTGCACTATTTGATGGCGACCTTACTACGTACCATCTAAAATTACGTGTCCATAGCGTAAAGGACTCATTTTGTATCCTCCTCCTCCTATAACTCTCATTTGTATACTCCTTATAATAAATTTAAATACGGTAAACAGCTGTTACCCTTCTTGGATCATTATCATAGAAATTTCAGCTGAATCACAACTATAGTCACTTATTGACAGCTCTGTCATAAGGTTATTTGTAATTCAAGAACAAATACATTCCAAACAAAAGCTGCGAGCTAAAAGCATTTGATTTACTACATATTGCGTTAACACTATATAATTAAATAACCAGTTTCTCGTATGTCAAGATCCTTTATATTTAAAGTAACAGTATTATTATCAATCGGATTCTGTGAAAGCTGACAACATTGGTGATGCGATCAAATGGGAGTTTTAGCTTGAACCAGCACAACGTATATTTAATGATTAACAGGTAAAACTGAAGTGAAATATCTATGAAATTTCTTTCCAACTCTTGTAACTTTTCTTTATTGGAATTTCGATCTTTATTTACCTCACAATAAATTTCCTTAGATTTATGTGGTAAATGAGATATTTTTTAGGGAAATTTATTGTCAGACTCTAAAATAAAATACAAATTTTCTATGTTCACAATGCCTTTAATTATTAATTATGATTTTCGATCGTTATTTATTTGCCAATATATTTCCTTAGTTTATACAAGGAAAGTTTAAGCATTTTCTAAAATAAAATTACTAAACTTTCTGGCTTTACTTTTGTAATTTTTATTTAACAGGATTTTTCGATCCCCTTCTATCTAGCTATAAAATTCCTGCTTTTTACGAGAAATTTAAGTCTAAACTCAAAGTAAAATAACTATGAACTGTCTGCGCTCACAATTCTAATTTTTATTTATTAGGATTTTTCGATTCTCATTTATTTGACAGTAAGCTTCCTTAGTTTATATTAGGGAAGCTTAAGTATCTAAACTCTAAAATAAAATATATATATATATATATATATATATATATATAATTAAATCTTCTAGTAAAAGAAAAAAAAACCCTTCAAAACAACGAATAATAAAGATTAAAACCGTAGATGTCCATTTAGTTGGACAGAAGTAAGCCACAAGAAGAAATTTCGAGTTTAAATATTGTTGCTCTGGATTATTGTTGTCACAGCTCACTTTTCACTAGTGCTTCAACATTCGTCATTCATTATAATCGAATAACCATCGATTACCTTGCACCATCGAATGATCATTGATCGATCTTTTCTAAGTTTCAAATCGTCATTTGTCATTGTTTCTAAGGTTTTCCATATCAATTTGGCAAGGTTTTCATCTGTTTATACACTAAACTTTCTGCTTTTAGTATTCAAAATTTTATTCATTAGAATTTTTCGATCCTCATGTCTCTGAAAATAAACTTCCCTAGCGATATAGACTATTCAGCTTCCTTTTATCAAAGCAGTTTTCTGACGATTATGCTTTAACCCTCCAAGTGGTTCCAACGAGATATCTCGTTCATCAAGATCTGACCAATTTTGCTAATGATGAGATATCTTGTCCATCAAGATCTGACCAATTTTGCTAATGACGAGATATCTCATCCATCAAGATCTTACAAATTTTGCTAATGAGGTGATATCGCGTCATCAAGATACTGCCAATTTTTTGGTAACGACGAGCTCAAGATCTGGTTACTTTTCTTCTAATGAAGAGATATGTCGTCGATTAGGATATGGTTAGTTTTCTTCTATTCACGAGATAATATCTTGTTGAGACACCACCAAGAGGATTAAAAATAATTACTTTCAATACAAATATGTTGTGGTCAAGCAATAGAGGCAGCACAACTTAAAAACGGGAGTTTATTGAGATATGAGAGTCGTAAGGGATGACATTGAAAAGATCTCTACTAAAGTATGTCTGCATGAAGAGAATTCGATATAAGCACCTCTGGTCGTATGTCCTGTGGACAGGTTGCACCTGTAAAAGAAAAAGTGGGTAGGTAGTTGAATTAACGTCCCACTGGAGCTATTGGAGATGGTCAAAGATCAAAACCGAAGGGAAAGATCCGAGGACAGCCCCTCGTCATTTTGAACTACTGTCACATGACAAGGTCAACACCTGAGCTGGCACCTCACTCTCGAAATTTCCACATCATGCCAAAGTGAGGACATTTGAGACCACGACAAATTTAGCATGCACCTACCTCCCCATATATAGCGATCTTTGGTTAGATGGAGTTATCGAACTCGCAACCCTCCTGTTGCTAACCCGCTACTCTTCCAATCTGGCTACCCGATAGACGATCTATATAGTAAGGGGACGAGAAAAATGTGCTCATTGTAGAAATAAAAAGGCATAAACTATACGTTACACTTTTTATATTATTTTATAACTATACTTTAAATTTAGGTAGGTAGGTATTTTAATTAACGTCGCACTAGAGCAACACACCGGGCTATTGATGATCGTCGGGGATCAATTCCAAGGGATAGATCCGAGCACAACACCATGTAATTTTGAATTACGGTCGATGACGAGGTCACACCTGAGTTGGCACACCACTCTCCAAATTTCAACACATGGAGGACATTTGAGGGCACGACAGATTTAAGGTGCAGCAGCCCCCTTCGTACATGACGGTCTTTGGTTGGATTCGAACTCACAACCCTCCGGTTGCTAATCCATTACTCTTACAACCTGGCGACCGCCGCCCCTAAAATGAGCAAGAATATTGTCAAAATACTTCGTTTTATCTTAAAATTTTCTAAAACTATATTTATTATACTTATAACACTCACACATATAACAATAATAACGAACAATTCAGTATATATAAAAAAGGTGCGTAACTTTCAGTTATCAGGTTAAGGTAATCTTTGAAAAGTCACCTCGAGGATAGATAATGGTTCAATTTTAGAAAGTCAAAATTAAAGTTTGTAGCAAAACACCAGCGATTTTCTTTTCTCCTTCCGGAACGGAACGTGGAACTGTTTATCAGCTGTTCCAAGGATCGTGCTCCCTTCTGCGCATGTGCCACGTTTGAAAGTGCTAGCGTCTGTTTCTGTTCTGTTAAGAAGGGAGAGAGAGCAATCGTTCTGTTGTCCGTTTGGAGATGTGTACAGTCTTCGTTTCTTGTCTGTAAATAAATAAGTCCTGAGATTTGATTTGATTTGTATATAGCTGGCCTGATTAGTTGCTATAAGTTCTAGATTTAAGTTCATTATTCGTTTTCCATACATTTTCAAACTTCTAAGGAGAGTTGGTTTAAAATTGAAGTATGAGTACAACGATAAAGAAGAGTGCGTTTGGTGCATCTCAAGAAATGCTGACATTTAAAGTAAATTGCGTTTTTATTTACAGTTTCTTGAAGTTTAACAAAGACTACTAGTAGTTCCACTCATCTATACATACAGGGTGATTCTACGGTCATGGGACAAACTTCAGGGGGTGATAGAACACAATGAAACAAACACTTTTCCCCATAGAATCTAGGGTCGCAAGTGCAGCGGTTGGCCGCTAGAGAGCGTAGTCAAACACTTGTATAAAAGCGTTACGTCGGCGATGCGAGGCCTGCATCAGGTGTGGTGGTCGACATTTTGAACAGCTTCTGTAATTATGCATTTGCGTTGTACGTACCGACTGATATTTGTACATGTCGTTTCATTTCCATGTGAAAAGTTTCTCATGTTTTGTACATGTCATTTCTTTCTTACCCGTTGTTCCTTGTACTTATCTTTAATGTATGCAAATCTAATTGTATTAATTCGTTTTGTCAAGCAGTTATTGATGTCTATTTGACATTAACGCGTTGTTTCCATATTCGATGCCTCTTTCCAACTTGCGTCGGACCGTGTATTTGTGCCGAAATGGAAAGCGTCTTCTAGCGACCATACATTCTATGATGAAAAGTGTTTGTTTCGTTGTGTTCTATCACCTCCTGAAGTTTGTCGTATTAGTTTAGACTCACCTAATAGACATTCTATGGGCTTTTATACAAGCGTTTGACTGCGCTCTCTAGCGGCCAACCGCTGCAGTTGCGACCATACATTCTATGGGGAAAAGTGTTTGTTTCGTTGTGTTCTATCACCCCCTGAAGTTTGTCGTATTAGTTTAGACTCACCCTGTATAAAGCAGAGTTAGCCTCTGTATGTTCTCTATGCAAATCTACACGTTTGAACAATCTACACCAAATTTGGTACACTCATTCTTTGGAACTCTGCGGGTAACGTAGGCTAAATATTAACCCCCGTTCTGTTTGTCTTGGGTGTGCAGAGGGGTGTAACATCCCGTCATCCTGGACAGAGCACCTGCTAGGGGGCGCTCTCTCCCGGTCTGGCTGTGCAGATGACGTCAGAGTTAACATCCACAGGAGTCACCTCTCAAGATGACCTCGGAGTTTTTAGAATCTTAGAATAAGATGGGTGCGGTTGAGCTGGAAATCGTCCGGTATCATATCGTTTATGTATCCCATCTGCAAATTCTTAAAGTGTAGCTTTATTGGAATGTAAGTTTTTATGATTATTTTTTGAAAGTGGTCTTTTTGATCGTAGATATGGTGCAGGGGCTGAAGACGATTCGAAATCTTCATAGGAATAATATTGCGTATTTATACGATCAATGTCAGACCAATTCACACTAGATTTAGTACATTTAGCCTGTAGAATTCTGCGGGACATACAGGTTATGTATTAACCCCGTTCGATTCGCCCTGGGTCCGCAGGGGGCTAAATACAACTCGAAATCTTCATAGGAATAATATTGAGTCATATTACGATGAATTGTAAACAATTCAACCCGAGCAACGCCGGGTAATTCAAATAGTTAAATATGAAGCACCGTGACATCTGTCGAGACATAACACCGAGTCACACCTAGAGTAGGCTGGCGGCAAACACACACCTCTCTGCAGTTAAAGTGAATCTATTCGAGTATCTTATAGAGTATTTACAGAGGCTGTTCGGACATTTTTTGAACGATTTTGATGAGCTGTAAAAAAATTGTATGCCCTACGAAAGAATTTTATTTTCACAGCAGTTCAATAGTTAAAGTATAACTTATCGTCTGCTAACTCAGAGTTATGTTTACTTTCAAAATGGCACTTTTAAATAAGCAATGGATGGAAGGCTATGTTCCTCTCTTTCCGAAGAGAATTATGCTAATTCAATTATTCAAAAACGCTGTAAAAGTCATGGCTTTTCGATATCTAAAGGTACGATAAGTAATAGTATCAATGAGAAAGGAAAAAAAACGTAAAAGTGGAAATATATTTCCAAAAAAGTAAACAATTATGAGAATATTTGTAAGGTCAGATCTTTAATTTTGAAATAGAATCCGCCAAGTCAAAGGACTATAGAAAGTGAACGTGAGAACTTTCTCTAAGAGATTTATGATTGTTGCCAGTTTTGCATATAATGGAAAATTAACATGGAGATAATAATATGGAATTAACATGGAGATAATAATATGAAATTAACATGGAGATAATAATATGAAATTAACATGGAGATAATAATATGGAATTAACATGGAGATAATAATACCACCTTAAAAAAGGATACTAGATTTCAAAAATGTTTCCACGAATAAACAAGCATTCCAAAAGTAATATATATATAGTATCGTTCGTTTTTGTCTACGCATTTTTAGTTGCGGTTGAAAATAAAAATGTTTTAACCCTCCTGGTGATTTATCTTATCTTTGAATACTGTCATGTAGTGCCCAGCCTCTGGTGCAAAAACCGGTTCCAAACTGTCACCACTTCTGGGCAATGGGCGATTTGTTTTTCCTACTTGGGTCTTCATTCCTCTTGGAGTAATAGGGCAGTTTTGTCTGGACGAGATATCTCGTCCTTACCAAAACTGACCATATCTTGGAGGAGATATCTCGTCCTTAGCAAAACTGACAATGTGTCTCAGCATTGAAAACCTGACCAGATCTTGGAGGAGATATCTCGTCATTAGCAAAACTTATCATGTCTTGGACGATGTATCTCGTCATTGGCAAAACTGACCAGATCTTGGACGAGATTCTCGTCCTTACAAAACTGACCAGGTCGTGGAATTTGTATCTCGTCATTGGCAAAAGTGATCAGATCTTTGACGAGATATCTCGTTCTTAGGAAAACTGACCAGGACTTGGACGATGTATCTCCTCCTTAGTAGAACTGACCAGGCCTTGGACGATGTATCTCGTCATTGGCAAAACTGACGAGGTCTTGTACGACATATCTCGTCATTGGCAAAACTGACGAGATCTTGGAAGATATTCTCGTCCTTAGCAAAACTGAACAGGTCTTGGACGATGTATCTCTACCTTAGGAAAACTGACCAGGTCTTGGACTCGTCATTGGCAAAATTGCCAGATCTTGGATGAGATATCTCGTCCTTAGGAAAACCGACCAGGTCTTGGACAATGTGTCTCGTCATTGGCAAAACTGACCAGATCTTGGACGAGATACCTCGTCATTGGAAAAACTGACAGATATTGGACGAGATTCTCGTCCTTAGGAAAACTGACTAGGTCTTGTACGACGTATCTCGTCATTGGCAAAACTGACCAGATCTTGGAAGATATTCTCGTCCTTAGCACAACTGACCAGGTCTTGGACTCGTCATTGGCAAAACTGCCAGACATTGGATGAGATATCTCGTCCTTAGGAAAACCGACCAGGTCTTGGACGATGTGTCTCGTCATTGGCAAAACTGACCAAATCTTGGACGAGATATCTCGTCATTCGCAAAACTGACCAGATCTTGGACGTGATTCTCGTCCTTAGCAAAACTGACCAGGTCTTGGACGATGTATCTCGTCCTTAGGAAAATTGACCAGGTCTTGGACGACGTATCTCGTCATTGGCAAAACTGACCAGATCTTGGACGAGATATCTCGTCACTGACAAAAGTGACCAGAACTTTGACGTGATATCTCGTCCTTAGGAAAACTGACCAGGTCTTGGACTCGTCATTGGCAAAACTGACCAGATCTTGGACGAGATATCTCGGTCCTTAGCAAAACTGACCAGGTCTTGGACAATGTATCTCGTCATTGGCAAAACTGACCAGATCTTGGACGAGATATCTCGGTCCTTAGCAAAACTGACCAGGTCTTGGACAATGTATCTCGTCATTGGCAAAACTGACCAGATCTTGGTCGAGATATCTCGTCAAGACATTTACAGGGTTAATCTCATCTCATGAATCAATTTATTCTGTCTTTGATCGATTGATGGCAGGTTTCAAGGTAATGGTGTAGAAGTTTTTAATAAAACTCATTTTTATTTCTTATATTTTGATAGAATACAAAATTTAATCGACTTAATGTTGTTTCAAGCTTTAAAGATTTTTTTTCAAAGTTTAGCAGTGATTTTATATGAAATGATTTTATCGCATATTCGATTATTTTTTAATTCCATCATACGATGAATTTATTAATGAATACAAAAACATGGAATATCTGGGACTCTAAATATAGTACTTGTCAGTACTGAAGTAATTTATCAAAAGGGGCGAAGAAATAAGACATGTATTCCCTATTGCATCCATTTATTTAAACAGAGAGAGAAGACGGAGAAAATGTTTTTAATAATTCATAAAAGGTTAGAAATTTAGATGCGAATAATTTCTTTTTCTGAGCGTGAGATGATTTTATTGATAACAGCTCAGAGCTTGCGAAACGTTTCCCCTCTGAAAATCCACGAAAGTTTCTGATAAAATATTTGCACTGAGGTAAAGGTAAAGAAGACAAGGAAAAACATTAACGCTTCTGGAAGAACATTTCCTTAGAGAAAAGGAGAATTTAGCAGAAATGTATGTATGAGTTTACAATACGAATGTTTTACTTCAATGGGAATCTGACGCAGTTTTATTGAGACGCTTATTATTGGAATGAAACTATTGAAACCGAGAAAGATGACTGTCAGATTTTTCTTAATATCGTTGTCTTAACCCTCCAAGCGATTTCGACGAGGTACCTTGTTCATCAAGATTTCATTACTTTTGCTAAATACGTGATATCTCGTCCATCAATATCTAACCGATTTTGCTAATAACGGGATATATGGTCATCAAGATATTGTCGATTTTTATGACCAGATCAAGCTCTGGTTAGTTTTCGTGTGATGACGAGTTATCTCGTCCATCAGGTTCTGGTTAGTTTTCATCTAATGACGATATATCACTTCAATCAGGATCCGGTCACTTTTTTCCAGTGTTGAGATACTTCATCCATCATCTGATGAGTTTGGCTGAGGACAGGACATTTCGTCTCCAAAATATTGTGGATATTTTGATGATTACGAGATCAAGGTCTGGTTAATTTTCTTCTAATGACGAGATATCTCGTCCATCAAGGTCTGATGAATTTTGCTAATGACGAGATGCCTCGTCTTACAG
Source organism: Meta bourneti (assembly GCA_933210815.1). NCBI lineage: Eukaryota > Metazoa > Arthropoda > Arachnida > Araneae > Tetragnathidae > Meta > Meta bourneti. The sequence goes on from OW119926.1 coordinate 91,364,196, forward strand.
ATATTGGCAATTTTTTTTTATCGAGATCAAGATCTGATCAATTTTCTTCTAGTGACGAGATATCTCGTTATTCATTATCTGGTTAGTTTACCTAATGATGAGATACCTCGTCTAGACAACTACCAGGTGGATTAAGGAGTACAATTTCGAAATTTCTATTTGTCTGATATTTCATCATAATCACACACAATAACATTTTGATGACTGTTTTATAGGAGAGGAAAATAAAAAAAATTCTCAGCGCAGTTTTCTGAAATGATTAATTATGTTTTTAACAGGTATTTTGCTTCTACTCTAAAATCCGTATGGCATAATAAATAATATTGGGTAGGTGCGAATGAAATGTCCGGAAAATGACCATCACACTTCGATGGCGATAACTGAAAAATACAGTACCTAACGTATTTGAAACCCTCTGAATTGACACATTGTTGCCACTTGTCTGACAAGGCCATGATCCCGGAAAGAAAAACGTCTTGTGGCTGGGATGCGAAGAAGTCATCAACTGCATGGTGAACCTCCGTGTCTTGGGTGAACCGTTTGCCAGACAAAAAGCTATCCAGGTGACGAAACAGATGAAAATCTGCAGGTGACAAGTCAGGGGAATAGGGGATGAAGCATCTCTTCATAAACCAACTCACGTAGGTGTCAACATCGTCCATTGTGCGACATGAGAACGGACGTTATCTTGCAAGAGAAGAACGCCATGCCTGTTTACCAAAGCCGGTTGTTTCACCATCAATTTCCGGTGCACCTCATAATTCATCACAATATCGTTCTGAAGTGATGGTTTGGCCACTCGGCAAGAAACTGCGATGAATTATTCCAGTTGCAGACCACCATACAAGAATCATAACCTTCCTGGGTTGTAAGGGTGGCTTGGGATGGAGTCCAGGAGGCTGTACTTTGCACAAACATTGTGCAGATTGTTTCCGATTGTCATAAAACACCCATTTCTCGTCGCAGGTAACGATTCGCTGCAGTGGAGGTTCTTTATTCCTGAAAAGGAGTGATGCACAGAATTCCAAACGTCTCATGTTGGCAATTGTCAATTCATGAGGCACCCAAGAATCCATCTGTTTTTAATTGCCTAAAATCCACTTCCATAAAAAACCTTCCTATACAGAATTCCATCCTCCTGGTGTTGTATGGGTGAGGTATCTCTGAAGGTATTAGCAAAAAATGGCTAGATCTCGTAGGACGAGATATCTTGTCATTAAGAGAAAACTGACCAGATCTCTCTTCATCTCGTCATCATCAAACAATCGCCAAGGACGAGATATCTTGTCATCAGCCAAATCGATCAGATCTTGATAGAAGAGATATCTCTTCTAAATCACTTGGAATCAAAAATAGGTGAGAAGAGAGAGAGAGAGAGAGAACTAAGAGAAAACTGAAAAGATCTCTCTTGATCTCGCCATCATCATAGAATAGCCAATGCCTTATTGACGAGATGTCTTGTCATTAGCGAAATTGATCAGATCTTAATGGAAGAGGTATTTCTTCGGAATCACTCGGAGTGTTAAAAAGAGATGAGAACACAAAATGCCATATTCACCCAGGGTTGCTTGCTGCATGACCGCAACTTGGATTTAGTAGTGGGTACATTAATGTGTAGGAATGGAAGATAACAAGTATGTAAACAACATTTGAAGAGCACAAATTTAAGTTTTATAAACCGGGCTTGCCCAGTTGGTAGAGCCTCGGATTATCAACCGGAGGGTTGCGAGTTCAAAACTAGATCCAAGAGGTTGATCTGTTTCATATGGATTCTAGTAGTTTGAAAATTGGCAAATCAGTACACTATGGAATATGCAACTATGACTTAAAATATTAGCTATTGATGAATTAGATAACATTCTATTCATTCAATGCTAGTTTGCCATGGCTGAGTGGATTTGCCCACTATGCTAGCAACCTGTGAGTTGTAGGTGGTGCAGTTTTGGTGTCAGTAAAACTTTCTCTGTATGCCCATTTACTTTAGGTTTGGTAGAGTTAAACTTAAGGGTAATTTTTTTACTGACCATATAAAATAACGTTTCCTCGTTTACTAAATTATCAATATATATATAGAGAGAGTTTTATGACTTCAAAGTAGTATTTTGTTTCTTTTAGAGCAATTATGTTTACAATTTTAACTCTTCAGTCGTATCAAAGACCGTCGTCTACGGGGAAGGCTGGTGCCCGCTAAATCTGCCGTGGCCCCGAATATCTTCAAGATGGCGTGGTATGGAAGTATAGAGAGTAGGGTACGAGCTCAGGTGTTGACCTCGTCATCTGAGCGCGGTTCAAATTGACGAGGTGTTTTCGTCAGATACGTCTTAATTTGTAAACACTCGAAGTCGGGTGCAGTTCTGAGACTTAGATAAACTACAGAATATTGTAAGTAGGAATGCATCTTATATGTGGCCAAATTGCATATAGATAGACTTTTACACTCTGATTCATGTATTTATAAATATATTAAAAAACGACAGTTATATTGAAACACTGTACGTGTATGTGAATATAGGAAACTCTTACATAACAATAATAATAATAATATAAATTTAGAAATGCTAGAAGTCATTTCATCATTTGCATAATTCCTTATTTTCATATATCTGTATTCACATTCTCTAATGTTCGCTTGAAAGTAAATCTCCGGCTTTAACTGAATTCTATGAAGCAGAAAAGTTTTCTTAGTTTCCATTTTATTCAAATCACGAGATAGGTCGGAATAGAATTATTTTTTGAACCAGTCGCACGAATTGATAAAACACGTCCTCCCTCTTCCTCCCCTCGTAGCTTGGTATGCAGATTTTATCGATTACAGTTTAACTCACGCTAAAAGTCCTTCCTCAGACAATTCCGGAAAGGATTGCCATAAAATATCCCTTCGAGAGAAAGTCTGACAGGATGAGGGAAAGCATCAGCGTTGCAGAAGTGGAAACTTTCTTAGACCTGAGAAGCAGAGATTTGTTTTAGAGTTCTGCCTTTTGACACCGGAATCAAAACTTCGTTTTCGGCTTTAACGCGTCGCTTCTAATTTCACGTAACTCATTCATCCTGGAAAACGGATTTAACGCTTGGGCAACGTTAGATAACTCGTATAAATGTAAGCGGAGCACAGGTGAAGGTACTTTCGCGGAAATGATTATTTTCTAAAGGAATGAAAGATACGAAGTCTGATCAAAAAGCATCGATCCTGTTTTTATTTCGTTAAACACCTGCAGTCTGGAAACAGAACTTTGGCAGATGCAACCTTGGATATTTTTAAACATGTATGATTTATTTTCGCTGTACCGTGTTCATTCGATGGGAGGAATCAGTTACAGTTGCACATGTATGCTGTGTAAGGCGCATTTCCCTCATCTAAAATAAGGGTTCGCCGTGGCTCATTGGGTTTGTTCATTACCCTGGCAACCTACGAGCTATAGTTGGAGCAGGCTAGATTAATGTCAGGTTGCAACACTTCTGGTTTTCCCACAGTGTTGACTTAACACTGTCCAATAATAGATGGCGACACGAGTCGTTTCGTGTGGGAAAACATATTGCTTGTTCATATCACGTGGTCATTCCAAGTGACGCTCGTAGAAACTTCTAGAACATTCGATATTCAACCTCCTTATGAGTCGGATGATATTTTTGAGACGTGCCAAATTTGTATTGAAGAAATCTTTACTCCCGCCCTCCTTTATGTGTCTAATGATGTCTGCATCCAATAAAATTTTGTTGATGTCAAACTTGAGGATTTCTCCCATTCAAAGATGCCTCATTATACAAGGTTTAATTTATCCCAGGGTATATTTCTCTGTCTTTTGTGCCAGTAAAGTTTTCTAACGACAGACCGTCGTGTATACACGGGGGCTGATGCTCGTTAAAAATCTGTCGTGGACATAAATGTCCTCATGTTGGCGTGGTGTAGAAGTTTGAAGAAGGGGTACCAGCTCAAGTGTTGTCCTCGTTATCGGTGGTTAAAAATTGCGTGGTCTTGTGTTCGGATTTTCCCCTTCGGGATTGATCCTGGACTGCCACCAATAGCCCGTTCTGTTAGACGTTTATTAACTACCTAGAAAATTTGATTTTCGATCAATATTGGTAAAACAAACTGAATTGCGTTCAGCAATCGTTTTATGCTCAATATTTTTCCTATGGCAATTTCGAATTGATTTAGCCCCCTCTACACACCTAGGTTAAAGAGAACGAGTGTTAATATGTAGCTTACGTTACTCACAGGGTTCCAAAGTATAAGTACTAAATTTGGTGTGGATTGGCCAAACGATGTTTAGAGATTTGTATAGAGAACATACAAACAGACTGCCAACTCTGCTTTATCTGTATAGATTTGTAATGCTTTTTGGGGGTTATTTGATCATAGGCGTGGATTTTTATACCGCTGTTTGCTGACATACTTTAGATTCAGTCAGAATACAGTATGTAGAAGAGGTAATACAAGTTTTGAGTAATATGGAAATAACTGTTAAGTTGGGTCTGCTCGTTTCTAGTTTCCCTAAATCCAATCAGTTTCGAAACAAGAAGCCAATTGGATCTCATTATTCATTCTTTGTTTTGTTTAGTATCTTTCTAATGAATTTTTAAAATTTCTGTTTAATAAACTTGTAAAACCACGTAGGATGTTTTAATTTTTTTCTGAGAAGCATATCGACCTCCACCAGAAACAGGCTCACGCGACTTCCCCGAATTCACGAGGGGCCTCAGTAACTTCGTTGGGGCTAGTGAACGCTAAATCTGCCGTGGATTTTAATGTCCTTACGTTGGCATGGTGCGGAAGTTTGGAGAGTGGGGGTGCCAGCTCGTGTTGACCTCGTCATCGAAAGGTAGGTCAAAATAACGGGAGTGTTATTTTGACCTTTGGGAATGAACACAGGCCGTGGCCAATAGCAAGTTGTGATTCTGTAGTGCGACATAAATGCAACTATTACGTAACTACCGAATTCCCGATGGCCCAAGAAAATTACGTGGTGTTGTCCTCGGATCTGATCCCGGACCGTCGCCAATAACCTGTCGTATTTGCTCAGTGTGACGTCAATTCAAATACCTACCTACCCGATGGCCCAGTTCGTTACTGCTTTTGGACCAGATCTCATATACAGGGTGATTCTACGGTCATGGGACAAACTTGGAGGGGTGGTACAGTTTACTAAAACTTACATTTTTCGTATAGGAATGTATGGTTGGAAGTGACGTGTGGAGGCACGAACACAAAAAATGAGACATGAACAGAAAAACATTGTTTATTTACAAAATCCTTGCAAAGTGCTTCTTTGCAGCAATGTTTACAATAAATGCTCAAAATTGCGACCACCAACAGTAATACAAACTCGGCAGCTGTGATTGGCTGGCAATGCTGTGGGTAGAGGGCAGTAGTGTGCCTGGCCATCCGTGATCTGATGCATCTGCGATGTCACTTCCGACCATACATTCCTATACGAAAAATGTATTTTAGTAAGCTGTACTACCCCTCCAAGTTTGTCCCATGACCGTAGAATCACCTGTATAATGCAATAATTAGAGTTAATGCAAAATGTGATTTTGGGAAACAAGGATTTCTGAAGTGTAGATCACGACGCAATCATGAGTCGTGGTGGAAAAGGTATGGCTTGACAAGCATATGGAATACCCACGGGTGAATTTGTTTACATAATGTTACTATTTATTTTTAAAGTAAAATTTTACACATGATGACCCATTGCAGCTCTTCAAGATGGTCAAAGGAAATATCTGGGATTTTGATCAGTGCAAAGCTTTTATAGATTTTGTGTTAATTCTATATTTCCTCATGAGGTTCTTCAACGTTGGGTATCGTGTAATTTAAATTCTACTTGGAATTATAGAATTAAAATGGAATTATTTGAGAACTCCAAATGTTAACTAACGTTTCTTGTTCAACCCACAGAGCGTCTTGGTATTTCCTAAAAATGTAGTGTGGCTTTTACCTTACACGTAGTGCCAAAATAACCACGTCGAATGGTTGAAGGAAAGATTCTCCTTTCCACGTAATAGAATCCTTTGGAAAAATTATAATGGTACTTTAACTACAATAGAATCCTTCGGAAAGATTCTTTACTTAGAATAGAATCCTTCGGAAAGATTCTTAACTTAGAATAGAATACTTCGGAAAGATTCTTTTTTATTTAGGATAGAATTCAATGGAAATGGACCAATGGTTCTTCCCTTAGAATATAATAATTCAGAATGATTCTTTACTTAGAATAGAATCCTTCGGAAAGATTCTTTACTTAGAATAGAATCCTTCGGAAAGATTCTTAACAGAATAGAATACTTCGGAAAGATTCTTCTTTACTTAGAATAGAATTCAATGGAAATAGACCAATGGTTCTATCCTTAGTATATAATAATTTAGAATGATTCCTTCTTAGAATTACTTGGTACATTTTTAGGATTAGATGGTACTTTTCTTAGAATAGAATCATTGGGAAGTTTCGGTCTGCGAAAGCTGCATGCCGAAATTTGAAGCACTCAAGCGGTGAAAACAATCTATAGGGTTCGTACAAGCATTTAGAGCAAGTAGTAACCAAACTTTAACGCCAAACACGCTTTATTTTCAATGAACACACTTTCCCCACATTAACAAGAATATTTATTTAAAATTCGTTTACAATAAATTGCATTACACGTTAATTGCATAACAAGTTAAGAACGTAACATTTAGATTCGCTTATGCAAATAAGAGTATTCAGTCTCAGTATCCATCAAAATACCCTTAATGTAGAATTATTTCATGATTCAGTAGGCATACACGAATAGTTTATTTACACAAAAGCTCAGTTCTCGAGGTAAAGAGTATACGGTTTATTACATTACATGTTTCAAAGCCATTAAGCAATTAGGGCAGTAAATCTTTAAGCACCGTGATTTCAATTGAAATTCCGAGGAAAATAAGTTGAATGCGTTTTCTTCAGTCACCATATTCTCGAAAGAGCAGCTTAAAAACTCAGTCGTCTATTTCTTTTGATACGTAGTCGTGAAATAGTTTCTAGTTGTCATGATCTTCAGCTGAATATGGGGATAGAAGGTATCAATGTATTCCTCCGTATTCCTTGAGGTCTGGACGAACCTGTAAAATATTGGGATATCAGTCAGCAAGCGTCAATGAATTGGGATCAACTTTAATTAATTTGTTGCTATGTAAAGTTGTACTATCATAATATGACAGTGCAACTTTAACTTATCAAAAAATGCCTTCATGGTTTAGATATTTTGCGTTGCTTGTATACTGTTATATTGCAAGTTCATTTCTGTAATAGTGGTTAAGTTAACCACACAAACAATATTTAAATTTTGAAATAAAACATACAGTCACCTCCCCTTTATTTCGATCACTATTCATAGTAGAGATCATTAAATAGGGAATAACCTGCTCTACAAATTCATATTCAAAAATATTGAACAAGGGGTCGTCTTCATATAAATTTTCGAATGGCATAAAAATATTCTCTTAAATTTCGAGTGGCAACACCATGTTTTGATGACTTAAACAGATTCTGCGTCGTCAAATTAGTCTAAATATGTAAATTCATGAATTTACTATCTTTATATCCGGATATATTCAATGTTAAAATCCTTGTCCATTTCAGGTAACACCTCCACATTAAAAGTCGCTATTCGTAGATCGAGATAATTTGTAGTTAATCAATAACTGCTCATTTGTTGCTTGATTAAAAGATTATAAAGCACTTTAACCCGTCTGGTGGTTGCTTCGACAAGGCATGTCGTCATTAGCAAAATTGACCAGATATTGATGGACGAGAAATTTGGAAAGAATGATAATCAATATCTACTGTTTAATTTCATAGTCAACTTCAATTTTTGATTGTTAATAGTAGCTGCTAAACTTTTTCAGTAACTATTAAATAAGCTTTTCATAATAACAGTTAACAATAACTGTTATCGCGAGTTAGCAATAGCCGTTAAGACTTTTATCGTAAAAGCATAGCTTACAATTAGATTGATTATTGTTCAGCTGTATCACACGTGACAGGTAGAAGGACATGTTCGTTAGATTACATAAATGATATTTTCAAACAGTTTTCAAAAATTTACTCATTCCTCAGATTTGTCAAAAAATTCTTTAAATTTTTGATCGCCTAAATTCACCGAAGTGACAAAAATGTAAGTGTAGTGCAAAATCTATCCAAAGGAAAGAGCTGAACTTTTGTATCGTAATATTAAAAGGTCTGCCAAAATATATCAAGGTTCATATTTATAATATTTTCGAATATTCATTTAATTAATATTGCAAATTAAAAATTATTTAAAAACTAAAACATTATGTATATTCTGTGTGGGTAATTTAATAGCAACACGCTACAAAATATCGGGATTATTATTTAGGAAGATATCCATAAAAGTCTGGGAAACTGATTTAAAATTAAGAGCTCCCAATTTTCTATATTCATGAATGACATGAAACTTAGTATCTGAAGTTAAATTATGATAAAAATTCGAAATTTCGTTTCAAAATAGGGAGTTACTATTGGAAATTATGAAGTCGATGCTCAATTCAATATGAAGACGCCCCTTATGCAAAAATAATGCATATGAATTTATAGACGTTATTCCCTATCGAATGCCATCTTTGAATTTGCTCTACTGTTAAAAATGTTCGAATGAAGATGGGTGGTTCAAATTAAAAATAGATTATAATTAGTTTTAACGAAGCTTGTTGGTAGTTTTAGTTTAATTTTTTTCTCACACTCAACTATTTAAAATGTTTCACATCCAGGGAGGAATGAACCTGACAGGAATCGAACCTGCACCACCTACAATTCGAAAGTTGCTAACTCAGTGGCATACCCACTGAGCCACGATGGCTTAAGCCATTCAGGGAATACTGTCGGTTGTAGGTCGGATACATGCGTGATTGACCCTCAGAGGGAATGCTAGCTATGTTGTTCTCAGGCGTAGATCCTAACTATGAGCCCCCTTTTACAACTTAAGGTCTTAAGTTACCAATAGTTTAAAAGCTTCATAATGGTCAGAGCCTCTGAGGGTTAATTAAAATATCCATTAATTTCATAATTGTGCTCAAGACCAGATGCTCGTTTCACATTTGGATGTAACCAACGATTTTAACTGTCTCTAGAGTTTATTAGAATTTATATATGACCCGTGCTGTATTTCACACTCCCCAACCTACACAGATTGCTGAGCAGTCTTTATTTGGTTCGCTGAGCAAGACCTGCTCGATTCGCACAATCGAAATGCGCCCTTGCATTGAAAATTGTTTTAAGTGAAAGATAAAGTTTCGAAACATAATTTATTAAGTGAAAAAAGTAACTTAGCAATTGCACATGTATTTCAATATCCTGACCATAGATCCAGAAAACAGTGTGACCAGATTCACCTTTTAACGGATATGAGTCATGTCAATATTTTAATCCTTAATATAAAGCCAGATAACTTGTAATAACTTCTTCCAATTCATCCAGGTAAAATAATTTATTAAAACATCTGCGAAATCCAGCTATTTCGTAAATGCTTTTCAAATCAACTTATTCCAGCTCCTCCCTTTAGTTTCCAAAGCTTTCCGGGACGTGGTAGCCCGGTGGCAACGGATTAGCATCCGGAGGGTTGCGAGTTCGAAACTCGGTCCTGCCAAAGACCGTCGTGTACACGGGGGCTGGTGCACTTAAATCTGCGTGGCTTCAAATGTCCTAACGTTGGCATTTTTGGAAGTTTAGTTTGGAGAGTGGGGTGCCAGCTCTTGTCATCTGACCGTGGTTCCAAATTATGAGGCGTTGTCCTTGGATCTTTCCTTTCGGGATGGATCCCGGACCGTCGCCAATAGCCCGTTGTGTTGCTCCAGTTAATGAACTACTTTCAAAACTTTCCTCTAAGAATTCATTCGTTACTTAGCTATTTCTTCGTTCGCAATGAATGTGATATTTGATCGAACAACTTATTTCCGTTTTAAAATAAGAATTCTAAATTAATTGTCGCATTTGGTTTGTTTTAAATACAAATTTTTTCAAGAATCACGTGACGCAGCCGTTGCTATGCAACGAATAGAAATGATGCCTTTTCCTTCGTCACGAAAGGAAAATATGCGTATGTATTTACCTCCCAAAAGCATAGTCTGATTGAACTCATCTCTTAAAGTACTCAACACCTTCCTTACTCCTTCTGCACCCTGTAATAAAAAATGCCTTTTTAAAATAACTTTCAATTCAATCTTCTGGCAAATACATTTTATTGAATAAAGTTTTATCGGATAAAATATATGTAGAGTATATATTCAATTTCATAAAATATAAAATATGCAACGAAAGCACAAAATATGTCCTCCGCCAATTTGTATTTCAAATTTTAGAATATATTTGTAATGCTTTTTGGGGATTATTTGATCAGAGGCGTGGATTTTTATACCTCTGTATGCTGAAATACTTTAGATTCAGTCAGAATACAGTTTGTAGAAGTGGTAATACAAGTTTTGAGTAATATGGAAATAACTGTAAGTTCGGGTCTGCTCTTTTTAACTGAAACAATTTCCACGCCAAAGAAGATATTACGTGTAGGGAAGAGGACATTCTGAGAGGTTATTGGATTAGACCGATCATATGAATTAGGTTAGATCAGCTATTGGTCCAGCCCCAAGAATGGCACTGGTGTGACTTACAAATGACGAAATGGTTTAAATTGCGTAACATTCACGCCATTTCAATGGTTTAATTTTGAACTTTTGACAAGTCAGTTCACAAATAATCCATATGCACATTTCACTACTGTATATTGCACAGAAATCGATAGCATTTTTTTGCTGTCGAATGGCAGCAAGATATAAACAATATAAAATCAGCCGCTACTGGATTCATTTGTCAATTTTGTCGAATCCATATGCACATTTCACTACTGTACATTGCACAGAAATCGATAGCATTTTTTTGCTGTCGAATGTGGCAACAAGATATAAACAATATAAAATCAGCCGCTACTGGATTCATTTGTCAATTTTGTCGAATCCATATGCATCAAATCCATAATCCATATGCACATTTCACTACTGTACATTGCACAGAAATCGATAGCATTTTTTTGCTGTCGAGAGAATGTGTGGCAACAAGATATAAACAATATAAAATCAGCCGCTACTGGATTCATTTGTCAATTTTGTCGCTTAATTTGAGCTGTGGAGCAATGTGACATTGCTAAAACTGCACAGAAGAGCTCACCGCCCTAATAAAATTCTTCAGAAGTCTGTGTACAGAAATCAATGAGAAATCTGGAAGGTAGATATCAGCAGAGAAGAAAATGTGAGTGAGTGCGATAAGTTTAGCATAAAAAATAGCCAATCGTCTGATGAACAAGGCAGTGGTATAAAATGGAAGTAGATGTTCAGAAACTAATTGGGGTAACGTAACTGAAGTGTGAAATGTTTGCATGCCATGTATTTATTTGGAAATAATAATTCACACAGTAATACACAGAATGATGCTGTTTTATCTTTTAATATTTTTTCATTTAGAGTTATGAAATCGATGAACAGATTCATCGTAAGTGGATTTGCATAAGATATGAAATGCGATTAACGACGCTTTGCCATTAATAGATATGAGCAATTAAGAAAGTTTGGCGCAGATGTTATACATGGGTCTGCTAGTTTTAAGTAATACAACCAGTACTCTCGCTGGGCCAAGACTGATGATCACCAACAAGCCAAGTCTACTTCGACCCATCTGCTGAGAGGGCATTTGCTGAGAGGGCAAAACAGACCTTAGCCTCTCGCCAATCCAGTGGAAAGTCTTGCTCACATATAGAGACAAAACACCGACATAATTCACCAAGCGTGGTACTACAGTCGTTCCTGCCAAAATATAAATATTGCTCTAGCGAGTAGTCTTGATCCTCTCACATCAGTGGTTCTTAACCTTTTTAGTGATCAGCACCCTCTTGAATCTAAAAATAAGTTCTCGCACCCTCTTGAAAAATGTGTTTCTATTTCTTTATTTAGGAAACTACTTCTATTGCAAGATTATTTGTTACAAAATAAACACACATTTACATATACATACAAAACAGTACCTAAATTTTTAATGACTACGTTGTTTATTCAAAATAATACTTTAGAAGCGAGGCTCTTTTTTTGAGAGAAACGTAAGTCATTACTTGCATTTATACGATTTCTGGCTTTTGTTTTTATGTGCAAAAGCGATGAAAATCCCATTTCACACAGGTAAGTGGTGGCAAATGGTAAAAGTGTCTGCAATGCTGCTTTTGCCATCTGTGGATAACGTTCTAACTGTATATACCAGTATTGTTCTGTCCAGTTTTTCAAATTCCATTTGAAGACATGCATTGGCTCGTATTTCAATAAGATGGTATTTTATTAAATCGCTATTGGCCATCGAAACTTCTATCATACCCTTGAAATGCTTTCTCGCACCCCCAGGGGTATACACCCCAGGTTAAGAACCACTGCTGTAGAGCAGTGGTGCGCAAACTATTTTCATTTCCGGCCCCCAATTTTGTGTACTATTTTGTCGCGACCCCTGGATAGACAATTGACATTTTTTTAATCATCAACATAGTTTAAGTTGAATTCTTTTGGGAATTTGCGCTTATGTTTGTGCCTTATTAGAGGACTGACATAATTTTATGAATCAATGGTTTCATTTATGCATATGGGTATATATATATATATATATATATATATATATATATATATTTTTTAATGGAAAATACTTCAAAAAACTTACAACATAAGAATTCAATGTGAGGTATGCGCTTGCAAAAAGATCATAATTGCTTCTATGTTCGGATCTGTATTGGAAATCGCAAGCCGTAAGTCATCCTCTGGATCTAATCGAGATCGATATTTTGTTTTTATGGCAACTAATTGTGAAAAGCCAGTTTCACATAAGTAGGTCGATGCAAACTGAATCAAAATATTAATTGCCTTTTTCTTCAAATCGGCATATCCGTTTCCAATCTATAAACAAAAGTTTTGGCAAGACAGAGACAAATTGAATGCGCAGTGTTTCGTCGCTTGAAACATCAATTAACTGTTCTTTTTCATTTAAAGATATATTGGATTTAAAAATATCAAACGAAAATGGATCACGTATCCAACCTAATTCATTATCTGGTAAGGTCATTTGTTTCAAAATATCTATTAATAATTTCAAATATTTTCTCTCCATTTGTTTTTCCTTCCAATTTTTTACAACATAAAAAAAATCTTCTGATGTGTCTTCTTCATAAACGTATCTAACATAAACAATTAATTGAGACAGTTTAGAAATGTCAGTAGTTTCGTCAAGTTGTAGAGCAAATACAGGAGAGTTTTGTAATCGACTTAACAGAACTGATTCTATATTACGTAAGATGGCGGAAATTCAGCGAGAAACGGTATCTCTTGATAATGGTGTAACGGCGGCTAGGGAAACGGACAATCTTGCCGGCCGATCGTGCGCCGAAGAGGAAAACGACCACCACGGCAGTCGAGATAGGGGGTCTGACCATCTTGCCGGCGGATCGCGTCGAAAGGAAAAGACCACCCGAAAACATCTTTTTAACGACAGTACCACGCTCCAGGTAGCGGAAATCGTGGGTGACTTCGAAACAAAAGGCAGGCGCCTTTCTGTCGCTCTCTATGACATTTCGAGACAAAAAGGACGGAGATGAATTACGATGACCATTGCCGACAAGGGTTTACGGTACCCTTTCAAGTCCGCCGAAGTCTGTCGTAAAAGTCAAGGGGAGAGGCCTACGTGAGAGAGCCATTCGGGAAGGTCCGAAGATGGTGAGATTTTCAACAGCCAACCAGCACCGACTGAGAGGCCGACCCGAAACGAAAAGGAGGAGTCGAGAAGCACCCGATATATATAGAGTTCTTGAGATCTTGAGAGGGGGATCAGACAGATGAGAGAGAGGAGGATTGCAAGGAAAGACAGCAGAGAGAGAAGAGGTCAGCAGAGAGACCGTTTTGGAGATAGAAGTGAACACCTGTTCACTGTCGGCGAAAGATTGCCATCTTTCGGGAGAGCTCATCCGAGCTGGTAAAGGCCGATTTATCCCGCCCCGGGATTCTATACTCGCCTGAGTATTTTATTAAGAAAGGCTCGCCCGTAGCCGTTAAGGAGACTCCTCCTAGAAACCTGTGCGATGCTCATCCGAGTAGTGAAGATTGATCTCATCCGAACTGGAAAAGACTGAGATATCCTGCCCTGGGACTCTATACTCATCGGAGTATTTTTATTGAGAAAAGGCTCGCCGTAGCCTGAATCAGACTCTTCCGAGCAATTTGGGAGAGGCTCGGCAGCAGCCATAAGAAGCGCCTCGATAGAACTTTGGACTTTCCAATGAACTAACATTAAACTCTTCATTCATTTTTCCGACTTTTGTACAAATTGTAAAATAAATTCATTAGTCTAGAAACGGATACTTTTGAATGGTAACTAGTCTAAGCTACCCGTGAACCAAGACGTTACAATGGTATCGTTTTTAAATCGTTACCATATTTTTCTCCATGCATAATTGATATCATTTTAATTGCTGAAGGAAGAATGAGTGATTCTCCAATTGTATGTGGTTTCAAATTTTTCCCTATTAAACATGAAACTTCTAAGGATGCCCGTAAAGCCTTCTCAGGAATTGTGTATTTTTTCAAAAATACATTTTGATTTTTCATACTTTCAGCTCGTTTTTTAAAAAATGTTTCAGATTTATTTGCTAATCCTTTATGTTTGGTTCCCACATGTCTTTTTAATTTAGCAGGTTTCATACTTTCATTTGCTAGTTTATCCCAGCAATTAAAACACAACGCATGTTCTTTCCCATTAACAACGCAAATATGTAAATCAATATTTAATAAACTCTCCTTGATATTTTCTCAATTTTTTATTAGACAGCGCATTCCGTTCGATATTTTTTTATGTAGAAACAGTGTCATTGGATTCATTCACAGTTTTTCTAAGTTCATTGGATGTTGGTCCATCATTCTCATTTGTAATGTCATTCTTTTCATCTTTTGGACGTTGGGTACCTATTTTTAGCCATTTATCCATCATGAGGGTATTAAAACTAAAACTAAATTATAAATATACAATATTTCATATCTGCGTTTGTTCAATCACGTGCGGCTACCACGTGGGAAGAAAATAAAGTACGTGATTACTCTGTATAAATCATGTTTATTTGTAGCTTAATCAGACGAGAATTAAAGAAAACTTAATTATAAGAGAAACATCTCTTTATACCAATTGCACATGCTCGCTACTTAAAATAAAAAATACAACGCTCAAATAAAAATTTACACATGGTAATCGAGGCAAGTAAATAAATATCTCAACTGGTGTTGCCAGTCGAGCACACATCTATATTGTACACAGAGGTTACAGTGAATCATAACACACAAATATTGGAGCTTACTTAAAAAATACAAAACAAGTATAAAATTAATTATAGTGATTTAATATAATTATGTTTAACATTACTTGCTCCAAAGATGGGAAAATATATATTTAAAAATATTACAATTAGTGTTTATTTTTCAAAATTCATCTTACTGTGATCTTAAATTTGTACTCGCATTTAAACTGCAAAAGCAGGCTTTGTTTAGTGAGCAGCCATCTGTAATCCAAAAACAGTACTAACTGTTCCCTTACACGTTTTAAAATAGTAACTACCCTGGTAACGTTTTTAACGAAATATCAGTTGATGATAATTGATTTTCGAAAAAAATCAAAAACGGAAAAATAATACAAAATATTTAAAAAAGACAGTTTTTCTTTATAAACATTTTAATATCTATATTGATTTTTTAATTAATTGTTTATTATTGCCCTCCGAGCACGCTACTGAACTGTCCTATACTTAAAAAAATAAGTTATGTACATACCCGATTGCAAATTTTACTTAAAATTAGCAAAAGCAGTATATAAACAGAATTACAGAATGCACTTGAATGAACGTAAGACGCAGCAAAACCGAACTACTGAGGCAGACGGAAAGAACTGCACGGTCCTAGCTGTGATCACAGTATAAAGACTAAATAGCAGGGGTGCACACCTAGATTAAAAGAGCTGTAGTAAAGATGGCCACTGCTAAACGTCAGACCGACCCAAGTTGCATATGATTCCCACCGGAGAGCAGGTAAAGGGCATCTCAAATTGACAATTATCTTTTATCACTATGTCTGTTCGCCTGCCGGTTGCCGAAGTATAGGTCCTATACTAATACAGACAATTGTTTTCGTAAAAAAATGTAGTTCTTTTTTGATAAATAACATTATCTCATTTCACTCTTTTACTGGTACCTGATACTTGTTGAAGAAAAGGCTTATATTTTTTATTGTCGGATAAATTTCTTTGAAATTGGCGACCCACAAAAATTTTGAAGCGACCCCCAGAGGGGTCGCGACCCCCGGTTTGCGCACCACTGCTGTAGAGAATAGTCTGATCCTCTTGCATTATCACATTACAAGTCCTTAGAGTAGATTTAATTCGTATTAACCATACCCCAATTGTCAGTCCCCAGATGATGGGTCGTCCCACGAACACCATCTTGGCACCTCTCGCCAGGGCTTTGTATACGTCGTGGCCACTTCGAATGCCACCGTCCATGTACACTTCTCTGGAAGGAATGAGTTTATTCACCGCATCCACGACCTTAGGCAGAGCATCGATCTGCAAAGGAAGCATTTTGATTTTGAAATTTCTTGACGCTAATTCCTTTTTAATAAACACTTTAAGAACGTTACTGTAACTTTAATGATGATAGGTGTATGTCTTAGGTAAGAAGTACTGAGAACAATGCACAGAGTATTAACTGTCCAAGTGGTTTCGACGAGATTTCTCGTCCATCAAGATCCTATCAATTTTACAAATGACGAGATATCTCGTCCATAAAGATCTGGCTAATTTTACTAATGACGAGATATCTCGTTCATCAAGATATTGCCAAAATTTTTATGATGATAATATCAAGATCTGGTCAGTTTTTTCTAATGACGAGATATCTCACCCATCAATACCTGGCCAGTTTTACTAATGACTATATTTCGTCCATTAAGATCTGACCAGTTTTACTAATGACGAGATACCTCGTTCATCAAGATCTGACCAGTTTTACTAATGACGAGATATCTCCCTTCAAGATCTGACCAGTTTTACTAATGACGAGATATCTCACCCATTAAGATCTGACCAGTTTTATTAATGACGAGATATCTCGTTCATCAAGATCTGACCAGTTTTACTAATGACGAGATACCTCGCTCATCAAGATCTGATCAGTTTTACTAATGACGAGATCTCTCCCTTCAAGATCTGACCAGTTTTACTAATGACGAGATATCTCACCCATTAAGATCTGACCAGTTTTATTAATGACGAGATATCTCGTTCATCAAGATCTGACCAGTTTTACTAATGACGAGATACCTCGCTCATCAAGATCTGATCAGTTTTACTAATGACGAGATCTCTCCCTTCAAGATCTGACCAGTTTTACTAATGACGAGATATCTCACCCATTAAGATCTGACCAGTTTTATTAATGACGAGATATCTCCCTTCAAGATCTGACCAGTTTTACTAATGACGAGATACCTCGCTCATCAAGATCTGATCAGTTTTACTAATGACGAGATATCTCCCTTCAAGATCTGACCAGTTTTACTAATGACGAGATACCTCGTTCATCAAGATCTGACCAGTTTTACTAATGACGAGATATCTCCCTTCAAGATCTGACCAGTTTTACTAATGACGAGATATCTCACCCATTAAGATCTGACCAGTTTTATTAATGACGAGATATCTCGTTCATCAAGATCTGACCAGTTTTACTAATGACGAGATACCTCGCTCATCAAGATCTGATCAGTTTTACTAATGACGAGATCTCTCCCTTCAAGATCTGACCAGTTTTACTAATGACGAGATATCTCACCCATTAAGATCTGACCAGTTTTATTAATGACGAGATATCTCGTTCATCAAGATCTGACCAGTTTTACTAATGACGAGATACCTCGCTCATCAAGATCTGATCAGTTTTACTAATGACGAGATCTCTCCCTTCAAGATCTGACCAGTTTTACTAATGACGAGATATCTCATCCATTAAGATCTGACCAGTTTTATTAATGACGAGATATCTCCCTTCAAGATCTGACCAGTTTTACTAATGACGAGATACCTCGCTCATCAAGATCTGATCAGTTTTACTAATGACGAGATATCTCCCTTCAAGATCTGACCAGTTTTACTAATGACGAGATACCTCGTTCATCAAGATCTGACCAGTTTTACTAATGACGAGATATCTCCCTTCAAGATCTGACCAGTTTTACTAATGACGAGATATCTCACCCATTAAGATCTGACCAGTTTTATTAATGACGAGATATCTCGTTCATCAAGATCTGACCAGTTTTACTAATGACGAGATACCTCGCTCATCAAGATCTGATCAGTTTTACTAATGACGAGATCTCTCCCTTCAAGATCTGACCAGTTTTATTAATGACGAGATATCTCGTTCATCAAGATCTGACCAGTTTTACTAATGACGAGATACCTCGCTCATCAAGATCTGATCAGTTTTACTAATGACGAGATCTCTCCCTTCAAGATCTGACCAGTTTTACTAATGACGAGATATCTCACCCATTAAGATCTGACCAGTTTTATTAATGACGAGATATCTCGTTCATCAAGATCTGACCAGTTTTACTAATGACGAGATACCTCGCTCATCAAGATCTGATCAGTTTTACTAATGACGAGATCTCTCCCTTCAAGATCTGACCAGTTTTACTAATGACGAGATATCTCACCCATTAAGATCTGACCAGTTTTATTAATGACGAGATATCTCCCTTCAAGATCTGACCAGTTTTACTAATGACGAGATACCTCGCTCATCAAGATCTGATCAGTTTTACTAATGACGAGATATCTCCCTTCAAGATCTGACCAGTTTTACTAATGACGAGATATCTCACCCATTAAGATCTGACCAGTTTTATTAATGACGAGATATCTCGTTCATCAAGATCTGACCAGTTTTACTAATGACGAGATATCTCGTCCATCAAGATCTGACCAATTTTTATGAGGGACGAGATATCTCGCCTGTCAAGATCTCACCGGTTTTACCAATAACGAGACACCTCTTCGGGACAGCTACCAGAAGTGTTAAGAGACATCACACTTATTTACGGAACACTAAAGCTGTAATAACGCAGAGCCACAAAGAAAAACGTCCGCAATGGGACAAGTTACAACAGTGTCTGGGCATGAGCAAGGACCCTGCAAGGTTCTTGTACTAGAACAAGAAGTAACAGCCCATTACATGTTAATGGATATGAGTGGATATTCCAACAGTACCCCTCAAAACCCAATACCAACCAATGGTTTATTCCTTTAGATAAACATGGTCAGAAAAGTACGTTCAATTTTGATGTCGATTAACAGGATCATACCTTCACAGGGCACGAAATGACTGATACCAGCACATGCCTTTGTACATAGAGTCGAATCAGTTGGATAGGCCAGGTCATAAGTGGGCTGAGCAGGTCAATTGCCATATGATCCATGAAGATTCTCCGAAATTTTGCATACAATTTGAAACGGTGAAATACTATTTTAGGATGAAAGTTTTACTGCTTTTTTATTTTATTGGATAGCACGCGTCATAATTTCTTTAACGAATGAAATACCTACTCAGAGCCAGCATTTCCTATAGGAAGGGGACCCGGCTTCTTTTCTTTTTGAGCAACCCTAAAAACGAAACCAAAAGTAAAATTATGGCTGTTGTTCATATCTTCCCCGATATTTCCCATCATGCTTTATTTCAGCTGGCCGAATAGTTACGAGTGCCGCTTGTTCAGTTCTGTTAAACTGAAGCAGATCTTCGCTCGTTCAATAAGCGTCTATGTGAAAGCTAGAGCTTATACAAGCAAAACACCATCAATAATTAAAATAAATCGATCGAACGTAGCATTTGAGCGATCATTGTACTAAATATGGCAACCTCTATAGTCAAGCCATCTCCCGATGCTCTCTTTCACGTGATGTAAATATTGAATGAAACTAAATCAGCAAATCAGATAAGCTCATTTATGCTAGTGAGACTTTTTAGCTAAATGTAGGGCCTTTTCTATAATCAAGTTAGGTTGGCCTCTAGTATTGATATTAACATTTGCGAGCTGGGATCCCGTTTGATCGAATTGCATTTGCCATGGCTTGTAAGAACTTAGAGAGTTTACGCAAACAAATTAAGTAAAAGTTGCTACTCGAACATAAAACAAAATCACTAACTAGTCGTAATGGTTATTTAAGAAAGACAAAGGAAGAAGAAAAATTGTAACACAATTCAGAGAAAATGTTATTAATGAAAGGAGAATTTTTCCTCACACCGGTCGGGAGTGCTTAGTGATGCACATACTTAATGTGCACGTACGCAGCATATACATGATGGCTTTTCAGTAGATAGAACATTTTCTCAATATTGCCATTTCTCGCAGTATTCACTGCACGAATTGTAACCAGTATTGACCTTCTTGGCAGTTATAACGTTCCTAGGATTCTTTCAACCAATAGATATGGATATATAAACTAATGAAAACCTAATTTAAATTGATAATAAAAATTGAAACACCAAAACAATTGACTATAATAAAATTTGTCAATGGCCATTTTCATCATCATAATTGGCACGATAGCCCTTTGTGAGCTTTGGCCTTCTTCAGAAGCGTGTGTGTTTCCCCCAGAATACCCTCTCTCTAGCCATGGATCTCCAGTTCTTGACTTTCATGGCACTAAAGTCCGAATCCAGACAGTCCCTCCATCTCTTTTTTGGTCTACCCTTTTGTCTTTCACAGAAAGGGACTGCATTAAAAATTTTTAATGACGTTCTCTCTGGATCCATCTCAAAAGATGACCTGTCCATCTCATTCTGTTCAATATTACAAATTTTATTGTCTTCATTTTCATAAAGTTTGTATAATTCAAAATTGTATCTGCTTCGCCAATTACCATTATCAAGGACACCATCAAAGATGGCCCTCAAAACTCTCCTTTCAAAAATTGCCATAGCTTTCTCTACCTTTGCTGTCAATGACCATGTTTCAGAGGCATATATTAATACTGGTCTTATAAGAGTTTTGTTCAGCAGGATTTTTGTTTTTCTTTAGACGAGGTAAGATTTCAACTGGCTTCTCAGCCCATAGAAACAGTGATTAGTCGTCAATATCCATTTTGGTGAAAAGCAATGTCCACCATCAGTGAAGATCTCCTTGCTGATGGTGGACGTTTTGCACCATCGAAATGTCCATTGACGTAGGTCTCCTAGTGGTTGTCTCGACGAGGTATTCCGTCATAAGAAAATATTGACCAGATTTTGATGGACGAGATATCTCGTAATTAGAAAAAAACTGCCCAGGTCTTGATCTAGCTCCGGTTCCTTACAGCAAAATCACAGGAGTTAGATCATCACAAAAATCGGCATCAGCACAAAAGTCGGCAATATCTGGATGACCAGATACCTTGGCATTAGCAGAATTTGTCAGATCTTGATGGACGAGATATCTCGTCGAAATCACTTTGAGGGTTAAATCAGTATTATTCATTGTTTTGAAAGTGTGTCATTCTAACTGTAATAGATATGGTTATTTATTCATTATGTGTGTTTTCGGGGGAAAAACAATGCTTACTACTCTGAAATCTCGTGATGCTCAGAGTGTTAAATTTTAGGATACGTTTTCCATTTTTAGATTTTAATGAAAAGCTCTCGTGGAAGTTAAAAGCACGCATATCCCTTAAATTTTAACACACGAATATATTGAAGTTGTTTAAACTGGAGGCTGAACAAAGTTTACGTGGATTTCCTTAAATAATATGCTTGTGGCTGGTTTTACCGTAGCTTGGCCTCCGTCCATTTGCCTTCCTCCGTGGTTCGAGACGAGAATGGCCGAAGCACCTGATGAAATAGCTCGCACAGCATCCTCACCTGGTGACAAAGAACAAGAAATCATCGATGGAAAACCACATAGATAATCTCATAGCACATTGGACGATAACTGCATCGGAACATGGCATTTTTCTATGTAAGGGTACCATTTGTTTTTGCATAACTCTTAATTAAATTTTAAGCATGTAGATAGGGAGTTGAATTAACATCGTACTGGAGTAAAATTCGGATCAATCCCGAAGTGAAAGATCCGAGGAAAACAACTCGTAATTTCGAACCACGGTCAGATGACGAAGTAAACACCTAAGCTGGCATCCCACGCTTTAAACTTACACACCACCCCAACGTGAGGGCATTTGAGGCTACGACAGATTTAACATGCACCAGTCCCCACGTACACGACGGTTGGATCGAGTTGCTAACTCGCTTCCCTCTGGTCGCTGATCCACTACTCTATCAATCGGGTTACCGTGGCCCCTCGAGTAGCAAAGATACTAAGTTAAAAATGTTGCAATGTTTATAAATGATAACGGATAATTATTGACTCATTCATGCATGGAAAATATGATTTATATGTAATTAATTATGCATCAATAGAGTTAAAAAATCCAAGATCGAAAGTATCAGGAAAAAAGAATGATAGTGGTGTGGATAGGCATTTAATCAAGGAGGAGGAAGACCCTTCCAACAGAAAGTGCCATTTTATACATATGAGCGCCAATGAGCGAAAATTCTCATATCTCCCTTTAAACACCACAGGAATAAAGATTGAAAACATACTGACGATATAAAAGTTCGACGGTCAGCAGTACGGCAACGAGATACTAGTTTGGATTCCATACAGCAAAATCACATGAGCTAGATTATACTCCCATATGGTGGACTGAAAAATGGAGTATGGCAGTGAAAGTGAAAATAAGATCTTTGCTCGAACAGCATGGTTTTTGTACGCTTAAATTAATACTCAGACAAACAACTCACTACTATTAGGTACTACTACTTGAAAAACACGCTATACTTTTATCCCATAAAGTTATAAGTAATTTCATATAACAATCAGTAGATGTAAATAAAATATACTGACAATTGTTGAAACATTATGCTATTTATTTTTCGATATCTAAAGAATCAATCAATCAACAGAATAGTTGAAGCGTAAGGAGAAAGGGAAGGAGGAGGGAAAGGAAATTAGAGAAACAAAATTTTTCACTTTAACGATTCCAAAGCCGTTAGTGTGCACATTACCTAGGTAAAGTGCGGAAAACTTATTTTGTAGATGATTCCGCACTTTACGGAACAAATCAGCTAATCTGCAGATTACCTAGGTAATGTGCATATTAACGACTTTAACGGTAACAGTTCTCATAGGAAACCAACTCACCTGAAACAGAAATAAAAAATTGGTAAACAAATTTAACCCTCTGAGCATTGCAAGATTTCTGAGCAGTGTTGTTTTTAACCCACAACACAACAACCACACCTTTTGTTGAAAGAATCCATGGATTCTTTCAACCTTTGGAAATACTACATTGGTCCTTTCCTTAGAATGGAATCCTTGAACTGCTTGTATTTGTTATTTAACCGGAATATAATCTTTTGGAAACATTCTATTGGCCCATTCTATTGAATAGAATTATTTGGAAATATTATATTGCTCCTTTGCTTAGAATAGAACCCTTTTGAAAGATTCTATTGACCAATTACTTAGAGTAGATTCGTATCGTCGAACTATTGTATTGCTCATTTCCTTAAAATTGAAACCTTTGGAAAGATTTTATGGGTTCTGTGTTCTTGTGAAACATAATTGTTCTTCTTTTCTTAGAATAGAATCCTTTGGAAAGATGTTATTGGTCAAGGAGATCAAAATAGATTAGAATTCATGCAGGGAAAACTACAGGTTGCAAGATGTAATTGCGTGTGTGAACTCCTCTGAGGGTTAAGTATAAGACATTTCGAAAAGGAATTAAGTGTAAGTACTTTACTCTATGTACTAAAAAAAAGATATAATATACCTAAAATGTCGCTGTGTTATGTTATATGAGAAGCGCTGCTTAAAGCTAATTACAGAGAGATAAACACAATACATTTATTTTACATGTCGAGATTCAAAAAACGTAATGCATTCTTACCTGTCAATAGGCCCTTGGCAATGATTGGCAACTTCGTTATACTTTTGAGCCATGCAATGTCTTTGAAAGTTGTTGCTGGAGATTCGTAGGTATTGTCGATGTTGAAGTTTACAGGTCTGCAAGACAACAAATAAGTAATCGAAATAAATACGGGTTGCTTCAGCCATTTGTTTAAGTACAAATCACTGTTTATTTTAAAATGCTGAAACAAAATATAGGTTGATCATTAACAACCTATATACGAGGCCCTAGAGACCGCCATATCTAATTGTAGGTAAGTAGTTAATTAACGTCGCACTGGAGAAAAACAAAGGGGTATTATTAGGTGTCCTGGATCCCCCAAGCGAATGTTCCAATGCAATTTCTAATAAATTGGTTGGTTTGAGGGTTTTTAAGGCGCAAGGGTCATATTTGGCCAAACACAAGACACAAGATCTCAAGTAATAGACACACACACACAATGACAGTTTTACTGACACAGAAGAGATAAATACACACAGGGAGGAATGCACCTGACAGAAATCGAACCTGCGCCGCCTACAACTCGAAGTGCATCGAATCGCAATGAAAGTAAATTAATATTTCAAGGTATGCGTTAGAGAATTATATAACAAGGGTCGATCTCTCATGGCTAAGGATACAGTTAATGATTTCGAATGGGAATACACTTTTCCAATGTGATATTCACAGTGGAAAATAAAAAATGGCGTTGAAATTTCACCGTTAGTTCTATAAACGACTGCTCAAGATCATTGACAAATGCAATGAGAGTGAACAAGAGAAAAGAAAGCCAATAAGCAGTAGTTATATGCACGTAATGTGCATAAATCACAATAACGTGCATAAATTGCACAAGCGCCTATCATAATGCAATAGTGCTTGACAAGTTGCTCACGCTGTTTTGTGGACATTATCATGTCTTCCTCCAGGCGAAAACACCGTACTGGCTAAACATCCAGCAGTAAATGCTACTCATAAAAACTCATCACTCATAAAATGAAATAGCCGGAGCATATGCCCGCAGCTTCATGTTGCTCTGTTTGAAGATCTGTCACGTGGTTTGGGTAAAAGCATGGATCCTAAATTATTGATTGGTTAAAGTGATCGTCCACCGCGATCAAAAACACAAGTCTGCGCTTGCATAGCCAATCGGCTAACTTGTGATTTACCCTTCAGAGATCTTACGACAGCGACTCCGCGAAACACGATCCGTCTATTTCATTAGAAGGTCGATGTAGGAACTGGTTGCGATGACGCCCCAAAATCGGCGATTGCCAAAGGGCATTTGATGGTAGATTTTGATTTATGCAAATTCCATGCTGGGTCCACTATCATTACTGTACCAGTTATGAACCTGCACAAAATAGTGAACAAAGTGGCCATGACCCATTGCATACTATACTAAGAGTTAGGGAGACGATTAAGGTTCTCTAAGGTGTTTGACACATGAGGTGTTTTGAGAAGAGATATCCTGGTCGCTCGATCTGGCAGGTGAATACATTTCTACTGCTCTTTTCACACGGTAGCACTGCTCATCTAATCTCTCTCGATGACCTCAGATCCACTACTCAGCAGCGATTTAAAATCCGCTACACCTCGCTGACCTATGGCTTTCTTAGATGGGTGACACAATAGGCGACTTGAATAGCACGACCCGGGTTCCTTCCTGACAGGGAACCAAACCTGTTGATGGTTTGTTGGTTTTCGGTTTTATGGCCCAAGAGGCCATATTTTGCCAAAACGCAGAAGGGTTGGCAAACAGAAGAGAGGACACATCACTCGGGTACCTTGGGGTTGCGATGCCCCGCACACCTAAAGAAGGGGTGCACCTGAGGGCAGAAAGCCGGTTGAACTGCTCGACCACTCGACCCGGGTTGCGACGAAAAGAAGTAGCTTAACCCGGGTCGCGATTCACAAATCTCCTAAGTGTGACCCACCTAAGGGGTTATATTTCTTGATGCTTTTTGTTGGGGAGCCTTATATCTTCTGAATTAAGTGGTTTAGTTTTAAAAGTCGTAATAAATATGAATATGGATCTCCAATCCCTCACCGATCCCACCTACCTAGAGTCAGTACTCAAGAAATGCCGTCCGTTGCAGGTTAGGGTGGCAGCGACAGGAGAGTCAGATGTGAGGACTATCCCCTTGAAGCCATTCTTCTCCGCCCTCTGTACGATATCTATGGTCGCGCTGCGGTTGGAGAAGATGTACACCTGCATCCACAGGTGGTAGGTAGGGTTGTCCGAGTACCGCGCGACCTCCTCTAGGAGGGTCGTTGAGTAGCTGCTCAAAATCATAATGGTCCTCATGGACGATATACCTGATGGTAAAAATGAATTGCTGGAAAAATAATCAGCGATATAAATTGTATACATTTATCACAGCAGAAGGTCAGAACTGGTTAGAACTCTGACAGGAAAGACTTCAGGTTGCAGATCGGATATTAGCGTATGCCCTCTAAAGGTTAAAGGGTCATGCTTGTGCCTATCTCTCTTGACTATGCAGCATGTATACCCCTCAGTAGACTAGCTGGTCATTATTGTCTGTCTATCTCTTTTGACTATGCAGTGTCTATGCCCTTCAGAAGGTCAAAATAGTTTTTCTGTCAATCTCTCTTGACTATGCAGCATGTATGCCCCTCAGTAGACTAACTGGTCATGATTGGCTGCCTATCTCTTTTGACTATGCAGTGCCTATGCCCTTCAGAAGGTCACGACTGTTTTTCTGTCAATCTCTCTTGACTATATAGCGTTTATGCCATAGGAAGGTTAAAGATCCCGACTGTTTGTCTGTCTGTCTCCCTTGACCATTGATTGGCTTGGCTGACTCTCCCTTCTCCTTTTTGTGATCCAGTCAAGCTGATTTCAACACTGATCGTTTGGACGTGTGTACAGTTCCTAAAGACTAATTAACTAGTGCAGAAATATTAGAAATATCATGAGCTTTGGCCTCATAACCAAACACTTACATGATGGATGGTTAGAGATGTAAAACTACACAACTTTATTTGATTGACCCTCAATTATTGCTTATGATAATCTCATAAAGCTAAAAAATTCTTTGTGAGTAGAGATGATTTTGCACATCACTGCATTTTTTTTAATCAGAAAGCTGGAAATATCAAGTTGGTTTTATTTTTATGGCGCATGGGTCATATTTGATTTAAGCTGCACCAAACCAAGACAACGTTAAGTAAGAAATGTCATGAAAGGGATGAAAAAGATTGAGGAATAGAGTCGTGGGAAGAAAGCAGAAAAAGATAGCTTAAGATGGGCTTAGTATCTCGGATTCGGGAAGCCCATACACACCCTGAGGACTAAAAATGCCAGGAACCATTGACATTTCCGTTCCTTGCCATTCGGGGCGAGCAAGTTAGATCACTGTCAAACAATAAAGCCCAATATCATTTTACGCGTAATAACAATGCCATCCATAAAATATCATTACACGATTTTTGTCACTGAACTTGATTATTCAGCGTAAATTCTCCGTTGTTAACGGAAATACAGTTTTATATGTTCAATTAAATATAAGAGGGTGAATCACTATCTATCCGTTTGAAGCTTAAAATTTAATTTCATTAAAAATAGACAGCTTAAAATAATATTTTTCATTACAGTCCCATGCGCTTTTAATTGCCCTTTTCCCATAGTTGCGCACCTTTTTTAAACCTCCAAGTGGTTACAAAGAGATATCTCGTCCATAAAGATGTAACCAATTTTACTAATGATGAGATATTTGTCATCAAAATATTGTCGATTTTTCAATGATGACGAGAATAAGATCTGATCGGCTTTCTTCAATGGCGAGGTAACTCGTCCATCAAGATCTAATCAGTTTTCTTCTATTGACGAAATATCTTGTCCATCAAGATCTGACCAGTTTTATTCTGTTGACGAGATATATTATCCATCAAGATCTGGTCAGTTTTGTTAATGAGACAAGATATGTTGTCCATCAAGATCTGGTCAGTTTTGTTAATGAGACAAGATATGTTGCCCATCAAGATCTGATCAGTTTTGTTAATGAGACAAGATATATTGTCCATCAAGATCTGATCAGTTTTGTTAATGAGACAAGATATGTTGTCCATCAAGATCTGGTCAGTTTTGTTAATGAGACAAGATATGTTGTCCATCAAGATCTGATCAGTTTTGTTAATGAGACAAGATATGTGGTCCATCAAGATCTGGTCAGTTTTGTTATCTTAAGGTAACTTATCGAGACAACCACCAAGAGATTTAATGTCCTAAAAAAGTTAAATGTATCGGCTGAGCACAGAGCCACACATGCACCTCTTCCTATAGCTATTGATCTGTGGTGGTTTAACAATAGCGATTTGTACATGCAGTAGAACTATGCTACGTTTCTTATAAATCGTAGAGAACGGTCATCCGACGTCGTCATGCGTAATATTTGTGCTCCTCTTCTTGAACTTTGCAATCTATTTGTTGACACTCCGTTGTGGCTGTCGAGGATCATGCAAAAACATAAACTTTAGTGGACTGTAATTATATTTGTTTACATTGATTCAAATCTGTACTATCCTAAGTACGCAAATAACGCTTGCTTGCTAGCCAATGCCCACTCTTGGCTGTCGGGCCTTTGATGGCGCAACAACCAGTAGAGACGGGAAAACTTCCTCTACTCGTCCTCCTCTGCGTCTGATTCTTGGTCCAACGCCGGGCACTGATGCAGGTGGGCAGCATCCATGACGCCCTGACCACACATCAGACATTGTGGGGAGGGCAACACATAGATCCTGTGCAGGTGGGCAGCAAGGTAGTCGTGCCCAATCATCATCCGGAATAGCACCACGCCAACTAGTACGCAAATAGTTGTAATATCCACAAAGAATGATCCCTGGTACTGGAGTTATAGATTATCGTATTAAGAGATTAGGCATCGAGAATTTGTCGCCGTTCCTGGCGCTCGCTAAGAACGTGAAAATCTACTCCTATTAAAGTGTATCGCCAACTATTACGGAGATATGCTTGGCACGAACAGTAGCAAAACACTGTTCCCGCACTGTTGTGAAAGTGTTCTATGAATTTCTCTCCCTGGTACGCCTTCAAATCACACAAAACTGATCCCTGAAGACAGGTGTAAATGGAAAGTGGAGTCGCTAGAATTAACGTCACATCAGGGGAAAATGGAGCTGATCCGCCAATTTCAAATACGAGCAGCCGAAAAAAATACATTGCGAATAATTACTGGACTACACACACTCTCATATATTATGGAATAGTCTAACAAAGGAAACGAAACATCCTCACTTCACTTCTTGATTTTTAAAAAGAAATCGACAATCAGCAAAAGTAGTCCAAATAGATGAATGAAATTTGCTTTCAGGGTCCAGATGGTATAGGGTGGTTAGGTGTTTATAGCGCAAGAGCCATATTTGGTCATGCTGCGCCAGACACAACGCATACAATATCAAGTAATCGACGCACTCGAAGAAAGTTTTATTGTCCCAGAAGAGGTATGTAGGTAGGTATTTCAATTAACGTCGCACTGGGTCAGCACAACGGGCTATTGGTGACGGTCCGGGATCAAACCCGAAGGGAAAGGTCCGAGGATAACACCACGTAATTTGGAACTACGATCAGATGACGAGGTCACACCTAAGCTGGCACCCCACTCTCCAAACTTTCATACCATGCCAAGGTGAGGACATTTGAAGCCACGACGGATTTAAAGTGCACCAATCCCTTTGTACACGATGGTCTTTAGTTTGATTCGAACTCGCAACCCTCCGGTTGCTCTACCAACTGGGCTACCGCAGTCCCACATAGATGAGAGAAATACATCCAGGGTGGAAAGGAACATGCTTCGTCTACAACTTGCAGGTTGCTGGAGCAGTGGGCATACCCACTGCAGGAGTCACGACGGCCCCTGTATGTATTGGAACTAAAAAATATAATAGATGTACGAGTATTTTTATTATACAGGGTGATTCTACGGTCATGGGACAAACTTCAGGGGGTGATAGAACACAACGAAACAAACACTTTCCCCCATAGAATGTATGGTCGCAAGTGCAGTGGTTGGCCGCTAGAGACCGCAGTCAAATGCTTGTATAAAAGTGTTACGTCGGCGATGCGAGGCCTGCATCAGGTGTGGTGGTCGACATTTTGAACAGCTTCTGTAATTGTGCATTTGCTATGTACTTACCGACTGATGTTTGTACATGTCGTTTCATTGAAATGTGAAAAGTTTCTCATGTTTTGTATATGTCATTTCTTACCCGTTGTTCCTTGTACTTATCTTTAATTTATGCAAATCCAATTGTATTATTTCGTTTTGTCAAGCAGTTATTGATGTTTATTTGACATTAAAGCGTTGTTTCCATATTTCATGCCTCTTCTCCTTTCCAACTTGCGTCAGACCGTGTGTTTGTGCCGAAATGGAAAGCGCCCTCTAGCGACCATACATTCTATGGGGAAAAGCGTTTGTTTCGTTGTGTTCTATCACACCCTGAAGTTTGTCCCACGACCGTAGAATCAGCCTGTATTTACAGAATATATTTTACCTGCAACTGTTTCCAGTTCTCCATTGGGATGCGCTGATTCGTGTGCTGCTACAGGGGACAGCCCGATCGGGAAATCCAACTTGAGGCCCAAAATCGTTGTTTCCATGTCACATTTAGACACGTCCCTGAGCATTCTGGGTATTATCTTTATTCTTCATGCAAATGAATTTGTAAGAGATAAATGTGATCGAATTAACTTCATTAACAATAGTTTATAATATTTCTTAACCTGAATTTAAATAGGAAGCGACAAGCGCAGACCAATCAGAGCGTTTTCACCTCTCCCGCCGTTACCTCTGATTGGTGTCGCTTTGCGCCTTAAACCTCCCATCGACCTTCTAATGAAATAGACGGATCATGTGTCCGAAGATCTCTGAAGCTTAAAACACGTAGACTTATGAATTGGCAAAGCCGATTGGCTATCGAATCGCTGACTAATGTTTTTGATGACAATGGATTGTCACTTTTAACAATCAATATTTTAGGAATCATACTTTTACCCACAACGACGCGACAGATCTTCAAACCGAGCAACTGGAAGAAATAACATGAAACAGCGGACACATGCACCGCCTATTTCATTGATGGCCACTTCCTATTTTAACTCAGCTTTACTCTAAGTTGTGTATTCGAGTTATTTTAAAAGTTGAGTGTTTTTGTTCACTACAGTTCTATAGCAGCCTTTTAGTTAAGCATTGCGTTTATGTATAATAAAATGCAACAGAGTATTCTTAATCCATCCGCTTGATTAACTACAAGTGGTTGCGACGATATACCTCGTCCATCAAGATCTGATGAATTTCGCTAATGACGAGATATATCGTCATTTTCGAGATACATCGCCGATTTTCTTATGACTAAGAGTTCAAAATATGGTCAGTTTTCTTCTAATGATGAGATACTTCGTTGAGACAAGCACCAGAAAGATTAAGAAACTAAAAATAGTTAGATTTCTAAACCTCATAATTACGCTTTTTTATAAGCTAAAAGACACGCTAGTTTTATAAGCTACGGCTATACTTATCAGAAAACTCTCATTTATTTTCCAGTAAGAACTTTTTGTTTCATTGCAGTAAGAAAGTAAGAATGATACTTGATTTCTCGCCAAACGTGTGTAATTTGATCATCTCTTTTTTCCTCTTTGATGGAAGGCATTTACGGTTTCTTAGAACTTCTCCAATCATCGTTTAATTGATTGAAAACATAGTTTTCCAAACTTTTTTGGCCCAATGCCCCCATTTCAGAAACAATTTCCTTCAGCTTCCCTCTCTGGACAACTCCACCTCAATAAATTGTAAGTGTAGTTGTGTTCATAATGTTTAAATTTTTGAAGTATTTATGCAGCTGTGTTCCATTTCAGAGTTCCAAAAATCTAGTTAGAAAGCAAACAATTTGGAACTGGAAACGACAAAGCTATTAAAATTAAATAACAAGAACAAATTGGCACAAAACACATTAGATTACTCACTGTTATTAGTAACTAATATCAAACAAATCAGCAAAATAAAAAATAATCACTAATTAAAGAAGGATGAGCCTGGTGCACTATCAATTTGGCTAACGCAGGCCCTATTTTCGTCAGCAACATCCTTATATCTCCATTCAGCTATTTGCAGTCTGTTTCCCTTTGTAGTTAAAAGACTCGTTACCGCACTAAATCCAGGTTCAACATAACAGTATGATGGAAATACAATAAAAAATTCAATATCACCAAAACGGCGGTTAATTAAAGTAGCTCGAAACCGGAATAAATTTTTCTTCTCCAGTAGTTTGTTTTTGTCAACACTGAAAATTTTTCTCATATAAGTCCGGCTCTCGCGATGTAGGTAGGTGTTTCAATTAACGTCGCACTGGAGCAAAACAATGGGCCATTGGTAACGGTCCGGGAACAATATTATACGTCCAAACGATGGAACTGTGCAAATAAGCATAGGTGACTAACAAATTTGTCTGTAAATTCGAGGGACCTTCTTAAAGTAGACAAGGTCACTGAGCTCCTATAGGAGAAAAGAGAAGCGGTGACTCGCTCCATTACTTTTCCAGATGTCGCCTACTGCGTCTAAAACCAGTTTTGATCTTGCTTAGGCTCCATAAAAGTTATGTCCAAGACAAACGAAGTGGACCCGATTTTGAAGACAATATGGGCAATTTAACTGTTCTCATATAAGTATTGCAATAGAGACAACTATCACCTCTTTTCAGGGTAGGCAGTATATATTTACCCGATTTCACAGATCATTTAACTTCTGAAAATATGTATTTCCTTACCTGTCGAAGGCGTCTTTGTTGTCTTTGTAAGTGATTCGCCTTCCGGCTGCCCCTAGGAAATAATTCCTGGCTTTGAGCGAGAGTCTGGCTGGAGCACATCTGTCATAATCATCCACTGTCACCAGATTTAATCTGAAAGGGAGGTAAACATTTTTTAGTGTTCGGTACTTGAATAATATGACTATGGTTTGACAACATCAATAGTAATGCCAACTCGCATTGTCTTTGATGTAATGTATTTTAAAATAATTCGCTTAAATTTTGAAATCCACCTGTGTCGGTCTTCGTTGCATTCTGGTTCTACATAGCCTCACCCAGAACTAGCGAATCAGTGCGGCTGGGAAGTACTGGATGAGGAAACACTGAGTGACCACATGTACGTCAGAACAGTTATCTCATCGGTAAGAAAATCATCGACGTACACCAGGTACAAAACAGCCTTTGGAGGACACACAAAATTCGCACTCAACTTCGAAAAGGATGCAGCCCGAATATATAGAGACATTGCCAAATGCTCAGAGCCAGAAACATTGGACAAAATAACTGAGGACTTGCAAAATTCTATCACCACAGCCTGCAATAAGGCATTCAGGAAAAAGAAATTTTCCTACAATAATACCAAACCTGTTTGGTGGAACCAGGAGCTACAGATCAAAAAGAGGGAAGTAAATGCTCTTAGAAGAAGATCTCAAAAGGCACAGGGTGAAGAAAAAGCACGAGCTAGAGAAATTTATGCACAGAAAAGAGCTCAACTCGTAAAAGATGTAAATAAATCCAAAAAGGAAGCTTGGAGAAAATTCTGTACAGATGCTGGTTCTCCTTACGGTAAACAGTACAAGGCAGTTTTTCGGAAAGGAACAATACCAGATGAAATTTTCAAAATAGCAGGTGACGGAAACGCAGGTTCTGTCAAAGAACTCGCGGGTAAAATTCTGGAATCACTTTACCCGTGTAACAACTGCAACAGTATAACGATTGAAGATTT
The DNA here is from genome assembly GCA_933210815.1 of Meta bourneti. NCBI lineage: Eukaryota > Metazoa > Arthropoda > Arachnida > Araneae > Tetragnathidae > Meta > Meta bourneti. The sequence continues at coordinate 91,398,051 of OW119926.1, forward strand.
CACTAATACGCTAAGGGACCCAGACTTCTCCAAAGACGAGGTCAACAGAACTGTCAATTATCTTCCGAAAGGCAAAGCACCTGGATATGATGGTATAGATAATCTCGTGTTGCAAATTATCAATAACAAATTTCCAGAACTTCTATTTGCTTTCTTCAATAAATGTCTAAATCTTGCGACCTTTCCTAAGCCCCTAAAAGTAGGAATTATCATTCTTTTCCACAAGGAAGGAAGAAAACACGATGAAATAAAATCATATCGACCAATTACTCTTCTTCCAACTCTGGGTAAAGCTTTGGAGAGATTGCTTGTACAAAGGTTGACTTATCATCAAGTTGAAAACAAAGAAAGACATGCACTCCAGTTTGGATTCAAGGAGGGCTCATCTGTTGACAATGCTCTAGAAACCTTGCTAAACAGAATTAACGAAGAGAAAAAGAAAAAACTGCATGTCGCTGTAGTGTCGGTTGATATTGAGGGGGCATTCGACAATCTTCACTATAATATCATCAAAAACAGATTAGCGAAATCTAAATGCCCTTCCAATATTAAAAATACTCTTGCTAAAGTACTTGAGGACAGAAAAGTCATGCTCATGACAAGCGAGGGTCCAGCAATCAAGGAACAAGGGAAAGGCTGTCCACAGGGATCGTGCAGCGGACCAGTGCTGTGGAATATCGTGGCCGATGAAGCATTAGTTCTACCATGGCCGGAAGGAGTCCACATGCAAGCATTTGCTGACGACTTTGCCTTTATTATCGCGGCAAAATCAGAGCGCAAATTAGGTGAGCTAGCCACAAATGCACTGGACCTGTTAAAAACCTGGACAGATCAGCAAGGTCTGAACGTGTCCGAAGAAAAAACTAAGTACCTCCTCCTTAGTAATCTTTCGAGAGGACCTTCCATCTACTGGAATAAAAAAAGAATTAAACGAACTAGTACTTTAAAGTACCTAGGACTTACATTAGACGAGAAGCTAAATTGGGCAGCTCATGTACAGACTTTAGGACAAAAAGCCATGTTCCAATTTCAAATGCTACAAAGAATAGCTGGAACGAGATGGGGAATAGGGCAGAAATTTCGAAAGCTGCTGTACAAAACAGTGACAGAAAGAATGTTGAGTCATGGTGCAGTGGTCTGGGGTCATAACCCAACTCAACGAACTATAAGAAAGCTTAATGGGATACAACGAAAATTTCTGATCTCAATTACAGGCAGTTACAGAACAGCACCCACTTTGGCCCTTCAAACAATTGCGGGAATTCCACCACTACATCTTTCACTTCAAAAAGAAGCAGTGTGCGTCAAAATGAGAATGAGAATAAGTACAAAGCTTGGAAATGCAAATTATGACAAAGATGACTACGAGGAAAGGGCAATAGGTTGGTCTGTACATCCAGCTAAAACTCTTTCATATGACAGAATAAACCCAGCAGTGGGAGTACCTCACTCCGGCATAAGCTACTTCACCGATGGCTCCAAAATGGAAAATAGAGTGGGAAGTGCTTTTTGTTCTATGCAAGGAGGGCGTATAACCCAGCAATGGTTCACGAGAATGCAAGACAGCAACTCCGTTTTCCAGGCGGAACTGTATGGGATTTTAGCAGCCATAAAAGCGGCAGAAGCAAGAGCAGATAAAAATGTAAAGATCTGGTCAGACAGCCGAGCTGGTCTCCTGGCACTTAGAAATCCAAAAACGCCGAGTCCACTGGCACGAAGAATACAATGTTTATTAAATAACAACAAGGAAATTTGTCTAGGCTGGATTAAAGCCCATGCGGGCCATGAAGGAAACGAAGAAGCAGATAGGTTAGCAAAAGAGGCAACCACAACGGAGTGCATTGATGAAGGGGTGAAATGGCCCAGAAGTCATTGCAGGAGGGAAACCACTAGCTGGCTACTTGGTGCATGGCAGAAAGAATGGGATGAAGGAGAAACAGGTAGGATGGTACATGATGTGTTGCCTAGAGTGTCACTAAAATCGGCAAGTTGGACCAGGGAAGAGACACTCTTCTTCACAGGGCATGGTCCGTTCCCATCCTACCTAACGAGGTTTAAAAAAATCAGTTCAGAAAATTGCTCCTGTGGTGAAATCGGCACACCTCTACATTACATTACAGTCTGCCCCCTTACAGCATCATGGCATATGAGGACGCCTGCCGACCACCTTCAAATCGCATGGCTCAGGAACATTGCTACTACCAAGGGCTCGAGGATCAAAATTATTAACATGATGAGATTCATTGAGAATCATCAGGACTTGATCATCCAAAGAGACTGAAAAACCTACTTTTTTTCTTCTCTCATGTTGTATATATGTATATAGTGTAACTTAGTATAATATAGATGTAATTACTGTATAGATATAATAATGTATAAATGTAACGTGCTCTAAATTCTGGATAGACATGTCACCTCGGTGGCATGCTCTATTCATCCCAACCACATTTATTTAAACTGGTACAGTGTCTCACGACACTAGGCACGGGAATGTGAGTTGGTGTTAGTTAGTTAGGTTCTACATAGCAGATGATTAAGTTTTGTTGAATATTAAAATTTGACTTCCATATTGATTGACTGATATTTGCTCTAATAAACCACTAAACATTTTGTTGATTGGCTAATACGTATTAGCTAGTCGATGAAAAGAGGAGTGGATCAATGTTTTAACTCAACTTTTGATTGGATAAAATTTTTCAAGTCATAATGTAACAGACTCATTATTATTTACCAATACCAAATGAGATAACGACTTTTATAATGTTTTTAATACTTTAAATTATTATTAATAACGTAATTCTTAAGTATTCACACATAATATGTTGTTTAGTAGTATGATTTAATCATTGAAAATAAGTATATTTTAATATAAGTGATTGTAAGGGTTCAATAATTTTATTAGCATAATTAATTAGTAGTATTGTGCAAGTAATGTTGCAAGCAAGAAATGTTTATATTGTCGTTGCAGTTATTATTTGTATGCAAAGTTTTTATAATTTAAAATCGTCTTTATTGACAAAAAGCTGTTTTAAAAATCTATCTTCAACAATATGATGTATCTACCGAAGGTCCAAAGAAATAAAGATACAAGTTTCTGAATATTAGAAATATTTATTTTATGAGAACAAAGTATCCAAATTACGTAATGAAAATACTTTGCATTAAAATAATACTTAATTCTCCTTTCTAAATCAAGAAAAAAAAGGCCATTTCGTTTTAATTAATTGTACCAGTTAAAAAAGATAGTTACACTAAATCAACATTAAGTTAATTAGGATCTATTTTAATTAGCACGCAATAAACATTAATTCGTTTGCTTCCACAGGAAAATCCTACATTCCGTTCCATGCTATTCTATGATAACAACTCTGAAGTAGTTACTAATAAATACAAAAATTAATTCAGAAACACGGGATGAATTGTAATCACGAAGGTGGAAAATGTTTTTTAACGACTAGAAGAGGCATTCTGGGTATTAGAATAAAGATTCTACGATTAGAATAAAGATCAATTTACAAATTGTGTTGGTGCTTAAATTCTGGTTATGAAAGATATTGATGAGGCTTAGCTTAATAGCGATTCCTTTTGAAAGGCCCAATATTCTATCTGGACCAACAGTTTCTTTTCATTTTTTCTTAAATCGCATATTCTTTAAGTCTACAGCAAAGTAGAGATGCCGTTGCTTCTCATTAGATTATTGAGAAAAATGTTTAAACTTTGAATTAAGGATCTAAAAAGAAATAGCAGCTCATAAACTGGAAAGAACACTACTAGAAAATGTCGAATAATAAGAGATAAATAAATAAATAATAATAGTAATAAATAAATTACAAAATGAGGTTTTTGAAGAAAATCAGCGCTGTGGTATTACAATCCCTTTCGCAGAGGGAGTTGCCCACTAAAACTAATTTTCCAAAAAAAGTTTAAGTAATTAAACAAAAGATGAAAAGAAAAACAACATAATATAGCTGTATCTTTATCTCAAATGATAAAACAATAGAGTGTAGCTAGATGTGTTTTCATATCACTTTTCAAAGGCAGTTTTGTTTCTTTAAAATTGAGATTTTCTATGTTTTTATAATTATAACGCTACCTTATTACTCTTCTTCTTACCCTAGGGGAAGGTACCCGTTGTTTGAGAACCGCTGTCTTAGTGCACTTATCAAGCTTATTCGTGAAGCGGATTAATTTGTTGCAGATGCATAAAACACAAAGAAAGCAAATCAAGTTTTTCAGTCTTTATCTCTCATATTCAGTGAAGTGCGAAAATAGAAAGTTGCATTATCTTCAGTTCAGATTTGTTTACAAATTCTAAAAGATTTTCATTTTCATTTCATCAATTCCCTGAACATAATTTTGATTCGAAGGAGATTATGAAAACCATTTATGCGTGTTTGTTTATTCCTTGGCTTGTCCTTGAATGGAATTATTTTTAACAATTGTTTTTGTTGTTTGCGGAGGTTGGTGGTATTTCTAAAACAATTTGAATTCGCCCGTAATTTGGAAGTCTGGTAAGTCAAGTAGTTCTGTTTATTTGAAATAACATCAAGTGATATACAGGGGCTGTTCAGACATTTTTTGAACGATTTTAATGGCCTGAAGCTCAATTTTTAACATAAAATTTTTGTGTTTTAATGTTTCATTTGATAGCCCTTATTGTTAAGTATCTTTCTACACCTTAATTTCCATGATAATAATGACTTTTGTAGTATCGACAGTGGTATTTTGTCCCATTCTTGTTCCACAGTTTTCCAGTCCTTGAATGGTTTTCGGTCGACGTTTCGATAATGCCCTTTTTAAAAGTCCAAAAGCACAAAAATCCATGGATGAAACATCTGTAGATTTAGCAGGAATATCAATAAAGGGTATTGACTCGATACCAGTTTCTTGTTCCATTCTTTCCAACAATTTAATAGTCGATTTAAATGTGTGGCTGCTTGCTTTACCCTGATGCAGTTCTACTGATTGTTGGCAATGTGGGTACATATGGTATTTCTTTTTTGAATATTGGGGATAAAATAGGGTATTGATAATATGTGGGAGCTTATTTTTACATTTCCCCCTCTTTTTACTTTTAATTTTCCATTATATACAGAAAACCGGCAACAATCATAAATCTCTTAGAGAAAGTTCTCACGTTAACTTTGCTATAGTCCATTGACTTGGCGGATTCTCTTTTAAAATTAAAGATCTTACCTTACAAATATTCTCAGAATTTTTTTTTCTTTTTTGGATACTTTTTTGGAAGTATTTTGCAAATTTTACGTTTATTTTCCTTTCTCATTAATAATATTACTTATCGAACCTTTAGATATCGAAAAACCATGACTTTTACAGCGTTTATGAATAATTGAATAAGCACAATTCTCTTCGGAAAGAGAGGAAACATAGTCTTCTATCCATTGCTTATTTAAAAGCGCCATTTGAAAGTAAACAAAACTCTGAGTTAGCAGACGATAAGTTATACTTGAACTATTTAACTGCTGTGAAAATAAAATTCTTTCGTAGCATACAATTTTTTTACAGCTCATCAAAATCGTTCAAAAAATGTCCGAATAGCCTCTGTATTCTTGATATCAGACGGGTCTGATAATTGTGGTACCTTGAATTGAAATTATGTAAAACTATATTTTTAAACGAATTCTTTTAAAAATACACACATTTTTTAAACGAATACTTTTAAAAATACACACATTTTTTAAACGAATACTTTTAAAAATACACACATTTTGCATTCATAAAAATGCTTTCACCTCTTTCAAAGGAAAGATTATTTCAAAAATGCTGTATGTATGTAATAAAGGACATAGACAGATACAAGATAATTATACATTAGACAAGAAAAAAGCAAAACACTTCACACTTAGCGGATTACTTATTGAATTGAAATCATTAAAATGTATATCAACCTCCCAGTAAGAATTATACAGTTAAAAAAATCTGCTTGAATCAAAACTGTTACATACATTATATTTAAAGATTTAACGAAAAGTAATTTGTGTCGTTTCTGGTAATATGCCTGGGGATGTTGAAACCACTCTTCGCAATTATGAGAGGAGTTTCAGAATGAATTCCCTTGATATTCTAGGGAATACGAATAAAATATTGCTTTGATGTAACCTCACTTTTAGGGGGTTGGATAGTTGAATTAATATCGCACTGGAGCAACACAACGGGCTATTTGCGACGGTCCTGGAAAGATCCAAGGACAACATCACGTAATGTTGAACCATGGTCAGATGTCGAGTTCACACCTGAGCTGGCACCTCTTAATTTCCACGCCACACCAACGTGGGGACATTGGAAGCCACAACAAATTTAACGTGCACCACGTACACGACAGTCTTTGATTGGATCGGGTTTCGAACTCGCAACCCTCCAGTTGCTGAGCACTTATTCTTCCAACCGGGCTACCTCAGCCCTTTATTTTAGGAAAACTGTTTTTCCAATGCAGTTATTATGGAAGTATAATTCTTTCAAGCATTCATAATCGAGATTGTGGCACCTCCAGCGTTAACACGAGGAACCGTGAGAGGTGTTGCCACTTCCCACTCATCGTGGACACTTCGAGAAAAATAATTTTTATCGTAAAATGAAAGTACTTATAACCCATCTACCGAGATCCAACTATTAAACCGTTTCAAGTGATATTTTTAGCTCGATAAATATACTGGCAAACGCAACCAATGACGAGCATAAGTGGCGTTGCTATGCATTTTGCATAGGCTCATCTGTCGATTCAAAGGTTAAAAGAATACAGGGATTCTTTCATTTGGAAGAATGAATCATTTGAAAGGATTCTATTGGATCTTTCCCTAGAACAGAACCCTTTGGAAGGATTCTATTTGTCTTTCCCTCAGAACGGAATTATTTGTTAGGATTCTATTTGTCTTTCCCTCAGAACGGAATTATTTGTTAGGATTCTATTTGTCTTTCCCTCAGAACGGAATAATTTGTTAGGATTCAATTTGTCTTTCCCTCAGAACGGAATAATTTGTTAGGATTCTATTGGTCTTTCCCTCAGAACGGAATAATTTGTTTGGATTCTATTGGTCCTTTTCTCAGAACGGAGTAATTTGTTAGGATTCTATTGGTCCTTTTCTCAGAACGGAATAATTTGTTAGGATTCTATTTGCCTTTCCCTCAGAACGGAATAATTTGTTAGGATTCAATTTGTCTTTCCCTCAGAACGGAATAATTTGTTAGGATTCTATTGGTCTTTCCCTCAGAACGGAATAATTTGTTTGGATTCTATTGGTCCTTTTCTCAGAACGGAGTAATTTGTTAGGATTCTATTGGTCCTTTTCTCAGAACGGAATAATTTGTTAGGATTCTATTTGCCTTTCCCTCAGAACGGAATAATTTGTTAGGATTCTATTTGTCTTTCCCTCAGAATGGAATAATTTGTTAGGATTATTTGTCTTTCCCTCAGAACGGAATAATTTGTTAGGATTCTATTGGTCCTTTTCTCAGAATAAATAATTTAAAATGATTCTATTAGCCCTTGAAATAGAATCCTTTGGAAGAATTCTATTAGTCCATTGCTCGGAATGAAATCATTTGGTAAGATTTTATTGGTCCTTAACTTAGAATAGAATCCTTCGAAAAATACCATTTGTCTTTTCTTCAGAATGGAATCGTATGGAAGGATTCTATTGGCCCTTTCCTTAGAACAGAATAATTTGAAAATATTCTATTGATACTTTCTTCAGAATAGAATCCTTTCGAAAGATATTTTGGTGAAGGAGTTGCGAGTTCGAATCTAACCAAAGACCGTCGGGGGCTGGTGTACGTTAAATCTGTCGTGGCCTCAACTTGGCGTGGTGTGGAAGTTTGGAGAGTGGGGTGAAAGCTCAGGTGCGACCTCATCATCTGATCGTGGTGTTGTCCTCGGATCTTTCCCTTCCTGGGATGATCCCAGACCGTCACCAATAGCCTGTTGTGTTACTCCGGTGTGACGTTAATTAAATACCTCCCTATCTTCCTTAGAATAGAAAAAAAAATTCCTTGAAAGTATTCTACTGATACTTTCTTCAGAATAGAATCCTCTGAAAATATTCTATTGGCCAAGAAGGTCAAAATCGGTTAGATGTCATGCAAAAAAGACTACAGGTTGCTAGGTGGAATTATGCTTGAGAATCCTTCAGATTGTAAAAGATTACAAAAATAAAAATTGTGGTACAGATGTGAGTGATGTATTTGGTGGTATTTTCATGAAATTTCTATTTTCCTTTCCACCTGGAATTGGAGAACGGCTGCAACCATTTCCTGGTCAAATAATATGTTCCAGGTGTCGTTTAATGTTTGGTCACCGCCTTCGTCTCTTCCGTGTGTAAACACACAATCTGTTGACTATTTTGTGTTATTTCTTTCTAACCATCTTTTCGATCCTGGTGACATCCTCCTTTTCATTATATTCGGTGTGCGATAGCAATTCCAACGGTGCTTCTTATGTGATTGACTTCTTCCCCTCCGTTGCTTTATTTGTAGACCAGCAGTTGAGAAACGCTGTCATCGACCCCTTTGAGCGATGTCTTTTTAAAGCCGAAACGGGTTCGTTAGTTTCCTGGAGAAACTGCGTTTCGTTACACGGTTCAATCATTGCAACTATTGTACTTGATAAATAAAATTGGCGGGCTGTGTAGGAACACAAACCGTAGTTTCGACGTGAATACTCGAGCCTGATGTCCGATTGTGAAATAAACGAAGCAGATATAGGAAGCCTGAGCGATTATTTATTCTAAATATTCAACAATTAATTTACTGCTTGAACGAATAAAGTACAATCTGATACTAATAACGAGGGTAGGTGTGGTATTTTAATTAAGATCGCACTGGAGCAACTACTGGCGACGGTCCGGGATCAAACCCGAAGGGAAGGATCCGAGGACAACACCACGTAATTTTGAACCACTGTCAGATGACGGGGTCACACCTGAGCTGGAACACTACTCCGAATTTCCACACCACGCCAACGTGAGGACATTCGAGGCCACGACAGCTTTAACTTTCACCAGACCCCGTTGTACACGGCGGTCTTTGGTTGGGTTTAATAATGAAGGATAATTCCAGTGAGTAAAGTCTTGTGAATGTAGCATAGTTGGGTGAGCTTTCGAATGACAGCACATACGCTGTCCTCACTCCGCACAATCCAATACTACCACTGACACATACCCTTCCCAATACCGTAGATTTTCGACATATTGCGGACCTCCTCCCCGCTCTCAGTGCGCCTGCGCACACGGTCGGAAGATCATGTCAGGTGCGGACATCCTTTGTCAACACGACACTATATTTATCTTCTACGCCAGTGTGTCCTAATCTTTTTTATCTCCCGTAACCCTTGTTAACCCTCTGGATACGGGGACCGGCCCAACCGGCCGAAAGTTCCGAGTCTCCTCGTTACGAAAGGCTCGGATTCTTTCAGACATCAAACTCCTGATGAATTGCCGAAGCCCATTGCGATTTCCATCCCCTCTTTTCTGTGCTACAATGAGACTCGCGAGTGAATAGACTTATCTCCCCGTTGACAAAGATGTCAGGGTTATCGACGGGGAGCCTCGCAAATTGTTTATCCTCCAGCATCTAGTCTGGGAGAGGTTGAGTAAATGAAAAGAGATACACTTAAAAAGTCACCGCCGCACTTTCATTTTACCCGGGAAGAATCTGTCCCTTCTAGGCATACCCACGACCCGACAATAGAAACCGGCGCATTATGTGATAATGGGACGACACATATTCCCTCTCCTCCTGGGGGAAAGTATTTTAAAGGCCGTTTCGTCCGGTTTCAGTAAGTTGCCGTTGGGCCGGCTGCCGTAACCAAACAAGGAAACGATATTCTGCCCCGACTTATGCAGAGGGTTAAATCTTTTCATTTATGAGTACCCCATTTTCTCATAATCCTTCTCACCTATCCCTCTACACTCTACGCAAAAAAGTTTGTTTTGTTAAGTAGTAAAGTTCTTAGGTTAGCTAGCAAATTTATCAAACGACTTAAATCGATAACACTTATGGGCTTTTATTTTTTATTTTACATTTTACAATTTTTTAAAATAGCAGCCTAACATCAAAACAAATAGCATTATAGTAATTTTCAATCACATAAACTTATGATGAAAGTTCACAACAATTTTTCAACATGGTAGTCAAGTTTTCAAACATGGCCTCAAACAATTTCCATGCGATCCTTGAGCTTGTTTCATGGAGCTAAGTTTTTTAAAATCGGGTTCAAATAAAGACAGATATAATCTCAAGTCAGGAGCATCATCAAGCTTATTTCGATATTTATTCTTAACTAGCAAAATTGCCCGACCTCACTTGGGTTGAATTGGTTAACTATATATTGAAAATGACCAGAAAGAAAGAAATCACTTTCCTCTTTCGTAGAAAAATACCAAAGTGTGAATAAAATAATTTTTTTAACACCTTTTAATTTCTACAACCTATTTTGGACACAAATTCTATACATGAAAAACTATCCATGTAATACATTTCATATATATCGCACCAGTGCTAAAGGTACAAATTGGCGAAAGGTGAGACATTAAAGTAACTGCTACAAAAATCGATTTGGAGGGAGGGTTAGGAAGTCCCTTTCTTAAGTTCTATTCCTCTAAAATTTCTCAATTCAATTCGTAAAAATGACGAACCTACTGCGGATACTCTCACATAATTTACCTGCCAATATTTTTTATTTGTGGCATTCTTTTCGAATTTCGCTACCATTAAGGGAAAGATGACTAATTTGATAAGATATTTATCACCAAGTTTGTTTTAAAAGCGAATACGTTTTTCTTGAAAATTCCGTTTCCTGGCAAGTGCAATAATAAAAGAACTTGTTTTAAAATTCAATATCTTCAGCAGTGATGAAACAAAGGTAACCTATTACCATTTTTTAAAATGGTAAATCAATTTGACAGCTTTCTTCTAAAGAAAATCATTGTTTTGAACAAACTTTCCCTTTATAAGTTGCTTAAATATAGCTTCAATTTGTAAAATAAGCCACCTTGGCCATCTGTCACTATGATAAAGAATTTGTAATATTTCAAAAGTCCTAGTTCGGATATTTTTTAACATTAACGTTCATTCGCAACACCACTGCAAAGTATTTGATTTAAAGCGACATGTAAGTTAGAATAAAGCAAATTTTAAGCGGATTTCTTCCATTATTTTTCAATAATGGAAGAAATCCGCTTAAACATTGCTTTATTCTAACTTACATGCCGCTTTAAATCAAATACTTTGCGGTGGTGTTGCGAATGATGAAAAGGAATTACAATTTATTAAAATAATAAATATTTACAATAGAAATTAAAACAAAATAAAAGTTGTCGGGAAAAGTTCTAAAGGTATAAATTCATGATTATTTTTTTATCTCTTGATCTCGCACAGTTGCCACAACTTACAACTAAAAATTAGATAGAATTTAAAAATACGAAATTAATTTGGAGCGAAAAAAATTAACATTGCTCCTGGCAAACGAACACGAGTTTCCATTTTGTTGTAAAATATCGTCTGTCACAAATGTTCGTAAATAGTTTATATTTTGCAAAGAAAATAAATAAGGCTCAAAATAAAATGTATTTGAATTTAAATTCTGTAAAAATAGTTTTTTAAGAAATAATTAATTTTTCAGCAGTAAACATTGCAAATAATTGCAATGCTCAATATGCATTCCAGCTTCTCCAAAATTACTAAATTATGGTTGATTTAAGTAGAGTTACTCAGATGTTTTAACATGAAACTTGCTTAAATACGTAAGCAAAGGAACTTAAAATAATGCATTCAGTACACTAAAATATGATTAATTAAATTTAGGATATTGCATTAAAATGTTGGGAATAAATGGTATGTGATACGTGTACAAACACACAGACACAAAATTGAACATGTAACCGGAAGACGGACAGACAGACCTACGCAACTAAGTTCAGTCACTAAATGAATGTAAGAACTTACATTATGCAAAGTTTCATGAAAATGTATTCAACCGTTTGGACGTAACCCTGCCACACACATACAGACAGACAGATGAACAGACAGACACCAAAGGCGAAAGAGACGGATAGAAAACTTGAAAGGGCTCTCTCTTTCGACAACTTCTGTGCTCGTGAAAGGCAATAAATATTTTATTGCTTTATAACTTAGTTCTTGGAACTGTTCTTTCACTGCTATCCAGAAATTATGAGATTTCTTTTTTGAAATCAAATTGTAAAGAAGAATCAGTCGAAAGTTCAATCAACATTTCTTTTTCAGAAATTGATAATTTTTCGGCTTGTCGAAGGAACAATTCGTCGAATGGATTTGAAATCCTGTTATCTTCACTATTTCGCCTTGGGAAAAACTGTCTGAAGGACACCTTAAGTCCTTTCAAGTGAGCTATTACACTACTTTTTACTTCTGAAGACAATTTTAGCTCGTTTTCAGATAAGGAACTGTGAAGTGTCTCAAAAACTTCACACTGGTCTTTTTCGATATAAGATTCCAAAAATCCTATTTCTTGATCAGACTCGAATTTATCAGACACTTTAAAGACGGTAATACAACTGTTCTGTAATCCTTAGTTGCGGTTATTTATTTCTGAAAAAATATCAGATAAGTATGCAAGCTATCGAAGCCTCTCGCTTTCATCAAACATAGAGCTCAACTGAAAAGGGTGGTCTTCAAAAAAAGTTGAACTTCATGTTTCAATTCAAACAATCTTGTGAGTACTTTTCCTCGTGAAAGGCACCTCACTTCAGTGTGCAAAAGTAATGTTTTGTGGAGACTGCCCATCTCTTCACACAAAGATTTGAATAGTCTGGAGTTTGTTGAATTGGCCTTAATATAATTAACAACTTTCACAGATTGATTGAGCACTTCCTTCAATGAATGTGTCAGGGCTTTGACGCTAGGCTTTGTCTGTGAATACAGCAATGACTCCAAGCTACATGGGGAGTGATTTCTTTGATGCGACCAATTGAAGAAGCGATTTGCTTACGTTACCACCACTCTAATTTAAATAATAGACTCTCATTTAAATAATGACTCGACTGCAGCTTTCGATAGGTAGGTACTTAATTAACGTCGCATTGCAGCAACACAATGGGCTATTGACGACGGTCCGGGATCAACCCCCGAAGGCAATGGTCCGAGGACGACACCACGTAATTTTGAACTACGGTCAGATGATGCGGTCACACCAGAGCTGGCACCCCACTCTCCAAACATCCACACCACACCAACTGAAGACATTTGTGGCCCCGACAGATTTAGATTGCAACAGCCGCCTTTGTACACGACGGTTTTTGGTTGGATTCGAAATCTCGACCCTCCAGTTGCTAGTCCGCTATTCTTCCAACCGTGCTACCGCGACCCCTGCAACTTTCGGAAGCTATACTATATAGTGCGGCACTGACGATGATATAGAGCGTCAGTCGGAATGGGGTCAGCCAATTTTAGGAAAGATACGAAAGCTCGTTAGGGTTGTTGAAGACTGCGCTTGATCTATGGATTATAGAAATTTTATTCGTTGAAACGTAGTCAAATTCGTTTATAACAGTTCATTTAAGACTTTTGAAAAATTATGAGACATTTCGTGTTGTTGGAATAACTTTAGAGAAAGACTAAACCATTCAATTTTAAATAATACGTCATTATATAGCAACCGTACAGTAAATCAAATTTCAGAAAAAAATTATCTCACTGCCTGCTGTAGATATGCTTCAAAACAAATTATACAGAGGCTGTTTGGACATTTTTTGAACGATTTTGATGAGCTGTAAAAAAATTGTATGCCCTACGAAAGAATTTTATTTTCACTGCAGTTAAATAGTTAAAGTATAACTTATCGTCTGCTAACTCAGAGTTTTGTTTACTTTCAAAATGGCGCTTTTAAATAAGCAATGGGTGGAAGACTATGTTTCCTCTCTTTCCGAAGAGAATTATGCTTATTCAATTATTCAAAAACGCTGTAAAAGTCATGGTTTTTCGATATCTAAAGGAACGATAAGTAGTATTATTAATGAGAAAGAAAAAAAACGTAAAAGTGGAAAAATACTTACAAAAAAGAAAAAATGTTTCTGAGAATATTTGTAAGGTAAGATCTTTAATTTTAAAAGAGAATCCGCCAAGCCAAAGGACTATAGCAAAGTGAACGTGAGAACTTTCTCTAAGAGATTTATGATTGTTGCCGGTTTTGCGTATAATGGAAAATTAAAAGTAAAAAGAGGGGAAAATGTAAAAATCAACTCCCACATATTATCAAGACCGTATTGTATCCCCAATATTCAAAAAAGAAATACCATAGGGACCCACAGTGCCAACGATCAGTAGAACTGCATCAGGGTAAAGCAAGCAGCCACACATCTAAATCGACTATTGAATTCTTAGGAATGGAACAAGAAACTAGTATGAAGTTAATACCCTTTACTGATATTCCTGCTAAATCTACAGATGTTTCACCCATGGACTTTTGTGCTTTTGGACTTTTAAAAAGGGCATTATCGAAACGTCGACCGAAAACCATTCAAGGACTGGAAAACTGTGGAACAAGAATGGGACAAAATACCACTGTCGATACTACAAAAGTCATTATTATCATGGAAATTAAGGTGTAGAAAGATAGTTAACTATAAGGGCTATCAAATGGAACATTTAAAACACAAAAATTTCATGTAAAAAATTGAGCTGCAGTCCATTAAAATCGTTCAAAAAATGTCCGAACCGCCTCTGTATAAAGAGAAGAGTATTAAATCGGCTGTGGTCTATTGTCATCAATCAAAACTGCTTTCATTCTTGGTGGAAGAGTTCTCAAATCTGAAAAAATACGTCAAATGGCTTTTTGGGGATTCTATTAAGTCTCAGATATCAGCTGGGAACTATTTCCAGACTTATTCTTTCTCCCTTTTCCTTAGACGTGTTTTTTCACACTTTATCATCCCATTTTTTAAATATGTCGGTTAAAAATTTCTTGAGACTCGTAGATCCCTGCTGATTTTTTAGATATTTGAGAAATAGCTGATTTTCCCATCGTGATCAGGTTTAACCTGCCCGCCAAAAAAAAAATTTCGCGTATGATGAAGAACCGTAGACTTAAAATTGATCAGTTGTGTTGGAATCGGTCTCAAACCTCCAATTATAGTGCCGTGTGGGGCACATAAATTTGAAGAATGTAAATCTTTGAATGTATAAAAGTGAAGAAAGATTGGGGGTCATGATCTGATCAGATTTCTTGTTTTCTAAAAGTATGTTTTTAAACCATAAGACTTGACTACGTAATAAAAATTTATTTTTAATGTATAAAACTCTGTCTTCAATCGATAAAACCCAACAATTGGTTATGGGCCTCAGACCTTAAGCTGAACCTGAATTCTGCCACTACCGGTTTCCAGTATGATGGGTATTCAAGAAATGTCCATGTTTTCCTTCCCGAAGTTATCGGATTTCAACTATGTCACGTGGAAGACGGACATGAAGGTATTGCTAATTGACCGGAACTGCTGGGAATTTATCACTAAAACGGAACCTCTATTATTTAAAGATGCTCCAGAACAAGAAAAAAGAGACTATCGTTATAGGAAGCAGAGGACATACACAACTATCTACCAGGGCATAGACAGAAAATATCAAGTCTTAATTTCATCTACTGAGGACGGTAAGGAAGCCTGGGATATATTAAAGACCAACTTTGAACCAGCATCTAGAGCACGATTGGCAGGCCTTGTGGACGAGTTCTTTTCAATCCGCTACCAGCCGGAGGACGAATCCATTGGACTCTTCTGCAAACGAGTGCATGAGAAGCTGTTACAGATAAAAGAATGTGGATTCGAAATCCCAGACCTTTTAGTTTGCTTTCAACTAATAAGACATTTGCCTCACGAATACGATAATCTGGTACAATTGCTATACAGGATGGATGACAACGAGTTCACGCTAGACAATTTGTCTAAACATTTAATAACAGAATCCAGCCGAATCGAGCTGAAGCGGAAAGACGAAGGCACAAAATTAAGTATCGTGGCCGATGCTTATGCTACAAGAAACAAGTCATCTAGATACAAGGAGACACGGGCGTCTACTCCTGATCACAGCAGATGCGTACTGGACCCTGAATTAATTCCTTCAAGCCCAAGAAAGTCGACAGTTTGTCGTATGGGGCCGCGACCATTCTGCAACTACTGCAAAAAGTCAGGAAAATCAGAAAACTAAACATATTGATATCAAGTACAAATTTATTCGTAAATTAATAAAAGATGAACTATTTAACGTAAATTATATTTCATCGGAAAATAATTTGGCTGACTTTTTAACAAAGCCTTTATTGTTAAATAAATTTAAAAATATTATTAGAAAAATATTTTGTTAGATTTATATATATATGTTGAATTGTAATACATCTGCTGAGGTTTTACAACCGATGGGGCCGCATGTTGGAATCGGTCTCAAACCTCCAATTATAGTGCCGTGTGGGGCACATAAATTTGAAGAATGTAAATCTTTGAATGTATAAAAGTGAAGAAAGATTGGGGATCATGATCTGATCAGATTTCTTGTTTTCTAAAAGTATGTTTTTAAACCATAAGACTTGACTACGTAATAAAAATTTATTTTTAATGTATAAAACTCTGTCTTCAATCGATAAAACCCAACAAGTTGTAGCGGATAGATTGATCTTAGGCCTGAACACCAGATACAAACCTCCAAATATTTTTATCACGTCCGCAGTCAGATTCGGCCTCCAAATAGGTTTACCCGCACTATAGTCCAGGTAACTAATTTTAATAATTCTTATGTGATCCAGAGAATAGATATTACTAATCGAAGTCGATGAGTCCACTAAAAATTTGATGCTTGTAAAATTCGGTACTTAGAAATGCTCTCGTTGTGAACTTAGCCACCACTGAAATACAGTATACTTTCAATACAGTGGCATATAGAGTAGTGTACCCTATATTCATCAAGCAGTACTTTTTAGTTGATAAAGTTGCACTGTATTTCACTAACAAAATTGTTGCAAAATTGGTGAGCCGGACATGATTATGGATGTGTACATTTTTAAAAACAGTTATGATGGTTCTTCTGAGACAATACCAGATGGCGATCGCAAGACTCCGTACTTATTTGACGCACTTCGATGGAGGGTACACGCCGGATAGCTGAATATCCAATAAATTACAACAACTGCTTGAAGATCTGTGATAACATACACTGCTTCTATCACAGCTATTCTTATCCCAGCTTCACCCTTCATTGCCTCTCAACCTTCTCTTCACATCGTAGCTCACACTTTGCTGTTAAAAACATGGGACAGACAAACGGTCTCAATCATTTATCCATCAACAAGTCGTAGAATCTATCGAATTCAGACACTGCTAAATTCTGGAAGGGGAGTTTTGAAGTGAATTGAGCCAACACTACAAATATCAACTAACAGTGCAGTAGTGAACACAGTGAAGTGTGACAGTGCAGTGTCAGTCTAAGCAGAAGTCAGTCTAACAGTGTCAGTCACAGCAGAAGTCAGTCTAACAGTGTCAGTTACAGCAGAAGTCAGTCTAACAGTACAGTATGATAACATACACTGCTTCTATCACAGCTATTCTTATCCCAGCTTCACCCTTCATTGCCTCTCAACCTTCTCTTCACATCGTAGCTCACACTTTGCTGTTAAAAACATGGGACAGACAAACGGTCTCAATCATTTATCCATCAACAAGTCGTAGAATCTATCGAATTCAGACACTGCTAAATTCTGGAAGGGGAGTTTTGAAGTGAATTGAGACAACACTACAAATATCAACTAACAGTGCAGTAGTGACTACAGCAGTGTAACCTATCTCCACGATGGAGTACTTTTGGTGAGAAAAAGTTGCACTGTCTTTCACACGTCTTCATGAAATCTTTTTACACGGATAGATAAAACGCATTGTGTTGTGTATTTAGCAACGAGCTTTCTTATCTACGAGCTCTTTCCTATAAATACCTAGAGTGAACAATTCAACATCAAACTGAGTTAGAAAGCAATGTTTAGAGATGCCAAAACCAAGATCTGATATCGTTCCTCCACGATTACTTGTTGAGCCGCTATATTGAAATCATGTTTTCCGAAGAAGGGCAGATTTCTAGAGAGCCATTATTATTTGACTGATATAACAAAAATAAGAAAAACTGTATAAGAAAAACTATAACTCATGAAAATGAAATTCAGCTGGAAAAAATAGCGATTCTGGTGTGAGTAACGAGAAAAGTAAGCTGATGTCCTTTACAAGGTTCCCACTCTTCAAACAAGAGAAAACCTAAGGCCTTTTCAAAGCTATTTTTCATTCTTATGGCTATGTTTAACCCTCCTGGTGGTTGTGTGGACGAGATATCTCATCGTTTGCAAAACAATTAACAGATATTGATGGACGAGATTTCTCATTGTTAAAGAAAACTGATCTTGGTTAGATAATCAAAAATTGGCAATACCGTGATTACGAGATATCTCTTCATTAGCAAAATTGGTCAGATCTTGATGGACGAGATATCTTGTCGAAAAAATTTGGAGGTTTAATTTAGATCGTGAATGTAGTGCATAGAAGAAACTTTCAGAGTGCTAGTTTTGGTTTCGCGAACTTAGTTTTAAAACCATCAAGTTTTAGCAAACAAATATTAAGCCCTCAATGTTTGATGAAAATTGAAAGTAAATGCGTTATATTCATTTTGTTTAAATGCAGGCCCACTAGGATACGCAGCAATGTTCGTGTACAAAATAAGGCTGTTTAATGTCGCTTTAAACTAGAACATTTTTTATTAAATTTTGACTTTAAAAATCCAGTTTTTTCACAATAGGTCATTGGTTTGTGCTTAAACTAATTTTAGTATGAAAAATTCTGATTAAGCTACTCATTAATTATCTAATTTAGATAAAATTAACTAATTAGCATGTTTTTTGAACAGTGATATCTCAAATTCTAATGTGTTTAGAAAGATAATTCCTGTTTGAAATTATTCCTAATATTATTCTTCCTGTTTTGACCCTCCATCAAGTTGCTAGAGGGAAAACGTTCTTTTTTACAATTTTTATCACGAACTAAGTCTAAAAAATCAAGAATTTTCAGGAATTTCAACATTTAAAAAAATCAATTAAAAATTTATTTCTTAACCAATAACTTCGACTGAGGGCCAAACATCCACCGTATTATATAGATTATAATGACACAAAAGTAATTATAATAGATCAATTCATTGTTGAGTTATCACTGTTCGAAAGAAGCATCGTATTGCAAAAACATAGTTCTTCAGAAATTGAGTTTGAAGATTTAGAAACGCGTTTGTCTAAGGTGACAGTACCTAATCCAAATCCTTGTAACTTGAAAACTATTTCGAATATTTACAAGATCTTGGTATCGTTCGAAATCTAAGGGTTTGGACAATATTTTAAATTATTAAAAAATATATCGATATTTTGGTCAATTTTCGTGATTTCTAGTGTATACATACATACACCTTAAAACTAAAATGAAAAACCAGGCCTTTTATAAGCCTGTGTGATGACTGCGTTGGTAATGGAAAAGTGTATAAAGCTCTGAAATGTCTCATGTTCCTATTAGATCCAAAGTAACAGACATGAGGTTTAAAATAGAGTAAGAAGTTAATTTTTTAACGCAATCATCTTATTTGTGTAAATAAAAAAGTGATGAGGATTTGGTGTGACTGTACAGTCAGAATAGCGTTAATATTCAAAGAGACTTTCAAGAGACACAAGAAGTCTTTATAGAGCTCAAGTGGTTTCAACGGAATATCACGTTCATCAAGATCTGATCAATTTTGCTAATGACGAGATATCTCGTCATCCGAATATTGAATAATATCAAAATAATATAGTCAGTTTTCTTCTAATTATCGTGATTGTGTTCTCTTCTAAAGACGAGATACCTCGTTGAACTAGATCTTGTCAGTTTTTTCTAATGACGAGATACCTCGTTGAACGAGATCTTGTCAGTTTTTTCTAATGATGAGATACCTCGTTGAACGAGATCTTGTCAGTTTTTTCTAATGACGAGATACCTCGTTGAACGAGATCTTGTCAGTTTTTTCTAATGACGAGATACCTCGTTGAACGAGATCTTGTCAGTTTTTTCTAATGACGAGATACCTCGTTGAACGAGATCTTGTCAGTTTTTTCTAATGACGAGATACCTCGTTGAACGAGATCTTGTCAGTTTTTTCTAATGACGAGATACCTCGTTGAACAAGATCTTGTCAGTTTTTTCTAATGACGAGATACCTCGTTGAACGAGATCTTGTCATTTTTTTCTAATGACGAGATACCTCGTCGAGACAACCACCAGGAGGGTTAAATGGGAACAGCGCGTTATTATGGAACACGTGTTTCATTTTTGAAGTGACATTAAAAATTGCATTCACGTCTCTGAAAAAATTGTTCGAAACGAAATCTGCGTTTCAGTGGAGTGTTTCATAACGAAAACTTTTTTATTTAAATAAATTTTTGCATTGAATGTGAGGAGAGTTATTTTCATTTTACTAATCCATCTGCACACTTCCTTCTAACGCTTAGTATATTCGTATAGTGCAAAGTACACTCCTGAAAGCAAATCTCTGATTCTTTCTCCCGAGATATGATTTGTTAGCATTTGTGATTCTGTTTGAGTATTTTTGAGTTTTATAGTGTTTTATTAAACTTATATAATTGGATAAAGCGCCTCCTATTTCCAATGCCCGAAACGCAAAGTAAAATCACGTTCTTGGAATTTCTCTACTTCTATTTATACTTATTCATTCTCAGATGCGTTTCTCATCCAAATGGTATTTATTCTGCAACTTCGAAAAGCATTCAAAGGATTCCCTGATGAAATACGGTAGTAGCTTTGAAGGATATAAATTTAAAGCAGATGGTATCTTTCCCGGGAGGCATTTCTATTTGTGGAGTTGTCTGATGTAACACGAATTTATGTTCATTTCCTGAACAGACAACATCGTTTTAAAGAAAAAGATAAAAACCTGAGAAAAACTGGTAGTCATGTATTTAAAGCTGAAAAGACTAATAAGGATGAAAAGTACATTTAATGGTCTATAAGCTATTTCGGTGAAACGAAATGTTCACCATCATAAGGCTCTCAAACGAAGACTCAAGCCCCTCGTCATTTCCCAGGCTTTCCACAAATTTAATCCACTGCCACTCAATAGTTATTTAACTCTCCTGGTGGTTGTCTCGATGCGGTATTTCGTCTTTAGCAAAACTGACCAGATATCGATGGACGATATATCTCGTTCATCCAGATCTAGCCGTCTCTCGTCATTAGAAGAAAACTGACCAGATCTTGATCTCGTAATAAAAAAAATCGTGAAAATCTTGATGACGAGATGCCTTGATGACAGAAATTACCAATGTCTTCGAGGAAACTTTTAAGTATAAAACTTTTTAAAAATTATATATAGGTCTGAATTTTTAGTACCTTTGTACATTAATTCCCTTAATTGATAATTTCTGTATTATGACTTTCACTAAATTTAATAGTCCTATTTACCACTTCACAGAATGGAAATGGAAACTTTACAATGACTATAAAATTTTTAAAAATGAAAATCTCCCACCTTCTGGAAAAAACACCGATTACTATAAGGCAATAGTCCTAGCTATTAAAGACTTACAAAATAAATTCATAATAACACCGGTAGATATAGGATCAGGTAACTATGCTATTATCTGTAAAAACTATATTTAAATTTACTAGATACTGAGCTTAAAAATTCTGATACCTATAAGTTCTGCAAATCTACATATAATAATTGTAGTTTTGCAGAACTATTTCTAAGTTATTGTTAAGAAACTAGTCTATTGTTAAGAAAATTATTTCTTTAGATAAAAGATTAAAAATTTATAATCATCATATTATTTTACCTTACATAAATAACTATTGTACCTAAATTTCATAAAAATCTAATGAAATTCCGATTTATTACCTGTGGTACAAATTCTTATATGATTAAACCCGGAATCTTACTTTGTAAATATCTAAAAAATTATCCTTAATGCAATATTGAAGAAGGTTTCACCTGGATTCCCGGTGATAATAATAACGTTTTAAATTATATAAATAAAAATATTATTAATAAAGGACGACCTTAAATACCTAAATACCTATTTACTAGCATACCACTGGGCAAACTTAAAGATGTACTAAACTACTATTATCATGACTTTAAAAATCTGATTACTATTGATTTTGAGGATTGGAAATTTTTAGTAAACTTCTGTATCTTTAATAATTTTATTTTTAACGGCGAGCATTTATTTATTCAAGTTAAGGGTATACCCCAGGGTTCCAATTTTTCATCTATTCTTGCTAATTTATTTCTTCATTATTATGAAAAAAATTTTGCCTGCAAATTAATTCTGCCTTTAGATATATTGATGATTTAATTGTTTTTAATGGTGGTAATTTTGCTTAATTATGGAAATCGAATTACCCAGATGAATTATATGTATTCAAAACTAATTCAGATAATAATAAAGTCGTCTTTCTAGACTTGAATGTATACACTTTAAATAATAAAACTGATATTAATATTTATAAGAGAGATGATTTTGAATTTCCGGTTTTGAAATTAATGTACTGGGATTCTAATATTTCTAAAAGAATTTATTATAATACAATTGCTAGTCAACTGGTGTGTTTCAATAAAAGTTGCAACTCTAAATCTAACTTTCTTTTGCAATGTAATAATCTTATTAACACACTTTTAATAATAAATACCCTCACTCTTTTAATAAGATTATTTTTGAAAGATTTAAAAATACTAATATTATTTTACTGATGAATTACCATAATGGCTAATTTTGTAGACTTTCCTGTTGAATAGCAATTCTATTTGCTATACTAATTATAATAGGTCTGTTAATTTATTAAAAGACTAGATTTCAACACCATCTTTTCGGTTTCCGATCCAAATAAACCGATTCGGAATTCCGAGTCGGAATCGGAATTCCGAATCGGGTCCTCATGTAGTTTGCGGCGGATTGTTACGAGCTGAGGTTTATTAATGTGGGTAAGTTTGTTTTCTCCTCTATAGTTTTGTATTGTACTTGTCTTTGGTGTGTCCTTAGTCCCTGGTTTTGATTTTCTAATTTTTATTTTCTAATTTTGCCTTTCTGCTTATGGTGTTTGGAGGGGTGTGTGGGTTACTTTTGGTGAACTGCCGCTCACACGCAGAAAACACCATATTGTGTTGACTGGATGAGGCTCCTCCCCGATGACATCCTGATTCACCAACACTTCTACATTTTTTCGAAATTTTCTTGGTATTCTTAAGTTTAAATTCCTAAATTTCTCTTTGTTTTGTTTTGTAATATTGAATTATATTGCTATCCATGTTATGTCTGCAGCTTCAGCGCGTATACATGAACAGTTCTGTTTTCTGGCTTCTGTTTGACTATTTTTATGCCCCAGTATTTTGGCTTTTTAGCCATTTGGCTTTTTGCTTGTCTGTATTTTTGACCTTTTGGCGTTGTGCTGGTCTGCATTTCTGTTGCTTTGTGTCTTATTGTTATGTATGTTTCATTTTTAATACTTTGTAAGTTTGATTGTTTATTATTTGAGCGGTGGAATACAGAGTAAAGAAAGATATATATATATATATATATATATATCCATAAACCAATCTTGTGGATATTTTAAACATTTCCGTTGAAACGGAAAAATTGGGCAACCCCGTTGGGCGACCTGTCCAAGTGTCCAAGGTGCGAAAGATGACCATCTCGGATCACCACGTAACGTATCCCGAAAATGTGATGGACGTAAAATGACAAAACATATAAAAGAAAATACAGAGAACGAGAACTTAAGATTATTTAAGCCCTATGCTACCCACTGCAGTAAGGGTCCCTACAACCAAACTGTATAGAATATGTACACAAACATCAAACGCAGTGAATAACATAGATTATTTTTATCCTTTATGTGAAGAAATTATAAGGACTTTGTGTGAATAGGGGGGGTTGATGAGTTCTGAAATAAATTAAAAAGCCTATGATGAGATCTGGAATAAATTTTGGGCATGTTGAGTTCTGGAATAAATTTAAAAACTTATGATGAGTTCTAGAATAAATTCAAAAACCTATAATGAGTTTTGGAATATATTCTTGAACTCATAGGTTTTCGAACCCAGTTATGATAAGTTGTAAAGAAAATTACTTACCCCTTACTCGATGTTTCATCTGCTCCCTCATCTGATGTTTTTCTCCACTTATCGAGTTCAGTTTGAACTAAGTCGTGATTTTTAGATTGTAAAACTCTCGTCTTATACCATCGAGCATATATTCTGATAATACATTGGGGGCCGCGGTGGCCCGGTTGGAAGAGTAACGGACTAGCAACCGAAGGGTTGCGAGTTCGAATCCAGCCAAACACCGTCGTGTACAAAGGGGGCTGGTGCACGTTAAATCTGTCGTGGCCTCAAATGTCCTCACGTTGGCGTGGTGTGGAAGTTTGGAGAGTGGGGTGCCAGCTCAGGTGTTGCCTCGTCATCTGACCGTGGTTCAAAATTACGTGGTGTTGTCCTCGGATCTTTCCCTTTGGGATTGATCCCGGACCGTCACCAATAGCCCGTTGTGTTGCTCCAGTGTGACGTTAATTGAAATACCCACCCGATAATACATTGATATAAATACAAATGAGCGTAAAAAAGCAGACGGAAGTTTTTAGACTTTTATAAATTAATGAATAACACATACTTTGGACGATCATTACTGAAATTAAGAAATATTGTTATTGCTACAAATAAAAATGATTGTAAAAATAGAAAGTGCGACATTAGATTATTTTCGATTGATTAATTCTAATTGTGTTTTGTTCAAGAAGAAGAGAACTAAACAAATTGAATAAACCCATTTTAATCTGTTTTACAGTACTTGAATTGAGTAAACTGCATATGTTTAGAATGTATCATGATATGCTGACACATTGAATAACGAACTGATAATGATAAATTCGTTTTCTCAAATAGTAACTAAAAACCATGATATAACTACAGTGTGTGTTAATAAGTTATCATTAAACTGTTTTTATGATAAAAAATTCATGTTGTGTGATGAGATAACGGGTTTATCATAAGGACATTTTAAAATAAAAGTTATGAAAGAGAAAAATGTAAAGAGAATGAGTCTAATATTATTTATGATAAAATTGTTAATTTTTGAAGATAAAATAAAAAACTATTATTCATCTCATGATTTGTATGTTTTTCTTTCTTCTTTCCACAACTAATTTAAGTGTTTAAAATTGAAAATGTAATTATGAATGTTATTAGGGATAGTTATTTTAGAAAAATTACAAACACCATATTAAATGAGCAATCATTGTTATAAAGTAACATTTACAGAATCAAGAACACTAAATTATTTAAATATATATTTATGAATTTGTAATACATTAAAACATCAGTGCTTGTTTAAACTAAATCAAAGACTATATACGATTCCAGAACTATTCAGAATCACAATAAGGAACTTACCCACTGTAGTTGTGCTCATTGAGCTTCTAATGAAGTAGATTGGTTGCGCGAGAATTATTCTTATAACACCTTTCCTGAACTGATAACACATTTCCTACTTCATACTTTGCATTCTAACAAAGTTTGGCAAGATACATAAGAACATCTCAATTGGAAATGGTATTTACTCCTGCGAAATATGTTTTTTAGCATTGAGGCACACGATTTTAAAGAAAAAAAAACCCAATTTGCACAGAATTGTTTATTCACTTATTCAGCTTCAAAATTAGTATAAAGTATCAAATCAAATGTTTTTGTTATAAAAGGATTTATTCACTCATAATATTTTTTTTTACGAAAAAAACATTTACCGTTATGAAAGACAAAAATTCACTGCACCACACAATTCGCCAACCTTAATCAAAACAATATCAACAACTTACTAATGCGTTTTGACATGTGTCAATTTTTGTTTTCAGTTATTTACACATTTAGCCTTAGTTCATAGAATTACCAACTCAATGTATAAATAAAACATTAAACTTATGAGTATGAGTAATTTCAACTTTTTGAGGTGGGTTAAAAAATATCCCACCATGCATAAAAAACTAAGAAAAAGTGGGACAGTTTTTAACCCACCTAACCCCAAAGAGTTAAGAGCATCACAGTCTATCAATATAAGTAATTATTAATTTAAAGAGAGTTCTTGGTTCTTAAAAATAATTAAAACTCCTTTAGTGTATAGCTTTTAAAATATATTCCAGAACTCATCATAGGTTTTTGAATTTATTCTAGAACTCATCATGGGTTTTCAAATTTATTCCAGAACTCACCATACCCAAAATGTATTCCAGAACACATCATAGGTTTTGAAATTTATTCTAGAAATCATCAAACCCCACTCCTTGTGTGTGTAACATTGTTTTGGTTTTATTACCAATAAACGTATTTTCGGTTGAGAGCATAAACTCATTAACTGTATAAAATAATTTCTACTGCACAACTGTTTCAAGAGAGACTATTAGTTTTTAGGTCCAAAAAATGTATAAGGCTTTTAATAGTGTTATATATCTTTTCAACATATTACAATTATATATTATGTTTCTCATTATCATGAAAATAAGCATTTAGTCTCCGAAAAAATGTCAGTCAATGAGTCGATATTATTTACGTGTGTTAACGTGTATTGTTTTCATTCAACACTTATTATTTTGTATTATTTTTTGTAAAAAGTAGTCTCTATCCTATAGCCATGACTATTTTAACGTTCATTTCAGGCATCCTAATCGATTTCTGCAGGTAAAATCTACTTACTATTCGTTCTTGGTACTGGTGGAAGGATTTCAGTTTAAACGAAAATTCGTAGTGAGTGTTCTTGAAAAACTACCAAGAGTTAACTCATAGTGAATGACATTACTGTGTTTAAATTAATTTCGAATTTTAATGAGAAAATAATTTAAAAATACTATAGTGATACTGGTGGGGTAACTAAGATTTAAAACCTGCAGTGAATTACTGATTTACCAGAGAAATACCATTACCCAACATAACTACCCATTTTGATAGTAGCGATTTAGTTTAGTTTTATTTTTAAGATCATAATACTTCAGGGATCAATTTATATGACGGCAGTAGTTGCAAATGATTAAGTGTTCCAGTAGTGGTATGATTTTTGAAAATTCAAATGTCGCCCTCCGCTCAATAAGTTTAGGGATTCTTGGTTTAATACGCCATTTTGGTTTCTTCTGTTGGAAGTGAAAACTGTTGACAAGTGTATTTTTGGAAGGAAATGAATTGGGCAATAAATTCTAGTAACTATTTATGCTTTAACCAAATAGAACGTCTTATCACCTTCATCCCCATGGAATATTAATTGCATAATAACATATTAATTGCTGAAATTTGGGAAATGTGCTCAAAAAGAGCTCTCGAATAAAAGGAATCTTGAACTAAAACTGGCATTGACTGATAATTTACCGGCAATGAAAATATTGGTAAGTTCCAAACCCTAGTGGTGACACATTTGTGCATGAAATTGGTTAGAGTTTATGCACTTATAACCATTCTAAGGGAAAATACCTGGAAACGTGTTTGGAAATGAATTATAACTTTTATTTTTTGAATCAAAAATATTTTTCTTCTTAGATGTAGTCGGGACGCAGTAGCCCGATTGGAAGAGTGACGGAAACCAAATGTTTTCTAATTTCACTTGAATAAAATAATGTGTTTGAGGTACATTTCTTTCTCTTCAAAGATTTTTAGGAGTTAACTTCCTTTTAAAATCCTGGCATTTAAAACGTTTCATAAAGTTAGGACACATGTCAAATATGAATTACCAACGAAAATCAAGAATCGCCTTAAAGCTTTAATATCAAGGAATAAATTAAAAAGTGTTCTGATTGATTCAAGATATAAGTTTTTCTGCTTCTATCAAAATTTGACTTTTTAAACTAATTTTGATTAGGCGATGTTGGGCAAGTGTGTACCATTTCAGATCATATTGAGCCAATTACTCTTTACACTGCCACAGGAATTTATCACACACTTCCAAACCCTTTGGCAGTTCATAATTACGTGGTGTTGTCCTCGTATCTTTCCCTTTGGGATTGATCCCGGACCATCACCAATAGCCCGCTGTGTTGCTACAATGTGACGTTAAATAAAATACCTACCTTCCCTGACCCTTTGCCAATATGCGTTTACACTCTTATTTGTTTAAACTACTATTAATATATACATACTTTAACTTTGCAGGATTTGATTGGGGAAAATCCTCATTCAAATATTTTTCAATTTTTACGTAGAATCAGCTTTTAAATTCTATATAATTTTTTTATTATTCATTCCATGAACATCTTATCATCTGCATTAAAAGATTGAAACATTTGTATGATTTTGATCAATATATTTTAGTAATATATTTATTGCTTTTTAACAATTGACTACATTGGAATTTTAGTTATTTCTACTACTTATTTTAAAATTTTTAGGGTGACATCTATTTAGATTTATGCACATTTCCACGCCTTTTGCTTTAATTTGGTCTTTGTTTGGTGCAACTTGTCCTAATATTGGACCTTGCGCCAAAAAATCAAACAAACCAACCATGGACATAATTTTCGAAAATACTTTTCAATGTTATTTTATGGGGTAGCACCTCTCTACATAATTGCGGAAGAGAATACCATGGACAGTCTTTTGTTTGCAGCATTTGTTTGCATAATACAGAGGCTGTTCGGACATTTTTTGAAAGATTTAATGGACTGAAGCTCAATTTTTTACATGACATTTTTGGGTTTTAAATATTCCATTTGATAGCCCTTATTGTTAATTATCTTTCTACACCTTAATTTCCATGATAATAATGATTTTTGTAGTATCGACAGTGGTATTTTGTCCCATTCTTGTTCCACAGTTTTCCAATCCTTGAATGGTTTTCGGTCGACGTTTCGATAATGCCCTTTTGAAAAGTCCAAAAGCACAAAAGTCCATGGGTGAAACATCTGTAGATTTAGCAGGAATATCAGTAAAGGGTATTGAAATATCAGTAATGCGTATTTAAACTTAGGAACCTTATTTATGCCATAAAAACACTCAAGCTATGTGTATAACAATATTTTTAATACTTATGCAACTTTTTAACCGGATGATTACAATACTTCAATAATCGAGTCTTAAGTTTATCTTAATAAGGACAGATTGGATTAGATTTCTACCTTTCATTTTGTTGCGTTCGTTACTTATGTTCTAGGAGTAGAATGATGAGTAAGAATCATGATTCGCAATTTATAAATGAGACGATTACATACTCGTGAATTCTGATTCGATGGCTATAATTAATACTAAGTTGGCTAAAATGTTCGTTTGCTTTTTAAGTAAAAAATAGTAATATTTTTCACTATCCCAAATGGCTTTATTGAAAAACGTATTGACATACGGTTTTGTTCCACTATCTCCTGCCATCTTTCAGGCAGTTTTATAATGGTCTCCACCAGAAGTTTTCATCTTTCTGGTCAAAAAACTGTTTCAGGTGTCTTTGCAGTCTTCCAAGGAATTGGCAGTCTTTTTATTAAACTTCCTGGTAATTGTCCCTACGAAGGATCTCGTTATTAGCAAAACTGACCAGATCATGATGGACGAGATATCTTGTCATTAGAAAAAACTGACTAGGGGATCTTGGTCTCATCATCATAAAAGACAGCAATATCCTGATGGCGAGATATCTGATCTTCATGGAAGTGATATCTTCTCGGAACCGCTTGGAGGGTTAAGAAAGTTTGGTAAGGATCGGAATAAAAGGAAATCTGAAGATACAAAATCTATAGAATGAGTTGGATGAGTTGAAACTTCCCAGCCAAATTGTAACAGTTTTTGCCCTGTCATCAAGGAAACGTGCAGTATTCAGTTATTGCGAAGGAGTCTTTCCTGCCAACTCATTCTGGACGCTTTTCGGTCGGCGTTCAATTGTCTAATTAGAATCTGTACTCGTCGGAATGAATCGTTTGGTTTTTCCGGAAGAAGCTCGTAAGTACTCCCTTCCAATCCCACTCTAAGCACAACATCTACTCTGGATGAAAGTGATTAATGCTGAGTGATTAATGCTGGTTCACTTTTCTTGACATACGATCTCAGGGGCAAATCTCCTTTGGGTGTGTGCTAGCCTCACAGACTTGAGATATTCTAGTGATATATTCTTTTCCTATGGAGTTTTCTGTCTTTTGTATATACGGGGGTGGAGTTCCTATACCCAAGCGATTTTTTCTGCTTTCATCCTACTACTCTAGTCCCAAATCCCTCAACTTTTCCTCGTCATCTGACCGTGGTTCGAAATTACTTGGTGTCGTCTTCGGATCTTTCCTTTGGGGATGGATCAAGGACAGTCACCAATAGCCCGTTGTGTTGCTCAAGTGCGACGTTAATTGAAATACCTACCTGCCCTCTACTTTTCCCTTTCATGACATTTTTCACTTGACTGTCTTGTATTTGGCTCAGTTTGGCCAAATAGGACCCTAGGGCCATAAATACCAACCCCAATCAACTTTCGTTCTACATTATTGGAAAGTATTCACTTCACCTTGCCCATCACAGTTTGTTTTAAAAGCGGAGTGTTTTCGATAACGAATGTTTCTTTCCACCCGGCTGACCAAAGTAATCAAAGGGTCACTTTACCACCAGTTTGGTCACATGATCCTGGTCACATTAAAAGGTTACAATCGCTCCCTCTACTTTTACACTTCCTCTATGTTCCCATCTGCAAATCGTAGTCCCAAGCGCGATACTGTCGTCTCAATTAGAATTCTGCCTAGTTGTTTTTAAAACAGGTAAGGAATGTAGTTATTTAAAAAGTTTAAAACGATTGTCTGATCTCATTAATTTAATTTATTAATTTTATACATCTCAAAGGTTTGGTAGGTAGGTATTTTAATTAATGTCGTAGTGAAGCAACACAAAGGACTAATGGCGACGGTCTGGGATCAAACCCAATGGGAAAGATTCGCTGACAACACTGCGTAATTTTGAACCATGGTCAGATGACGAGGTCACGCCTGAGCTAGGTAGTTAATTAATGTAGTACTGGGGCAACACAGAGAGATATTGGTAATGGTCCGGAATCAATCCCAAGGGCAACACCACGTAATTTTGAATCACGGTCAGATGACGAGGTAACACCTGAACTGGCACCCCACTCTCGAAATTTCAACACTATGCTAACGTGAAGACATCTGAGGCCACGACAGATTTAACGCGCACTAGCCCCTTTTCACGACGGTCTTGTTCGATTCGAACTCGCAACCCTCCGGTTGCTAATCCGTTACTCTTCTAACTGGGCTATCACTGCCCTCTCAAAGGTTTGGAATGACGCTTTGTCTGAACATGGTTCAGTTACTTAGGATGACGCGTGTAAATTTGCCTACCAAAAACTACTTTATGTCGGAAATAGGTTACACTGCTATATATACTACTGTATTATAAGTTACTTAGGATGACGCGTGTAAATTTGCCTACCAAAAACTACTTTATGTCGGAAATAGGTTACACTGCTATATATACTACTGTATTATAAGTTACTTAGGATGGCGCGTGTAAATTTGCCTACCAAAAACTACTTTATGTCGGAAATAGGTTACACTGCTATATATACTACTGTATTATAAGTTAGGTTTTGTAGAGGTGTCTGAAGTCACTATGGTTATATTAAGACAATAAGTAACTTACTCATCGAAATTGCAGTTCTTTGGTTCGTACACTTCGTTGCAAGGTACCTATGATAGGGAGAATGAAGATATGTTACCATAGTATTTGTAAGAGAGTAATACAAAGCAATCAATGATCCTATATGCTCCATGTACTTTACAGTCAGTAAATACGTTGATGATAGTTAAGACTACTCAGCAAATAGTCAACAGTAATAGTATCCATTATTGGATTAATAACATTTAAATTACCCATTAAAGAATTTTTAAGTAAAAAGTGAATTTGAGTATACCCGCTGTGGCTCATCATGTTTGCTCACTACCCTTGCAACCTGCGAACTTTTATCGGCGTAGGCTTGATTTCCTGTAACTTATAATTTCTCTCTTCTGTATAAGTAAAACTTCCATTGTGTCTGCATGTTCATTACTTGACGTTGCTGCTTGTCATATGATTGGAGCAGTCAAGTAAGTGGAATGAAATTGTAGTGAATGCACAGGAGTTAATTGAAGTAACATGACTGTGGCATGAACATTGAAAGTATTGGAAATAATTAACCACAGTACGCAAAGTGCAGTTTCGTGTTTTTTTGACCAATTGTATTACATTTGGAGGTAATGGATGTGTGTATCAATGATAACAGTCATTACACAGATTTGAATAAGACGTGAAAAGTAAGTAACAACACTGCTACCAAATAATATCAGTAGAAATTCCAAGGTAGCTGCTATGCGCAGGTCTACTTCTACTTATTGTATGAATTGGAATGTTAAAAGTGCAATCGGAATTCCCAGATGAAAGACGGCATTTTTTTCTACTGGCAAATTTGACATCAATATCATATATACAGTCGCGAAAGAAAACGCAACACCCCTCTACATTCATACAATTTTAACAGTTAAGCAAATTCAAAGATGGCATTTGACAATGTCCTCTAAATTTACATACATACAATTTGCATAAGGAGCCACCTTCATATTAAATGGAGCACCAACTTCTTACTTTCCAACTTCGTACTTTTCCCTTATTTCGACACAAAATTGATTTTGAATATACCATCATAGTTTAACTTCAGATACCAAATTTCATGTCACTCATGAATACAGAAAGTTTGGAGCTCCAAATTTTAAATCCTTTTCGCAGACTTTTATGGATATATAATATTCCTACAACAATGATATTTTGTAGCATATTGCTAGTAAGGTACCCAAACAAAATATACATAATGTTTTAATTTTTAAATAATTTTTAGTTTGAAATATTAATTATTAAATTGGTATTCGAAAAAATTATGAATAGATATATTTTGACAGATTTTTAATATTACGATACGCAATTTCAGCTCTTTCCTCTGGATAGTTTTTGCACTACACTTAAATCTTCATCGCTACTGTGAATTCAGGGGGCATCCAAACTGTGCAAAAAATTATGACAAACCTGAGGAATGGGTAAATTTTTGAAAAATGTTTGGAAATATTTATGGAATCTAACGGAAATTGCCTTCTACCTATCAGGTGTGGTACAGTTGAACAATAATCAATCAAATAGTAGAGACCGGCAAAACATATGTTACTAAAGCGACGTTTTTGGGATGAGTCTTAACGGTTATTGCTAACTTGTTGTAACAGTTGCTATTAACTGTTATAATAAAAGTTACTAAAAAACAGCTAATGAATAAGTTTAACAGTTATCATTAACTATTAAAAATTGTGGTTGAGGGTGAAATTAAACAATTGTGTTCCTAATCTCCCCGTCTAGCTCCAACCAGACCAAATCCATAAGTCCATTCACCCGCACAACGTCATACACCAAAGGAGGTTCAGAAAACAGGTTGTCTTGGGACAACTCCAGGCACTCGGGAAAATTGATATTCATTGTCATTCTTTGTCATTGTCATTGTCATTCTGAAAATATTGATTGTCATCCTTTCCAAGTTACTAGTCCATCAAGATCTGCTCAATTTTGATAATGACGAGATATTTTGTCGAGACAACCACCAGGAAGGCAAAGGTTGCTTGTAATCTTCGTTTAGTCAAGCAACAAACGAACTGTTCCTGATTAACTACAAATAATCTCGATCCAGGAATAGCAACTTTCAATGGAAATGATCCATGAAATGGATAACAGTTTTAACATTGAATAATCTCCTTATATAAAGATAGTAAAATCATGAAATTTCATTTTTAGACTAATTTGACGATGTAGAATCTGATTATGGCATGAAAACATGGTGCTGCCATTGGAAATTTTGCTCTTTTTATTGAAATTTGATATGAATACGACCCCTTATACAATGCTTTTGCATTTAAATTTGTAGAGGATGTTATTCCCTATTGAATGGAAACTATGATTTTGAGCTACTATGAATAGTGTGTTCGAAATAAAGAGGTTTTTTTCTTTTTTTCCGTCAACTGTACACATACAGTAGGTCTCATTCGTCTTATAAAAGAAATAACAAAGGATTTACTAATATTCAAGAATAGTCTTTTCTGTGCACACCTATCACTCAATTTATCGAGTTCAGCCTGTAATGTTTCCAGTCATATGTTAATATTCTCAATAAATGTCTTACAATAATACCTGTAGTTTAACCTCCTTGTGATTGTCTCGAAGAGGTTTCTAGTCATTAGGGAAACTAATCAGATCATGATGGACGAGATATCTCGTTCATCAAGGTCTTGTAGTCTCTCGTCATTAGAACTGACGAGATCTTGATCTCGACAGCATAAAAGATATCTAGTCATTGAAAAATCAGTCAGATATTTATGGACGAGAAGTGCGAAAACAGGTAAAACAGATTGTAAACTATATCTTATATAAAATTAAAAACATGTAATGATTTCAAGTTTCTGGCTATCCTCATTTTTCCTCATTTATTTTGGATCACAAGCTTTAAAATTATATTTATAACCCATTTGCATCATATTTGTGATTAATACCTAAATTTTGCACATGGTCTTAACCATCCAAGAGGTTTTGACCAGACATCTAGTCTATCAAGTTCTGACTGATTTTGTTAATGACGAACTTGACGACTTGATGAGATATCTCGTCATCAAGATATCGTCGATTTTTTATGATGACGAGATCAAGATCTGGTCGGTTCGTCTAATGACGAGAGACAAGACCTTGATGGACGAGATATATCGTCCTTCACCTGATCAGATTTGCTAATAACGAGATACCTCGTTGAGACAACCACCAGGAGGTTTGAACTACAGAAAGGATTGTAGTACAGAATAACTTCAACTTACATCGTTCCACTTATCTTCTCTAGCGGATGCTACAGCACATAACAGAACCCATGAGAAGTTGAGCTGCGTGAAAAGCAACATGGAGCAACGGTGCACTTGGCAGTAAAATTACTTTTCAGTGTACAACATCATTGAACCACACATCGCGTCCTTGTTCCTAATGTATTCAACCCTTATACTATTGTTATTATGGGGAAGTGAGATTCAGAACCTCTAAATATCACCCGCACTCTCGTTTTAGGTCAATTGCCTCATTTAGCCTTTCTAATCATCATCTATATATTAATACGTGAAGAAAAAAAATTTGTACCCCTTTTTAAGCACATTGCGCGCATGGAGGAGTATGAGATTTTTCATAATTAAAGTTCATGTGGAGAAGGAGTGCAGAAAGATAAAATCAATGTATAATATGCTTTATAAATATATTAAATTAAACAAAATAAAACATTCATTGTTTACGTTCATATACTGTAATCTATATATTAATACGTGAAGAAAAAACTTTGTAAACCTTTTTAAGCACATTGCGCGCACGGAGGAGTATGAGATTTGGCATAATTTGCCACCACATAAGTTAGTATTGAAAGTTAATTGCATCGTTTTGCTGATCAGAAACTTAAATACAAAGGAAGCATTAGTCAATGGAACAAGAATGCGCATCAAATTTATGCATCGTAATACTATTGATTGCGAAGTTTTAACTGGAACCGCACGCCATAAGAGAATTTTGATTCCACGTATAAATTTAACATATTCCGGAACTATTTTACCATTTAACTTTCAAAGAACTCAATTTCTAATTATACCTGCATTTGCGATGACAATAAATAAGTCTCAAGGACAAACATTCGAAAAAATTGGAATTTTATTGAGGCAGACAGTTTTTACACATGGTCAATTGTACGTCGCAGCAAGTAGAGTTCGATGGTTTGAGATTTTATATTTCAGAATATAACGGTCAAGGGCATTTAGCAAACGATGAAAGAGTTTTTACAATAAACATCGTCTACACAGAAGTTTTGAATCATTAAATTCATTGTCGAACTATTTCAAGTTCAATGGACAACATTTATTTTTTTTAACCACCCGGTTTTTTTGTTTCAATAAAAAATATATAAAAAAATACGAAGCACGTATTCCTTATTTCATTTTTTGGATTTATTTTTTATTTAAATTTTATATAATTTGAAAAAGATAGGCAAATTAACTTTGTAGCCTTGGCGAAAGCTGTGGACAGTATAGCAATAAAAAAAACCCCAAGAAAATGTCAAACAATGCGTTATTGTTTTTTAGATATGGCTTAACCAAACTATACCGCATTTTTCTTATGACGTATTTGTACATGCTCGCAGCTTACGTAATAGAACAAAATTCAAAAAAATTATATGCAATGAATATAGAGGTACACTCTTTGACAAAAGAACCTTATAATGTTAAAAATTAAATGAATTATGGTCGAATTTCGACCACTGGGCTACCACTAGTCTATATAATTTCTGTAGTATAGATCCCTTTTACGCCTCTTACACGCGGCGAATCTTAACACAGTGAGTTATCAAAAGAAAGAGAATTTCCCAGAGCACTGACGAATCCGTTCTATTTCTCTAGGGTGTGCAGAGCGGGGAAGCTAAAAACAATTCGAAATTCCCATAGGAATAACATTGAGTGTAAAACGATTGCGGTATGCAACTCAGTTTGTTTTTTACCAGTATTGATGGAAAACAAATTTTCCAATAAAATTGTTTTATCAGTATTACTCGGAAATATTGTTTTGCCAGTATTGATGAAAAAACAACTTTTCCAATCAAATTGTTTTACCAGTATTACTCGGAAAACAATTTTTCATCATCTACAGTGGCTCCCAAAAGTGTTCGTACACTTACGAATTTCAATGAAATACTGCTCTATCCATTAATAAAAATTAATATTTCAGAATGGGAATTTTTTGATAACATCTATAACTTGTTCTTAACAAAATAACATAAAATATTTTACAAACATAGTAAAACATTTTTTTGGAAAATCAATAATTAAAAAGTAACAAAAAAATTACCTCACAAGTCTTCGAACACTTTAAAAAAATCTCTACATATTAGTAAATATTGTAATATTTCGGTAAATTAGTACTTAGTAGGATATCCTATGGCATCCACAATAGCTTTTAAACATCTGGGAATAGAGTTCACTAGTTTTTTTTGTAATTTTTGCATCAATGTTCCTCCATTCTTCAATCATTACTGTTTTTAGTTCGCTTTTCGTTTTAATGTCGTGTCTTCGTACTCTAACTTTCAGTTCCCTCCATATGTGTTCTATTGGGTTTAAATCCGGCGACGAAGGTGGTGTTTTCAGAACTTATGGACAATTATAGAGACACCAGAGGCGAACGTTGAGAGCCGTGTGCTTAGGATCGTTATCTTGATGAAAAACAAAGTTGTTTCCAATACCCAAATTTTAGGCTGATAATTTTAAATTGTCTTTTAAAATATTTAAGTAAAGAGTGTGATTCATTATGCCATCAATAAATACCAAATTACCTAGTCATGATGCTGACATGCACCCCCACACAAGGACACCTCCACCGCCATGCTTTACTGTTCCAACTAAGTTCTTGGGATTAAGTTCCTCATTTTTTCTTCTCCCTACAATTATACACCCATCGGAACCAAACATGTTAAATTTGCTTTCATCTGCAAATAAGACATGATTCCAATACGTTTCGGGCTTATTTATCATTGATTTTGCGAAGAAAAACTTAAGCTTTCTATTTTTCGCACTTACAAAAAATTTTCTTCGGACAGAACGCCCATTTAATCCAGCTGATTTGAGCACTCGTCGAACAATTTCAGATGAAATTGAAGTAGAAAATTTTTCAGTAAATTCTGTAGAAATTTTTACAACACTCAAACGTGGATTTTTCACAAATTTTCTAACTATAAATCTCTAATCATGTTGAGTTAACTTTGCCGGACGACTTTTCCTTACCTTGTTTTCGATCCGATTTTTGTCTTTAAAGCGTTTCATTACATACTGCACCGTAGAATGGGATAAATTTACTAATTTAGAGATATTCCGAACTGATTTACCACTACTATGATGAAAAATAATCAATTTTCGAATGCTGTTCGTTGTTTCCTTACGACTACGAACCTCTTATTAAATAATAAATAAAGTATTACGAAGTAAGCAAGCAAAGATTAAAGCCAAGCAATTTTTTAAATGTCACCACAATGCAAAAATAAAAAAAAGCTATAAACGATAATTTTATTTATGAATTTACCCGAAAATGTTTCGGTGTACGATCACTTTTGTGGCGTGTTCTTTCTCTGCCTCCTTGTATTTTCAATTTTATAAGAAGAAAATGAGTCAATATTTTTTTAAAGAATCTTAGGTTTTATTCAGAATTACATGGAGATGATATGAAAAAATATTGGTCTTTATATTCGAATTCAATTCCAGGCTACAGCGCTTATTTTTACAAATTTTTAAAGTGTACGAACACTTTTGGGAGCCACTGTATTTATTTCTATAGTATAGATCCCTTTTACACCTCTTATACGCGACGAATTATTTATTTATGTATCGAACTAGTTTTTCATTTCTTTCCATATATCAATAATTTATGAATATGTTATTTGATGATATAAGGATGGTTAAACGACGCATGTTCCACGCAAGGTTAAGATTTGAAAAGAAATTGAGAGAAAATATACAACTTAACAATTTTTGTAAAGTCTAGAGAGTTAAGATAACGTTATTAGGCCTTTTGGCGGAAGAATTACTGGCTTTACACAAATGGTGGGAACACAACACTAAGAGTGATCTCCAGGAGGAAGTGTGGTAGATAGAGATTGAATAAACTTTTTGATATTTTGGATACAAGAAAAATCGCTTACATCTTTCACCCTTACCACGGGGGGGTGGGGTGGAATTGTTCATGCGAGAATTCTCGCACGGGCACTCTAGTGGAATTTATTAACCAAAAACGCATTAGATCGTCGTCTTATTAGGCATCGCAATGATGTTTCACATGAGATAAAATCGATTGATTTGTAGCCTTTTATGTAATGAGAATAAAATAAGTTCAAAATTTCAGAGAAACTACACTAATGCTATATGAAAATATTTTGATATGAAATCACCGGGGTTAATTTTGTTGTTAATTTTACAGCATTAAAAAGCTTGTATTAATATTTAAAACCATATAATTTTACCCCCTGAGCGTCATCAGATTTCCAAATAGTATAGTATTGCTTTACTCCCACAACACAGTTTTCCTGCATGACTTTTAATCAGTTTTGGCCTTCTTTATTAATAGAACCTTCCCTATTCTATTCGAAGGAAATTAACAACAGAATCTTTTCCAGAAGGTTAAACTCCAAGGACAGGAGCAATAAATTATTTCCAAAGAAATCTCTTCTTAGGAAAGGACCAATACAATCTTATTTCAAAGGATACTATTATACATTATGAGCCAATAGAATCATTCCAAATGATTGTAATCTAACGAAAGGACAATAGATTCGTTCCAAAGATTCTATTATAAGGAAATAGCCAATACAATCTTTTCCAGAACAACTCCGAACCTTCGAAGGATTCTATTATAAGGAAAGAACAAATAGAATCATTCCAAAGAATTCTAATCTAAGAAAAATATCAATTTAATATTTCTAAAAGTTGAAAGAATCCATGATCCATGGATTCTTTCAACCAATAGGTGTGTTTGAAGAGTCATTCAGTGTGTGTGTGTATTGTGGGGTAAAGAAATACTACACTACTCGGAAATCTGATGACTCAATGACCACATGTGAGGTTGAAAGAATCCATGGATTCTTTCAACCTTTAGAAATATTTAATTGATTCTTTTCTTAGATTAGAATCATTTGAAAAAGTTCTATTGGTCTTTTCCTTAAATCCTTTGGAAAAAATTTTAATTCTCCTTCCCTTACAATATAATTCTTTGAAAAGATTCTACTGTTCATTTCCTTGGAATAGAATCGTTATCAAAGATTTTTTTATTCTATTGATAAAGAAGGTAAAAATTGATTAGAAGTTATGCAGGAAAACTGCAGGTTGCAAGGTATAATTATGCGTTTGAAATCCTCAAGGATAAAATATATGGGGAAAGTCGCAGTTGCCTAGTATGAGATACCCGTATACCTTTTCTTCCTATTGGCTCCACCTGTTGAAAATGTCATGAACTATTAGCTTCTGGGTAGGCTGAGCCACTAGTGTCATAACCATACCCAAAGTAACCTTCTGGCGTCAGTTCACAGAAAAAGTGGTTTTGTGATTTTCAAAGTTCTGTGGACCTCTTTTGAAAAACAAGTTTTGGATGCAAGGTATGTTGTTTTTGAAAATCCAACTCATGGAATATAATCAGTTTTACTTGTAGTTTCTGATCCTTGTTGCAATTTTTCTTTAATAGTATTTTTGCATGCTTAATTTGATGAGATTTCTGGAAGTATGACAGTGCCTAATATGAGACACTTGAAGTAGCCAAATATGAGATATCTGAGGGTCTCATTTTGTTTGTCATGACATTATTGATGCGATTGCACATTCTCCCGATGAACCTTCATCCAGTCGACGTGACCAGCCATCGACCTCTTCTGAACAACGTGCTCAACTTCATGAAACATTGGAGGTTCCCGCAACATCCACATAGACTCAACCGTCAATCTCTCCAGAACATGTTGCTCCATCTCAGGATATGCCAGAACCGTCATTAGTGTTGGTTAAACCTTCTAATATAAGTCCTGTACCATCAAGACCATACAAACGCCTACTTGAAGAGAAGGTACGAGAAAAAGAAAGAAAAGTTCAGAGGAAACTTTTCATAGAATCTGCAAAGAGAAAGAAGGACTAACAATGCCAAGTTGTCAAGAAGACTTCTAAAGTTACCAAGTCTACGCGAATGATCATTAACAAAAGGCGAGATGACGACGAGGATGAAAGCTCGGACGACGAAGAGCGTCCCCAACAAGATTTTTCTGATGGCAACGAATTTGATGAGGAAGCTGATCCTGAGTGCATGTTTTGCTCCAGGCAATTTTCGGAGGAAACTCGTGGAGAAAAGTAGGCGAAATGCAGACAATCTTATCGCCTGTCCCACGAGGACTGAGGGGAAATAAAAGATTCAGTTTTTCTTTGTGATTTTTTCTTTTCGATTTAGAAAAAATCAAAACGGTTACTTACCTATTTTATGATTACTCATGTTTCTTTAAAAGTAGTTAAACGTGACGACAAAAGTTTTAAACAAGTGACGTTAAAATTTTTAAACAAGTTTCAATTCAAAGTTTTTTTAAATTTGTTTCGCTTTTGGCAATGTTTTTCAAATAAGATCTCATTTCTTAACCACCTAGTGATAACTGTGTTCCTATTTTCCTCATGTTTGATACTTGTAATAATTTCATTTCTGGTCAATTACTACTTTAAAGTCTGATTGAAAAAAATTACTCTCGAAATAAAGGTATTTTGTATAATCCATTCCAGTTTTGACTTTGAGGATGCCTAATATGAGATACTATCTCATATTGAGAATACTTGGTATCTCATATTAGGAAACCTTTTCCAAAATCACCAATTTGAGAGCGTAGAAGAAAGTTCTTATTTACATACAAGTTTCATTTGGTTTGCATTCAACCAAAAAATGCATCAACCATTAGAAACAGCATTAGTATAAGTGTTAGAAATCATTGCAAAATTGGAAAAAAAAATCATTGAGTCACCATAATTTGAAAAAAAGTATCTCATGTTAGGCGACTTTCGCCTGACAACTAGCAAACCCCCTCATACCCATCTGCGTAAAGTTTCTGAAATGTTTATTTCTGTTGATGGGGAAGTGCCGTTAATTAAGTTTGATACCATACTCAAATCCATTTATAGTGAATACAAGCACACAAGCAAGTGAATACAAGCGCATTTCATACCTCCAAATTAAATAAAAAATAATCAAAAATGGGATGTCAGTTCCCTGTTTTCTGCTTAAGTTCCCATTTCCAATAAAATGCATGTCGAAGGTTCACACCTGAGTCGTGTTACCATTATATCTTCTGAACATCTACTTCATGATTCAATTCTATTCACTTGTTGAAGAAGTTTCTGTATATTTTGGTGTCTACGATCCCTTTTCCGGCTGGTTCATATTTTATTTTCTGTTATTTCTGCCTTTCAGATTTCTTATTGCTTTCTGTCATCAGACCGCTGAGGAATTTCATTAAAACGGTGAGCTCTTCCGTCTAGTTGAGCAATATTATGCAGTTCCATAGCAGAAATCAAGCAGATTTAAACTTAGCGGAAAATGGCGCATGAATCATCCCCCTAGTGGTGGATTTCATATTATTTATATTCCTTTGTTGCCATCCCATAAAATATAAATAATGACGATTTCCGTGCTTTGTGCATTAGTGAAATATATACACACAAATGACGTTTTAAGAAAATTTAGATAATTATCCTCAGAAATGAAGATAACACTTGAGGAATCAATCTGCGGTGATTTTATCAATCAATGGATCTGATTTCTGTGAAAAAATAGATATTTCTTTTAAATACATACTCTTTCGTACTCTGTACCTGTGTGATGTACCAATCTGGTAGATTTGCATATCAAACTGGTAGATTTGCAGATAGAAAATCTGAAATGTTATAAATTCTTGAATGTCCAGCGATTGATAGAATTTGTGACGCTTTAACATCGTTAACTAATCTGATTTAAACAATTTGTTCCTGATTTAACCCTCCTGGTGGTGTCCCGACGAGGTATCTCGTCACTAGCAAAACTGACAAGATCTTGATAAACGAGATATCTCGTCATTAGAAAACTGAGCAGATATGGATCTCGTCATCATAAAACAATCAGTAATATCATGACTATGAGGATTCTCGTCATTGGCAAAATGGGTCCGATATCGATGGACGAGATATCTCGTCGAAATCACTTGGAGGGTTAAAAGTGAAGTCAATAAATACATTTTTCAAGTGTTATCAAAATGAAACTTCTATTCGCTAATTGACAAAAGAAAATCCATAAATCATGTAAAGAAATCGCAATACAAATGTCTTAGCCCGGTCTATATACAACAAAACATACCACATGCGCATGCGTGCGTTTTTTATTACAGAGCACTTACCAACCAATCGGACAGTACTATTGTCTGGAATCTACTTTGTAATCGCATTTCTCTCTAGTTGCTACCATTACACATAATCCGTTAAATACAAAAGTTTCCGGCCTAAGGGTATCAATCCTCTGGTTGCTGAAACGGCCGAGATTTCCCCGTCCTTTTGCCACTGGTGTTTCAGATTGTTGTGTACTTCAGAATCCTGACGAAATGGCACGAATCCATTTGGAGTGTCTTCCTCCTCTTCTCTATGCGACAAAGAGATTTGGGTATGTAAAGCCTCATATTCGATGCAAACGAGACAAGCCCAATGGTACGTCCACATTAATCTTTCCTCCTCGGCTTTGTAACAATCGCGTATCGTTTTCTATGTAGGTAACAGACGAGATTGAACAGACTAAATGCTCTCGATCTCGAAACTCGGTCCAGCCAAAAATCGTCGGGTTCTCGGGCACGTTGAATCTATCGTGGCCTTAAATGTCCTCACGTTGGCGTGGTGTGGAAGTTTGAAGAGTGGGGTGCCAGCTCAGGTGTTGTTCTCGTCTTCTGACCGTGATTCAAAATTAAGTGGTTTGACGATGTCGACACCACCTGGCCAGATTGACGCCAATTACGCTTTCAACGCGATCATAAAGAAGCGCTTCTCATAGCATCGCTATTGCTTGCCATTCGCCCAATAAATAATGACACAACCGTGTTTCATGTCCAACATAAATAGTTATTCTTAACGATATGCAGCATATTAAGCTATGCACCTTTTTACAGAAGGATTCTTAATTACTTTTAAAACATAATTAGAAATGTCTCGCAACACCTGAGCTAAAAAGATAAACTTTCCAAGATGTTCTTATACAAAATATTAATTGGGAAGATTGGGGATTAAAAAAAATTTCAAGATTCAAACCACTCAGGATAAAAACTTAGAAACTTGAATAACACTCCCATTGTAAAGCATGATAAAAATAAAATACCGTATTACCATAGGATAAAGTATTATTACAGTTGACTTGAAAAGAAAATGTGCAGCCACAAGAAAAAATTCTTTTTTTTTGACTGTCAAGCATTGAGGTTGAATTGTTTCGAGTGGAATAAGTGTTTTTACATTTAAATTCGTTGATTTAATTATGAGAGAAACTATATGGTGCCTTTTATTGGAAAGAACTCACGCATTGAAAAAAGAGAGAAGCGTTTTTCCTTTTAAAACTAGTTGAGTAAAACTTCTAAGACTTTGATCGTAGAATATTTGAATGGAGTAGCCCATAAAGTTGCAATTTTATATAAATGTTTAAGAGGAAACGTCGAAATAAATTGGATTGAAAGTCTGAAGCGCATATATTTTTTGCATA
Source organism: Meta bourneti (assembly GCA_933210815.1). NCBI lineage: Eukaryota > Metazoa > Arthropoda > Arachnida > Araneae > Tetragnathidae > Meta > Meta bourneti. The sequence continues at coordinate 91,442,436 of OW119926.1, forward strand.
AAATAAATTGTGGTTAGGAATTTCTCTGTATGGTATTATATTTCAAATCTAATCTTGAAAAATATTATCATGTCCCGTATGTGCAATTTATATTGGAATATAGTGGTTTCTGCAAAAAACAAAACCCGTCAGATTGTGGTTCCTTCTTGCTGCGTTGTAGCCTAGACCTATTGATAAAAGGAGATCCTAGTAGCACAGTTGCAAGACATGGATATTGGCAACTGGAGGGTTACGAGTTCGAAACTCGATCCAACCAAAGATCGTCGTGTACATGGGGGTTGATGCCCGTTGAATCTGTCGTGGGCTCAAATGTCCTCACGTTGGCGTGAGTTTGGAGAGTGGGGTGCCAACTCAGGTTTGACCACGTCATCTGACCGTGCTTCAAAATTACGTGGTGTTGTCCTCGGATATTTCCTTTCGGGATGGATCCCGGACAATCGTCAATAGCCCATCGTGTTGCTCCAGTGCGACGACAATTCATTCAACCTACCTTTTATATCCGGTATGTGCGATTTGTATTAGAATATATTGGTTTCTGTGAAAACAAATCCCCAGATTATGGTTCTTCCTTGCTGCTTTGTAGCATTTCAGTCACAGAACTGTTGATTAAAGTGCATTTCAAAATACTACTCTAAACTTCCATGTCCAGAACGGGTTTCGAACTCACCTGTTACCCCAAGACTCAAGTCACTGACCACTTAGGGAAGTCGCATATTGGTCCAACAGCAATCCCGTGTCACTACATTGTCTGAAATACGTATAAGTACCGACATGCTTTCTGTACAGAAATATTTGACGCATGCGTATGTTGGATGCTTATTCGCATGCTGCTCCAATGTGTGGCCAGATCAGGTGCTGACCTCGTCATCTGACCGTAGTTCACAATCACTAGGTTTCGTCCTTGGATCCTTTCTCAGGGACTGATTTCGAACCGCGTTGCCAATAGGGTTGCTCCAGTGCGACGTTAATTCAACTACCTACCTACCAGTGTGTGTCCCGGTTAGTCCTTAACCACAGGAAATGAATTAGTTAGGTAGGTATTTTAATCAACGTCGCTCTGGAGCAACACAGTGGGTTATTGACGACGGTTCGGGATCAAAACCGAAGGGATACACCACGTAATTTTGAACCACGGTCAGACCACGAGGTCACACCTGAGTTGGCTCCCCCCTCTCTAAATTTCCACACCACGCCAACGTGAGAACATTTGAGGCCACGACGGATTTAACGTGCACCAGTCCCTTTGTACTTTGGTTGGATTCAAACTCGCAACCAAAGAGTACCGGATTAGCAACCCTCCAGTTGCTAATCCGGTAGAAAAAACGTAGTAGAAAAACGAGTAGAAAAGCGTGGGAAAGAGGACAACTTCACTCTACCGAAAAATGTAGCATTGTTGAGATTGGATGCACTGCTGTATAGTACATGGTAAGTAATTTCTTCTAGTGCTGGCTAAGTCACTATACCGCCATTTTTAAATTTAGCATCTGTTGAATTCTATGGATGTAGTAGATTGTATGTTAATTACTTGAACCGTGATTGCTGTATTGAGATCATGGGGGTACTTCATGTGTGCATGGCCGTCCAATGGATGATACAGATAGTTTTTCTTTACTTATGTTGTCTTCAGAAGCTAAGTAAGTGCGATGTTCTATGCAAAGAAAAGGCATGAGTTGACAACAAATAGTGAAGCCGTGATAGAGTAGAAGCATTGTTGGGTGTCACAGGACTTCATACAGTTGTTGGATGTGATTTGAATTACAACTGGACCATCCATGGAAGTGACTACCGCCTGTGGTGAGCGTTATCTGGAATTTGTCTGAAGCGCATCTGGATTATTTGAAAGTGCTCAAATTGAAATATGTCCATTAGTCACCAATGTAGCAGAGCGCGCAAAGGCAGTGTACGGAAAAATTCCGCATTGTTGCGATTTGTTGTGCTTCTACTTTTGCTGGGTGTTTCGAAAATATCTGGACAGATTGTAAAAGGTGGTAGAAGGGTCCAAAATAAAGATTTTTGTCACAGAATGTGCATCCGGAAATGCCGTATTTAGGTGGTAGAGGTCAGACGATAAAACAGTTTCCACGGCGTAAGGCGTTGGAGCTTCAACGGCATGCATCTCTACACAAATTCGGGTTTTACCATTGAACATCAGAGTCAGGAATGACGCTTTAGCCACGGAAACGATGCTATCTACTGATTTAAACAACGCCTTCTAACTACAAAAACGCGGCATTTCAGGACATACATTCTTTGACAAAAAAGGTTATTTTGGGCCCCTCTACCACCCCTTACAATTTGGCCAAATATGTGTGATACACTCTGTACACTATTATATCATAAGTTAATTTTTGTAGTGTTTGAAAAGAGAAATATTGAGAAATTTATTTAGGATTACCTTCCTATAGAATTACCTTTCAGTTCCACACTTAATTGATGTATATTTACCTTTATTGTATTTCAAATTTTCTCTAAATTGCCATTTTTCTTGTAAACACTGACTTTTGAAAAAGGAAAACAGTCGTCCTCTTTAACTTTGCATACTTTAAAGGAACAGAGGACTTAAAAAAACTTTTCCAGTTATTACCCGATTGTTATGAAAATCTTTATATTTCTACTAGAAAGCCTATATATAAAGTTTGGTCCAAAAATATTAAATTTTAAGTAATTTATTTCATAAAACTGGTCAGAACTTTTGATAAATTAGCAAATATTGATATGTTCCATGCTACTTAATTCTCGATGTATTGTCAAAATTTTAATTAACATAAAAGTTTATATACGTATAAATCAAATTAATTACAATGGTAAGTGTTATCACTAAATTGTAAACCAAAAACAACGAAATTGTGCTAAAACACCTAAAATTTTGCAAAAAATAGAAAAGCTTAGGTTATGCGACATTTTCAACTAAAATTTCAAGATCTGTAAACGTGATGAATTTCTCATTTGCGCTTACATATACTATGTAACAGATTGCAAGGATCATCCAAACAAAATTCAAGTAAATCGATGAAACCCAACCTGGCACCAAAGTCTAGAACAGGCGACAAAAAAATCTTGTTATTTTTCTTGAAATTTTTTTCTCACAGTATATTTTTTATTTCTTCTCTACTGTTTTCACTGTGATAATTATTTATTACTCTTAAATTAGTGATAATTATTTTTGACGGGTAGCATTTTTCCTTTCCATTATAGCTGTGATAGACATAGATATATTCTTAGAGGTCATGGTTATCTAGAAAGGATCATTCTTTACATTTGGTTTATTTTCTTGCCAGGGATTTCTGTTCAGGGCCGAGTAGTAATACTAATAGGAAGGATCGTGCAGGGACGGGAAAATCTTGCTTATTTTAATCAGTGAGATGAGTGATATGGTCATCCTAAGAATCCAACTGGATCAACCTACCACAGTAGTTTAAACTTACAGATATATAAATGGTACTCATTACTGAAAAATGTATTGGTAGGTAGGTATGTGGGGAAGATCCGAGGACAACACCACGTAATTTTGAACCATGGTTAGATGACGAGGACACGCCTGAGCTGGCACCCCACTCTCCAAACTTCCACACCACGCCAACGTGAGGACATTTGAGGCCAAGACAGATTTAACGGTCACTAGCCCCCTTTGTACACAACAGTTTTTGTTTGGATTCAAATTCAACCCTCCGGTTGCTAGTTCGTTACATTTCCAACCTTGCTACATCGGCCCGAAAGAAATATATTGGAAGTGTCTTCAATCTTCAAAACTTCTAGCTTCGCCACTACGAAAGAGGTTACCAAAACACTAGCGCCCTCTGTGTGTAAGTTTCAGAAAAGCCCTCTCATAGATTCACAAAAAACAGACAGCATGGGAAAAGCAAGAGAACTCAGCAAAAACGTTTAACTGGAAACATCGTTGTCTCCTTCTTGCTTTAAATACATCGATTAGCATATACTCAATACGATCCATTACCCACCAAGGAATCTGTCCACATAAGTATTTTTTGATTACTTTCATCACATTGTGGGCAACAAAAGACTATTAGCAAAGTTCTTTGAAAGCAGCTTTCAAGTTCTGAATTAGCATTTAAATTACGTTATCTTCTCAATATACTTCTATACAAGTCCAGACATTTTGCAGAATATTTGCACATTAACTTACGACTTAAGGCATTCTTAACCAACCTGACTGTATACAAAATGAGCTTCAAGAAGTATAGTTAGTGGATATTTATGTATTGAATAGGTCTATAGTTAATGCAATAAACTATAGACGAAACGCTCTGAAACCTTATTTCAGTTATGGGTAAGTGAGAGTCATGACGCACTTTCAATAAAATCTGCTCCTGTAAACACAAGAAACAAAACTTTTTTCAATTAAAAATATTTTATTTTACTATCGAAATATGTAAATGATTTTTGTCAAAATTGGAATTCCAGTTCAAAACATGCTTTAGAAAAAGACGTCATTGTACCGTCTACTTTAAGGTTGGGGATAAGATGGCGCAATTTTGCAAACTCATTCCATGAATAAATGATAGAAATTTAAATAAAATGATAAATCATTCCTGTTTTGGTCGTTTGATGTCTTTTTCCTGCCCTTTTTCCACAATCAATTGTTTAGACGAAAGGTGTGCAACTTTCATGGAGACAAAATTTTCAATTTACACAATCAAAACAATCACAAGTTTTTTAATAGAATTACAATCTTCCCAGCATTAGATGCATCTGTTAGAGTTCATTTCATATGAATTTTTGTATGTTCTTGATTCATCTTAAATTACCATAATTGCCGTTTCTTTAGTTATAGCTCTGGGATGAATGGGCGTTTAGTACCAAAGCTTTTCTTCAACTCGAATGTTAGCTTCCCAAATGTCGTCTTCCATATCTAGGCCAAATCCTATTTCTGGAGATTTTTTAAATAATCTACAAGTCTTTCTATTCTCTCCCAGAAAATCATAACAAACCAAAGGAAGGCGAATATGTAGGATTGTGCACTCATTAAAGCACATTTGTTAGACAAGAGAAAAAGAGAAGATTTAATTGTCTTGGCAAATTTGTCCTAATGAAACCTTGGCAAAATGACTGTCCATATTTCCTCTTCGTTTGAGTGTTGCTCCAAGTAACTATAAATGCGCTATGGTTCGTGGATACCAATTTTTATATAATTTATATGAGAAAAAGACTACTTTAACCCTTCTGGTTGTGTCGCGACGATGTATTTTGTCATTAACAAAATTGACCAGATCTGGATGGCCGAGATTTATCGTCATTAGAAGAAAAATGAGAAGACCTTGATGTCGTCGTCATGAAAAAATCGGCAATACTTTGATGATGAGATAACTCGTCATTAGCAAAATTGATCAGATCGTGATGGACGAGATATCTCGTCGAAACTGCTTGGAGAAATAAAAACGTTTTTTTTCTCTCTCGATCGATAGTCTGCAGTCTTCCCTGTGTAAGTTCCAAATCGTTTTCGACTTTCTTGATCGATTAAATGTTTCACAGGATTCTTTTGACCTATATGTACAGGGTGATTCGAAAATCAATGGACAAACCTCAAGAGATATTAGATCGCACTAAAAGCATCATTTTTCGTATAGTAATGTATGGACCTAAGTGACTAGTTTAGGCGCAAAAACGAATTGCGCAGGAAGTGAAACAAAATGTTTATTTACATCATTAATTTACAATTTCTAATGTATTGTAATTGTTTACAAAACCTGATCAAAAGTGCTACCACCAACATTAATGCAAGCTTGCGGAAACCGCCTTTCTGCAGACGGATTCCAGCAAAGGAACAATGCTCAAGTGCTCCAAAACAGTGTCCTATTAGTGAAAAGTTCCGCCAATCCATTAATCGACGCTGCCAAGCTTGCATTTATGTATGTGGGGGTGCTGGTTTGTGGGCAAGTAATGATGAAACTTTTAAAGAATAACTAAATTTAATGATGAGATTTATGAATATTTACAATGAATTTGGTTTAGACAATTAAAGTTAAGTGCACAGCACAGACATCATAAACTCCATCGGCGCTCATCGCCCGTCAACATTGCACAGTCTAACGCTACGTCCGTCTTGTAGCTTCGTCGTCTTCCTTCTGTGTCGCTTTTTGACTGCGTTCCTGCAATGCGCGGAATGGCTGCGCAGTGGTCGGAGATGGCATCAGCGCGGAGGTGCCCTCTAGTGGCAGTCTGGGCACCACATGTATATTGTCACCCATTTGAGCAGTTATTATAAATAAGTAATTTTGTTTCATTTCCTTCATTTTCCCGAACCTTTTAAACGTCATGATATTTCAGAGTAGTGTAGTATTGCTTTTCCCCATAGCAGTCTATAATGGCAAAGAACCACATCTATTGGTTGAGAGAATCCTAGGAAATATTCTACAAGCCAAGAAGGTAGAAACTGTCTGGAAGCGATGCAGTGAAAATTACAGAACGGATATTTGTTCGCGAATCCCTAAGTGTTAATTTGTAAAGTTAGTGGAAATTCAAAATTCAAATTTTTTTTTGAAAACTGATAAGATTTTTCATCAGAAATTCAATGCCATTGCATTCTATTACGAGCATTTTTTTTTTATCATTTTAACCACTTTTTAAATATTTCCTATTTTGTTGTGATATTCCATTCTGAGAACTACATCGCATTTAATGAATAAATAACATCTATTGGGTAAAAATCCTATGAAACATTGGTCAAGGAGATAAAACCCGGTTAAAAGTCTCGTTCAAGGAAAACTGCAAATTGTACAAAGGATATATGCGCGTGAACCCCTCAGAAGGTTAATTTGTAAAGTTCGATGGAATTCACTTTTGAGGGAGGGTAATGGAAACTGATAAGATCTTTTAAGAAATGTAATGCCATTTAATTATTTTACGAACTTTTTCTTCCTTTAGTGGCTTTCTTTACACATTTCTTATTTGTACAGTGTCTTGCATCCTGACAACTGAATCACATTTATGATTAAATAATCACTCCTGTGTTTTCGAATAAACGCGTCACTTGCTCCCATGCATTGGTATAGAAAAATAGAGTTCTTTCTATAAATGTGCTCTAAACGCCTAGAAATTTATCCCGTGAGTTCTGAATCACAATGTAGATGTGTACAGAGGCTGTTCGGACATTTTTTGAACGATTTTAATGGATTGAAGCTCAATTTTTTTACATGAAATTTTTGTGTTCTAAATATTCCATTTGATAACCCTTATTGTTAACTATCTTTCTACACCTTAATTTCCATGATAATAATGACTTTTGTAGTACCGGCAGTGGTATTTTGACCCATTCTTGTTCCACAGTTTCCAGTCCTTGAATGGTTTTCGGTCGACGTTTCAATAATGCCCTTTTTAAAAGTCCAAAAGCACAAAAGTCCGTGGGTGAAACATCTAGATTTTGCAGGAATATCAGTAAAGGGTATAGTGGTATAGGAATATCAGTAAAGAGTATAGGACTTGATACCAGTTTTTTGTTCCGTTTTTTCCAAGAATTTAATAGTCGATTTAGATGTGTGGCTGCTTGCTTTACCCTGATGCAGTTCTACTGATTGTTGGCACTATGGATAAAGATATGGTATTTCTTTTTGAATATTGGGGATAAAATAGGGTCTTGATAATATATGGGAGTTGATTTTTACATCTTTCCCCTCTTTTACTTTTAATTTTCCATTATATGCAAAACCGGCAACAATCATAAATCTTTTAGAGAAAGTTCTCACGTTCACTTTGCTATAGTCTTTTGACTTGGCGGATTCTCTTTTAATATTAAAGATCTTTCCTTACAAATATTCTCAAAATTGTTTTCTTTTTTGGATACTTTTTGGAAGCATTTTTCCACTTTTACGTTTTTTTCCTTTCTCGTATCTTTAGATATCGGAAAACCATGACTTTTACAGCGTTTTTCAATAATTGAATAAGCATAATTCTCTACGGAAAGAGAAGAAACAGCCTTCCATCCATTGCTTATTAAAAAGCGCCATTTTGAAAGTAAAGAACACTTTGAGTTAGCAGACGATAAGTTATACTTTAACTATTTAACTGCTGTGAAAATAAAATCCTTTCATAGCATACAATTTCTTTTACCGCTCATCAAAATCGTTCAAAAAATTTCCGAACAGCCTCTGTACATTAATCATAAAATGTGACGCAGTTGTCAGGATGGAAGACACTTTGTACAAAATGAGAAATGTGCAAAAAAATCACTAAAGGAAGAAAAAAGTTCGTAAAATAATTAAAATGGCATTAAATTTCTAAAAAGATCTTATCTGTTTACATAACTCTCCTTCAAAACTGAATTTCAACTAACTTTACAAATTAGCCCTCTGAGGGGTTCACGCGCATATATCCTTTGTAAAATTTGCAGTCTTCCTTGCACGAAAACGTTAGCCTATTTTTATCTCCTTGATCAATGTTTCGTAGGATTTTTAACAAAGGGATGTCATTATTTAGTCATTAAATGGAATGTAATTCTCAGAATAGAATATTACTCTACAAAATAGGAAATGTTTAAAAAGTCATTAACATGATAAAAAAAATGCTCGAAATAGAATACAATGGCATTAAATTTCTGATGAAAAATCTTATTAGTTTTCAAAACTTTTTTTGAAATTGTGAATTTCCACTAACTTTACAAATTAACACTTAGGGGTTCGCGAACAAATATCCTTTCCGTAATTTTCACTGCATCGCTTCCAGGCAGTTTCGACCTTCTTAACCAATAAAATATTTCCTAGAATTCTCTCAAGCAATAGATGTGGTTATTTGTCATTATAGACTGTTATGGGGAAAAGCAATACTACACTACTCTAAAATTTCATGACGTTGAGAAGGTTCATGACTGAATAACCAGACCTAGTGGGTGAAAGAATTCTAGAAAAAATTATATTGTTTAAAAAAGTCAAAACTAGTCATAGGTTTCAGAATGGATAGAATGGCATAAGGGCAGAGGGTTGAAAAGCAAACGTTTGAGGTTGAAATTGCAGTAATGTTATTCAATTCACACACTATTGCCCAATACTCTTTTAAACCAGAACTATATTTTAATGCCGCATGTACTTTTAAACCCATACTGCTAATCATTAATTAAATATATGAACCAACGGCTCTATTTACAAGTCCAAGCTAAACCGTGTATCAACGATAATCCCTCGATAATCGAAGAAACCATATTCACAATGCCTGATCCGAGGTTTAAATTGCTAAATTATCTCGGTGCTAAATTTTGATCCTCAGAAATCGGTGGATTAATACTCGGTTTAGGGCGCATGCGCAGTACCTTTTTACGAAGAAAGATAGGCCGGCCGTCAACCATGCACCTTCCGGATTATCTCTGCATCTCCTTATATATGCATCTGCTCTTATATTCATCTGCCGTGGATTGTTAAACATGCAGTTGCATGATTAATAATCCACGGAAGATACAATTTTGTCGCAAAATAAAAATGCCTTTGCTCATTTATTATGTATAAAAGAAAAATGACTATATAAGTTCCTTAACTTTCCATCAACGCACCAATAGTGACGTGTATAAAAATAATCGGATAACATTTGATTTATCAAGGGAATGAGCATTCAAGGAAGAATTTTATATACTCGAGTATAATTATTTCTTGCTTAACTTAAACTTTCATAACAAACAATCTAAAATTAAACACATTCATATAACATATTTATCTATTTGCAAACTCGAATTAAAATATGTTTAAATGATCCCGTATGCATTTCTTTGAAATCAAAATTTGAAAAAGTATTTTTCCAGTATGGAATGTTTTAGATTCGGACGTCGTAAGAAATGTAAACAACATCACGTGATCAAGAGAGATACTAGTAGCCAATCACAGCAAGATTATCACTTTAATCGCTAGATCACTTCGTGGCTTGTGAATAATTTTCTCCGATAATCCTTACTTTAATTTTAACCCACGGATTTGCCGATCCACGAATTTACTTGAGACTTGTGAATATAGTCTTTAATGTAACATATAAATAAATCATTGCAATATATTCAGTAAAGATTTTATAAAAGATTAAAGTATTTTAATTTAAAGTCATGACATTACATCAATTCTCTTATAAACGAGATCACTTACGGAAATATTTTAGTCGTTGCACTTAGCTAATCATTTTTCTAGCTTATTAATTAATGTATGTAAAACTTTAAGCCTTACCTTAAAATAATTCCTTTTATCGAAGTAAAAATATTTTAATCCAAAGCTTCCCGCTTTGTGATTACGAATAAGTATTTTCTAGCTTAATGTTTATGTTTTCCACTTAACCTTTTCGAAGAACCTCTTTTTTCATAAAACAAAAGTCGCGTTTCTCATTCAGATACATCTCTTTGATTGAAATATGTGTTTTAGGTTATTGCATCATTACTTAAAAACTTCATTATTTATATCATCGAAGAGCATCAGTTGATTTCATGAGATAAAACCTCAAGAAGAAAGTTACAGTTAGTTCTACACTGGAAGAAACTCAGAATTGCGTGTGATTGATTTTAAAGACGTTGGGCTTTGTTACAACGTTATTTATTTTTGGTACTTTAATTTATCTCAGGCAAAACCAACAGTACCATCACTGTTCATTAAAATTTTCATAAAAGTTTCATTTTATACACTAAAAGGTAAAAGAAATATTGTGTTTTAACAGACGGTATAATTTTTAAAAATTGCTTGATATTTCACATTAGCAATAAAAATTTTTAATTTGTATTTCATACTGTCAAAGTAAGGTTATATTTAACATTATATAAAAATGCATCTAAGCATGAAATAATTCTGCATTTCATTTCGTTAAGAAAGTATCAGCACAGGTTTTGCTCATGCTTAAGGAGAACAATTGCAAACAAATTAATTTTAATACTTATTTAGTAATCGCATTATTTTTAGCTTCGCATTAAGTACCTTTAAGATATGTTTAGTTTCATATACATCTTTACATAGATTTCGATGAACACTTTATATTATAACCAATTCTAAATTCATTTTTATCACCAATTATTATTTGAGAGTGAACATAAACATTTATGGACAAATTAAAGTCAAATTTTCCCTTTTACAGATTGCTTTAAAGAATTTTAATCGATTAAAAATTTCTATTTTCAATCAGTATATGTTACCGGCAAAGTTTGAAATCCGGCATTCTATAGAATACCTAGTCATTTTATAGAATGCCGAAAACTGGCCGGCAATGTATGAAATGATTAATATTTCACACATTTCCTAGGCATTCTATAGAATGCCAAATGACAAACCGGCAATGTATGAAATACATCTCCGATTCGTATAATTCAAAATGTCATGCAACCTACCATGTTGCAACAAGTAAGTTAAATTTAATTTTTTATTTTTTTAATGAAAAAATTACATTTTTTTTATTTTCTTTTTTAATGTGTGTATTTTTAGTAAAGTTCATTTAATAACCCTGTTTTACTTTTTATAAGAAATAAAATTAAATGTAATTCAAAATAAAATTATTTCCTTCCTTGGTGTAACAAGTAGGTTCATATTTTATTCTGTTCTCTTTAATAAGAAAGGTGTAAATTTTGTTTTATAAAACTTTAATTTTTTTAAGTATTTTGAATAAAAGTTTTTTAATGGCGCTCTTTCATAATTTTTTCAAAATAACATTTGTATTTTTGAGGAATGAACGGTTTTTAAATAATAGCCTTATCATGACCTTTTTTTCATACTTTGCCTAAATAGCATTTGTCATTCTATAGAATGCCTAGGTATTATCCTTCATTACTTCCTAGGTATGCCTAGGGAAAGTATATAATAATTCTCATATTTCATACTTTGCCTAAAAACGCCGGGAATTCTATAAAATGCCTAGGTATTCTATATAATGCCGGCGTTTCAAACTTTGCCGGTAACATATACACAAATTAAAGCAAATGCAGGTCACCTTAAGGTAAACAGATTAATGTTCAAAATGTACATTTCTAATTGTGCGTATATTAATTAATCTTCATGATTGTTCCTAAGTTTTCGAAACTTTTCTCAGTGCAGTCGAACTTTGAACATTTATATAATCTACCAGACTCACTTCTGTTTATTTTCTACAAAAGATATATTATCCCACAGGTATTTTTCGCATTGTGTGTTTGAGAGAGTTGTGAGAGTTGGAATACTCAAATTGTGATATTTCTAATTGTAATAAAGTTTTCTGGTAAATGATTTAGAAGGAAACAAAATAGTATTGTGTTGCTTAGACACGCAGAAACTCTTCAATTAATATCTATTCCTCTGCATAATAAATGTAGGCAATTAACTGTAATTGGCAACAGAATTTATGAATGAAACTTTATGAGAATTCTAAATAATGCAGGGTGCTTAAAATCTTCGGCTACAAGCTTTAACCCTATGAGCTTCATGAGATTTCTGGATAGTGTGGTATTGCCTCACAACACGATGACTAAATGACAACATCTATTGAGGTGAAAGAATACAGAGGCTGTTCGGACATTTTTGAACGATTTTAATGGACTGAAGCTCAATTTTTACATGAAATTTTTGTGTTTTAAATGTTCCATTTGATAGCCCTTATTGTTAACTATCTTTCTACATCTTAATTTTCCATGATAATAATGACTTTTGTAGTATCGATAGTGGTATTTTGTCCCATTCATGTTCCCCAGTTTTCCAGTCCTTGAAGGGTTTTCAGTCGACGTTTCGATAATGCCCTTTCTAAAAGTCCAAAAGCACAAAGGTCCATGGATGAAACATCTGGAGATTTAGCAGGAATATCAGTAAAAGGTATTTATTGACTTGATACCAGTTTCTTGTTCTATTTTTTCCAAGAATTCAGTAGTCGATTTAGATGTGTGGATGTGTGTTGTACCCTGATGCAGTTCTACGGATTGTCGGCATTGTGGGTAAAGATATGGTATTTCTTTTTTGAATATTGGGGATAAAATAGGGTCTTGATAGTATGTGGGAGTTGATTTTTACATTTTTGCCCTCTTTATACTTTTAATTTTCCATTATATGCAAAACTGGCAACAATCATAAATCTCTTAGAGAAAGTTCTTACGTTCACTTTACTATAGTCCTTTAACTTGGCGGATTCTCTTTTAAAATTAAAGATCTTACCTCACAAATATTCTCAGAATTTTTTTCTTTTTTGGAAGTATTTTCCACTTTTACGCTTTTTCCTTTCTCATTAATAATACTACTTATCGTACCTTTAGATATAGAAAAACCATGACTTTTACAGCGTTTTTGAATAATTGAATAAGCATAATTCTCTTCGGAAAGAGAGGAAACATAGTATTCCATCCATTGCTTATTTAAAAGCGCCATTTTGAAAGTAAACAAAACTCTGAGTTAGCATACGATAAGTTATACTTTAACTATCTAACTACTGTGAAAATAAAATTCTTTCGTAGCATACAGGTTTTTTTACAGCTCATCAACATCGTTCAAAAATTGTCCGAACAGCCTCTGTACAAGGATTCTTTCACCCAATAAATGTAAATAGAGTCCAAGAATACATCGATATAATATAAGAATAATTCAGTACAATCTTTCTATGGGTTGAAAGAATCCATGGATACCATAATTCGTTTAATCCTTTGGAACCATTCTATTAGCACATTCTGAAGAATAGAATCCTTCGACAAATTTTATTGCTCATTCCCTTAGAATAGAATCATTTGGAAAATATTCTATTTTTTCGGGCATAACATAATGCCAGGTGAGTAGAAAATATTTGACCGTTGTTGTCATATTTCTACTCTTCGTGTGTCTACTCTTGAGCCTGGCCAAAACAGTCTGTGACCTTTAAGCTGGGAAGTAGGTATTTAATTAACGTCATACTGGAGCAACACAAAGGGCTATTGGCGGCGGCGCGGGATCAAACCCGAAGGGAACGATCCGAGGACACCACGTAATTTTGTTAGATGACGAGGTCGCACCTGAGCTGGCACTCTACGCTCCAAGCTTCCACACCACTCCAACGTGAGGACATTTGTGGCCACGGCAGATTTAACATGCACCAGCGCCTTTTACATACGGCGATTATTGGACCTTTAAGCTGTACTAGTTTGTTTAGGTGGAATATTACGATCTTCATTTCTGTTTGATTTTATCAAACGCTGAATATCAATCAGTAAAGGTGAGCTCATTAACAGGGTATTCTATCATTGTAGTCTTTCTTTGCAAGCGAATGAACCATTTGATTGTCGAGCAAGCCAACATGGGAAGATATGCATTAAAAAAGATTGATTTCCATATCATCTTAAATCTATTCATCCATCTTAAATCCATGAAGTATATAAATAACAGATACGCAGTTCCATCTTACCATGTTATACCGAAAACATGTGCAACACGTAGCAGGAATAAAGGAAAATACTTCTCAAATTCGATTTTAGAATGTTCTAAATCCCATGGATAATTAGTGACTGGCATTCTTTTAATTCTGCAGTTGAAAAACTGAACATCTAATTAATACACCTCAAAAGAAGATTCATATAAGATATTTGAAACCAACTTTAAAAATAATCTAAGACGAGGAATGTCAAAACCTTGTATGTATGCACATTTGTGTGTTCTTTAATATCGTTACATTTCAATTTTCTAAGAATCCTTAAAGCTCCTTAAATTGAATATCCGTATATGCCTTACTTATTTCGAGGTATTCGATTTATTTGCAAACTGGAATTCGGAAGTTGCAGATTTGATTTTCTTCCAATACTGTCGAAATTAATTTATGAAAGTGCGTCTTCTATTCGAACTAACATCATTTGTCTTCACTGATTGGTTACATTCGTATCGTTTTTATATCAGGTAATTTTTATGCTTGTCTTCTGTTCAGTTATTTAACCCTATTTACTGCATGTACGTTTCTTACAAAATATCGTTTCAATGTCTCCGTATACGATTATTTATTAGACATTAATTTCGTTCGGTAACTTTCTCTTCGTATTTGCGATGCAAGAGCTATTCAAGTTTCAAATCGAGGATTGGTTGGAAATTGTCCTTAAGTACTAACATACCAATTATACACAATTGAGTCATGTTTGCAAATTGTATTGAATTATCTTCGGTTTAACCAAGACAAATCGTATAAGAATATATAGTAATGTGCTTGCGCAACGTAATGTCAACGTAGCAATTTGGGAAATAACGCAAATAGCCACTCCTTTCCTTTTTTAAATATTCATTTTGTAACAATGAGTATCCACTAGTAGCATAAATACAACACATCATGAGCCGCAGATACGTTTTGCCTTCGGATTAAGTGTTCCCCGGTATTTATCCCCCCAGGTTCAGAGGGGTTGTATCTGGTTTGCGGGCCTGATAAATACGTTCGGAGGGCCTTATCTTACCTGCGGGCCGGGTAAACTAATCCGAAGGGTCGTATCTAGTTTGCCGATCGGGTAAACCTATTTGATGGGCCGCATCTAATCTGCAAGCCTGGTAAACCTATTCGGAGGGCCGTATCTGGTCTGCGGGCTGGTCAAAGTTATTTTGTAGGCCATATCTTGTCTTCAGGCCGGATTCAAACCTATTTGGTGGGCATTCTCTGGTCTGCCAGTCGTGTAGACCTCTACAACTCCTTTATCCTTTTCGTTTGGTTTTTTTGTAGACGCTGCCTGACCATAACTAGGACAACAGTTTCTTCGCATATAGTTAATAAATGAAGAAATACCAATAGAAAACACTATTAATGCCAACCACACTTAAAAAGGTGACATAACTTATAAAAGTGAATTTTCCTGGAAAGAGAAAGGGGATTGAGAAGCTTCAAGCAAATTTTATTCTTCAATTTGAAATTAGTAGAATTCCTTCGCATATTCGCTATACATTTTTAGCACACAGCTCTTAATTTATTACCATGCCTTGTCGCATCTTAAAACAATTGTTAATTGATTGGAAAACAATATCTTCATTTTAAATTGCTGCAGTTTTCTTTAAACGCGAAATGTAAAAATTGGAAATAATTTTTAACTAGATGAAACCAATTATTCATTGAATAAAAATTAATATTAGAAATTCTGATTAACATTTAGTGGTAAAACTCAAGAATACGTTACCACGCCAAATTGGCGACTAAAATTTTCGTCGCCAAACGGCTATTTACGGATAAGCCCCTACAATAAATTACCCTATTTCATAAGTTTCGCCAACTGGTGATGGTACCGTGTTGTTTAGTTTAACCCATTTAGTATACGAGTATCAATGGTTATTCTAATGAAGTTAATGCTAGACAAACGAAACACTAATTTAGATTGTCAGAAAGAAATAATTTAAAATGCGATGCAAGAAAATGTTGTTTTTTGTAATAGAATAGTTTCATCCCAACGTGATCTGCAGCGTAGAATAAATCCAAAACGTTGTAAAAGTGAGTGCCTGCTACAAATACATACATACTACAAATTCCTACTACAGACCCCCAAGGCAAAGGGCGGTGGTGCGTTTTCGTATTGCGAAGAGCACGTCTGCTTTGATCGTCAGTTGTGCCACTTTAGTATTTATTCTGAATCTTCTTAAATCTTCTTACTTTATGGAAAAAATGAACCAGTGGACAAAATCCCACCAGATTCTTTGTGAAGCGGTCCATGGTGATTTTATATGTTCGTTCTCTTTCTGTGTTTTGTATCTGTTCTCTTTCTGTGTTTTGTATCTGTTTGTTACCTTTTTCTGTTTTGTATGTTTCTTCTCTCCCTATTTTGTATCTGATTCTGTGTTATGTATATCTATTCTTTTGGCATTTTGCACCTGTCTGTTTTTATTGAGTGTTTGGGTACTTTTTATCTGTGTCTTCATGAGCGACGACTACCATTAAAAACAAAAATATATAAAAGAAGCATTAAGAAAAATATAAAAGGAGAAACAAATTAAACACAACAAAGCAAAACAGAAATAGTAGTGCAGTCAACATTGGATAGAATAATAAATATTGGTTGATGATTTGATAAAAGTGTTCCTGGAAAGTTATATGCTGTCATTCCCAAAAACATTAGTTTAAGCGAAAAAAAATTTTTGGAAAAGCATCTGACACAATGGAGTTTTTGCATCAGGAACTGCTATTTTATCTTCAATAAATTATCATCTGCACAGTTCAACCCTTTGCTATATTAATTGACCTAGCTATTCTTTTAAAAGATTGACACTTACAAACCTGAAGAGTAAATACATGAACATGTATAAATTCATATATATTAAGGCGTAGTTGAAATGTACTGCTCTTAAGAAGAAAACAGTGCTTAAATACATGTTACACAACAGTCAAAGATACTTTAGATGAAAATTATTTTCTTTGTAACGTCCAGTTAAACGTAATTATTATGTCATGATTCTTTTTTTATTAAAATCATTAAACGGCATTCTCACTTTGTAATTGGTTCTAGAAGGTGGAGAATTGAATAGGAAAAATCTCATTTATTCGAGGTGTAGATTTTAAAAGTAAATCAGATGCACCGATTACTTTTTCTGATGAGTAATTTCACCGTTTTTATATTTCTATTAGTTTTTTCCATTAACGTTTTTTATTAAAAAAGATTGAGGACTCTGGTCTTCTACAACAGATATAACTGGGAGCAATCACTGTGACGCCGACTTAAAAATAAAATAGAATGAGAAATGTATTTTCATCTCGTCAAATTTCATTACCGACTGAAAAGTCCACGACGCGAGCAATCATTTAAGTCTCAAGAAAGTCAGTAACAAAAGTTTCTCACACTCTCAAGCAATTTCCGGATTGTTTGAGTTATTCATTTGCTTGTTCGCATATGTCTTTTTATTCTTGCGTTACTGAGCCAATTGAATGTGCAGTGTTTTCAGTTTAGTTTAGTCCTGAAAGAGCAGCTGCTGGAAGCTTACAGTGTTCGTAGTATTCAAATTTTTCAGAGTATGTTTGTAATTGACTTTGATTTTAATACATATATGTCAGGCATGAAAGTTTGTCATTTTTATTCAGCATTGCTTGGAATAAAATCTATATTCAGCATTTCACTTCCTCTTGCTCACTCCCCGCTTCAATATTCTCATTTGAATATTAACCATCCTGGTTGTTTTTGTTCACTAGAAGAAATCTGACACTTGGTCTCGTAATCCAAAAGATTCAAACGATCTTCTCAGTAGCAAAACTGATCAGATCTTGATAGACTAACTAACATCAACACACACTCCCGTGTCTAGTGTCGTGAGACGCTGTACCAGTTTAAATGAGTATGGTTGCGATAAATAGAGCGATCTTGATAGACCAGTATCTCATCATTAGAAGAAATCCGACCCTTGATCTCGTAATCATCAGAAACTGAAACGATATCGTCATCACAAAAATATCGCCAATATCTTGGTGACGATATGTATAATCATTAGCGAAAATGGTGAGATCTTGATGGAAGAGATATCTCATTGAAACTACTTGAAGGATTGATGTCTCAGCGATAATTGCCACTTCTTTATTGCCGAATTGATGTCCTATAACGATAACGAATCCACACCACAAAGGTCCCAATGATTTCTTCGAAACACTCTCAGTAACATATACTTATTGAATAAAATATTTCCTTTTTGCCATGGCCATCACCATCATATGAAGGGATAGCTCAGGTACAAGCTGCCTGTTGCAAAAGGGGAGTGGACCTTTAGCTAGACGTATGAAAAGGTAGGTAGGTATTTAATTAACGTCACACTATAGCTACACAACAAGCTATTGGTGACGGTCCGGGATCAATCCCAAAGATAAAGATCCGAGGATAACACCACATAATTTTAAACCACGGTCAGATGACGAGGCGTGTGAAAGAGTGTAACTCTTTCTACCAAAAAGTACTTCATAACGGTGCTGGGTTACATGACTATATTTACTACTGTCTTGGAAATTAATTTATTGGCGTTGGTCGAAGTCACACACAATACTCCCCCTCTAGAATTTAGCAGTGGTTGAATTCGATTGTCAATTGCGTGAGACCGTAATGGCTATATTCATATCATGATTGCACTTCCGTATGAGTGGTCGTGCAATGGATGATTGCGATCGTTAGACTGTCTTGTATTGCCTTCAGTAGCCGAGTGTGAGTGCAGCTGACAGTTAGATGAAATGAAGTTGAGTGGCAACGCTGAGTGAAGCTGGATAAAGTGACTAGTGGTAACCACTCATATTGCGGTATTAGTGATCAGTGTATGGTGATTACAAAATTGACAACTTCATTGTTGCCAGACGAAAATCATACGAATCAAATCGAAAAGTATGTCTTTTTGGAATGAATTTTTAGGTTTTGCAGAAACTATCATAAATATAGCATGTGCATTTCTACTGTACTTGTTTTCGTGTTGCCAGTTACCTATAAATTTTTCATAAATTCATTACCTTCACCAATCAAATCTTTGCAAGTTTTTCCCTTTTCCAATTATCAATTTGAATTATTATTATCTCTTTCGGTATGAGATAAGCTGCCTAGATTCTTTTTCTTCTTTTAACCTATTCTTAAGTACAGTTGTATATATATATATATATATATATACGCGGGAAAAAGCGCGGGAAACATTTCCCAAAGACCAATCGGAGCACTTCCCGCCAGAAGGCGCGAACCCCGCAGACGGACTCCGAGCGATTTTGGTGTTAAAACGTGGCTTTGCACGGACGTGCCACCAGGATGTTAATCCCACTATGATTTGATGTTTAATCTGATATTTGTACATAATTGACCCCTGTAATTAACCCCCCCCTTTTCCCCTAGATTTTATTAAAGCAATATTTAATTGTAACGATGCTCTCATCAATTCACTTCTAACATATTAATCCACAACATATATATATAGACACGAGTCTATCAAGATGCTACTACCAAATGCTACTACCTACTCCTACTAGATCAAAGTACTACCAGAAAGAAAAAAAAATATTACCTGTTACCAAGTTTAGGAAGGAAAAATCAATAGAACAGCAAAGGAATTACCTTACCGAATATTGCCGCTCAAGCCAGGAGAGCAAAAAACTGCCAGATACGTCCAATCCAGAATAGCGGATTTAAAAAAGAGCAAGAGGGGGCTTGGAGATAACATGAAAGATTTGTATAAGAGAAAGGGTGGGGAGAAATGTAAATTTTAACAAGAAATTAAAATTGTGACAAGAAATTAAAACTGTGGCAAGGGTGAAATTGATGGAATAAGAGAGCAAAAGTTGAAAAAAAATAATTATGAAATTGTATCATGCCTCCACCTGGTTGTGAATATAGGAAGGAAAATAAAGATAAAAACTATTTTAAATGAGGTTGAAAAAGGGATTATAGAAAAACTTTTTAAGAAAACTGTTGGGGAAATTGTTATTTAAGAGGGTAGTTTTAGAGTTTTGAGCTGATTATCAATAGTAGTTTGGTCCCTGCAGATATGATAGATTCTATAGATTTGATTATAAGTTTTTGATTTTTGTGGATAAGTTCAGTGGGATAAATATTTTTCCAAAAGTCAGTGAACTCTGGTATATATATATATATATATATATATATATTATGTAAATGTGGAGTGAGCCCACTTACTTTATCCATGGGAGCAAAGCCAGGAGTCACTCAAAAGGGATGCTTTGAGTTTTTCTGTACTTGTTTGAGGTACCACTTTCTCCAGCATTCGAGCTGTCCTCTTAAGAATAGTCACGACAACTTAAGAATACCAAGAAAATTTCGAAAGAAATGAAGAAGTGTTGGTGGATGAGGGCGTCATGGGAGGAGCCTCACCCAGTCAACAAAATATGGCGTTTTCTGCGTGTGAGCGGCAATTCACCAAAAGTAGCCCACACACCCCTCCAAACACCATAAGGAGAAAGACAAAATTAGAAAATAAATATTGGAAATCAAAACCAGGGACATCCAAGGCACAAGGACACACAAGCTATAATACAAAACAAAACACAAACTATAGAAGAGAAAACAAACTTACCCAAATTAATAAACCTCAACTCGACAACAACCCGCCGCAAACTACATGAGGACCGCCAACAAATGACATTTATAGCAACCAAAAATCACGGTGGAGAAATCGGAACCGCAATTCCGATTTCGAACCTGGAACTCCGAACGGCCCATCGGAACCGGAAACCACCGAAAAGACAGTGCTCGAATCCATTACCTTAACAAATTACTATATCAAACAGATGAGGCCGCAAACTATATGAGGAGAGCCATAATCCACCAGCACTTCATTTTTTTCGAAATTTTTCTCGGTGCTCTTAAATTTAAATTCCTACATTTCTCTTTGTTTTGTATTTTTGAATTATATGAAATATATATATATATATATATATATATATATATTTACATATATATATATATTTACATATATATATATATATATATATTTACAAAATTCTGTTGAACTTGTAGTTAGAAGTACATAGGATGTAAGATTAGAATCGATATTTTTACTTGAAATCCTTACCTCGTTAAGAAACTTCCTTCAGTTTTACAAATGAGCTAATTCCAAAAACATCGGTTTACCATTTATAAATCAGTAAGAGGTTTTCTAGTTGGTTTTTACATGATTAATTTATTGTATGAGTTATAAATCATGTACGCAGTAAGGAGAGATGACATATTTCGTCTTGAAATTTCTTGTATTATTTTATTTAAAATTATCTGAAAACGCTCTATTATGTTTCTCAAAGGCACTTCTAAATCGATACTTATATTTTTATTCCCATGCCATAACCTGGATATTACACTATAACTTTTATATATTTGTATTCTGACATTCAACTGAATTTACAAATTATATTTTTACCATTAAGTATATATTTTTGTTATGTTTCTGAAATAAGAAATAGCAATGAAGACGTCTCAAAAAACGCTGGTAAAATTTCTTAACTTTGGTCGTTTAATTGAAATTTATTTCCTTCCATATAGTGTATCTACGTTTACTCCGATTGTGGGCGATAGTTAAGTCTATCCATTAGATTCCACTTATAGATTTCACAATCCTCAACTTACTGGAGCTGTTGTTTCTTATCCCCAAGGTTTAGGATAAGCCTAAACCAGGCCCATAAGACCATGTCGCTCTAAAAGAAAGGCAACTTTCTACTGACCCAAGACAACCTGGTCCGTGAAAACACCGATGCAATCGATAAGGTGGGCAGGGGTTGCAAGGCTTGTGGAACAGGGACATCTGGAGAAGATCTTAACGACATCCTCGAATCTCAAGTCCATAGTGTAGCCACTTCTGAGTTTCGCTAATGTCTGGGAAACTCTAGGCAACTTGCAATTTAGAGGTATAATTCTGAATACTTTCAAGTGCGTTGAGATTGGTTTTAGCTGCATATCCCCAGTCATGACAGGCGAGCTGATTATCTGTTTGAGAATAGGTTTATAAATGAGCAACACGAGAGTCAATAGAATGTTAAAACACCCTGTGAATATGAAGCATTTGCAACCCACAGTAGTTTCCCCAAGTTGACACCACGAATTCGATTTTAAGCTTAACCCTCCAGGTGGTTTTGACGAGATATATCACCCATCAAGATCATGTAGGTAGGTAGTTAATTGACGTCGCACTGGAGCAACACAACGAGCTATTGATGACGGTCCGGGATCAATCCCGATGGGAAAGACGCGAGGTAGGTATTTTAGTTTACTTCTCACTGCAACACCACAACGGGCCATTGGCGACGGTCCGGGTTCAAACCGAAGGGAAAGATCCGAGGACAACACCACGTAATTTTGAACCACGGTCAGATGACGAGGTCATACGAGAGATGGCACCCCACTCTCCAAACCTCTACACCACGCCAACATGAGGACATTTGAAGCCACGAGAGATTTAACAAGCACCAGTCCCCTTTGTACACGACTGTCTTTGGTTGGATTCGAACTCGCCACCCTCCGGTTGCTAATCCGTTACACTTCCAACCGGGCTACCGCAACCCCAGGAAGGATGCGAGGACAAGACCTAATAGTTTTGTTTCATGATCAGATGACGAGGTCAACACATAAACTGGAACCCCACTCTCCGAATTCCACAACACGCCGACGTGAGGACATTTGAAGCCACGGTAGATTTAACGTGCACCATCCTAGCGTACACTGTCTTTGGTTCGATCTCATAACCCTCTGGTTGCTAATCCGTTAACCTTCCAAATGGGCTGCCGAAGTGCTCAAGATCTTGTCAGTTTTGACAAAGATGAGACACTTCGTGTCAACCACACCAGGAGGGGTAACAGATTTTATTAATAACTTTTAACTCAGATTCAGATAAAAGATGTGACATCTCAAAGGCACTGAATCTTCGATGGAAAGACGTGACTGTATTGAGCAGTCAATGAATTTCTAACTTTTAGCAAGGAAACATTACAAGTATTACGAACGTTAATGTGAATGCTCCAAAAGCATTAAATAAAAGTTATATTTTAAAAGTGTTTTTTATTTTAATATTTAGTTCATTTGACTTTAGAGAGTATTCTCATAAATATTGTGAATTTGAATCTAGATCTTAGAAGGAGTATTGATTATTATATATTTAAATTTCAATTGTTGATCAGTATTGTTTCTCAAAGATCTTCAAGTTCAATGCCTTATATTGTTAGTAATTAAACTACAGACGTAATAAAGGGGTACAACAATATGCACTCTTTCAACAATTGTTCCTTCTTCAGCGGTGTTTACGAGAATGCAATCACACAAGCAATAGATTTACTTCACTTGAGTCGGCAAATATTATAACTCGTTTGACGATTTTCTAGTGATTTAAATATGAATAAAACAACGATTTTGGCGTGGCTATATTTATTCCCTTGGATTTGGGGACTGTTTGGACTGATTGTCATCGGCGATGCAACTTATATTGTACCGCTGATGGTATATTTCATGCTGGCTCTAACTATCGAAGGAGATAAGGATGAAAAATTGGACATCGGCTTGATTAAAAGCGAAAATATCGAAGAAAAGGAGAAAGTAAGAAAAGTGGTAAAAGACCATGCCACCGGATCCTTCAAAAGAATCTTAAAAGCAAATGACGGTGATGAATATGGAAACGGATCGCTTCACGTTGTAAACGAAAACAACGCACTGAAACCTCCAACCACCGAATCACTTGCGATTGCAAATGATGGAAAAGCTGATGAATATGATTATGGGATGATGAAAACGATGGAAATATTGATGAATATGATTGCGGTGATTATGGAAATCATGGAAAAGTTGATGATTATGATTGTGAGGAAAATGAAAATGATAGAGTTCATGAATGTGATCGAGGGAATCATGAAAATGACAGAAAAGTCGATGGATATGATTGTGGGAATAACGAAACTGATGTTGAATTTGACTGTAGAGATAATGAAAGTGATGGATAAGTTGATGAATATGATTCTGGTGATAATTAAAATGCTGGATAAGATGATAAACATGATTGTGGTGTCAATGAAAATGATAGGAAAGTTGATAGATGGAATTGTGGAAATAATGGAGAAGTTGATGAATTTGATTGGGAAGATAATGAAAACGGTGGAAAAGTTTATGAATATGATTGTGGATTTTATGGAAAAGTTGATGAACTTGGTTGTGGAGATAATGAAAATCATGGAAGAATTGATGGATATGATTGTGGAGATATTGGAAAGTGGATGAATTCGATTGTGGGGATATTGAAGATGATAGAAAAGTTGATGAGTTTGATTATGGTGATAATGAAATTTATGGATCAGTTGATGACTATAATTGAGATGATAATTAAAATGATAGAAAAGTTCATTGATATGATAGTGGAGATGGCGAAAATTATAAAAAGGGTGATTGATATGATTGTGGAGATGATAGGAAATTTGATGCACACAATTGTGGAGATAATAGAAAATTTGATGAATTTGATTGTTAAGATAATGAAAATGATGGACTACTTGATTTATGTGATTGTGGGGATAATGGAAAATATGATTAGGGAGATAATGGACGCGATGGAAAATATGATGTATACGATTGTGAGGATAGTAGAAAATTTGATGAATATTTAATTGTGGAGATAATGAGAATGACCATGAATATGATTGTGAAAAGTACACAATGAGAGAATTCTGACCTTGAACTATTCTCCGAAAACTTCAGTGGAAATAAGAGATTGACTAGATTACCGACACGTTCCAAGAACAAAAAGAATCATAAAATTTCGACTGTGGAAATTAACATAATTAAATCAAACGGAAGCGTCGAGATTGTTAATAATTCTAAAGTGCATGACAAAATTAATAGTTTGGCTTCTGGAAATTCACCAGAAGCTTTTGTGAAACCAGATACGAAGGTCACGAAAACTATTACGATACGAAAACGTTCACTGTGCTCGAATGTAGCCAGGAAGGAAGATCTAGAAACAAAAGACTTAAAATATTCCTTGTGTGAATCCCTAACAGAGACCTATCTGGTCAGGCATACTTCATGAACAGCTACTCTTACATTCTACATCGTTTCAATTGGAACATGAGAAAAAAAGATTTCATCCGAACCTAATTTAAGATTTAGTGGCGAAAGAAATAAAGATAGAGATATATTCAGTTTACCAATGATGGAATCACCAATTTTTCGATGACCTTGTTCAATTCAGATAACTTAATTTTTCAATCAGGAAATCTAAAGGAAACATTTTGAAAAGAAATAAACTATTCCGAAAAATCAAGCAGAAACTGATAAAAACCATCACATTGTTTCTTTGGAGACTATCATTATTGCATGGATCATTTATTTAGTGCCTACCATAGAATTTATAGAAGATTGTGCAAAGACTTTCTAAATAGTACTTTTAAATCTCGATAGTATTTTTTCTTGATACCTTGAACTTCAATAAAAATAAATAGAATTTGGCTAGTCAGAAGTTTTGTTTCTTATTTCATTCATTATAATTACATTCATTATCATTATCATAACCACATTTATAATTATTAATTTGATTACCCTGATTTATCAATATTATGCGACAATAATCAAGATTCCATTTACACTTTTTGTCGCTTTAATTGAATACACTCAAACCTGTTTTTGTGCGGTGGATAGGGACCGCATAAAAGAAAACACATAAAAAGAAATCGCACAAAACTTCACGAGTAGCTATAAAAAATATTTTTCGCAACACATTTAAAAAGTATTTTTTTTATGTGGTGAATAGGGGCCTCATAAAAAAAGTCTCACGTAGAAAATAACTCAAAACCTTACGAAATAACTAGGAATTGCTTTTTTTAAACGAAATCGAGACACGAGGCTTGACAGCTACTTGGAATCTCGCCAAACCTTTTGGAATCTGATTTAGAAATTGACTGACGCAATACTTATGTAATGTGATGAAATATCGAAAATCGAAAAAACTAAATGACCGATCAAACCTACTAATTTTTTTTATTGATAATTTCGTCAATTATGTTCTAATTTGATTGAAATTTTCACATACCGCACAAAAAAAAATCGCACAAAAAAAGACCGCACAAAACAGGTTTGAGTGTATTTTTTTATTAGTAAACATTTTAGAAACACTATCATTTTGCATACTAGTGAGTCAATATGTTATGTACAAAGGTATTTTACTTAAAGCGCTTTCACACCTACTGAGTAATGGACTGACGCGTGATCGACTGCCTTCTCGTCGGAGGCGCAATACCAAGTCCGTTGTAAGGCCCCTTTTGAAGAACTAATATACCTTCCTAGTTCTGTTTACTTACACGAATGTGTATATTTTACTCCTTTTCTTCTCCTTTATACAAGTGCTGCTGTAGCCCAGTTGACAGAGCAAAGGATTAGCGACCAGAGGGTTGCAAGTTCGAAGCTCGTCCAACCAAAGACACTGGTGTACACGGGAGCTGGTGAACGTTAAATCTGTCGTGACCTCAAATGTCTTCACTTTGACGAGGTATGAAAGTTTGGAGTATGGGATGCCAGCCCCAAAGTAGTTTTATTCTAATCGTGGAAGGACTTTTCCAATGGCGTTGCTCTATATGCCATAAGAGACATGAACTCGGAAGATTTCTTTAATCGAAGTTTTACTACTTTCACAGTGGTTTTGATGAAACTTTTGCTCTGTAGAAAATGAGTTTGGTTGGTTTTTGGGGGTTTTATGGCGCAGGGACCCTATTTGGTCATGCTGAGACAGACACAGGACATACAATATGAAGTAATAGACATACACAAATAATGGAAGTTTAATCGCACAGAAGAGACAAATACACCCAAGGAGGTATCGTACCTGACAGGAATCGAAGCTGCGCCACCTACAACTTGCAGGTTGCTAGCGCAGTGGGCATGCCCACTTAGCCACGACGGCCCCGTGAAAATGTGGACATAGTTAAATTAATCTTTTCTAGTAAATTGGATAAATTTAGTTGTCTTGAACAGATCAAGTTGTAGACCCTTATCTGACCGCAGAATATCTGAAATTCTGTCTTGCAAACTTGGTTTTGGGGTTTCATGGCGCAAGGACCATGCTGCGCCAGACACAAGATACACTTTCAGTGTAGAAGTATGCATGATGTGCAAAAAAACTCAAGACATTAAGCACTATTGTGTGGATTTTAGATACACTTCATTTTCACACTCTGATACATCTCTAGGAACCTACTAAAAATAAAATCAAAGATCTTACACCAGTAGGAAAAGGCGCAACTGTTTTGTTGACGTATGTAGGTAGGTATTTTAATTAACGTCTCATTTGAGCAACACAATGGGCTATTGGGGACGGTCCTGGATAAAACCCGAAGGGAAAGATCCGAGGACGATATCACGTAATTTTGAACAACGGTCAGATGATGAGGTCACACCCGAGCTGGCACCCCACTCTCGAAACTTCCACATCACACCAACGTGAGGACATTTAAGGCCCCGACAGATTTAATGTGCACCAGCACCCTTTGTACATGACGGTCTTTGGTTGGATTCGAACTCGCAACCCTCCGGTTTCTAATCCGTTTCTCTTTCAGCCGGGCTAACAAGGCCATGTTTTGCTGACAGAAATGAAAGAGTTGTCTTTTCCTGTACCAACCCCATAGATTAGATTGACCTAAATTTATTACAAATTGTTAATTACAATTTGCACTGCTATCCGGTTTATTCTTAAACTGACGTTTCTAGGGACTGTTATAATTCCCAAAATGTATATTAACCCACTGTTACCGTCTTGTCTTTAATTTATAAAATAAATTAAATTGCTCTTGAACTTGCTCGCTCAATTCAGGTGGCTTTAATTGCTGTGTTGTTGTCCTGCTTTTGTAGATTGAAATCTCAATTGCTTTCACACGATCTACTGCATTGGAGACTGTTGAAGTGATAATGAACACCCTCGAACAGACACTATAACGCTTCTGCAAATTCCGGAGAGCGCCTCGCCAAAATTGGCACGCCCTTCAATTGGTAATGCACGATGAATAGTTGAATGGCTAATGCCATAGAAGTCACTTTCAACAGCTATCTGGAGTTCTGTGATAACAGTCACTGTGTCTACTAGTATCGCGGCTTCAATTTAAGTTGCAATTCAAGTCTTATCTTCAATGGCACCTCACGTTTACAAGATCGTACATAAGACAATCAAAACGGCTGCAATCATTTTTTGCATGACCACACTCAAATGAACTCTGATCTTAATGTAGCTCTCAAGGCCGAATTAGATCTCCAAGTGGTTTCGACACGATATCTCGTCCATCAAGATCTGATCAATTTTAATAATGACGAAATATTTCGTCTTCCATCAATATATTACCGATTTTTTGATGATGATGAGATCAAGATCTGCTCAGTTTTCATCTAATGACGAAATAGCTTGTCCATAAAGATCTGGTCACTTCTGCTATTGATAAGATACCTCGTCGAAACAACTACCCCCAGAAGGGTAAAGTGATTAGTCAACGAGGGTTTGTATTATGTAATTTAATCATTGCTGAATTCTAGAGGTATACAGTTGTCAACTTAGCCATCACTACGAAAGTTATACACCATACAGCAGTGCAGCAATCTCAACTATGAAGTCAGATTTAGTAGACAGAAGTTGCATTGCCTTTCCTCGTGTTGCTTTATTCAAAGCAAAATAATTTAAAATTTATGGGAAGATGTATGCATAGAATTGTGGAAACCCACCGAGGCATAAAATGCAGTAATTACAAATAGCAGAGACAATAAAGTTGAAATAGTTATATTTTATGCTATTTGGAAGTGAAAATAAAATAAGAAACAGTGGGTAGGTAGTTAATTAACGTCGTACTGGAGCAACACAATGGGCTATTGGCGACGGCCTGGGATCGATCTCGAAGGGAAAGATCCAAAAAAGAAACGGTGAGTCAAGTTTGATTAGTGACTAGAATTTCTGTTTTGTCTGAGCGCAATAGGTACTGAAAAGAGAAAATTAAATGGATCAAACCGTGCCACACAGGTATAAAATTATTTGATGTTTTTATGTAAATCTCATATTAAAATACCAGAGGGTTGCGAGTTCGAATCCAACCAAAGACCCTTCGTGTAAGAGGGGACCGGCACACGTTAAATCTGTCGTTACCTCAAAGTCCTCACATTGGCGTGATGTGGAAGTTTGGATAGTTGGGTGCCAGCTCAGGTGTGACCTCAAATTTCCAACCGTTTTCAGTTCAGCGACCACAGAACTGAAAAGAGTTAGGGAGTTAATGAAGCTTTTCCATCGAACATTAAGGGCAGCGGTAGCCCGGTAGGAAGATTAACGGATTAGCAAGCGGAGTTGCGAGTTCGAAACTAGCTTCAGCCGTAGACCGTCGTGTGTACGGGGGCTGGAGCACGTTCAATCTGTCGGGGCCACAAATGTTTTCACATTGGCTTGGTGTAGAAGCTTGGAGTGTAGGGCGCTAGTTAAAGTGTTGTTCTCTTCCTCTGACCGTGGTTCGAAATTACGAGGCGGTTTCCTTGGATCTTTCGCATCAGTATTGATCTCGGACCGTCGCCAATAGCCCGTTGTGTTGCTGCAGTGCGACGTTAATTGAATACCTACCTACTCTAATTTACAAATTTTCTTAACCCTCTTTTGATACGTTTATTTTGCTCGGAGTAACCGGGTATAAGCTTAATAGAATTGCTCAAAGATATGTAATGACAGTGATATTGCAGAGTGAATCCAAGAGTAATTAGGTTTCACATCTTTGTGTTTAACCGTAGAATCGCTTTACGCCGACTCTCGATTTAACAACTTGCTGTGATACAACACCCAATTAAAAAGATATCGGATGTTCACCTATAGCTGTAATGCTATTTCATGACCGATAAAACTATCTCAGAAAAAGTAAATATCTCGTTACAGCAGCATCAATTTAGACGTGGCTCTAATTAGCTTCGATTTATATTAACTTGGATTTAGTTTCGTTGATTCGCTGATGATTTTTAGGAGCGATTTCGTCCTATCACTAGATATATTGCTTCTATGGGGGTTTCCTTTACGTATAAAAATCACATGTCGTTTCAATAGATAGCAGACAACTATAGTACGTCTCCGACGAGAATGCGGTTGGTAGAGTAACGGACTGGCAACAGGAGGGTTGCGAGTTCGAATCCAACCAAAGACCATCGTGTACAAAGGGGATTGGTGCACGTTAAATATGTCGTGGCCTCAGATGTCCTCACGTTGGCGTGGTGTGGAACTTTGGAGAGTGGGGTGCCAGCCCAAGTGTGATCTCGTCGTCTGACCGTGGCTCAAAATTAAGTGGTGTTGTCCTCCGATCTTTCCCTTCGGGGTAGATCCCAGACGGTTGCCAATAGCAAGTTGTGTTGCTCTAGTGTGACGTTAAGGGGACTCGGCACACAAAATGCTATTTTCTGATATATATAAAATTTGATGCTATTGTGAGTAATAATTTATTTTAATAAGTCTAACTAAATGTTTCATCTAAGAAAAATGCTAAAATATTATCAGTTTTTTTAATTTAAAAACTTTCAAATTTTTTACAATTTTTAAAATGCTACTCCTTTAAAATTTGATACTTTGGTTTGAAATTTTTAAGTGGACTCCTAAACCTTTCTCTTTACTTCTAAGGATGGAACTTTTGATATCTTAAATAGATTTTAAAAAAATTCAAGACTAAAAAATCTAAGAAAAATCACAATTTAAGATTTTCCAAATTAAAGTTGCAATAAAAAACGTTCTTTTTATTTTATTACCAAATTCCATCCTTAGTTCTATTTATCACACTTTTAAGAGCATTAAGAATTTCAGGGGAATTGGATAATTTTCGAAAAAGCCTTAACATTTTAACCTTGGTATAGTATGCAAAAAGTTGAAACTGATAAAAAGCAATTTTTTACGCGAGTAAAAAAATTATAAAATATTCATAAAAAGTTTCATTCTCTCTTTGCAGATTACCACAACACATATGTGTCTTTTAATACCTTTTAAATTAAAATTTTTAAATATTTTGTCTTTACATGGTCAAAAGTAAAGATGTAACTTTCATTGCAAAATGTAAAGAAAATATGTTCGAGTACAAAAATAATCTTATAAAACTAATATAAACAAATTTTAGTAATTTTAAATGCAAAGGCAATGAATTAACATGTTAAAAGTAAATATCAATATTAATGAAAGATAAATATCAATATTTACCAAACAAAAAAAATCACATATAAAACCATACGCATTTTAGAAGGCACCCGTTTTATAGGTAACTCCTTCCTTCTTGTATATTTGTTCTTGCTTTTTTATTGCAAGTTTCACTAGCTTCCTGGCATGCTGAAATTTAGAAGATTTTGGATTCACCAAAATTATATTCGCATACAGCTTCTGCGACGGATCGCTGAATACGGTTTGGAAATGTGAATTTATGTTTTGGGTATTTGTTCCAAATAACACTGTGGACGGACTCATTTACATTTTGGGTTGCACACCGAATGCAGCGTTCCAAAAGACTGACGCTGGCCAATCTTTGGTAGACTGGTAAAAGTGTGGCAATATAGTCTCATCTAGTGGCGTGTTCAAATTTTTACCATGAGGCCCTGGTCTTTCTCCCTGGGCCACAGCTCTCTGTTAGAAGCACCATGAGTTTGGGCCTATGGGGTACTTAGTGTGCTGGGGCTTCTTATCTGTCGAAATGTTATGATAGAGTGTTGAATATATCCCCTTCATTTCTTTAGCATTACACTTGTTTTTCATAATTGCCCCTTGGTAATACCTGGTATGTTTTTTAATTGTTTCATTTTCGAGAATACCAGATTTGCTACCACCTAATGTGTGATGCCTCCGGCTTTACATTTTGAAACAACTTATATGTGCTCATATGTGCAGCATGCGTCGATTTCCTCTTGACACGAGGCATTTCGAAAAATAACAGTAAGTAAATACTTTTAAAAGATTAAAAACTATCAAAAAGATTAAAAACTATCAAAATTAGAAGAAACTATCAAAAATATTAAAAATTTAGTCTTGAGAAAGACTGGTTATGAATGGAACAAACTTTTAACAGTGAGCAAAGGAATGATTCAAAATAAACAAGTGAAAAGAATAAATAGTTACAGTTAAATATATTCTTTTCTTAATTTATCAAGATTTTATTTAAAGACTTGGAAGATAACTCTTTGCAGTCAACAGAGATTGGCGAATTCTGGGACAAGTGAGCGGTAGAAATGAGCCAAATCTACAAATAGTTGAGCTAGTAAAACCGAAGACTATCTATCTTAGAATTCTCGTAGAGGTTAAAACTTTGCACACACATTCTTTAGTATATAAAGTATAATTTAGAGTTAAAATCCCAAAATCGATATTTTGACCAATTTTTGAGTGCCAAGTCCCCTTAATTAAATACCTACCTACCGACGAGAATGCAGCCGACATTGGGTCAGTCGATTTTTGAACAGGTGTGAAGGGTCATTAGGGGAAGGGATATCAGAAGCAAAAGCATGAGTGAATAATGATCGCCATGGGTGGTTTACACGCTCAAACTCTTTATCACTTGTGTTGAATTCTGCACCGTGTAATAATCTTAGAACCAGAATCTGCGATAAAGGAAGTGATAGTTGTGGAAGCGCTTCGTCACCATCAGTCCCTAATTTAAAAAATAGACTCATCCGAAGCTACGTGACTCGACTGCCAATACACGGTATCCGGACTATATTCGCCACAGCTAGCGATGTCTCGTCAACCGAAGATTTTAGGGTGGTGTCGAAGTTTGTAGAGTAGGCTGTCAGCTCAGGTGCAAAGCTCGTCATTTGACCATGGTTTAAAACTACGAGGTGTTTTGTCTTTGGACCTATCCCTTTGGGATAGATCTTGGACCGTCACCAATAGCCTGTTGTATTGCTCCAGTGTGACGTTAATTAACTACCTGCTCAAAACTAAGTGATCAGCTTTGCCCATTGAGACAAAAAGGTAGGTATTTTAATTCACACTGGAACAACACAACGGCTATTGGTGATGGTCCGGGATCAATCCCAAAGGACAAGATTGAGGACAACACCACGTAATTTCGAACCACGGTCAGATGACGAGGCAACACCAGAGCTGGCACTCCACTCTGCAAACTTCCACACCACGCCGTGGGAAGTATCGATAGAAACCATCTTTCAAAAACGGAGATCGGGAAACTGTTTAACAATTCTAGGTAGGTAGGTTGGCTATTTAATTAACGTCACACTGGAGCAACACATCGGGCTATTGGCGATGATCCGGGATACATCCCGAAGGGGAAACGATCCGAGGAAAACACCTCGTCATTTTGAACCACGGTCAGATAATGAGGTCAACACCTGAGATGGCACTCCACTCTCCAAATTTGAGCATCACGCCAGCATGAGGATATTTTAGGTCAGGACAGATTCAGCGCGCACCAGCCCCTACGTCCACGATGGTCTTCGGTTGGAACGAGTTTCGAAATCGCAACCCACCGGTTGCTAAACTTCTACACATGCCCCCCCCCCCAACCGGGCTACTTTTAATATACTTAAAAGTACCCTTACCAGAATAAAAAACCTGAACACCATATTGCAAGGTACAGACGTTATAAACACCTGAGAGTATGTGGATGAGGGGACGAAAATTCACGCTCTAGAAAATAGTCTCTTACAGTGTTTGAAAAATCTGCGCTCAAAAAAACGTCTTTATTGTTTTTAAAGGATGTTTGTTTAAAGCAATGGCGGAGTACTTTACTTAAAAAATTGCAAACATTTTGAGGCGTGAAAATCAGTAGGGAGAACATGGGGATATGGGAACAGTGGATTGGTTGAGCTGTTTACCTCCTGCTGCCGGAAGTGACATCATCCCGGAAGTTGAGTTGCAGTATGGGAAGCATTAAACTACAGAGATAACCACTTATCGTTAACCTAGTAATATTTCCTCCAATGTGAGAAGGAAGGGTGTGACTATTGCGACTGCCGACCAATGGAATTTAACTTATATCCATGACGTTTCATTGACCAA
This sequence comes from Meta bourneti, assembly GCA_933210815.1. Classification (NCBI taxonomy): domain Eukaryota; kingdom Metazoa; phylum Arthropoda; class Arachnida; order Araneae; family Tetragnathidae; genus Meta; species Meta bourneti. Next base: position 91,476,740 of record OW119926.1, read on the forward strand.
TCACCTTTAAGTCTGGGAAACATCCACTTTTAAAATTTTAGTTGTGCCACTTAGCAACCTATCTCCTAAGATCAGCTGTCTGCAAGAATTGATCTCCTCTCGAGTTTAAGCCTTCGTTAGTTGGATTCATTAAGCTACTCGCTTCTAAGATCAACTGCCTGCTTGAATTTGCTATTCCTCATTCGCCTCGAGTTTACATGATGTCTGGATTAAAGCGGCAACGATTCTCAAGTAAGTAACCTTCCTATAAATTAGATTCCGCGTAGACTTATTTCTTGCTAGTGCATTAGTCGCTCATTCTTCTTTATTTATTATAGAGCATCCATGAATCCTTTATGGAGGGGCCTAAGAACAGCTTTTCGCTTGGAGATGATGTATTCGTGAGTTGCAACACGAGGAGGACAATGGTTCATATTTGTCGCTACAGAAAGTTTGGAAACAAATTCTATCCATCTCCCGACGGTGTGACGCAGACGCCATTCGAGTTCATGACCCTAAAGGACAACAAAGAGCTGAGGAGCAAGACCTTTGACATCAGTCCTCAAGTGGAGTTCTGGATTGAGGATCCTACTTTCAAGCCAGAAGTGAATCCTACTACTGTCTATTCAGTGACAAATGCCGGCATCCGGGACGAGGAAATCCTCACCGAATTTGTGGACTCCTTCGTTACGCCGAGACGCAAAATCACCTGTAGGATGGACGAATCTACACCAGGTCAGTGTCAGTGAGTGACCAGCAATGGAATGAACTGTTTGTAGTAAAGGACTCTGTGACGTCGGCATTAGACAATTTGAAATTTCACGACATATCTCTGGTGGACTTGTAACGAAAAGTACTTTTCCCGCTTCGACTCCAGAAGGTATGTCAGATCTCATTGACAACACCTTACGCTTCATCATGAAGTCAGGCCTTTACAGTGTGTCAGGCTTTACAGTGGGAACGTGAAGGGTTGCTTAACCTTATGAGACTGAAGACGAGAGAGTGCTTATGGAAAATACTCTCAGTAACTTTAACACGTCTGTGCTAAATTTAAGATTGTATGAGGTGGTGGAAAAATTCCACAAAAGCGTGGGTGATTAGCTGGTTAACTCCATGCTTCCCCGTCCCATAATATAGTATGTTACACTTGATTTCCTATCAAGCATAAATGTTATTGAAATGATCGAGTTGGCGCGAGAATCATTTTGTTGTTATTAACAGTGATAAATAAAATGTTTTTATGTTTATATTTCTTGTTTTTACTTTTTATAAAATTCGAAATGCATATAATTTTTCTGCATATTTTAATTTTCTATAAAATGTCAATCAATGTATGTCTTGATTCATAAATAACTTGTAGCTTAAACCTATAACAACAGTGCTATTTTGTTAAAAGTAAGTAGTATAGAGCATGCGTATAAGACAGTGGAACACCCAGCAAGTTTTGGGAGTTCTAATTCTTTACATCGGGCGTTAAATGGTAGTTAAAAGAAAGAGATACAAAAATGACTAGAACGGAAAGATACTTATTCTCTTCATTAACCTGTGCAGCATAACTTTCCTCGTAATCGTGTAATAGTCGGTGGTATCAATGCACAATTTCAGTGTGATTTAGCAGACATGCAATCTTTAGCTAAGTCTAATATGGGATTTACATATTTGCTTACTTGCATAGATGTATCTTTAAAATATGCTTGGGCTATACCTTTTAAAGATAAAACGGGGTGAGTGTGAAGTCAGCTCTTCATTAAATTTTCAGAGAACGTAAAACTAAGGCATTACAGACTGATAAAGGTACAGAATTCAAAAATAAGATAGTTCAGAGCTATTTAAAGAAAGATAATATAAAATTTTTCACAACTCATCACGAAACAAAAGCTAGTGCTGTCGAACGCTTTGATAGAACTTTAAAATCTAAAATGTGGAAGCATTTTACAGAGTTTAATACACATAACTACATTAATGTGATTGATAAACTAATGCAGATTTATAATAATACATGGCATCGAAGCATTAAGATGGAACCCTCTTCAGTCAACATGAGTAATCAGAATCAGGTGTGGAAGAACTTGTACGGGCATGTTTCAGAAATTCAACCCCTACAGTCCACGTTTAAAGTGAATGATACGGTTCGAGTAAGTAGACAGAAATTTCGTTTCGAGAAAGGCTATGAGAGTAATTGGACACGCGAAATTTTCACCGTTCATCAAATTGTTCACAGATTCCGATTGTCTACAAATTGAAAGATCTGGCGGGGAAAATTATAGAAGGAACACTTTACAAAGAAGAGCTGCAAAGAGTATCGGCGCAAGAAACAAAAGCGAGTCATTCCAACAAAAATACGAAAGACGAAAGGTCGTGATATTTTTGATTCTTAGATTAATAAAATGGCTTTCCTCATGAATGGGTCACCTGAATGCGTTAAGTCTGAATTGGAACTATTCCATTTACCTCCTACACAAACTGTTATACAAAATGGACAGTTTGTAGAATTTCACCCATTACCAATGTTTTGATGGAGGACCAGTAGAATTTCACATCTCTGGAAGTGGCGAGGATTATATCGATTTAAGTCAAACGCAACTGTATGTTAAAGCTAAAATTGTTAAAAGCGATGGTTCCGAAAGGAAGCTGCGATAGGCACTGTAAACTTATTCATACATTCTCTTTTCTCGCAAGTGGATATCTCTTTGAATGATTGTCTCGTCACAAACTCAAGTAACACTTATCCTTATCGATCCTACATTGAAATTCTGCTGAATCATGGATATGGGTGTCTCAGCTAACTTTTGAACTTTTCTACAGACTCGGACGGCGAGATGGCCAAACACTTCTGTAAATTGAGTTCTACCGTAGATTGGGAGTCTTCATTGTGACGTGTTTCAAGAAGGACTTTTACTCAACTTGGTTGATTTAAAGATAAAATTGATAAGAAGTAAACTGGAATTCTTCTTACAAGGAGATCCCGGAGTCGTGTTGGATCATGCTTCCCAGTTCGTAGGGAAAAAGCGTGTGAGCCCTGGGGTGATTCTAGGACATGCTAAAACCTTGGAAAAGGAAACCGCAAAATATTCCATCATCGGAGTATTGTGTAAAGTGTATTCGATTCCTAAGGGCAGCATGTCGATAGTGCAATGTATTTGTAGGGCAAATGGCCGAAACGCGTAATTATAGGATGTGTAGACAATGACGCGTTTCACGGATCGCTTCAAAAATCCGCATTTGAATCATTACTTGAATTTCATCGCATTATAAGAAACCCGTGCCACATAATCCAGTGGAAGTGAATTTTGATCAACATCCGAGCCAATCAAAGTTTGGTTTCGGGGAATGGGCCAAGATGAAGGTATTTTCATTTCGAGAGATGAATATTCTGAGGGGAACGCACTCTACGCTTTTGATTTATCCCCAGACATGTGCAATGGAGAGCACTTAAACCTCAACACAGCAATCTACGCTTGGATATGAAATCCAGTCAGCCCATTCAACAAACAATAAGCGTCGTTGTCTTTGCAGAAATTAAGAATATTATACGACATTTTATACGACTTTGGAAATTGAAAAGAATGGACGGTCAACAGATACACAACATCTTATCAAGAGATTTTGCCCCATCTTTAGCGGAGTATTTTCTTCCGATACTATCCCTGAAATGAGTAGAAATTCAGCTATTGTAGTCAATTTAGGTCCCTCTGGTGAATTTGGATCCCATTGGGTTGCGTTTTATGTTGAAGATGACGGCACTCTAGAATTGTATTATTATCCACCAAATATTTATGGGGGGTATTTACATTACTCTACCCTAATGTTTGCTGGAACACTGCACTTCCTAAGTACAACTTCTAATGTATGTGAACCTTATTGCATTTACTATATTCTGAAGGCTATTCTATCATATGTAATATGTGTCGAAATATGAGAAATGATTTTCAAATGTATCAGTTTGTAAAAAAAATATGGTATTACAATGATTTTCAGAAAATAAAATATATTTGAATCCAGTTGATTTTTGCTTCATTTTCTAATACAACATTATAACTATCTAATGTTCAAAGTTATTGTACTCAATCTGTTTTTGTTGTTCATTTAGATTTATAGAAAACGTCTACTAACATTAATGGATCTTTCACGGGGGTAAATCTGCCTGAGAAGTTTTCCCATATTCAAAATTTATAAAACCTGTATTTCAAAATTATATTACTTTTGCAAAATTATATTTCCTTTTAAAAATTTAAATAAAGTATTATATGCCCGAACATTTTGTGTTCTAATTATTTTTTTAAACATATTTACACCTTCAAATTTCACAATTTAAATTACCTAAGTTTTAAACTATACGAAAGACTTAATAAGTTTTTTAATTCAAACCAATTATAATTCTCTAAACTATTTTATAGATAATTTTCACTTTAATATTTTATCTTCAGAGTTTGCATCATCATTAACAATTTCATACTTAATAATCTGAAAAAGAAGGGATAACGAAGAAAAACCATGCATTGACTAAATCAACAGTCTATATTTTAATCCAAGTATTTTTTCAAGCGTACACAAATCGTTTCACAACTTTGCTCACAGGATACACTTTACGATGCACATCAAAAACATTAGCTAATTTTGATTCTTTTAAAGCATTATAAAAAATACATTTTTATACCAGATCATTTCTTAACAGATCATTAATTAGAGACAATATTTGATCGAGGAATCAATCTTTCCCTATAAACAATTTACCCAGAAGGAGACCATGATAAGACATTCTGATCATTTTTAAGATAATCCAAAAGATCTTTGGCAATCTTTTTAGAGCGCACAGGAGCAATCTTGGAAATTTTAAAGTCAATATTATCTACGGGATTGGATGGGACTCATGGTTTCAGAGAATTTTCATGTGCTGATTCTAAGTCAGGAGATTCTAACTGCTTTCTTTCAGTGGATAGGCGTAGGTATTTTTGTAGTATTTGGAGATAGGCAGCAACTTTTTCACTTTCATCTAAATTCTTGGCCCCCAGACACCGTTTATCTCTCTGTCAAAGTTGGTCTGATGTTCAAAGGCTTGCAATCGATCTTCCGGAACAAGTATGAGTCGTTTATTGTATTCCATGAATCAGAGAGTGAATGGCCGAAATTGCAGCAGGTAGTAGGAAACTAAGAAATCTATTTCCTCGTTGAACTAATAGTTGTCTCTTCTTAAACAGAGGAACTTTTCTGCCTGCAAGCCGTCTCAAACTTCTTCTGTAAGGGAATAGACGAGATTTCTGCGTTCTACTAAGGGGAACGTTTCCTCGAATCACATTAACAGTACACTCACACAGGGATTTGATTAGATTATTTGGATCCTTTTTAAGAATTTTACATATCACTTTGCTTTTAAGAATCAGAATGAGCTGTTGCAACGCCTCCTCGTTACATATTGCCATCACTGAAGAGAACGAAGCTCCTTCTTGGTGCTATCCGCTTTTATAGTTTCCACGAACTCACCAAAAGCAGTTGCTTTCGCGAGGACACAGTGCTTAAAGTTGGTACCATGGTGAGTATTACACCTGACATAAGGTAGAGGCAGAGGAGCTATTTCTGGACAGTCCAATTCGCATTCAAATCATCGCATTCTCAACCAGACTGAAATTCCACAAATTTCTTTTTCTGCAATACATTCACATAGATTTTTTCATGCAGTTCACAAATGAAGCATATAAGGGATTTAAATTTAATGTAGGGCAACTCACCACAACTCCAATCTATGCCGTGCATGTTTCTTGGCACCCATGAAAATGAGCGCTGATTCCCCTGTTTGATTTTGCAAAAGGGAACGGCGGTTGGAAAGTAAATCGGCCACGCAAACTATCATCGTTGATTGCATAAAATGCCAACTCCTTCACTAGAAAGCGATTAGGAGCCAGTTGAAAGCCCTCAAAATCAATGAATACGGACGACATCCTTCCAGTTCCGTGGTACAAATTGGAATGAATGAATCAAGATTGGTCAGAGCCCTAATACCCTATAACCTTAGCATGTATGATGATAGCAGGCCTTATCGCTGTTGGTGAACATAGTAATCATCCTAATCCATGGGAAGTCCTTAACGCGATTGGCAAACACGTCGTTGATGAGTTGCCTTAATCGCGGTTGGTAAACATAGTGCGTATCGCCCGGAAATAGCCCAGAGCGCAGTCGCAGAGAATCATCTGTTTCACTCTTGATGTTAATGAGTAGGTAGCCAAAAGCGCTGGTTTTGCGCAAAAGCGCAAAAGGTTTAAAGGTTGCATTCTCATAACTCTCTTGGAAAAATTTAGACTTCAATTGCCTTCCTAAATGCTTCACTTGAGATTTATCTCGTGGATTTTTGAATAGAACCAGATAATGAGAATTTAAGGATATTTCTCGTATCTCCTTCCCTTTATGAAAAATGTTCTGAACTATGACAATAACACTAATGTGTCTATAATGGCTTCCCTTAGTGAAAAGTTTGGTTAAAGTGGGATTATTACCCAGCTCACTCATTAAATCGTCAATCACTACAATAACGTGAGACAATTGGTTGATATCAGCTGGGATCCCTTCTTGAAAAGTAAAACCCGAAATTTTCTCGTAAGGCGTCTTGATAGGCATCATAACACCATAGTATAGTTTTAGGAAAAGGATGAATCATTTTATGTTCTATCGATTGCTTAATAAAATGAGTTTTACCACTACCAGAAGAACCTGCTACAATCATTGTAAATGGATGCTTCATCTTTAACGTCTCCATTGCAAATGATTATTTAAAAAATGTACTCTGCTTTTATATATATATACTGCTTTTATTTCATTGATATATTTATCAGTTAACTGGCAGGATTTTTAGAATAGCCTGTCTAATGATTAAAATATATCTATTATAACTAAATAATATATCTAATGATGTAAATATTCACTATATATAAAAACATTCACAACAAATTTTACTTTATTCAAATATATGCACTTAAATAGACAGGTTTCTCAAAGCATATTATACATATCAACTTTATGTATACACCATTCAGTGCAAAAGTACTACTTCCATTAACCTATCACGTAACTAATCGTTACTCGATAATTTGTGCTATATTAAAGTGACCATAGGCCAAGCTCTGTTGTGCATCTTGTAATATGTAGCGTTTACTTTCGTAAGGGCATAGCGTCGATTTGCTATAACTTACAGTCAGCATCTGATGATCGACACTCGCTATTTTTTAAGCCTGCTCTATATCTCTTTTTCTGTTAAATAAACTATTTCGGTAATCAGCGGGCCTAATTTTTAGTTTCATAATACCTTTTGCTACTCCTTTCGTCGTCTTTTTTTCCATCAAAGTAGTACACAGGGAGTACATTTTTAACCCCACAAATTCCACAGCCACTTCACCTGCAAGTTCATCCTTCATTTTACCAAGCACCTTTTTGCTATCGTCAGTGTGTAGAAAATAATCGCTAAGATATTCAGAGGTGTCAAATAAATGCCTATCCTCTTTCATATCTAGGTAGATATCAGCAGTAGTTATTTTATAGCATAAAGAATCTGTATGCGTGAACAGTAACACGGCGTTAGAGCGAAATTTTGAAAAATAGAGAGAGATATCTAAAATACACAAGCCCACATAGATGGGGCGATTCAGTAGGAGCGAGGACTTTTCCTCTCCACGGATGCAAATTCCTCAGTAATTGGGTTGAATTCATGAAATGCAGGTGAGTTCGAATTCTTAAATTCTCCATCGTCTTTCCAAAGACGGCATTGTTAAAAAGTTTGAACAAATCTTTTTCAAAAGTAGACTGGGCAGTTTTCCGTCTGCTTGTATTAAAATCTATGTATTCCTCGAGCCATGGGCGCTTTCGAAACTTCAGTACTCTGTATCTTATTTAGTTTAAGTCCCTCTTTCAGATATTGCTTCAAATTCCTGTAATGAACGACATAGTTTGTTTTACAGCTTAAATTGTGGATTAATTTAGTTGATTCTTTTGGTTTGAAATTAAGAGTTGCTGCTAAATCCTTAGCGTAATCCGAAAGCATGTCAGGGGTAACTGTAGATTTTTCGAAAGTCAGAGGTGATGGTCATGTGCAAAATTGCGGGATTCTCCAAGTCTACATAAAAAATATACCCTTCAGGGGAATCATCTGGAATGGAAAGCACGTCGATAGAGTTATCTACCCACTCGAAATCATGAATAGGTAGGCTCTGCGACATTGCACAGCCGTATAGGTTATTTGCGTCTAGGTACATGATGTACGTGCGGATGCCTTCTAAATAAGGGTTATTCGCCTTAGCATAGCGATGGGAAATCAGAGCGATACCCCATGCATGCCCCTTTCAATAAGCAGGTGCATAACTATATCTGTTAGAAGTTCACAGTAGATATGCGCAGGCAAGCCTGCCAAGCTAAACAAGGAGCGGTATATGTATAACAGGGGTCAATCCCATAAAATGTCACACACAAATTGCGGAAATTCTGAAACACATCCGCAAGAAGGAAAACATTACTGCTCACATACAAGTCGTGATATTCTCCTAAATTAGAAATCTTAAACGTTTCCAACACAGCCTTGGCGCGTGCTCGTAGTCCTCATCGGGGATGTGCTCTTGGCTTAGGACACTAGAAAACGTAATTTTTGGGGAAGTACATTTTCCTTAAAACGTTCGAATGAGTCCATGCATTCATACGTGTAGCAACCATTTCCCAACACTAAGGGTTCTTTTCTCCAAATGATTATTAATGTAGCTTTACTGGGGTCCAAATTGTTGACTAGTTTATCTAGGGAGGCATTTAGAAATTGGAGTGAATCTATGAATCTCAGCGAAGCTAGGGAAGAGGAGATGAATTGCCTGGATCGTGCCTGGTTTCCTGGGTAGGGCGGATACACTGCACATCGAACGTGTTGAGACATCGATGCTTCGCAGGTCAGCTCCTAGAACTATCCGCATTCGATGTAGAAGGTGTTGGGTTTGTGCAGATTCGCTTGGATGAGGGTCTAGCATCTACAACTTTTCGTTTCTGGGGCTTTTCATGCACGTCGTTTTAGCGCGTCTTTACGGTTGAAGCTTGAAGAACATTGAAGGCTGCGATTCCCTTGAACAGCTTTCTCATGTCGTGTGAGATTGTGACGATGTGTAAAAGTAGTATCACATACCCTCGCAGGTGAATAGTTTGTCCGATTGTCTCGACAGCTGGGATGTATCAAAGGGCTGATTCAGCTGAGTCGAAGTGTTATCCCCCAAATCCATGGCAGTCATTATAGCATCGGTCATTGGAAAGTCACTACTTTCGAACGCTTCTTCAATAAACATGATTGATATCTTTCAAGTTAACCGCGAGAGAGATAGCGGAGCTGTAACTAGTGAACTGAACAGAAGTGTAAGTAGTAGAATGAATCCCAGTGGTCAAGTTGTTCGTTTATGTAGGAGATCCCTCAAATCTGAATGGTCAATGTAATTTCATGATTATAAGCTAAATTTCATTTGTCAAGAGTCCGGTTGGAAATACCCTTCACCCCAGCAATGGTGGGACGACTAGTTAGTCGAAGCCAATTGGGTCATAGGGCTTATCTATATAGTTCAATACTCCCTTCACTGCGAAGGCGATAGTGAGTTGAAACCTACCACTGTCTTCAATGACATTGATGCATGAATTAACTCGCAAACAGAATGCTTATTCAAATATTCATGAATCGTCAATATGCAAAGGGGCTGATTATTCGATCGCATCCGGAATCACAGATAAGGTGGTGCTATCTGTCACAGAGCTCATCTCATGTCAGTCTTAATTAGAACTTTAATTTACTTACCCTTTTGAATCACTGATGGAGTGTTCAAGTGGAAACTTATGTTCGGATTATACGTCATCCATGACTTCCTTCCGAGCCAATACACAAGGCAATCACATTTCCTATCATCCGATATATTCAAGAGATTCAATTCTCAGCGTATATGACAAACACTCAATCAGTTGAAACTCATGTGATTTTCCCCACACCCACGGAAAGCAAACATCTCCACCTCGTCAGCAGCAGGAGCGAAACAGCTCAACCAGCGCCACCGGCTTCCAGCACGGGGAAAACGCAAGTCCAAACTGTAAACAAGTAGCATATAAACAGCTCAACATCGATTAAAAAAACAACTCAATTTTACTCAGCAGCAGCAGGATGAAAACAAATTAACTCAACTTCCGGATGTCACTTCCGGCAGCAGGAGGTAAACAGCTCAACCAATCCACACAATCCATTGTTCACATATCCCCATATTCTCTCTACTAAATCGTATTATCTTTTACATCCGCAAAAACCGTAAGAATCTATTTTTTCCATTCTGTATTTAGGTTGAAGATTTTTTTTAATTTTGGCTTTAAAAATAGTTTTTCAACAAGTCATTGACTTATGCTAGAAATCATTTCAGTGAGAAAAATGAGATTAAGCTAATTATTAATTATCTAATTTAGATATAATCAGCTAATTAGCATGTTTTTTGAACAGTGATATCTCAAATTGTAATGTGTTCAGAAAGACAATTCCTGCTGGAAATTGTTCCTAACATTATTCTTCATTTTTCGACCAACAATCAAGTTGCTGGAGGAAATAGGTTATTTTTTACAATTGCTTTCACCAAAGAAGTCTAAAAAAATCAAGACTTTTTCAGGAATTTTAACATTTAAAATTCAACTAAAAATTAATTTCTTAACTAAAAGCTCTGATTGTGAGATGCAGAACATCCACTGCATTACATAGACTACAATGATATAAAAATAATTATAATAGATTAATTAATTGTTGAGTTATCACTGCTTGAAGAAAGCATCGTATTGCAAAAACACAGTTCTTCAGATAGTGAGTTCAAAGTTTGAGAATTACGTTTGTACTGCTGACAGTACCTAATGAAACCCCTTGAGTAGAGAAAAGTATTCCGAATATTTACAAGATCTTGGTATCGTTTAGAAATTGGGAAATATTTTGAAGCAATAAAAACAAAATCGATATTCTGGTCAATTTTCGTGATATTTTTCTAGTGTATACATACACTTTAAGTTTATAAATATTAAAAATGAAATAACTGTGAGAGAAGATGTTATTTTATTCCAATAAGTTAGGAATTATATCAAATAAGTAAAGTAGTCTAGGAAAAAAATTAATGACTGACAATGAAAAAGTTTTCAGCAGTATCAGAAGAGCACATTCCAATTTTGCACTAAAATTTTTATGATTGGGAATTTTAATAATTTTATTTTGTTTTATGAAACATGTGGGTTAATTTTTATTCAAATTTAATTGAGAAGTTTCATGCATTGATACCTAGGAATTATTTTAACTATTCTGCATTTATGAAATTGAAGTTTGGATTTTAAAATTATTCGCTCATATGATAATTGAGTATGTTAACTAAATAGATTATGAATTGAAGCGGAAATCTAATTTAATGATTATGATTACTGAAATGAATTTTTTATTGTAAGCTCAAAATTCCACTCAATTGACATGTTGTGGGGGAATGTTATTACACTTATTCTATGCTGTTCATAGAGAAAAGCTTCATTTTCTTGTGTTATGTATAAACCCTCTTTGTGTACTCGGAATTTCACTTTGAAATACTTATCAATGCTTAGAGAAAATTTGAAAAATAAGTATATTTGATTTCAATTTATGTATATTTTCATGTCTTATCTTATTTTTTCTTACAAATATTGTTTTTTACAAATAAGTACTTTTTAAAGCTAAATATCTATGAGAAGTAGGAATTTTTTCATAAATTTTGGTGCAAGAGTTTCTTTTATTTTATTTTCTATTGGTGACACGATATTTTTTTCAAAAACAAGTCTTTAACGAATTAATTACTTTATAAAAATAACTAAAAAATTCTACACGTATACATACATAATGCAAAAAAATTATGAAAATTATCTGATTTTTGAATAATTTTACATAAAACTTTATATGGTGCTGGTGGGATCTCCAAAGTTATTTATCTAGGTCCAAAAAATTTCATGGCACCTGTTACGTATTCAAATCAAGCTAATCTAAGCCACTCGAGAAAGAGATGGAAAAACATTGATTATGCATGGCATTTGTTGTGGTATTTTATTTACTCTATCATGTGATTAACTTTACTAATTCCCATATCGCGTTTTAATCTAAAAAATTTACCCTGCTATATTTCTGAATACATTAGTGTTATTTATTAAAAAGAAAATGTGTAAGAAAAATCAAAGCTATTTAGAAGCTAACTGTGATTTGCTTGTCCCAAATCCAACACGTTTAAAATGTACGGGCAAGGGATTAATTAAATATCCGATTTAAATAAAAGAAACTTACTTAAATGAAATAAATCAGATTTTGTGATTTTTAAAAAGTAAATCGTGATTTTTTCATATCCTGGATGGCATTGATAAAGTGATTGTGCATGTGACTTACGAATAAAATAAATATATTATAATACACGATATAAATCATGATTTACATCTGCTTTAGAAAACCAAATTCAAGAAGATATATCTGAATTCCCTTAATCTCAGTTTTATGTCATTTGTTTATATCATAATCAGATTTATCGAGTACGCTGGTTTGTTTCATGCAATCTAATGCGGGTATGTCTTCCACACCATCAGATGCAGTGGTGAAAGAAGTAAAAAGTTTTAAAATATATTTTTATGATTTCGGAGCATAGATAATAAGACTAATTAATCACACGATTCAACATTTACTTTTATCTGATTTTTAATTTGAAAGCATAAACTGAACCACCAAAAGCCCAGTTAATGAAACTTATGTGAAAAACAAAATTTAATGTGATCAGTGATAGCTGTAAATTGAAATCGCAATTTGCAATAATTTACGTGACTTTAATGTGTTCACCATGCGGAGCAATTATATTCATCCTTCTTTATTCTCACATCGTTCATAGCAGAGAAAATTTAAGGATATGAATTCAATAGAGGTCTTCCCTAAATACATATGCCTAAAATTTGGTCTAGGTCAAGGCTCATGTAAATTGTATACAAACTTCATAATTATCCATGATAGCACAGACTTTACATGTCCTCTGTACACACAAAAATGAAATAATTAAACCATGCGTTAGGAAACTGCAGAGATTTCCGCACTCTCCGCGTTCAACTTATCCTCAAGGAATCATTCTTGTAAACATTTGAGTAACTTGAAACACTTGAGTAACTCATTCTTGTAAACACTTGATTACGACCACTAGCTCCACTATACTAACGCGTCTGTTATCTAAAGGGTGGATAACAGTTGACCGATTGATGTGTTGCCAAGATCCATTACGTTGGGCTTAACACTTACGCCTACTTCGATGATAAGAGTGTTGGCTGAAAGTAAGTAAAAATAAGGAGTGTGTATAGTGGTAGACTTAATTTAATTTATTCACATTTCCTGGAGATTCACTTGGTTATATCACAAGACATAAATTGCACTTTTCATTATTAGAGCTCAAATAGACTCATTATTTCAATAGATTGCACGGGGATACCGAATACTGACTAAAATACATACATACAGCTTAACATTTTCTGAGGGTCGATTTAAGAAGGCAAAATAGGGAAAGAAATGGAGCTTACTGGACACACTCGCCGACGAACGCCATGGACCCAACAGCAGCGCTTAAAAAACGCGCCAGCCTACACGCGTGGAGAGAAAGGAAAGAGACTGAATTTTTGGCGGGGCTTGATCGCTTCTGTTGAGGAAGGAACAAGTTAAGTTGTAGACTGCTGCTGTCGGCCTGGCTTCGTGAGAAATTGGTTTGTCCCACGTGACAGCGTCCTAATACTTTTAACAAGTTAGTTATGAGAGTAACACGCACTATTGAATATGAGCCTATGCTATAAAGAAATAATGCAATAAAAAAGAGAAGTGGTTCGATTTTTCATCTCGTCATCTAACCGTGGTTCAAAATTACGAGGCAGTGCCCTCGAATCTTTCCCTTCCGAATCGATACCGGACCGTCGCCAATAGCCCGTTGTGCTGCTCCATTGCGATCTTAATTAATTACCATTGCCACTTCTTAGTACAGGTTAAAGTGCAATTCATAAATTTATATTATAAACTATTCGTATTTTCAACATTATATTGAAAATCTGAGTAATTAAACCTCCTCTTGCTTGCCTCGACGTGGTATATTGTCACTAGCAAAATAGACCAGATCTTGATGGACGAGATATCTCGTCATTAGAAGGAAACTGACCAGATTTTGATGGACGAGATATCTCGTCATTAGAAGAAAACTGACCAGATTTTGATGGACGAGATATCTCGTCATTAGAAGAAAACTGACCAGATCTTTATGGACGACATATCTTGTCATTAGAAGAAAACTGATCAGATCTTGATGGACGAGATATCTCGTCATTAGAAGAAAACTGACCAGATCTTGATGGACAAGATATCTTGTCATTAGAAGAAAACTAACCAGATCTTGATATCAAAAATTGTCAATATTTTGGTGACGAAATATCACGTTAATTAGCAAAATTTGTCAGATCTTATTGGACGAGATATCTCGTCGAAACCACTTGGAGGGTTAAACCAAATTTTTCTATACTGTAATCCCTATATTATCTATTATAAAAATCTATCGATTTCGAAGCATTTTCAGCTCCATAGCATTCATAATCAATATCGATGGATAAAATTACGATTGAGTTACTCTTAGTATAATCAAATATAGATTCAATTGCGCTCGAGGAAATTGTTTGGCTTTGGTTACAGTTGAACTGTAAAAGTCGATAAATAATAACTGCCTCGGGAACTGAACTATCACTTAAAGAATGAGTGAACAATACCAATACCTAATCAACTTCAAGGTTTTCAGTTCATATGCATGGAAGACATTTCAGTCAATATCCTTCAACCCATCTATTTAAATACAGTTGAAACATTATTTGTATTTTAATACTTCATTCGCTATTTCGTGGTTTGTTCTGATAAAGAAAATCAATGGCAGGAGTTGCCTGAAAGAACGAAGGCTGAAACTTAATACACTTCAGGCTCTCTTTGGAACAGCCCAGGCAATCATCAATGTAGTTCATTCAATAATTCACTCATTGATTGTTTTGCGATTTCCTTATTCATTCAAGACACTCCTAAAATGTCAACCTAAACAATGAATTAATAGCAAATAACTTTCGTATGGAGTAAAACTTCGTTATATCGTATCTTCGATGTATCGCGTATTCGGCCATGTCCTTTTTTGATTGTTATCGCACAGAATTTCGGTCGAAGAAGTAGAGGTTGGTGGTTTGGGGGTTTTATGGCGCAAGGGCCACATTAGGCCAAACTGAGCCAAACACAAGACAACTTGAAGTAAAAAATGTCGTAAAAGGGGAAAAAAGAGGGATTTGAATAACGGGGTGAAAGCGGAAAGGTATCGCTTGGGTAACACGGGAGCGCAATCCCCGTGTTTACTGAATACAGTAAACCCCATGGGAGTAAAAGATCACCAGAGTGCCTCGGGTTTGTGAAACCCGTACATACCTGAAGGAGATGTGCCCCTGAGAGCGGAAGGGGCAAAGAAACTCTTCTGGTGGTTTATTGTCGCATTAACATTCTGGATACGGGGACCGGCCCAGACGACCGAAAGTTTCGAGTCCCTTCGTTACGAAAGGCACGGATACTTTCAGACCTCAAACTCCTAAAGAATCGCCGAAGCCCATTACGATTTCCATCCCCTATTTTCTATGCTACAAAGAAACCAACGCGTGAATAGCCTTGTCTCCCCGTTGACAAAGATGTCAGGGTTATCGACGGGGAGCCTCGCAACTTGTTTATCCTCGAGCATCTAGTCTCTGAGAGGTTGAGTTAATGAAAAGAGATACACTTAGAAAGTCACCACCGCCCTTTCAGTTTACCCGTGAAGAATCTGTCCCTTCAAGGCATACCCACGACCCGACAATAGAAACCGGCAAATTAGATGATAATTGGACGGCACATATTTCCTCTCCTCCAGGGGAAAGCATTGTAAAGGCCGTTTCGGCCGGTTTCAGTAAGTTGCCTGTAAAGCCGTTGGCCGGCGCCGTAACCAAAGGAAACGATATTCTGCCCCGACGTATGCAGAGGGTTAGAAACTACTCTGTAGTGGCCAGCCGTAAGTGAAAAAACCTGTTCCAAACCTGTTCTGGGTAGGGGACAATTTGCTTTTCCTACTTGGATCCTCATTCCCCTTGGAGTAATAGGTAGTTTTGTTTCGATGAGATATCTCGCCTTTAACAGAACTGACCAGATCTAGATGGACGAAATATTTCTTCCTTAGCAAAATTGACCAGCTCTTGGACGCGATATCTTGTCGAAACACTTGGAGGATTAAAATTTGGTGTAAAATTCACTTCCCCAAACAGTTAGTCTATCTGTAGCTCTAATCGAATTTGGTAGAAAGTATTTAGGAAGTTTCGAAAGCGTTGATGAGAGAAGTAATTTTGTTTGAAAAGTATTTTGTCAGATTCAGTATTTTTCCAGTTTAACTATAGCTTTTATGTTTAAATTGTAGTTTTACATAACTTAAAATAGAAAGTTTACAGCAAAATTTATGCTTTTTTCTTCAAATGAGTTATTCTCGACATTTCTATATCGAGCGTTAGTCTTGTCCCCTAAGAAGCCTGATATACGAAATCATTTTTGTAACTTTTTTTTACATATTTCATCCAAGTCGTACATGATTGTTACTTTAAATGAGTTTTGTAAATTAATGCATATTTATTGAATGGTTAAAGGCTGTTAAAAAAGGTCATGGCAACAGTTAAATTTAAAATCGCATATTTTCGTTAAATTGTTTTAATTTATATAGCATTACATAGATTTTTTTTATCTCGTTCACTTATTTTTACTTCGTTTTTCTTAATTTCTACTTTTCTATATCGCCACTTACTGAGATCTTTTTCTATGTGGTAAGAATACAATACGATTGCCCCTGTATTACCCATCTGTCGAACCTGAATCATGGTGTTCCTAATCACGTCTACTACTCACCAATTAGGATAGCGGAGGAATATACCACGCTACTTCAATCCACCAAAAAATACTTCGTGGTTGAGATTCTACTGTTATGAAGGGTGTTTCGAAAATATCTGGCCAAATTGTAAAGATTGGTAGAGGGGCGTAAAATGAACATTTTAAAAAATTTAAAAATAAATTTTTAATTAAAAAATATATAAAAGGCTTATTAATCTTAAAAATATATAAAGGAAATTAGAACTTGCAGATGCATATCTGCAAGTTCTGATTTCGAGTAGCGATGCATGCCGTTGAAAATGGGAGCGGGTAATTACGTCATAGAAAAGATGTAATGGACTGACCAATACAGCGCCTTCTACCACCTAAACATGGCATTTCCGACCACACATTCTTTGAAAAAATGTTTACTTTGGGCTCCTCTTATAATAACTATCTTGTTTTATAATTTGAATAGATAGTTTCGAAACACTTTGTATACATTGCTATATTTTAAGTTAAATATTGTAGAGGGTATTAAGTTCACAACTTAGAACCACTCCCTATACAGAATTAAACAGTAGTTGAATTCAATGGATGCTACCACTAGTTGACTGATTGTTAGATACACGAGACTGACACCTGTATAAAGGTCACTGGCGTGCTTTCTAACTAGTTGTTGAGCAATTGACGTTTGCTACCGCTTTACCGTCCTGTGTTGGTTACGTTCGCCTGTGATACTATGAAATTATGAAGATACAATTTTGGGCTACTTAACTCGATATAGCAACTAACTGGTACAATGACGAACAATTCAACATCCTGTAAAGAAGTGTCAAGGGCTTAAATACACCCCTTTAGTGATCACTGTATTCATGTGCAATCAAATATGTATAGAATAAGGTTGCTTATCGTTGAAGACTTGCTTAACCAATCGGTAATTGAATCCCATATAAAGTGTCAACGTAATTAGTTTAGGGTGTGTGCAACCCATAATACTTCGAGGTGTTCTTCCAATCTATTAAGGTCGCCTTTGTGAACTCCAGATAATTATACACGCTTAAAAAAGTGCTGTCTGCATTTGTTGTCACGTTTCCTTTCTGGAAACATGCAACAAATTATTATACTTGCAATGGGGTAACTGCATGGAATTGATCGTAAGTCTAATTAATAACACAATCAAGGAACGTATTGTGGATTCACTTAAGAAAGCTTAGAACAATGGTGCTACTCCGGTTTTGTATTAAATAATGGAATGAATTATCTCTCCTAAGCTACTAAAGTTAAAGAAGTAAAGCGAGAAAATGTGGAATTGAATTAAGTTAGGGTAAAGAGAGGGAGTATAACACACTAGCTATAAATTTTCCTGACAGATCAGTGTTCCTATTTAAACTTAAGATTTAGGCGCAGTCTTTCAATGTTTATTAAACAACTTGCCACGAGTTATGTTGGCATTTTTATGAGAGCATGCTTTAATACAAATATGAAAACAGGTTCGAGTCATGAAATATTTGACTCAAACAAATCTCTTGACTTCCAATATCGTTGAAAAATGCCTCCCGACAATTTTTTTTCGGGGTGGATTCTGGACCGTCGCCAATAGCCCGTTGTGTTGCTCCAGTGCGCCGTTAATCAAAAATACCTACCCGACAATATTTGGCAAACCCCAAGGTGGGTGGAGTCCATTTCGTCACTACCTCCACATCATCAACATTAAAATGAAACAGACGGAGCATGTGCCCGCAGCTTCATGTTATTTCTTCCAATTGAAGATCTGTAAGGTGGTTGTGGGTAACATGAATCCTAAATTATTGATTGGTTAGTGATTATCCACCGTGATCGAGAACACTAGTCTCTGATTCGACAGCCAATTGGCTAAGGCGATTCGTAAGTCCACGTGATTTACCATTCTGAAATCTTACGACAGTGACTTCGCCCACATGGCCCGTCTATTTCATTAGAAGGTCGATGCTCCACACATGATAGAATTTGGACTTTTGAAAATTTTGAATCTATACATGTTTGGTTAACCAGTCGTGTGTCTGAAAGCACAACCTCATCTCGACGAGGGGTAGCCCGAATTTTAGAAAGTACTAGCTGAATTACCCGGTCTTGCTCGGGATGAATTGTTTATAATTCTTCGTAATATCACTCTATATTATTCCTAAGGAAATTGTGAATTTTTTTACCCCCGTGCAGAGCCAGGGCACAAATCAAACGGGGTTAATATATAGCATGTGTCCCGTAGAATTCTACAGGATGAATGTACAAATTTAAGTGTGAATTCGTCTAAAATTGATCGTATAAATACGCGATGTTATTCCTATGAGTATTTCGAATTGTCTTTAACCCCCTGTACCATATCGACGATAAAAAAAGACAACTTTCTCTGAAAATAATCTTATATTATCCTTAAAATCTACATTCCAATGATAAAGCTAGTTTAAGAATTTACTGACGGGATACATAAATGATATGATACTGAGTGATTTTCAGCGCAACTGTACGTTTGCACCATACTCTAAGATTCTAAAAACCTCCAAGGTCTGACATTATCTGCACAGCCAGACCGGGTGAGAGCGCCCCCTAGCAAGTGCTCTGTCCAGGCAGACGGAATGTTACACCCCTCTGCACACCCAAGACAAATAGAACGGGAGTTAATATGTAGCCTACGTTACCGGTAGGGTTCCAAAGAATAAGTGAACCAAATTTGGTGTAGATTAATCAAACGGTGCAGATTTGTATAGAAAACAGACAGATAGACTGATGCCAACTGTGCTTTATATGTATAGATAGATATTCCTCCAAGCTTTATCTTTGATTTCTTCTGCCTGTCTAGCTTGGTAATTTTCTCCGTTGCGTGTTTTACAATTCGCGTGTAATACATAATTAATTCTCTTTGTAAAAGTTGCAAAATACTTGTCCTTTTTTGGTCAACATACACTTTTTTGGTCCATCTCATTTCCGAAAATATCACAATTTTCTGGAAACCAACGTAAAATGACAACTTTATTTTTTATTGCATTTTTCCTAGTCATACAATATGCTATTCCGCATTTCATTCATTATTCAAATTAATTTTACAGAAAAATTACAAATTAAGTTTTCAGGTCTATTCGTTTTTAGGGGTCTCACAGTTTTCTGTTAGAATAAACAGAATTCATATATATTTTTTAAATTCAGGTAAAAGTAATTTCATAAAACAATTCCAGTTTTAGGAGTTTCTTTTCTGCAAATATTAACCAGTCAGATAAGAACTTATGACAGTTTTCCTTACGACTTCAAGTGAAAATATCTATTCATAAATTCCTTCCGTTTTTATCTTGACTCATTACACGTAGAAAAATACGTTTTGTGTTTGCTTTTTGTTTTGAAAGTCAATGTGCCCTTCACATTTCTGATACAACCAAGATTTAGAGTATGTAAATGAAGAATCGGGTTTTTAGGATTTCTGACGTAAAGCGAAGCTCTTAGAAAATAAAAAAAATATCTGAGGAAAAAGACGCATGGAAAAAGAAAACTATTACTGCTCATGAAGCAAATTTACATAACTATAAAAGCAATCTTTGAATGTGGTCGAATTTCATCTTAGAATGAAAACTTTTGACAGTAAGTTTATGCCGAAAAATTTAATTTAAAAGAATATGCTCAACACATTTTCCATTGCATTTACCTCTTGTGGTTTTCTGTTCCCATACCTACAGATGCTCTCCGACCAAAAATGACAACTTAAAAATGATTGAGCACACCCAAAGTGCAAAATATTTGGAATAAACTCTTCCTACTCCTTACACTGCTGGGGCCGCTGTAGCCTGGCTGGAAGGGTAGCGTAATAGCAATCGGAGTCTTGCGAGTTAGAAACTTGATCCGACCAAAGACATTCGTGAACGTTGGGCTGGTGCACGTTAAATCTGTCGTGGCCACAAATGTACTCATATTAGTGTGGTGTGAAAATTTGGAGACTTAGTTGTCATCTCAGGTGTTGACCTAGTCATCTGACCGTGGTTCAAATTTACGAGGGCTTTCTCTTCGGGGTCACCATATATATATATATATATATATGTATAGATATATATATGTATAAAGAATATATTATAGTACAATTTCTAGTCAACTGGTACGTTTCAATAAAATTTGTAACTCTAAATTTAACTTTCTTTTGCAATGTAGTAATCTCATTAACACTTCTTAATAATAAATACCCTCACTGTTTTATAAGATTATTTTTGAAAGATTTAAAAATACTAATATTGTTTAACCGATAGTTTACCATAATGGCTCATTTTGGAGACTTTCCTGCTGACTATCAATTCTATTTGATATACTAATTATAATAGGAATGTTAATTTATTAAAAGACTGGATTTGAACACTATCTTTTCAGTTTCCAGTTCCGATAAACCGAGTAATCAAGATTCCAGTTCCGAATTCTCCACTGTAATGTATAATATGATTTTTGGGCGCTATGAATGGTATTTCTGTCGGTCCTCATGTAGGTTGCGGCGGGTTGTTGTCGAGCTGAGGTTTATTAATGTGGGTAAGTTTGTATTATCTTCTACAGTTTTGTATTCTAGTTTTGTATTGTACTTGTCTTTTGTGCGCGTCCTTGGATGTCACTGGTTTGGATTTTCTAATTTTGCCTTTCTGCTTATGGTGTTTGGAGGGGTGTGTGGCTACTTTTGGTGAACTGTCGTCCACACGCAGAAAACACCATATTGTGTTGACTGGGTGAAGCTCCTCCCTGATGACGCCCTGATCCACCAACACTTCTTCATTTTTTTTCGAAATTTTCTTAAGTTTAAATTCCTAAATTTCTCTTTGCTTTGTTTTGTAATATTGAATTCTATATATATATCTATGTATATATCTATGTATATATATATATATATATATATATATATATATATATATATAATAAGTAAAACTACCCTAAGAATAGAATAGATTTCCCCGAGAAACAAGATGAAATAAAATATGTAAATGTTAAGTGAGCCTGCCTACTTTTTCAAGGGGAGCAAGGCCAGGTTGTCACTTAAAAATGCGATGCTTTGAGTTTTTTCTGTACTTATGTGAGGCCAGGCCGAAGAGATCAACAAAAGTTACCCCCGAAAACTCAAAGTACTACCAGAGAGAAAAAAATCATGAAAATTTGATTTGTGGTGATGGTCTCTCTCTCTCTCTCTCTCTCTCTCTCTATATATATATATATATATATATGTCATAATAACAGATCTTATAAGCCAGCAGTCGTGACGAGAGTGGCAAGAGTGGTGTAAGGCAACCGGAGAGAATGATCCATTGATATTGAGTGTAATGCAGATTCCATAACAATTCTTTATTATTTCAGTAGACAAGTAATTACATCATGAGGTTGTTGAGGGTTTGGAGTTTGGAACGGCTCTGAGGGCTCCTTAGCCCAAGAGACTCGTGAAAAAATAAATAGTTTACAAAGATCTCGCTAGAGGGATTAGGATTAAGAAAAATATTATTGGACCAGGGGATTTAACACGAAATTTCATTGGTAGAAGTCGGTGGTTTTACGAAGGGGGAATGTGATCTTACATATGCGATTTGAAAGCAGGAGAGTCCTTGGGAGGTCTAAGCTAACGAGGCGGCTTGAGTTCAAAGGTGAAAGGGAGTCACGAGGTCCGTGGGAGGTCCAGTTAACGAGACGGCTTGAGTTCAAAAGTGAAAGGCAAGATATTGACTACTTAGATAGGGAGACAAAGACTGGGATAAAAGGGAACCGCTAAGGGGTGATCTGTAGTGAAAATTGTACTTAGGGGGTTATTTTTAGGTATCGTTTCATATATATATATATATATATATATATATATATATATATATATATATATATATATATATATATATATATATATATATATATATATATATATATATATATATATATATATATATATATATACAAGAGATCTGAGACCAAAATGAGCAGCCCAGCTCATCGCATTACAAATTGCGAACTTCTAGCTCCCCAACAGTTTTCTATAAGTCTAATAGAAGGAAATCGCTTGCGAGCAGAGTCATCATGGCGTAAGTCTAACCCCATGTATATATAAACAAATCGTTTGCGAAGGGGAACGATGTCACCTGCCTTTTTCTGTAATTTATTGCTGACATGTTCTTCAACGAAGCTCATAGGCCCGGTCAGGCGTTTTTCATATCAGGCGTTTTCCAACGAGCGTTTTACGTGTAAACAAAACGCGGGTAGCCAAAGTACATTGAGTTCTACTGGAATGTTCACATGCAGAAATCGCGAGAATCCAAGCACTAGATAGCTTCAGCGCTTCAACAATCTCCGGTCGTTCTCGCGATTAGAAGGCGTTTGGAGAAGCATACGTTTCTACTGCACCGTTCACATGACACCGTTACCACCGAGATAACAAGGCCTGACCGCTGCCGTCATGGCGTCTCCCTAGTAGTCATACGTGCGATACGAACGACCACCGCCGTATTGGAATATTCAAAGCCTAATACAGTGAAATCTGTCTACAACGATACATAATATATTCTATATACGTCGAGACCACAGGAAAATATTGTTATACGTTATTGCAAATTATTATAGCAGTTTGTAAATATGGTTTTTCCCTAGTCAAAACTATGATAATCTCAGAATGAAACTTTTACACCCTCGCGTCTTTCTTCCTTATTTACTAACGATAACAGAGAGTGTGCGTAAATAGTAAAAGCAATAACTTATTAAAAAACCAGCCAAAATTATATCGTAAATTCAATTAAAAAATAGCGAAAAACTCGCTTATGACTTTTATTAACTAAAATACACACGTCAATCAAGCTTAATAATGCCCAATATCATAGTTTCTCAAATGTGACCATAAATCAAAAAGAAAAGAAAACCCTTTCTCAGTCTAAAGAAATCTAATTAATGTTTTCTTCATCATTAAATCTGTAAAAATGGGAAATCAAAGCAATTGAAGCGATTATTATCATAGTTGGCTGAAGAATTTTTCATTGATATTTCATTTATAAAATTCAAACAATTTTCAATAATTTCCAAATTATTAACGTGACAGGGTGTTTTGATTTGATTGTTATCTAAACAGAAATTTCTTGGCCATATAAATGTTTCCATTTTCAGATTTGAATGTATTACAACAGTGTAATTTGTTGCAGGTCCTGGATTAAAACAAATTTTGAAAAAAGTAACTTTCGACTCCTCAATTAGTTTAAACCAATTTTGTTTATGGGGTAATGAATCCAGAATTTCTATTAAAATTTTGAAAAGAAATAGATTCATGATGAGCAATGAACTCAGATTTGCTTTCGTTGATAGCTCTCAATAAATTGAATTGATCAGTTTCACGAATTTTATCTTCCCTGCTTTTACGAACGGTGGGACAAGTTTTCGAGAGATATTTAGGGCAATTCGGAAATATACTTGGTATAGTACCAACTTTTAAACGGAGACGTTTCATGGAAAAGGTAGAACACTCACCAGTTTTTTTTGTTGAATTTCGATACATTCCGGACGATATCATCGTTTTGAAAATGAAGTTCGCAGACTTAGCTGCGTTTTGATGGTGTAAAGTCGGCTCGTGGAATCGCCCTGAGCCATCTTTTTCTAATATTTTTATCCTCTGGAAAGGAGAGAACCGCCATATTTGGTGCATCACCATATCTATAATTTCCAGAGCAAGTAGGTACACAGCATCTAAAGGGCATTTTGGATAGCCTCGTGGTTAAGCCTAAAGAAATCGGTCTGGACACACGTTAAACGTGTTGTTTGACGAAAGCCTTTAACACCTTGACACTGTAATGTTCCACAAATGTTATATAACAATATTTAACTGCAGCTGCACTTGCTTTCCGGTAAAATAGTATAAAAAACCATAATTTCTTACGCTACATTAAAGGTAATCCACAAGTAGTCGGCCATGCGGCGATGTTTGTTATGACTACTAGTAAGCGAGTCACGTGATCGAAACGTCACAGCGGTCTGGCCTTGTTATCTCGGTGGTAACGATGACACACGTTTGAAAGCGCGTTAGGGCTTTTTTATTCTCCTAGTCCAAGTTTCTATCTTCGCGATCGTTAAAGATAGAGTGAAAATTTCAACGGATTTGAAATCTGCGGAAAATTTTACACCAGTAATGTGATTTTCTTTAAATAAATAATTCTTCAACTGTAACTTTAATATTTTCGCGATACTCATTTGACGAATATATCCATTACAAACAAAAAAGGGAGTATTAATCTCGTTTTTATAGAAAAGATATAGCTTGATTGGAGTATTTTGTCTTAATCCACTGATTTATATTTATGGGCATTAAAAATAGGATGAGAAAATTGAATCGTATTCGATTTATTGAAAAAATTTACCCTGCTTTCACACAAAACTTGCAAAAATGTGATAGTTTATAACTAAAGAGGATAGTGGGTAATTTTATTTCTGAGAATAATGTATACCGACAACTGTCCGTTCTAGTTTTCATGTGCGGCAAACGTCTTTAAAATAAAGCTTAAATTAAATATTCAATTTAAAAGAGCTAAACTTTAGTTATTTTTTTATTTTTCCTCAACGGATGAAATGCGTAAGATAAGTTTCAATTTTCATTCATTTTTCACATCCTCGTGTTACATTGAACTCGATATCACATTTGAAAATGAACTTAATTTACTGTGAGCTGATTTTTCATAGAATTTATATTTTAATCTTGCAGTTATTGTTATTACTACTTTAATCAAAATTTTTATATTATATATACGTGTAGATGCAAATTCTATTAGCAATCTCCTGGTTTTCGATATATACTGTTTTTTGGTTTTACTTTGAGATTTTTTTAGTTTTAACAAAATTTTCTCGTTTCATCGTGGGGTTTAATCAAATTTTAGTTGAAATATTTCCAGTCAGGTTGGAGGGTTAGTATTCGTTTCGGATAGTTGGAACTCAGGGAAAATTGTGTTTAAAAATTAAAAAACTAATTATTGTTATATATATGTGTTATTTGTGCTGATAGATTAAAATGTTTAGAGAAAGGTTTTAAAGAAGTATAGAGATTTATTTGAAGAAAAATTAAATAAAAATTAGCTATAGATCGTAGGAAACACGATAAAAACTGCAAAAATAGCATAAAAAAGAAAGGTTATCACCAGTGCCGGATTTTGTTTGCGTATTATCTTTTGATAGTACTTCGTAGACAATGCCATATAAACAGAAATTCCGTTTCCAATTTCCTGGTCCTAGAAATAAAGTTTTTTGGGGATATATTTTTACTTTACACTGTCAATTTTAAAATTTTAAGGAAATTGTTTGGTCATTTTCCAGTTAGTTTCGTTTTTAATCAAAGTTTTACAGAAATATTCCAATTTTTCATACGCAGTTTCGCTTTTACGATAAAACGCATTACAAATGACTCATCTGCTAGCTTCTTGAGCCCAAAAAATCCGTGATCACCCCTTAACACAAAACAAATCCAACTATTTTTATTGGTGGGTGAATCATCGACACTGGAGTGTGAAGGTTATAGGGTTTCTTCCTCTAGTCTTGACAGTAAAAAACGAATACTTTAAGATTTTAGAGTTAATGAAAATGTTTAATAATGCCACAATTTGAACTACATAAAGCACTGCTTCTCTGTGATCCGCTGGCTCTTACCAAAATATCCCGTCATTCGAAAAATTTTGAAAAACGTACGAAAAGCTAACGTTCAAAAATTTACAGCCGAGGTTGATGGCATTGGTATCGTATACTATACGTTACGAAAGATTTACCTGTTTAGGTTGTCACTTCTGGTCAGCAAGTCGATTATATTGCATTTATTTATGTATAAAGGTTGAAGTTCAAAAACACTTTATTCACAGGCAATTAGGGAACGGATGTTTTACAAATTGAAAGAATATGAAATTTTTACATCGTTTTTAATATTTTTTAGATTATTTTAGGAATTTTATTGCTCATTATACATTTCTAAGTTAACCAAATACAGGCTCTTGTGAATACAGAGTAATCAATTTTTTTTTAGGTTGGGAAAGAAAGATTTTCATCCTACTTTTAATGGCTGTAAAATTAAAACAGTTGATAAGGGGCAACAAAATATCTTATTAAAGTGACATTCCCTTTAAAAACAAGGCAATACTTCCGCTTACGCTTAGTATAACAGGAATATCTGAAAAAAGATTAGTTGCGACTATTAACAACAAAATAATTTTTTCAAAGAAAGGCTTGAATTTTGTATAGATCTAACGTAAAATTTTACGCTGATTTGAAATTTTGACTCTATCTTTAACCATTTAAAAGATAGAAACTTGGATTAAGGGAATAAAAAGACAATTTAATGCATAGCGGAAACTGACCTTGAAAAGCGCCCAAGTGCTGTTCACATGGTAACGCTCGAAAATTCTTATCAAACGCGCGTTGCAAAAAGTCCATGTGAACGGGGCCTTATGGTGACTCAATCGTTTGCACATTCTCACATTACCCTGGGCGCATTTCTGTCTTCTGTGTCAGTAAAACTTTCCTTGTCTGTGTGTATGTCCAATGCTTGACATTTTTGTCTTGGTTTTGGCTCAGCTAAACCAAATATGGCCCTTGCATCATAAAACCATACCCAATCAATCATCCTTACACTCTTAATTATTTAGATGATCCATTGAGAAACATATTCTATTCAAATTCAAAACAAAAGAAGTATATTTTACCACAAACCATCATCACTTTCCCGAAAACTAATTAGGTACCGAAACTTGTCTATTTGGGAAGCGATTATTATTGCTCACTAGCATGACTAATTGGCTCATATTTCTCTCCTATGCTTGTGCTTAGTATTCATGGGATTTCTAATGACTTAATTTTTTTCATCTTCTCATTTCCTTAATTTGGACATCACAAACTTAAATTTCGCTCTTTTCACTACCGTTTTGGAGTACCGTGGATACTAACAGAGTAATAACGACACTAAAAAAGCAAGGGGATTTAACAAGCAAACCACTTCAGCATGGTAAAGAGCAGACTTAAAAACCTTTCAAGACTCACCAGAAGGCTATCTTAATGTTGATCTCATTTAATGTACGAGGTTTCTTAACTGTGCGCTGAAAATCGGTGATGTTTATTTTCTTGAGATTAAAACCGAAAGATGGCAGTATCAAAGATACTAAATGAGGACACGAAATTGCCGTTAAGTGTCTTCCTTATTTCATTACATAATTTTTAGTGCAAAACAAAATTGTCAAGTTAAATATAGTGCTACTACATCGTATCTGAATACACAAGTCAAGCTCATAACTATGATTTTAGCATGACTTTGTGTTGCTGTGAAAAATAGATGGTCTCAGAAAAAATTGAGGAGGAGAAAGAAAACTTTAACCCTCCACGTGATTTCGACGAGATATCTCGTCCATCAAGTGGTAGCCCGATTGGAAGAGTAGCAGATTAGCAACTGGAGGGTTGCGAGTTTGAATCTAACTAAAAGTCTAACAAAAAACCGTCGTGTACAAAGAGGCTGGTGTAAGTTAAATTTGTCGTGGCCTCAAATGTCCTCACGTTGGAATGGTGTGGAAGTTTGGAGAGTGTGGTGCCAGCTCAGTTGTTGCCTCGTCATCTGACCGTGGTTCAAAATTATGTACTGTTGTCCCTTTGGGATTGATCCCGAACCGTCACCAATAGCCCTTTGTGTTGCTCCAGTGTGACGTTAATTAAAATATTTACCTACCTTTAGCTCATAGTAACACTACGAGGCATATGGGTGTTCTTATTTCATTCCATATAGCTCGTGAAACATTCATTTGATATACTTTGGTATAGGTACTTGGCATTGAATTAATCTCGGATTTTATTATCTTTAATTTTTCGATAGGCGCGTAATTTGCTTATGCGCTCCTCTTTTACCTCTGGAAAGACGGGAAGTCACATAATACCTAAAAAGACAGAAAAGCTAGTGTGGTTTTACGCTCTTATAATGTGCAGGATCAGATTAGAGATCAATTTAGGAAACAGAAGTGACAGATTATTTTTCAAATTCAAAACTTATATTAACCTGTTTCTTTAATTCAAATTTATTTTTTTACATTCGTTGAAGCCATCCGTACATCTAAAACCTCTCGAGTTTCATTTTTTATGTACAGCTGTTTTATATACAGGGTGAGTCTAAACTAATAATACATACTTCATGGGGTGATAGAATACAACGAAACAAACACTTTTAACCATAGAATGTATGGTCGCAAGTGCAGCGGTTGGCCGCTAGAGAGCGCAGTCAAACGCTTGTATAAAAGCGTTACGTCGGCGTTACGAGACCTGCATCAGGTGTGGAGGTCGACATTTCGAACAGCTTCTGTAATTGTGCATTTGCGTTGTACTTACCGACTGATGTCGTTTCATTTCCATGTGAAAAGTTTCTCATGTTTTGCACATGTCATTTCTTTCTTACCCGTTGTTCCTTGTACTTATCTTTAATTTATGCAAATCTAATTGTATTATTTCGTTTTGTCATGCAGTTATTGATGTTTTTTTGACATTAAAGCGTTGTTTCCATATTTCATGCCTCTTCTTTCCAACTTGCGTCGGACCGTGTGTTTGTGCCGAAATGGAAAGCGCCCTCTAGCGACCATACATTCTATGGCGAAAAGTGTTTGTTTCGTTGTGTTCTATCACCCCCTGAAGTTTGTATTATAAGTTTAGACTCACCCTGTATATACCGGGTGTCTTTTTGTGTGATTTCGTTTGAAATATCTGCGAATCGTGAATTTTGATTTCTTCTGATTATCTCTTTTATACTAAGTGTGGAAACTTATGTGTTAGCTGGATCATTATTTCTACGAGTACAAAGCTCTTCACTTAGCGGGAGGTTGAAATTTCTCTGGCTGCCCCGTCACTTCTTTTACAATCCTGCTGGTTGTCTCGACGAGATATCTCGTCATTAGATAAAAATTGATCAGATCTTGATGGACGATATATCTCATCGAAACCACTTGAGGGGTTAAATGAAATTCGAGTATTTGCCACAGATATATCTAAAATATTGTAAAAATGCACGCTTAAGCCAATAACGTGTTCTTTTCTTGATTTGACAGCATACAGGTGTACCATTTGGCCTACTATGTTCACGTGAAACTGTTTACTTATTTTCGGATCTCTAACCGCATCTGGTGCACTCACGTCCGTACTTTGTGGACGTGAGACGCCACATGAAAGAGGCTGAAATCTTTTAGCGTATTCACTTTCGAAATGTTTCTTTTCCTCTCTTCATTGACAGAAAATATTCTTCTTTTTCAGAATTGCTTCTCTCCCGACAACTATTTCATTCAATCTCTTAAATTCTTTCAAAACCTCTTAGTGGGTGAGATGGTATCATATATATAGCCATATTCTCTCTCTTTCTCTCTCTCTCTCTCTCTCTCTCTCTCTCTCTCTATATATATATATATATATATATATATATATATATATATATATACGTATATACGTATATATATATATACATATATATGTATATATATATATTTATATATATTACGATGTATACAAATATGGTTACAATAGGACAAGATGATTTTAATATTGTGGTGCTAAAGTTTTATATTTCCTAATAAAAATAACATCTTAATCCTCTGAATGTTCTTATATTTCCGAATCGGGTTGCATTGTTTTTATGCCAATTCATGCATGCGATGACTAAATGACTATATCTATTAGATGAAATAATCCATAGATTCTTTTAACCTTTAGAAATAACTTAATGTCTTTTTCAGAGAATAGAATAAGTGGGAAAGATTCTATTGGTCTTTTCCTTAGAATATAATCCTTCCGAAACATTCTATTGCTCATTTTCTTAGAACAGAATTGTTTTGAAATATTCTATTCGTCCTTTCCTCTGAAGAAAATCCTTTGCGAAGATTTTATTGGTCATGAAGTTTAAAACTGGTTCGAAGTCATACAAGTGTAGTGAATCAATCCAACCACTCTTTCCTCTTCTAGTCAGCAAATCTTATTCCTGTTCATATGGCAGTGTTATTCGACATGCAGCAACATCTACAGAAGGAAGAATGCATGGTTACAAAATGGTATTATGCCTATCAACCTCAGGATTAAATTCTGCTTTTGTTTAAAAATTTCTCCATTCTATTGTTTTCAAAACTGATTGTACTTTTTTCATTTTTTTTTGGTAAACTCCATTACCGAAGTAATAATGTATTGTACAGTTAAATTAATTAGAAGTTTTCAGGTGTGATTCTTGTCTCAGGCAGGATATAGCTAATGTAGTTTTCCTTCTTGATTTTTATCTTTATGTTCCGTAATCTGTAAACTTTCTCATAAAGCGATGATTTAAATTGCTTGCTTAAATACACTGTAAAAACATTTTTTTAATTAAATTCAATGTATCGTTAAATTCAATCGTGGCAAACTTTTCAATATTACACTCTCCAAATTACTGGAAAGTATTCCTATGGGTAAAATGATTAAAAAAAATTAACTTTTAAGTGTTTGACTCTTGTGTAAAATATAAGTTTAGATAGTTAGTCTCTGAAGGTTTTATGAAATAAAACTTGCGTCTGTATTTCGAAATTAAAAGGATTTTCTCATTACTTTCTCTTATGCTCCAAAATGAGTTTGATATAAAATAAAATATTCGAAGCATTTCAGACAAAGTCGGATCTTATGAATAATTAATGGTATGATTACGAAAATGAAAGAATCTTGTTGGAAGTAAAAAAACTTTTTCCGTTGTCTGAAGTAAAAAGCATGTACTGACGAATATTTCATAAATTTTGCAAGTAATAAAAGAAATGTTTAAAACTTTTTCAGTGTCTGCCCACAGGCATTATATTCTAGATTAATTAAGAAAGTATAAATGTGAAGTTTATGAAGATCCTCAGGGATTTCTATGCGTTATTTAACAAGAAAAATAACAGTTCAGACGACACGTTTTCCCCTGATTTTGAAAGATTACTTATGTTTTTAATACTTCCATTATCAATCCACCTTATGTAGAGTTCCATCTATAACTAAGTCACCATGTTTTAAGGACACTTTTGGGAACAATTTATATTATTTTTTAACGCAGTGTAAAATAGAATAAATGAAGATTTGTTGTAAACACAGAACTCGATGCTTAGAAATAAAACTTTATACGAGTTAAAAACTTCAAAAATGAGACACTTGTCCGCTTCTTATCATTGTTATTTCTTGGTTATTGTTTTTTCTTGTGTTATTGTTTATTTCTTGCGAAAGCATATTTCACTCAATTCAGTAATTAGCTTTTATTCGGAAGATTTAGTTTTCTAGAATTGCACGATGAAATACATGCGTTCTTTTAATGTTTATTTGACGCGTGTAAATGCATTAGTAAACTTATTTACTTATAGATCATAGCGCGCCGTATTTGTGTGGACTTAATTTGTGCCATTCAGGAACAAGGTAGCCCTTAATCCTCCAGCGGTTAGGACGAGATATCTGGTCCATCAAGATCTGACCAATTTTGCTAATGACGAAATATTGAGTCATCCAGATATTTCCGATTTGTTTAAAGATCAAGATCTGATCAGTTTTCTTCTAATGACGAGATATCTCGTCCACCAAGATCTGTTCAGCGAGGCACTTCGCCGAGACAACCACCAGGAGGGTTAAGCCGATTCCAAGATGTCCCCAAATGTGTCTCCGTCTAAATTGCAGGAGACGCGGTAGCCCAGTTGGAAGAGCAATGGATTAGCAAACGGAGGGTTGCGAGTACGAAACTCGGTCTAGCCAAAGACCGTCGTGTACACGGGGGATGGTGCGCGTCAAATCTGTCGTGGCCTGAAATGTCCTCACGTTGGCGAGGTGTGGAAGTTTGGAGAGTAGGATGCAAGCTCAGGTGTTGTCGCGTCATCTGACCGTTGTTCAAAATTGCGATGTGTTGTCTTTGATCTTTCTCTTCGGGATTGTCGCCAATAGCCCTTTGTATTGCTCTCAAGAGTGACGTTAATTAACTACTTACTTACCGTCTAAATTGCACGGGGGAAAATATTACTACCTAACTTTGGACTTGGATTTTGTTCAACGAGGTATTCTACCCTCTGAACATTACTAGATTTCTAAGTTATTGCGGTATTTCGTTTATCTCACAGCACACATAATAAATAAATAACAACATATATTGGTTGCAGAAATTCTAGGAAGGTCAAAACGGGTTTGAAGACATGAACAGAAAATTGCAGTTTGAAGATCGGATATAAGCGCGTTAACCCCTCGAGTTAATTCAAACAGCGAAAACATGTTCGTTAATTGTTTTCTGTCTTTATAGGCTAGATTGGAGTGTTTCTTTAAAACGAGAATAAATTATCTAGGGTGCTAAGGAGCAGGTTTATTCAGTTTTATCACAGTAAAATTAAGATTTCGTACAGAAGATGATTACGTGGTGTTGTCAAAGGATCTTTCGTTTCGGGTTTGATCCCGGACAGTCTCCAATAGCCCGTTGTGTTGCCCTAGTGCTATGTTAATTAAAACATCTACCTACGCAAGATGTCTTAGTAAGGGAATTGTTTTTCAATGTTTAAAAGTTCAAAAACTGGGATGTGGAGTGGATACATTGCAATGCTGGTGATGAACAAAAGTGAACATTAAATGAACTTGTGTTAATATTATATATATGTTACCGGCAATGTATGAAAAACAGGCATTGTATAGAATGCCTAGGCAATATATGGAATGCCTGGAGTTTTGAGGCAAAAATACGAAATATTTTAATATTCTATATACTTTCCCTAGACATTGTATGTAATACCTAGGCATTATATAGAATGACAAATGCTATCTAGGCAAAGTATTAAAACATATCTCAGCTCACTAACTTCTGGTAAGTAGTTTCGGTTAGGGAAACTATTTTTTGCAGCATTGGCTCGCACTTTAGAGAGTTCATCGTAGAATCGTCGTTGCATATCAATACGCCATAATTCCTTCTCAGACACTTCACCTTGCTCTTCCATTTTCATAGAGCACAGTATAGGCTAGGGTCTGTTGAACAAATTCAAAGTAGTGCTCGTCCATTTTCATACAGCACAGTATAGGCTAGAGTCTGTTGAACAAATTCAAAGTATTTCGTCACTTCCGAACAAAGACTGAAATGCAAATGGGGAATTCCCCGTCTGAGGGGGAGCGTCGAAAGTCAGGTGACTTGCCACGTGACACTAGAAACGTCATTAGTGGAAGTATTTTAAACTTTACCGGATTATCTTTTGGCATTCATAGAATGCCTAGGAAATGTGTGAAATATTAATTGTTTCATAGTTTGCCCAAGAATGTAATACATTTCATAAATTGTCTAGGCATGCCATACAATGCCTGTATTGCATACTTTGCCGGTAACATATATAAATTCTGGTAAGCGGAGTGCATGTGGTTGTGTCCTTTCATCGCGCGGGTGTTATGAGAGTGCATATGTATGAAAAATACATATCCTCGTGATGGAGGGGAGAGTGATCCTGAATAGATGAAGGTGGTTGATGAAGTGTGCGATAGTAGTAGACAGCGCCTCTCTGCGTTGGATACTCTGATGGATTCCCAGCTTCTTGGCTGCATCCTTCAGTCTGTAAGATATCCACTCAGCAAATATTGAACGTTAAATATAAAAACTCACCCTCCGAATATCCCAAAGGCCCCCTGAGTGGAGACCTGCTTCCAAAAGCAAATATGTTGAAAATGTGGGATGGTCTTCATATTGAATCTTCATGTGGTTTCGACGAGATATCTCAACAATTTCGCTATGACGAGTTATCTCGTCAACAAGGTATTGCCGATCTTTTTATGATAACTAGATCAACATCTGATCAGTTTTGCTAACGAATGAGGTACCTCGTCTAGATGACCACCAGGAGGGTTAAATTGCACACAACCTTCACAATTGACGATGATGACGCTCGATTAACTTTCATAGCGAATTTCAAAATTTTATATAAATGTAATCTTGGATTCCAAGTTTCAGGTCGAGTTCTCCTGTTGTTAATGGATTATAAGTATAGAAAGTTCAGAGCACAAAATGGTAAATCCATTTCCCCAAGTGGAAATGAACCCTGTTTTACTAACGAGACTCTCAGATCCCTAGTGCATGTGCATTAGCATAGATATGACCGAGACAAAAATGTCAGAACTAAAGCTTACAAGTTACTTAACCTTCCAAGTGTTTCGACGATATATCTCGCCCAAGATCTGGTCAATTTGGCTAATGACGAGAAACCTCGACTGGACAACACAAACCTATTACTCCAAGGAAGAATTAAGATGCAAGTCGAAAAAACAAATTCTCCCTTTCCAAGAACTGATGACAATTTGGTGCAGGTTGTAGCAACAGAGGCTGGACCGTACAGGGCAGTTTTCGACACTAAGATAAAGCACTAGGAGGGTTAACTGTAATTTGTCACAATAAAACAGAATACCTGTTACATTCGTAAGAAATTTTGTAAGCAATTGATTTCAATCTATATGATAAATCCCTATGGTTTGAAACTTTTGAATATTTTATTTTATGGAGTATCGGCTAAGTACCCGAAGCACGCACTGCTGAATTTAGTTGTAACTATAAGAGGACCGTTTATAGGGTCAGTTTTAAGCAGTATACTTTTGGTAAAAATCATTCTAGACGAATATCTTTACAAATATTATCATGAATTTCTGTATCGTCATCAGACCGTGGTTCAAAATTACGTGATATTGTCCTCGGATCTTTCCCTTTGGATTGATCCCGGACCGTCACCAATAGCCCGTCGTGTTGCTCCAGTGTGATGTTAATTAAAATACCTACCTACTGTAGTTGAATGAATTTCTGTAGTTGAAATTTGAAAGAAAGATACACACACGAAGTTTTTGACTTCAGAAATCGTACTTCAGAAATAATAGTGTACAGGAACGCACTCAGAGTGGAAGGAGGTGGTACTCGGGTGTTTTTGATGGTATAAAACAAAATTCTGGAATTAGCTTAATCGATGCAAAGATTAAAGAAGAAAAATCGCGTACCTGAAAATAATCAAATATAGTATTTGCAAACAAAATGCTCATTTGGTATTACGACAATCTGATTGGTTGCTAAAGAAAGCAAAGAATAAATTTACGTGATAGTTGACCCCTTTAACCGTAAATCCCGGCCTAATCAGCCATGATGTTGCAAAAGTATCCGCACATCAAACAAGCAAACCAAAATAAAATAGGTATAGGTAAGCAGATAGGTAGTTGAATTAATGTCGCACTGGAGCAACATAACGGGTGACGGTCCGGAATCAACCCTGAAGGGAGGAGAATAGCACCTCGTAAATTTGAACCAGGACAGATGACGAGGTCAACACTTGAATTGGTTGGTAGGTATAGTAGGAAAGTGGGAAAGAATTGGATGAGTTAAGAAATCTCAGGTCTATTTGCCTAGACATGAGTGACCAAGAGCATATTCAGAGGAAGTACCCATGAAGTCAATGAAGGAGGTATAAAAGTAGAGTGAACAATGGTAACCTTTTTATGTGGCCAGGATCATGTGACCAAACCTACTTGTAATGTGACCCTTAGAGTACTTTCATCTGCCTAGTGGAAACGAACATTCATCATCTGATTGGTTCACGGGACGTTGGAAGACGCCCAATCATCGATTCATCATCTGATTGGTCGGCGTAACGAAGTTGTAGACTTTGGCGACTTCACCATTTTTGTTGCCAATCTATAAATCCACATTCACTCATCAACCCTATCATAAGAGTTAATATCACCAAACGAGGAGATAAAATTCCAAATCGGTCAATCAATTCAATTTCCCACTAG
The DNA here is from genome assembly GCA_933210815.1 of Meta bourneti. Taxonomy (NCBI): domain Eukaryota; kingdom Metazoa; phylum Arthropoda; class Arachnida; order Araneae; family Tetragnathidae; genus Meta; species Meta bourneti. Next base: position 91,513,404 of record OW119926.1, read on the forward strand.
TAGTCTCGTGACTACTAGTCGACATGTTGTCACACTTTTTAAAGGTATTCTTCTGTGCGAATGCTCAGTCAATTTATATTGCATGGTATGTTGGAGTCCTTAAAGAAATATTTTAAATGTTAAAATAAAATAAAAAACTGCACACTGAAACTAAATCAATCAGTATAAATCTAAGTTCTGATTATCACAAAGATAATATTCAAGTAAATATTTATGAAAACATTCAAAAAACCAATAAAAGTAATGTTCATTCAGCAATGCAGTATTTCAATTGGAATAGATGCATTCTATTGTTTGTCACGCTTTGGACAACCACACACAGATTTTAGTCCAGAAAACAGTTCAACCTTTTATCATTCTTTATTACACAAAAAATTTTTTTTGAACTTAAACCATCATCCTTTCAAGTAAGCGTATCCCAAATATTAGGGTCTGCCAGATTTTACTACACAAAAAAGGCTAGTATAAAGCTTTCATTTATCTGGTCATATTAACGGGCCAAGGTAGCCCGTTTGGAAGAATTGCGTATTAGAAACTGGAGGGTTCCGAGCTCAAAATTCGATCCAATCAAAGACCCTTCTAGTAAGTGGGGGCTTGTACACATGTGCCGGTTCAGGTGCTGCCCTAGTCATCTGACCATGATTCAAAATGACCACGTGTTGTCCTCTGATCTTTTCCTTCGGGATTGATCCCGAAACATCGCCAATAGCCCGTTGTATTGTTCCAGTGCGACGTTGATTCAATTACCTACCTGGCCATACTCACACGTCGCATTCGTGATGAATTAATATTAGCTCTTTCTTTTACAAAAAAATTATAAATGTTCTCAAACACACACACACACACACACACACACACACACACACACACACACACACACACACACACACACACACACACACACACACACACACACACACACACACACACACACACACACACACACACACACACACACACACACACACACTTAAGCTAAAGGGAAAATAGTTTAAGTTTAAAAAACAGCTTGACTACTAAAGAATAATAAAAAATACAGCCATTTTCAAGACTATTACCCCACACGTTTCAAGGAAATTTTCCACAGAAAACCTTGTGCAATTAATAACACTCTTTTACAAACGAAATAATACAAAAGGGATAAAATGTTCTTTAAACCTATCTTCCTATTACTTAAGGTACTTAAAAACAGTGTATTTCGTAAAAACATTACTATCTTTCCAAGTAATCCCAAATCATTCTAAAAACTAGACGCATATATTGTCCCCTTTTTACATCAGTTTTACTCTTTACACTTTTTTTCACACACCTAAATTAGAATAAAGAAGGAATTTACACCAAGATAAAGAAGGACAAAAACACTTTGGATAAAGAAAAAACATTCTTTTCCCCATGAGAATAGCAGCAAAAAACGCTTTCATTCAGGTATTGATAATTTTACCATGGGTACTTTTCTTCAAGAATATGAATATTACGCCTCTGTGCTTCCATTCAAATTGTTCTTTAGAATTTTTTTATCTGTTTTGCTCAGAAAATGCTCCAGGAGTAAAAAAGATTAAAAACATATTGCAAGAGGTGCAGAAAATTCTGCTTTGAAGGAGATGAGTTTTAGAAAGATGCTATGATAGAAGCGTTCAATTTCGAAATACTGACTTTTCTCAACCCATTTCAGAGGAAGGGAGACATTAATGTTTTATGTTATTAAAAATATTGAAAATTAGATAAAAAAACACTCTTTGATTGGATGATTTTGAATTTTCTGTGTCACAATGCATGGATTTTTCAAGGCCCCGGACACTCTGAAAGCATCATTTTATAAAGAACATATAGTACATATTTTGTTTGGTGTTTTTTATCCGGCTGTAAATATGACTGTCAGAAGATTAAAATGAATCAGGTCGGCAGGTAGTTCTTTTAACCTTCCTGATGGTTGTCGCGACGAGGTAGCTCGTCCTAAGCAAAATTGGACGAGATGTCCCTTGGTGGGTTAATTCTTAATTTTCAGGTTACTTAGGTAGATTAAGTTGAGATCGAACCCACGAATCTGTTTCACGTTTTCTCATGTTCTCTTACAGATACAGAGGCTGTTCGGACATTTTTTCAACGATTTTAATGGACTGAAGCTCAATTTTTTACATAAAATTTTTGTGTTTTAAATGTTCCATTGGATAGCCCTTATTGTTAACTATCTTTCTACACTTAATTTCCATGATAATGACTTTTGTAGTATCGACAGTGGTATTTTGTCCTATTCTTGCTCCACAGTTTTCCAGTCCTTGAATGGTTTTCGGTCGACGTTTCGATAATGCCCTTTTTAAAAGTCCAAAAGCACAAAAGTCCATGGGGGAAACATCTGGAGATTTAGCAGGAATATCAGTAGAGGGTATTGACTTGATACCAGTTTCTTGTTCCATTTTTTTCAAGAATTTAATAGTCGATTTAGATGTGTGGCTGCCTGCTTTACCCTGATGCAGTTCTACTGATTGTTGACACTGTGGGTAAAGATATGGTATTTCTTTTTTGAATATTGGGGATACAATAGGGTCTTGATAATATGTGGGAGTTGATTTTTACCATTTTCCCCCCTCTTTTTACTTTTAATTTTCCATTATATGCAAAACCGGCAACAATCATAAATCTTTTAGAGAACGTTCTCACGTTCACTTTGCTATAGTGCTTTGACTTGGCGTATTCTCTTTTAAAATTAGAGACCTTACCTTACAAATATTCTCAGAATTTTTTTTTTTGGAAGTATTTTTCCACTTTTACGTTTTTTTCCTTTCTCATTAATAATATTACGTATCGTACCTTTAGATATCGAAAAACCATGACTTTTACAGCGTTTTTGAGTAATTGAATAAGCATAATTCTCTTCGGAAAGAGAGGAAACATAGCCTTCCATCCATTGCTTATTTAAAAGCGCCATTTTGAAAGTAAACAAAACTCTGAGGTAGCAGACGATAAGTTATACTTTAACTATTTAACTGCTGTGAAAATAAAATTCTTTCGTAGCATACAAATTTTTTACAGCTCATCAAAATCGTTCAAAAAATAAATCGAATATCCTCTGTATTTCATAATAAAATTATGTGAAACCCCTGATCGTGCATAGGAGGCTTTTATTAAAGCTACTCAATTCAGAACTCGTTTTTTATCTAACCCTGTGGGGGAACTATATAACTACCACTATAAAAAATAATTTACAACATCGTAGTATATACAGTGCGGCTCCTGTCACAAGCAAGACGAGTCACGTGGTTTTGAGCGAGTCATGTGGTTTCGAAGGAGTCTATTTGTAAAATTAGGGGGTCTGGTAGCAATGGAAACAAATCTTGTCCACAACTGACATCTTTAGAATGGATTCTGGTTCTGTGCTTATAGTTTGGTTCCGAAAATGAGAGCATCGATAACGAGTCGGCAGAAGAAGGAGTCGCAATATATAGGTTTATTACTACTAAATATATATCGCTACCCCACGCTAAAGGCACGAATCTGCAAAATTGACATTTCTACAAAATCGCGTTCAAAGTTTTGATGCTTCGGGAAAAATCAAGTTACGACTCAGAGGTTGTTTTCTTATGAAAATCGGCATTTCCACTACGAATCGAGATGATTCGTCGCTTTGTCATTGTATAAAACATGAAATGGTGACTCCAAAAATGCAGTTAGATGAAAATCGCGAAAATGCACATTCATGCATTTGGCGTGGTAGTAATGATATTATCAGCCACACAAATCCTACCACGTGATTCTTTGTCCAAAACCAACACCAGAAAGTGTCTGTTTTTGATTGGACGTAGATTGTCGCTTCAATAAATTTATGACTGTTTCCGGTCGTTCAAAACTTCAGTTCTAAAAGCACCAAGCAACCTATTCTTTTGGCTTCCCTGAGGTTGACAATACCCGAGAGCAAATATACAATAATATTAGTGACATGTGATTCTGACAGCCTGATAGCAAAGGAAAGCAATGCAACGAATCTCAACTACGAAGGGAGTTTGGGTAGATTGAAGTGTTGCGCTATATTTCCGTGTCCTGTTACGTTGGTGATTGATACACTTGAATATGAACACCACGCTTTCAAACAAGTCAGATGGCGTTTTCAACAAATTCCAGGTGACGCTAGTCATAATCGCACGCATTCGATGGATCTTCAGCTGAACAGAAACATTACAAATGTAATTTCAAGTACTTTCTTTCTATAGCTTTCTGAAGCTCTGGGAAAACAGACATTGCTTCCACTTCTATTCCACTCCACTTTCGTTGCCGTTCAGCCTCATTTCAAAACTGCCTGCGTGCGCTCATGCTCAGTTGCTAAAGGTGGCACAAGGCAGTTCATAATCATTCATCACGTGAGGACGCATTTGAAAGTTACATAGTGGTCTTAATACTATTAAATTTTTTCATAGAAATGGCATCAGCCAACTAATGGTAGCTTATGTCTAATTCGACCGCTGATAAATTTTAAAGGCTGGTTGGTTTCTTATGACGCAAAGGCCAAAATTGACCAATTTACACCAAGCAATATTATAACAGAAGACAAATCCTATTTTATAAATTTCATATAAAAAGAACTATAAAAAGTTATTACATTGCAATTCAGAGATGGAAGTTGGAAGATGGTCAGTTTAAAAACCAAATAAAGTTTAAGATCCTAATATTTGTAGGGTTAGCAACCGAAGGGTTGCGAGTTCAAAACTAGGTCCAACCAAAGACCTACGTGTACACGGGGTGTTGCACGCTAAATCTGTAGTGGCGTGAAATGTTCTCACGTTGGTGTGATTTGGAAATTTGGAGAGTAGGGTGCCAGCTCAGGTGTTGCTCTCGACCGTGTTTTAAATTACTAGACGTTGTCCTTGATCTTTCCCTTAAGGATTGATCCCGGACCGTCGCTAATAGTCCGTTGGGTTGCTCCATGACGACGTTAATTAGCTACCTACCTACCTAATATTCGTATGAATAAAAACTTTTTTATTTGACAGGGATTTGTCAAAAGGTTTATCAAAGTTGGGTGATTAAACCTCAAAGGGTTTACAATCAATTCCACCTTGCAACGTGAAAAGCATTCTATGCCAAGGAAAGAAGTAATGGAATATTTCAAAAGGATTATAATCTAAGGAAAGGACCTATATATTCTTTCCAAAGGATTCTATTCTATGGAGAGGAAAATAGAATATTTCCTCTAAGGGTGATTTCTTAGAAAAGATACCTTGAAGTTATTAACTGTTCCTTTTCAGAAAACCAAATTTGAATATTCAGTTCGCTTAATTGCTTTTTAATTAATTCCTTTTGTATTTTTAAAACCCTTAACTTGAATTCAAATGGATTGGATGCTCTCTCTAAAGAGTTTCAAGCGAAATTGAAGGGCATGTTTAGAGAAAGCATCCTCTTAACGAAACAAGAATTTTCAAATATAAAGGTAAGAGAGAAAGAGACTATAAACTGAATAGGCGAACCGGAAGGCGATTTGATTATTTTCTGTTTTTAAGTATATAAACAGCCAAATTAATTTAAAGACAGTTAAAATAATTTTCACTTTAATCTCTTTAAAAGAATTTATTGAAACTAAATATTACATAGTTGAATGCAATTAAATAAACATAAACGTCAAATATCCCGCTTGGATTATTTTAAAATTGTGGTATAAAAAAAACTGCATAACTGAAGATCTCGTTTGTGTTTCGTGAAGTTTAATTACATCGAAATACTTTTGCTTAACATAATTGGACACTCATCAGAATTCACTGATGTTATCAAAACGTTTTAAGCAGAAAGACGTAGAATGAAATAATCTTAGAAGTTTTGCACCTAATGAAACATTAATTAGCAATGAAAAGAACTATGAAGTTTTAAAAATCGAAAATATTACAGAAACAAAAATACGAAAATTATGTCACGTCATGACGAAGAGGTTGTATGACATTTTTATGGATCTTTATCTCTTATACGTCCAGTAATACCTTTATGACAGCACTTAAGGCTTTTATAAAAATAACTCAACAAAATATATATTAATATCTTTTCGTAATTGCTTTTAATTTTTTAGTGAAAATTAGATTTATGTCAAAGAAGGCTTTCCACTTTAGAGGACATGCCGTCTTCCATTAGATTGGAAATTCGGTTACTAAGATTATGAGATGGATTAACACTAGAACCACCAAAGGAGGCATTTTGACCCCTTTCTAATTTCTTTTCAACGCTGATTTTTTTCTTATGCGAAAAGATCAAAACGGGTTTGTGTCTTTTCCTAATATTTGTATTTACGCCTTTCCCAATAATTTTATCTTTTTGACCTTTATAATTTAGGAGATATTTACATTTGGCTAAGTTTAAGGGGTAGTTGAATATGCGTCGCACTGGAGCTATTGCCTACGTCCGGGATCAATCCCAAATGGAAAGATCCGATAACACTACTTCATTTGGAACTACGATTAGATGTCGAAGCAACACGTGAGTACATTTGAGGCCTCAACAGATTCAACATGCTCCAACCCCCTCGTACACGAAGATTTCTGGTTGGAACGAGTTTCGAACTCGCAACCCTCCCGTTGCTAATCCGTGACGGTTCCAATCGGGATGTCGTGGCGTTGTCTAAGTTTAGGAGACATTTCTAATAGTTTAGGAGGTATTTCTAAATTGTCTACTAGACACAACACGGGGGTCCCTTTAAGCTTTCGAGCAGTAATTTCTTACGAATTCGCTTCTCGTTTGGTCTTGATTCTTACTGTGAATCTCAAAGAACCCGTTATGTGTTATTTGAACTCATTGTGTGTATAATTTTTGTGACTTTACCTGCATTTCCTTGTTCAATAATGACGTGTTTTTATTTTTCATAACCTAGAATTATCGTAAGGGTCCTTTTGTGTCCTAATATTTTTACCCTCTGAAGGTCACGCAGTATCCAAGTAGTGCACTATCGCTTTTATGACGCAACACAAAAAATTCCAATGCTTAAATTACATTTTTTGATGCTTACTTCGTCACAAGGGATCGAAAATTTGCAAACAAATTACTAAAAGGAATATTTTTAGTTAGCCACGTGAAAAAGTTTTATTCAGTCAGTCTAGAATTGTCAAAAGAAACAAAACGTGTAGATTTTCGAAAGGAAATGAGGGCCGCGGTAGCCTGGTTGGAAGAGTGAGGGATTAGTAACCGGATGGTTGCGAGTTCGAACCCAACAAAAAGACAGTCATGTACAAAGGGGTCTGGTGCAGGTTAATCTGTCGTGGCCTCAAATGTCCTCACATTGGCTGGGTATGGAAATTTAGAGAGTGTGGTGTCAGCTCAGGTATTGCCTTGTCATCTGACCGTGGTTTAAAATTGCGTGGTGTTTCCTCGGATCTTTTCCTTCGAATTTAATCCCGGACCGTCGCCAATATCCCGTTGTGTTGCTCCAATGCAAAGTTAATTAAAAACTTACCTACCAAAAGAGAATGATTTTTTGTGGTCACACACAAAGTTTTGAACACTAAAATATTTCCTTTCACTTCTATTTTAAATCACATTAGCACACTTGGAATAAAAATTATAGCCACCAATAGTATATTTGCAAAGGATTCTTTTCGAATTAAATGACCAATACAGAGGCTGTTCGGACATTTTTTGAACGATTTTAATGGACCGAAGCTCAATTTTTTACATGACATTTTTGTGTTTTAAATGTTCCATTTGATAGCCCTTATTGTTAACTATCTTTCTACACCTTCATTTCCATGATAATAATGACTTATGTAGTAACGATAGTGGTATTTTGGCCCATTCTTGTTCCAGTTTTCCAGTCCTTGAATGGTTTTCGGTCGACGTTTCGATAATGCCCTTTTTTAAAAGTTCAAAAGCACATAAGTCCATGGGTGAAACATCTGGAGATTTAGCAGGAATATCAGTAAAGGGTATTGACTTGATACCAGTTTCTTGTTCCATCTTTCCAAGAATTTAATAGTCGATTTAGATCTGTGGCTGCTTGCTTTACCCTTATGCAGTTCTACTGATTATTGGCACTGTGGGTAAAAATATGGCATTTCTTTTTTGAATATTGGGGATAAAATAAGGTCCTGATAATATGTGGGAGTTGATTTTTACATTTTCCCCTTTTTTTACTTTCAATTTTCCATTATATGCAAAACCGGCAACAATCATAAATCTCTTAGAGAAATTCTCACGTTCACTTTGCTATAGTCCTTTGACTTGGCGGATTCTCTTTTAAAATTAAAGATCTTACCTTACAAATATTCTCAGAATTTTTCCTTTTTTGGAAGTATTTTTCCACTTTTGCGTGTTTTTTCCTTTCTCATTAATAATTTTACTTATCGCACCTTTAGATATTGAAAAACCATGACTTTTACTGCGTTTTTGAATAATTGAATAAGCATAATTCTCTTCGGAAAGAGAGGAAACATTTAATTGCTGTGAAAATAAAATTCTTTCGTAGCATACAATTTTTTTACAGCTCATCAAAATCTTTCAAAAAATGTCCCAACAGCCTCTGTAAAATGTGTCCAAAGAATTGTATTCCAAGGAAAGGCCCAATGTACTATTTCCAAAGATTGAAAGAATCCATGGAAAATTTCAGCCAATAGATGGCTTTATTTAATCATTGTGTTGTGAGGAAAACAACACTACAGCATTTAGAAGTACACTGCTGGCCACCCAAATTGCAACACCAAGAAAGACAAGAGATATCACAACAAAATTTATTTTGTAGATAACATGTTGACCAAGTATCAAATGATTAAATTTATAGACTTCTGTGAAGTGTGGTTCCTGCCAAAATCAGTAGCCAGAGTAGCCGCCATTGTTGGAGATCACCGCTGCCACACGCCTCGGCATTGATTCAAAGAGACTTTGGATGTGTTCTTGGGGTACAGCAGACCAAGAAGCTTCTACACGTTGCCAAAGTTGATCTGGTGTGGCAGCTGGGGATGTATTCTGGGTCAATCGTTGAGCAACCATGGACCACATGTTTTCTATCGGCGAAAGATCCGGAGAGCGAGCAGGCCAGGGAAGCAATTCAATCTGGCGATTGACGAAGAACCCTTGGACAATGCGTGCCACGTGTGGTCGCGCATTATCCTGTTGAAATATGGCTGTGGGCAAGCCCTGAAGGTAAGGAAGGACAACTGGCTCCAACACCTCGGAGATGTAGCGCTGGCTGTTTAAAGTACCGGCAATGCGTACTAGAGGAGTGCGAGAGTGATATCCAATACCGCCCCATACCATAATACCCGGTGCAGGACCAGTGTGGCGGTGCATAACGCAGCTGTTCAGCATCCTCTCTCCACGGTGTCTCCAGACTTGAATCCGAACATCGTGGTGTTGCAGACAGAAGCGTGACTCGTCAGTAAAGACAATTTCATTCCATTCTGCCGTCCACATCCTTCTTTCATCGCATCATTGGCGGCGGAAACGTCTGTGGTTCTGCGTCAAGGGTAGACGAAGCAATGGACGTCTTGCCGACAGACCACTCTGCTGTAAACGGCGTCGAATGGTACGCGCAGACACTGGATGATGCGGTACAGACTGAATGTGCTGTGCTATGGTTCGTGATGTGGCTGAGCGATCCGTCACTGCCATACGCACAATATGCCTGTCATCACGTGAAGTGGTGCACTGAGGTGGATGCGATCGAACTCGTCGGTCCGTCGTACCCTCCTGCATCCAACGATCACATATCCGCATTACAGTTGTTTGGTTTCGTCCAACACGACTACCGATTTCCCTGAAAGATAATCCACAATCTCGGTAGGCCACTATCCTTCCTCTGTCGAACTCGGATACTTGATCAAAAGATGATCGCTGTTTTCTACGAGGCATAATGGATCGTTTTTTTGAAAAAACCACAAGAAAAACACAATTGCCGTACTTGAAATCGTCGAAATCTCCAAGCCTTAAATAGCGCTTTGAAGTGGCGCCACAGGCGCGCGTGATGTGCGTCTGCGCTGAAATTCTAATCATTTGCATATCTCACCTCCGCTAATGCATGTTGTAAATTTCATATTATTTGCATGCTTCCTTCAGGGTGTTGCATTTACGGTGGCCAGCAGTGTATTTTCGACTCCCAGAGGGTAATATAAAATTCTTAAAGATAGACCCGAAATTAAGACCTCGGACTTGTCAACAGTTTCTTATTTCCTACTAACCCTTACATAGATGTCTCCTTTTATAGGAATATTTGAAACAAAATGGTTACACACAACATGATTATTATTTTAGCATAATCTTTCATGAAAATAGTGTTTTCTTTCGAAGCTTCTTCATTTTAGGGAGGTGTTTAAAGATTTTATGGCGAAAGTAAAATGTACAGTTGCGGGAAAAAAGAACCACCCCCTTTATTTCGAGCACTATTCACAGTAAATCAAATTCAAAGATATCATTCAATTGGGAGTAATATCCTCTACAAATTCAAATGCAAAAAAAATGCATAAGGGGACACCTTCATATCAAATTTTGCACAAACAAAATTTCTAAAAAAACACCATGATTTGATGCCTTAATCCTGCGTTCATAGAAGAATCTACTTTCTAACTGCTGCTATCGGATCTTCATCCATGCTAATAAATTACGTGGTTTGATGAATTTTTAAACTAGTAGGCACAGGTTTATTTTTAAATTTGTTTGTAAATTACTAGTAATTTGTTACATCGTTACATTAGTCTAATCTACATCGTTAAATTCTACATCGTTAAATTAGTCTAAATATGAAATTTCATGACTTTTTATCGGTAGGTATACAATGTTAAAATTGATATCCATTTCAGGGATCATCTCCACACTGAAAATCGCTATTCATAGATCGAGATTAATTGTAGTTATAGCTACCAGAATTTCAAATTTAATTACTATTTTAAACGTATCTGTCAGAGCGTGCACGCAATGCACAAATTATTTTATTTATTATACAAGTGAAAACGAGTCGAGAATTATTATCCGAGGTTTTTCAGACGTTTCTTAAATTTTTTGTTGCCCCTTATTATCGTCTTAATGAGGAAAATGTAACGTAAAGTAAAAACTAATAATTGGAATGAGCTGACATTTTGCATGGTCATATTAGAAGCACTTCTAAATCGATTTCCATCAAAATATAGTAAGGTTAAATTGATAATTTGTTCAAACATTAATTTAATAATTATTATTGCAAACTAAAAACCATTTTTAAAATAAAGTATTAGATGTATTTTGTTTGGGTTATTTAACAGTAACATGGTACAAAATATCAGCGCTATAGAAATATTGTTTAGGAAATTATCCATAAAAGTCTGAGAAACTGATGTAACATTAGGAGCTCCAATCTTTCTGTACCCATAACTTCGAAACGGTAAGATCTAATGACATGAAATTGGATATCTGAAGATAAAGAGCGATATAGATTTGAAATTTTGTGTCGAAATGGGGGTTTCCATAGGAAATTATGAAATTGGTGCTCAATTTAATATGAAGACGGCCCCTTATGCAAATTTTATGCATTTGAATTTATGGAAGACATTAGTTCCTGTCAAACGCCATCTTTGAATTTTGTCTACGCTTAAAATCGCTCTAAAGGAGAAGGATGGTTTTGGTTTTCTTCCGCGCGGGTGTACGTCTCGTCATATAAAGTTTTATATCTTCCAAATCAAACAAAGCTTCGAAAGAATGAGGTGTAAACGAAACATAATAACTTGAAAGAATATTTTCTAGGTACACACACGAACGAGAGCGGTACAAAAAGAGGCAGAATATTGTTTCAGGATTGAAATAACATTTTTCTTGCTGATACGATCCCTTTGTATTACTAGAAATGAAACAAAAAGTACATTGTCTACTGTTATTTTATATTCGAAAACAATATCATATGCTACTGGAAAAATATGTTTAACTTCTTCGTGGGTGAATTGGGCGCTGTTATTTTCAAAGAGTGCTTCTTACATCTCATAAGAAATGTAATTGGCAGTTCTTTATTACTTTAGGTAGGTATTTAATTAACGTCGCACTGGAGCAGCACAAGGACTATTGGCGACGGTCCAGGCTCAAATCCGAAGGGAAATACCCGAAAACAACACCAAGCAATTTTGAACCACAGTCAGATGACGTAATACCATAGAAGGATATGAAACACTCTATGCAAACAAAACTCAGAATTTATAGACTTTGAGCCTTTCTAACATTTTGCGCCATAATTCTACGCATCCATATAACTAAATATAAAGTGTTTTTACATTGAATATTTCGGTTCCCATTCCTATTATTTATCCATTTTGGGCCATTTCAATGAAAAATCAACGGTTTCCGCGTTACTTGTTTGTATGTGTGTGCCAGAACTACGTCTAACAGCTACATATCTTTTCAAGACATAATGTTTGCTTTGAGAACTTATAGTAACTTCCAAAAGATCACCACCCGAAAGCTAATAAACAAGGCAGGTAGTTAATTAACGTCTCACAATGAGCTATTGGCGACGGTCCGGGATCAATCCCGAAGATACGAGGACAACACCTCGTCATTTTGACCCACGGTCAGATGACGAGGCAACACCTGAGCTGGCACTCCATTCTCCAAATTTCCACACCACGCCAACGTGGGGACATCTGAGGCCACGACAGATTTAACGTGCACAACGGTGTTTACCTTTACCTAGTTTCGTACTCGCAACCCTCCGTATGCTAGTCTGTTTCTCCTCCAACTGGGCTATCTCAGCCCCACTAATAAACAAGAAAGAAAGCTAGTTACTGGAACGGAAGCCAAGTATCTCCCAAACGCATCCTTACCTTATTTTAAAAGTCTATTTTTGAAGCTTTTGCACTGTATACTATCAGTATAAATAAGATTTTTATCTGTTATTCTACCCACATAAAGGGGCCACCGTGACTTCGTGCCTACTGCGCTAACAAATTGCGAGTTGAAGGCGGAGCAACTTGGATTCATATTAATTCGATTCCTCCTTTCTCATAGAGGAATAATATAAGCTGAGTGAGCAATGATAACCTTTTAATGTGCCTGGATCATGTGGCCAAAACTAGCAGAAACATGACCATCAGACTACTTTCATCTGCTTGGTAGAACCTAACATTCATCATCTGATTGGTCCATGGTACGGGAGAAGACGACCATCTATTGGTTCATCATCAGATTGTTTCATTGACTGTTGAGATCTGATAGTAGCAGATTTTGGCGATTTTACAACTTTTGTCGCCACTCGATAGAAGTGCGAATTCACACACCTCCCCTAAGATGTTGATAGCCAAATGAGGCGATTTTTAAGGCCAATTCAATTTTTCAAATAGCAGTCACGTGACTACTAGTCAACATGTTGGTCCCACTTTTGGAAGCTCCTTCCAATTGCAATGCTCAGTCTACTAAAATTTCACGTCTATGGTATTTCTCTCTTCTGTTTTAGTAACGCTTTCTTTGTGTGTCGTTGTTTGATGCAGCTTGACCAAATAAACCGTGTGCCATAAGACCCAACTGTACTTGTAGAACACTTGAAACTCATCAGAACGCTTATTGAATAATTGCTGAAACAAGTTGCACACCAAGTGACACCGTTTGTATCTGGGAAGATCCCCACCAACATACAAACGGCGTCACTTGGTGTGCAAATTGTTGTTTTGGCAATTATTCAATAAGCATTTTGAACCCGACCGTCTTCCTCCTTCCCTGTCCTTCTCGAACTTCTTTCTACCCCCGATCACCCATCAGTCAAACCCCTCACAGCGTCATGTGCTCGCTTCTCTCTCTAACCACGTGATACTTACATCTCTGTTTCCCTCATCAAGTAGGGGTTGGGTGAAGGATACAGAATATTACATTGCGCAAACCAAGCTACCCATACAAGTGGTTGGTAGTACGGCATTGAAGGTATTATTAATTTTTTCCTCTGCATGGCGTCGCCAAGACTTGGTGCTCTTCTCGCTCACTCGGAAGGTTACCACAATGAAGAATGCATCCCCTACGTAATCGGCCAAGTTGACGCCAAGTTCAAGGCTGTGCCATTAACTAAATATTATCCAATGGTTGACACCAAAACACATTTCTGATAGGTAGGTAGGTAAATAAAGTCGCACTGGAGCAGCACAACGGGCTACTGGCGGCGGTCAGTCCCGAAGGGAAAGATCCGAGGCAACGCGTCGTGGTTTTGAACCATGGTCAGATGGCGAGGCTGACACCCCACTCTTTACACCAAGCCAACGTGAGGACATTTGAGGTCAAGGCAGTTTTAACTTGCCCCAGCCCCCGGTCTTTGGTTGAACCGAGTTTCGAACTCACAACCCTCCTGTTGATAATCCGTTACTCTTCCAACTGAGCTACGGCCGTCCTTTGACAGTACGGTTGGTTTTGGGGTTTTATGACGCAAGGGCCATATTTGGCCATACTGCGCTAGACACAATACAATTTCAAGTAATTGACACTCACACAACGAAAGCTTTACTGACACAGAAGAGAGAAATACACCCGGGTGAAATGCACTGTCAGAATTCAAGCCTGCGCCACCTACAGCTCGAAGGTTGCTAGCGCAGTGGGCATATCCACTGAGCACGACTTCCCCTTGACAGCACGGCATTGAAAGTATTATTTTTAGTCCACGGTGGAAAGAGGCGGTCGCCAAGACTTGGCGCCGTCTGAAAGTTACCAGAATAAATCCCCTACACAATCGCCAAAATAACGGCACTCTCAAAACTAAAGATTAACGAAGTGGTTGACACCAAAAGACATTTCAACAGGGAGACACAAATCAATACCAACCTCACCTCCATAAGAAGACATCAACATCGCATAAACACTAATCCAGGTCTTCCCGCACGTATCGAAGCGATACTTTCCGCAATTGAGCTCTAATTATCGATACGCGGTGCCGAATGTCGATAAAGCCCTCTTCCTGCTTGGATTAGCGGAGATTGCGCATACTACATATTTTGGCCGGAGCTGGTTGCGAAGCGCTCGACGGAATGGCCCGCCTGCGACAGCGATAAGGCACGGGGTAATTCGCCCGGGCATTCCTCATACAAGCTGCAGTGTACCCGTGTCTTGTCAGAACGTAATGGGCACTTGAAGAGGATTTGTGAATACTGAGCAAGTGAAGTGGACGTGATTCGTGCGCAACACAGAGGGATTGAATGTTAAAAAGAAACTGCGCGGTGTAATTTATTCACGTGTTTAAATCTCCGAGCGCCTTGAGATTTGTAGCGATATTTTTACCCCACAATATTCTAAATGACTAAATAATTTTCATTTTTCTAAAGAATCCATGGTTTTTTCAGCCTACATAAAGATTCATTGGTCCTTTCCTTACAGTACAATCTTTGGAACGATACTATTTTTTATACTTTTTATGTTTTCCTTCGACAGGAAAAGTCCAGAGACCATAATTTCCTACTGGCAGCACAGTGCAAATTAGCCCAGCTAAAAAGTATTTTTTTATACTGTAGAATAGTATTCTTTGAAAATATTCCATCGGTCGTTTCTTTAGATTAGAATCATTTGGATTTTACTCATTTTCCTAGAATCCCTTTGGAAGATTTTACAGTTTCTTTGTTCAGGTGGTTGGTTTTGGGGTTTCATGGCGCAAGGGGCATATTTGGCCATGCTGCGCCAGACACAAGACATACAACATCAAGTAATAAACACACACAAAGCAAGTTTTACTGACACAGAAGTCTAATTTTCTTAGAATATAATTCTTTGGATGGATTCTATTGGTCAATATGGTGAAAACTATCTAGAAGTTATGGCATGGAAGACTGCGGGTTGCAAAGTGGAATTATGCATGTGAACTGCTCTGAGGGTTAACCCATTAAGGGCTGGAATTCAACCATATTTATTTGAAAGAAATTGATTGTTCCCATTTTCTAGTCTTTAGAAGGGTGCTGTATGATTTTTTTAATTTTTATATTTGTTTTAATTATTTTATTTTTATTTTTTCAACGCTTTGCATCCATTTCGATATTATAGTTAGAGTACATAATAAATAATCTGCTAATAAAAGAAAAATAACTTATTTATGCAATAGTCATGGTTTTAAAGCCATATAAATATGCGTCCCAAAAAAGGGACGTTGGCCGTTAATGGGTTAAGAAAGTCAATTGTTAGGAAGTCTTATGAGAATCTTTAAGGTAGCCTAATATTATATCGTAATTTTTATTTAATTAGGACACGTAATTATACAGCATGAAAGACTATTCCTGTTCACGATTGGTAATAATCTTTCTGGTGGTTTATCTCCGCGCCTGTAGTGTCCAGTATCTGGTGCAAAAACCAGTTCTGGGCGAGGGACAATTTGTTTTTCCTGCTTGGATCTTCATTCCACCTTGGAGCAATAAGGAGTTTTTTCTCGACAATATATCTCGTCCTTAGCAAAATTGACCAGATCTTGGAAGAGATATTTGCAGGGTTCAATAAATAACGATATAAGGGATAAGGAAGCTGAGGTTGGTATTTACACTTGGAATTAAAAAAAACAACCAAGGTAATGCTAAGCATGTATAAAGAAACTTATCAATTACACGCATAGAAACTTATTTCAAGATACTGATCATATATCCAAAACGCGATATGGACTGATCCAAAGAGAAGCATACGGAGGTAAAAACCAGTCATATACACTATTTGACTGGCACAAGGCCGCGGTAGCCCAGTTGGAAGAGTAACGGACTAGCAACCGGACGGTTGCGAGTTCGATCCAAACAAAAAACCGTCGTGTACAAGGGGGTCTGGCACACATTAAATCTGTCGTGGCCTTAAATGTCCTCACGTTGGCGTGGTGTGGAAGTTTGGAGAGTGGGATGCCAGCTCAGGTGTGACCTCGCCATCTGAAAAGTACGTGTTGTCCTTCGATCTTTCCCTTGGCGATTGATCCCATACAGTCTCCAAAAGCCCGTTATTTTGCTTCAGTGTGACGTTAATTAAAAATACAATACTAATACCTTGAATGGAAATACCTTTTTTTTTAAAAATTAGATCTTCTAAAGCTGAATTATAAATTAGTTAAAAAAAAAGAACACTCCTTACTTCAAAAGTATCTATACATATAAAGCAGAGTTGGCATCCGTCTGTCTGTCTGTTCTCTATAGAAATCTACACCTTTTGACCAATCTTCACCAAATTTGATACACTTACTCTTTGGAACCCTGCTGGTAACGTAGTCTACATAGTAACCCCCGTTCTATTTGGGTGTAACGTCCCGTCATCCTGGACAGAGCACTTGCTAGGGGGCGCTCTCTCCAGGTCTGGCTTGCAGATGACGTCAGAGTTAACATCTACAGGAGTCACCTCTCAAGATGACCTTGAAGTGTTTAGAATCTTAGTATGGTACAATCACAGATAGGTGCGGTTGCGCTGAAATTCGCTCAGTATCATATCGTTTGTGTATTCCGTCAATAAATTCTTAAATTAGCTTTATCATTGGAATGTAAATTTTTATGATAATATACGATTATTTTTTATAGAAAGTGGTTTCTTATCGTCGATATGGTACAGGGGACTAAAGACAATTCGAAATCCTGAAAGAATCAACATTGCGTATTTATACGATCAATATCAGAATTCCCACTAAATTTGGTACATTCATCCTATAGAATTCTGTGGGACACATAGGCTATATATTAACCCCGTTCGATTTGTCCTGGGTCTGTAGGGGTTAAAAACAATTCAACACAAGCATCACCGGGTAATTCAGCTAGTTATCTATAAAACAGTATTAGCACATGTATCTTATCAAAAATAAAGCTTTCTATTTACTCCTCATATGCATTTGAAAATAGCAGCTTCATACTCGTCCACCGTTGAGTAAGTTACCTCCATATTTTAACGACTGCGAATATCATTCTTCCGTTATTAATTTAATTAAATAATACAAAACCTAGCGCCTCAACATCTATTCAGTCGATATTAATTATTGGAGTACAGTGGGTCTCGCGACTCATAATAAGGATGACACGATCTCCATAATAAGAAATGTTAATAAGAACTTTGTTATGCTAGCCATAGGAGGGGTTCATAAGCATATATTAGTTTTGCAATATCGTCTTCTCTGCATCACTTCTATCCAGTTTTGACCTTTTTGACCAATATAATTTCTACTAGGATTCTCATAACGAAAACAAGTGGTTATACAGAGGCTGTTCGGGAATTTTTTGAACGATTTTGATGAGCTGTAAAAATTGTATGCTACGAAAGAATTTTATTTTCACAGCAGATAAATAGTTAAAGTATAACTTATGGTCTACTAACTCAGAGTTTTGTTTACTTTCAAAATGGCGCTTTTAAATAAGAAATGGATGGAAGGCTATGTTTCCTCTCTTTCCGAAGAGGATTATGCTTATTCAATTATTCAAAAACGCTGTAAAAGTCATGGTTTTTCTATATCTAAAGGTACGATAAGTAGTATTATTAATGAGAAAGGAAAAAAGCGTAAAAGTGGAAAAATACTTCCAAAAAAGAAAAAAATTCTGAGAATATTTGTGAGGTAAGATCTTTAATTTTAAAAGAGAATCCGCCAAGTTAAAGGACTATAGTAAAGTGAACGTAAGAACTTTCTCTAAGAGATTTATGATTGTTGCCAGTTTTGCATATAATGGAAAATTAAAAGTAAAAAGAGGGGAAAAATGTAAAAATCAACTCCCACATATTATCAAGACCCTATTTTATCCCCAATATTCAAAAAAGAAATACCATATATTTACCCACAGGGCCAACAATCAGTAGAACTGCATCAGGGTAAAGCAAGCAGCCACACATCTAAATCGACTATTAAATTCTTGGAAAAAATGGAACAAGAAACTGGTATCAATACCCTTTACTGATATTCCTGCTAAATCTGCAGATGTTTCACCCATGGATTTTTGGACTTTTAAAAAGGGCATTATCGAAGCGTCGATCGAAAACCTTTCAAGGACTGGAAAACTGTGGAGCAAGAATGAGACAAAATACCACTGTCGATGCTACAAAAGTCATTATCATGGAAATTAGGGTGTAGAAAGATAGTTAACAATAAGGGCTATAAAATGGAACATTTAAAACACAAAAATTTCATGTAAAAAATTGAGCTTCAGTCCATTGAAATCGTTCAAAAAATATCCGAACAGCCTCTGTATTTCCAAGTTTACGTGATACTTTTGAGATGTTACATCAACGACTCCGTACATAAGTCCCTTCTGTTTCTATAGAAGGTAGATGGTGGCAATTGCTCTGGCTGTCTCACATAGTATTACGCTGTGGTTTTGTTTTCATCGTCCTTGTAATTTCTTATTTCATTGTCATTTCCATCGATGTGATTTTTTGCGATAGAAAGAATTCTCTTCTATTTCGATTTCCGTAATACAAGTCGTGAGATACCGTTAAACGAATACCATCATGGCTCTGTTTGTGTACCCACTCCGCTAGAAATCTGCGAGTTTGCTACGCAGGTTCGATTCTAGTCAAGCTCAATATCTCCCAGGGTATATTTCTCTTTTTCTGTGTCAATAAAACTTTTATTGCGTCTGTCTATTACTTGACGTTGTCTGTATCGAGTTTGTCGCAGCACGGCCAAATATGACCCCTGAGGCTTAACACACGCCCATCCACCGATAAACTGAAATATTCAAAGGATGTTATCGAATGGGACTGCTTCGTAAACTACAAATCTGTTTGTCTTTCCCCAGGCAACTATTGGCTAAGAAAAACGTTCTCTCGGTGTTGACATCATCACTGCACAGTCCATTTGTCATTCTTCTCTTTTTCAGAACGTAGATGTCACGAAATTGTCCACATTCATAAGTAATAGCGGGCCAGCGGGCATACTCGTAAAAGTAAATATACGAACTCGAACTTGAACAGCATGCGTAACACGAACATTGCAGCAAATGGCGCATCAAGGCCCAAGCAGCCTCTCAACATGGTGTCGTAATACCCCATATAAAGTCATTAGGTACGGACTCCGATCCCATTCCCTCTCTACCTTTCGTAAGGCAAGGTAAATGGGATAACCCATCACGCAGCCATTTATCCTAATAAACGCTCTTCCATTCGTCACTGACGTGAAGTGCTGTATTAATGGCGCTGTCACATGGATCCCTTCGATGTGCAACGAAGCAGAAGCAAGAGCAAAACAGACTCGAATATCATGATCAAGGGCAATAATTCAGAGCAGATAGTTCTCTTTGGGGCACCAAGGAAGTACATTTGGGGCTCGTAAATATCGCTTTTAGAATGACAGAAACTGCTATCTCTACATGTGTTTTGTTTATAGGAGTTGTGTTGTGAATATCCTTGCAACATGCAGGTAATCTAATGGTAAGAAAAGAAATTATGTCTAATCTATTAGATCTAAGGAAGCTAAATGTGACATTTTTGAGTGGCGTCCTTTTAATAAATTGTAACTAAGGTTCGGATCTTTTTCATCCTACCGCGTCTTCCAATATTCGAATCAACCACAATCGCCCATTGAAATAGATATTAATTTCAACATTTTTTTACTGATAAACATGTAAATATGCAAACGTGTATCGTATTTACTTCCATTCTTCTGAAAAACTATAATGATAGAGTCGAAATAATATATCAAAACATCGCGATATATGCGATATATCTGTCTGAGAGCCACGGTAGATCAATTGGAAGAGTAACGGATTAACGATCGGAGGGTTGCGAGTTCGAAACTCGGTCCAATAAAACACCGTCATGTACACGGGGCTGATGCCACGTTACATTACACATTTAATACAGAACATTATAAAAAAGGAAGTAAACACAAAACGCCAAAAGCTATCACGAGCCAATCAATCGGAAGATGATAGAACACTTGATGTGAAGCGAACAAAGCTCAAAAAGCTGTTCGACGGATCAAACTAGGATGAAACTGCTGAGGAAAAAGAGGCCAGAGTTGGTTTGTCTGGAAGCAGAAAAACTCTGTAGCATTCGGGTAGTAGTTAGTATTTATATAGTTTATGTATTTATATAATTGTTTTTTATCTACAGAAAAATATATAATTATAGAAAACGAAAAAACATGAACCAAAAATGCGCATACACAAATAGTCACATAAGATACAAAACAAAACACTTCATTGAAGCAGATTACTTGCTTTATTGAAATCATTAAGAAATATATCAATCATCCGAGAAAGAATTATGCAGTTTAAAAACTCTATTCGTAGTAAAGTTTTCACAGGCATTCTTTTCTAAAGAAATTATTTCTTTGTTTATATTTAATTTCGAGAGCCACTGTAAATCCTCTTAAGATTAAGTAATCGTCTATGTGTAATACGTTATTTTAGCACTACCAACAGCAACGATAGGTGACATCAGAGTCAACTAGAGAACCATATTGAAGATGGGGATTTTAGTTCCTGTTAAGGAAGTATCCTCACATCGATACATATCGGGATTACTTTAAAATGTATCGTTCTGACACATTCGGAGTTTAATTCAATTAGCGTTGACCAATTAAGGGTCAAATCGACACACCAAAGCATCATTTTCAACCTGATTTTTTCCGATTTCAATGAAATTTAGTATGTAGCCTCATATAAAGAATGGAAAAAATGCGAAATGTGAGATACATACAAGTGCAGATCATTATAAATATGAAAAAATAACAAAATTTGGTTCACCTTAAGTAAATAATTGTATTAACGTCCCATTGGGCTATTGGCGACGGTTCTGGATCAATCCCAAAGGGAAAGACCGAGGACAATACCACGTAATTTTGAACCACTGTCAGATGACGAGGCCTGAGCTGGCACCCCCTCTGTTCACAACGGTCTTTGGTTGGATTCTAACTCGCAACCCTCCGGTTGCTAATCCGTTACTCTCCCAACTGGGCTACCGCAGCACTCTCACTAAGTAACGAATTTCGAAAAATCTCGAGTTACACTTATGTTAGAAAGCTGAACTTGGGCTTATTTTAAAGCCCACGAAACAAACTTCTAATTGATGTGCTACAACTATGACTTTTTAGAGACAAAAGTTCCAAAATCAAGCCTTGTATTTTTGACATCGAATTTTTAAAAACCTACATTTTAAAACTTTTAAAGAATTATATATATATTAGGGCCTATTACTAAACGTGTTCTGTAAATTTGGAATTGGAATTGCTAGTGGATTTGGAACTAATTAATGTTTCATGTTTCAGCGTAATTAATCGCATTTTAAATGATTAAGTAACATAAGAAATTAAGCAACAAAGAAAGCTTTTTATTTAGAGAAAGTGTTCTTAATACTTCATCGGATTATCTTTTCAGATGCAATTACAATGAATGATTGTACAAAAAATCCCTTTCTTAATTATTATTGAGTGTTAACGAATGAAAGTAATTAAGAAATCAAGGACATTTTCTTTCTTCTTTTCGTAAAACAGATTATTCAAAAAATGTTTTATCCAATTTCCCACCTTTTATTTAATTAAACTAAGCCTTCTTAAAATAGCCACTCACGTTAGCAAATTAGTAGCATAAAGCAATGTTAAAGACTTGTCGATAAGAGCTTTAAATTAAGAGATCAAGGATTATTTTAACTTAAAGTAGATTATGATTACAAAATACTAATTTGCCTGAGGTGCAAATTAATTTTATAAGCTTCATTATCTTCAAAACACAGAAGTTAAAATGCTTTATACATCCATACAATTTGAGAAGTGAAAATATGTGTATAATTCTACTTTTCGAGAATTCAAAAATGAAAATATATTTATAATAGAGTTGCATCAGAAAGGAAAATAGCTTCAATAAATGTTTCATTAGGTAGTCAATTTATATTTTGGAAATATCTGAGACCTGTACATAAATGAAAAAAATGTCAAAACATTTAACACAATTCAAAATGATAAAATAAAGTTTGGTTTAATAATTAAAAATAATCCTAAAAAATATTTACATTTTAAATTCCCCAGTTAAAAAAATTTAAAAACGAAAATATTTTACTAAATTCCATGTGCAATGTTAAATAAATGTTTTAGTAAAATGCATTTTGATACTGATAGATTTATTTAACAATGCGCACGGATAAAAATGTTTCATTACCAATAATTAATGAATAGCTAAGTTAATTCCTATAATAAAAAATTCTTAAACGTTATCGGACGAATTTATTAACACTGTAAATAATAAAATATATTGAAAATTACAATCGTGTACCTACCAATATAATGAAAATATGATCTTCGATAAAACGCCCGCATGATTTCATGCAAAAATATATTGAATATCCATTGTTTAATATCAATCAAACAATGAATTTATGCTTCAAAGAAAGCTAAGCTTGATATCTGCACACAATATCTACATCTACAAAACTTTTCCATTATCGAAACTTATTTACCAGGATTTAGAATGAAGCAACAGGAAGTATGAATTATGACAGCATGTGTTAAGCGTATCGTAATAAGTATATCATAATTATCATATCTAAATTCTGACTGCATATAATTTACTAATGATCACCAACGACGCTGCATATGTTATACCAACATATAGCATATGCATAATACAACCAATTAAAACTGTCCAATAGAAAGACTACTACTCTAATGATCAATCTGATCCAATTTCGATATTGAGCCTAAACAATATCCCAATTGGATCCATTGAATCTGACCCAATTCTGATATTGACATAGTGATAAAGATGTGTGAAGCATCCACAGTTTATAAGAAACAGTGGGTTTAAGTGGATAAACCCTCTGTGTTTAAACGTAGAGTTACATGCGCCCTGTCTGTTGTCTATGATAAGATCACGAATGAGATCCACAGTGGTATCTAGGTAATTAATTAGCATAGCACTGGAGCAGCACAAAGGGCTATTGGCGACAGTCCGGGATCCATCCCGAAGGGAAAGATCAAGGACAACATCACATAATTTTGAGCACAGTCATATGACGAGGCCACACCTGAACTGGTACTCCACTCTGCAAACTTCCACACCACGCCAACGGTCGGCTGGACTGAGTTCCGAACTCGCAACCTTCCGGTTGCTAATCTGTTGCTCTTCCAGCTGGGATACATCGGTCCAAAATACACAGTGGGGATTGGTAATATTGTTCAGTTATTGTAATGCTTTCAATTCACACGTCTAGTCAACGATGTTGACATTGAGTACATAGTAACAATATGCAACCACCTATAACCCTCCTGGTGGTTGTCTTGACGAGGTATCTCGTCATTAGCAAAACACAGCAGACCTAGCAGACGATATATCTCGTCACGAGAAGAAAACTGACCATATCTTGATCGAGTCTTCATGAAAAATAATCGAAGATATCTTGATGAAGAGATATCTCGCCATTAATAGAATTGGTCATATCTAGACGGATGAGGTGTCTCTTCGAAACATTTTGGAGGGTTAATTCAGAAGTGGCGAAAACGAATATAAATTATATGAGCAGCGCAGAACGAAAAATTAACAATCCATTTCGACAGGCTTTTAATTGACATTAAATTGCATCTATGCGCTATTATACGGTACTGACATCGTTGGCATGCCCCTGGTAACCCAGGAGTTATTGCTAGTCGAAATCGGAGACACAATTATGTTCTGTCTAACCGCTTATCTGTATCATACAGTTCTACGTCAAAAGTTACTTAAATGTTAATCGGTAAGATCATGGAATTATCTATGGCCACGTTCATTGGTTGAGTCGGAATGAATGTCGCGCCTATTGCACAATTATAGAAATCAATTAAAATCAATCAAATTAAAATAGGTCCTATATGACCATTTAGATTAATAACTCTCCGGAACCAATCGGTCTGCTCTTGAATGACCCAATAAAATGGGAAGAAGAGGTCTTTAAAATTGTTGCATTGAGATCGTCATACAACGACTTGTTGGTTTCTATTAAACAGGGTTGGTCGTTGTCAGCCCAATATACATCAGTAGTTTGTGCGTCTGGTGTCATTCTTTTTTTAGACAGTTTTTCTTCCACCGGTTCCCTTTGGCTGTGGCGATTGTGAATGTATATATATGTATTCTCTTCCTGTCTGAAGTGTTCGTCTCTGTTCGAGACATTAGTCGGATAGACCGCATGTTTTTTCTTCATTTATTATCATGTTAACCAAGTGAGTTGGATGATTGTTTTTGTATTCAATAAATAATTCTCAAAAAGAATTCTTTATTGCGTCAACAAGCACAAACACGACTTTTGTCATTGTCTGACGAATTGACATTTGAGTCAAGTGAGCCAGATTATGTAGAGAATACGATAGAGTGGGCGTGTCAATTGTTAATCATCCAGGTAGGATTGAATATCGCAGGTTGTGGGGAGAGGGAAATGTTTTGGGGTCCTTCATGCTGTTTCGTGACGTCATCGAAGCAAAAAAGAAAATGCCGGAATTTAATCCTGCCCTTTCTACTGGAAAAGTTGTGTTGTCGGATACGTCTCCGCTTTCCATCCAACAGGTTTAGGGTTCAATCCTGGGATTTCACCTTTTTCTCGTGGCACTTAGGATGATTTGTGTTATGTCTTGCCTAGAAAACTGCTGCATGACATGTGAAAACAACAGCGACTGCAGTGCGGCTCAGCTGAGAATGCGGATGACCTTGCAGAAATCTGTCTGAAAGGTGGTAAGTGAAAAGAGCTGCCATACGCAAAATGACGTCAGGCGATCGCCATACACGGTTGTTTTGCGAACACGTAATAACTGCTATCACTTCCGGCAGTGAACGATAAGCGTGAATGCAGAATCCTTGATGAGGAAGCCAATCGTAAAAATCAAATTGTTTATGTTTCACCTGGCACCTAATTTAATTTAAATGTCAACTCACCAGCACCATACTATATTTCCCTTCTATGAGCAACTAATCAATATTTGTTATTCTAATAATAAGTAGGTAGGTAGTTGAATTAACGTCGCACTGAAGAAATACAAAGAGCTATTGGCGACGGTCCGATATCAAATCCCGTAGGGAGAGATCGGAGAAAAACACCTCGTCATTTTGAACCACAAGTCAGATGACGAGGCCAACACCTTAGGTGGCACCCCACTCTCCAAACA
Organism: Meta bourneti; assembly: GCA_933210815.1. Taxonomy (NCBI): domain Eukaryota; kingdom Metazoa; phylum Arthropoda; class Arachnida; order Araneae; family Tetragnathidae; genus Meta; species Meta bourneti. The sequence goes on from OW119926.1 coordinate 91,539,337, forward strand.
TCGACACCACACCAACATGAGGACATTTAAGACCACTACAGATTTAAACCAAAATTTTGCGCAAATGTTGCAATGGATGCAAAAGATTGCACATAAATTGAAGAATCATAACGTTGTAATTTCGTTTTTGATATTAGTAGAAAGCTATCGCGTATCTTGAAACCAATAATTACAAATAAATTGTGAAATATCCAAGCAACGTTAACATTTCAAGAAATGTTTAAAAATAGGTGAGAAAATTTACATTACACCACAATAAATCTACGATTTATTGACATTATTGCACTTCAGAAATGGGTAACCGTGACAGAAATACTTGAACAGAACATAATACGAAAGAAGGGATGTAAAAAATGGAAGAAGTTACCGATACTCTTTGAATTATGTATTTTGTACAGCATTGTACATCATTATAGCCATACACAATATTTGTTCTATATATATGTTACCGTGAAAGACCAAAATTAGAGAATGTCAATATTCTCCGGTGAATGTCGACACATACCAAATACGTCGGATAAAGACCGAATATTTGGTTATACTCTTATACATTCGGACCATCGCCGGTGTATGTCGACAAGCACAGATAAGCTCTGGTGGGGGTCGAAACAAGAAGGCGGAGAGGCCACAGCCAGAGAGGCCTCTCCGCCTTCAGTTTAAGTTGTTGCAATAAATAAGATTGTACAACGTGAATCACATAATTTATGTGTAAGTTTATTATTGGTATTATTTTCTTTTCTCATTTAGAATGTATTGTTCATTTTAGGTTCACCAGTTTATTTACATGTGCTGTTACTTAAGGGGACCGGTGCAGTCCTATCTCAGTAATGTTAAAATGGTCATATTTTAAGGAACATTTTCTCAGAATCTTTTATATGTATTGACTTGAATTTTTTTATACAGGTTATGAAGACACTTTTAAACACTTTAACACAGGGATTTTTAAAAAACTTAAAATTTGAAATTTTGAGAATTTTTTTTCTTCGACTCCAATTTTTTTTTTGGAAAATGACCAATTTTCATCCTTTTTAACACTCAAAATAAACTTTTCTGAGCAGATAGAAAAAAATGCCTGTGTTAAAATATGTTATAGGGTATGATACACTTGTAAACCAATTTTTTTTATATTTGCTTGAATAGATTTTGAAAAAATGTTCCTTTTATGGGAAAAATACACATTTTGAGATATTGAAGTTGAAAGCATAAAATTGACCATACTTCAAAATTTTCCAGCTCCATAATCTGGATCATCACATATATTATTCATAGAACTCTTATGAGCACTTTTGCATCTTTTTGCAATTGTACTTAAGGTACGAAAGCTTCTTTCGGCATACATAAGTCGTTCATTGTCACCTTGCTTCATTGCACGACGCATGTTCACTCCAGGTTCAATACCCAGTTTTTCTAAAACTTTACACCGACTGATGTTCCCTTCATTAAACGTGCACACAGCATCATATACACCAAATTTTAGGCATGTGATTCCAACAAATACATTTTTTGGAACTCTCGACCAAACAACAGAGTTAAAACTCTCATTACAATTTTGTGTCTTGCCATGAAGACAGCGTTCCAAAAGTTGAGGATCAGATAGATCTCTGTATATTGGTTTAATGTATTCCATTATTGGAGCAGGTAAACTATTTTTGTGTGAATAGGTTTTGCCTTCAGCTTGTGCCTTGTTAAATTTGCACCATGTATTCTCACCTGACGGGCAGAGTCCATGTTGTGGTATATTATCAGTGGACATTTTGTGAAACCAGGTTGCCCATATAGAACGTCTCATTTCTTCGACCGACTGCTTTCCTCTAATTGCCATACCATAATAAGACTGCAGATTATTAATTTCATTATCCGTTAGTCTGTTTTTACCACCTAATGTCTTGCCATCTGAAAGTTTCTTTGAACGTGAGGTTTCTTTCAACCGGCGCAACCTGCTGCCCATTCTTTTATTTACTTGTGCAACTTTAACTTTTTTTTTTTTGTGCACTCTAACTTTTCAACAACTAGTTCATCACCATAAGGTTTTGCGTCAGTGATAGCTTTGTAACCTTTTGAGTCCCCATCACCTAAGTAATGGCTGTACCTAACGCCTTTAGCTTTGGAACGTTCAAAGATATTCAAGACACCCTGAACTTCCATGCCACCACTTGTTCCACTATAATTTGAAGAACAATCTGGTAAATGTGCATCTTTGTTTGGGCATTTGCAGTACTTTGTGCACACTTCTACATCAATCACCTTACTAGACTCGACACTGAGACAGCTGACTATTCCATTCAAAGATTTGAAACCTCTTTTCTGCCACGAACCATCCAATGCAACAGGGATATTTGCAGCACCATCATTTTTCAAAACGGCTTCTGCAGTAGCACTGGTCATCGAGTCTTCAGCAACTTTTTGTACGGCATCAGCTAATATATCATTATGTTTGAAATAACGAAATGATGGAGACGGCAGATTCATTATTCCGTTGAACACTTTTGCGGACGTCTTGCTTTTCCAATGCAACGAAACGCATAGGTAAGTCGAGCGTTCACTTCATATAATTTGAAATTCCCTTCGATATTTGTTGTGCACTCCTTGGAATTACAAAATTCAACACTAAATTCACAGTTTGTGCAAAACAGCATAATTATTGATGCTAAACCATGAAGAGTTTTGCTTTTGATTGATAAGCCAACACCACCACAATTTCTACAGCAAACACTTTCACAAAGAACTTTTGAGAGCAATTCTAAATTAATTATTTCATTAGTATGAGTTTCTTGAGAACAAACAGATACTTCTGAATGCGCTGATATATTTAATTTCTTCGCTGACGACGACTGATCATTATGACAAGAGTTAGTTGTCGAATCTCTAGTTACATCAGTATTACTAGAAGTTACAACATTCGCTTTGCCAACACTTCTACGCTTTTTAAACACCTTATTAGTGAAACGTGGCATATTTCTCGAAATAAACTGTTTAAATTACTTCAAAATAGACAAATGTAGACGGAAATTATACACAGCTAGACAGATTTAGATTATTTGCAAAAGATCAAGAACACCTGCAAACGAGTTTGGATTTCAAATTCAAACAACAAACATTATTCACAAACACAGTCACAGTTATCATTACTGTTGCCAAAGTAGCAAAATAGATACAAAATAAAATAGATAAATTAAATAGTGTGGCTTGGTAAATAAAGTTTTCTAATGGGCTTCTCGTTTTGGGCGTTTGTTCAAGACATGTAAACAAAGATGGAAGCCCTTTAAATGACAAAAACGGACGTACAAGTATTTTTCAAAAAATTATTTAAAATACTTCTACTCAACGTATTTCCATAAATCATGTATCATTTTAAGCAGAAATGTATAAACATTCATTTAAATTGAAAAAAATAAAATCGAAAATTTGAAAGATTTTTGTGCACTGGTCCCCTTGCTTTCTCCTATTTTGACATATATCATAATATGTTTTAATAATAAAGTATGATTTAAAGAGTTGCATTTTTGTCTTAACGTAACAAAAATATTTTTATTCAACATTCACCATCAGTGCACGCGGAATGTCGACATTTGCCGGTGTAAGTGAGAAATATTGATATTTAACAAATATTTCGGACATACACCAAGCGACTACGTGAATGCTGACATTCACCGGAGAATATCGACATTTGCCAGATATCGGTCTTTCACAGTAACATATATATATATGCAAGAAACTACTTATAAACATTTTTTTGTCCACATTCAATTCACCATCGACAATTAATGATTAAATATTGAATATTGTGGTCCCCCATATTCTGGTGAATACTTAATGAAACCGTGTCACTAATACTAGTGCCCAAAAGAGAAGATTATGATAATCGATCCTATGCAGTGTCGTAATAAAAAGCAGTCTTTTTATCATACATGTATAACAGCAATATTATTACCAGAATTAAAAGAAACACGAGATAAATACCTCAATCGATTGGATAAAACGATACAATATCCATCAAATTATAGGGTAAATTACAGAGCAGAATGAAGGACTTGGGGGAATCGGGGAGGGTTGGAAAGATTCCATTCCATCTACGCTCACGGGTGGAATTAGGGTCACTTTCACATCGAGCACGAAACAATTTGTTCTGAAAATTACTCTGCTTGATGTTTTCCCCTTTATTTCGCTCTTTCGCTACCTTTTAAAGCAATTTTTATTTGTGAAGAGAAAGTTAGCTTGTGTAAGACTCGACAGAAATCGCCGTTCATTAAAAAATTATGTTTCAAAAAACTTTGATCATATTAATGTACCTGCCCGGAAATAAACTATACGAATTTCTGAAAGTAGATTAAGATTTCTATTTGTTGTTCTGCAATTAAGTTTTCAATTTGATGGTAGCTCCTATAAGAGCCTGTTTACATATTGAATCGTCACTAGGAACGGTAAAGGATACAAGAACAAGAAAATTCAAAAGTATTTGGAAATCTTGATCACATGATTAAAAAAGAGGATATTGTTCTTCTGTGAGAGCTCTCTGTCTCTTGTATGATCGTGACTGTTTAAGTGAAGATCTTTTCGGGTTGACTTTGCTTAGGATTCTTAGTGTGACATCAGCTAATCTATTAACTTTGATATCTTGGACAGACCTTGTGAATTTAATAACTTCGAAGCATCTGGGAATTGGGGGCATCACTGTGAAAGCAAATCATCCAGAAAGATGAAGTAAAATAGTATACTTGGAATTTTAATTCTCTAGCGATCAAATAAACCAGACATCGTTCCAGAAGTTCAATTGAGGAAGATTTCCATCAATGGATTGGTCACGACTGTTTACCCTCTGAATCCTATTGGAATTGGACTTACCTTCCAGCCACAGTACAACCTCGACCAGCTCATGAACTTGAACAAAATCAAGGAATCCAGCAATATATCAAGTACAAATAATACCGCCCTCCCTGGAAAACTTCTGACCACCAGAGTTAATAACTTAAGTCATCAACTGTCTTGTACTCTGATAACTTTCTATCTTCTCATAGCAACCTCAACTAGCCCATGAACTGTGACTACTCGGACAATTTTAAATAATTATTGTATCTGCAATTCAACAGCCTCTGAGCTTCAGACATCAATGAATCCAGCAATATCTAGTACAAGAGTAATATCACCCTTCCTGGAAAACTCCTGACTACCAAAGAATTAAATAAACCTAGACTACCAACTGTCTTTTACTGAGGTAAACTTCCATCTACCAGTAGTAACATTAACTGGTCTGTGAACTGACATTCTTAAACAATATTGGATCCTAGGGTTACATCGCTATGAAAAGCAAAGTGTCCAACAAGGTAATCAAAGCGGTTCTATCACCCCTAAGTTACCCCGACCACATTAACGCAAGTCTGGTGAGAGGACTATTCAGCATACCTTCCATCGAAAATAAGCTTTTGGACCTTATCTCGGAGAGGATGGGGTTCTCCTACGACCTGCTCGTCCCCTTAGACGGCGAGTTTGGCTCCCTAGACGAGGCCGGCAACTGGACCGGCATCATCGGCATGGTCAACCGCAGCGAAGTGGACATGGCGGTCGCCCACATGGGCATCACCTTCGAGCGGATGCAGGCCGTGGACTACAGCGTCAGCTACGCCACGCTGGAGCAGACCTTCGTGACCAGGACCCCCCCTCTTGTTCCCAAGGCCGTGGTCTTTGCCTATCCTTTTCACTTGACCGTCTGGCTGGGCGTGTGGCTGGTCACATTCGCTGTGGCCGGCATCATTCACTACGGAATGCTGAAGAAACGGTCCATGTCACGTGTTTTCACCATGTTGTTCGGTAATATGTGTAGACAGCCGGCAAACATGGCCGAAGACACCCAAAGCTTCAAGATTCTGTATGGATTCTGGTTGTTGTTCGTAAACCTGATAACGCTAGCCTACAGTGCCATCTTACTGTCCTACCTGTCGGTACCAGTGAGAGAGAAGGGCATTCTCACACCTCTGGAACTGGCACATGTTGTTGAGAAGGATTCCTTCGTGTGCCTGGTGCCGAAGGGGTCCTTCATTCTGACACACATGCTGAACAGCAACCAGCAGCACCTGCGAAACCTCGGCAAGCTCATCAAGAGAAATGGCTGGTACTACGACGTCCGGGAAAAAGTGACGGACTACATCAACGACAACACCGCGTTGACTGGACCACGATTGCGGTTCAATGGTCCTCTGTTCGCCACCAAGTGCGTCGCGCAGGAGTCCTTCGGTATTTGGAATGTGGCCGTGATCTTGAGCAGGAGCTTCTGTTGCAAGGACAAGTTGAATGAAGTGTTATCCAGAATGTCCGGTGCTGGTTTGTATAGCAAAATCCTTGCGGATGAGGTGTTTCGGTCGAGTCTGGGTTTCGATACGTCGACAGAGAAAACGGACCCGAGTCATTCGCTCAATTTCGGGGATGTTTATGGAGTTTTCATTTTCTTAGTTGTTGGATACGTCTTAGCGTTTTTAGCATTTGGTGGTGAATTATGGTTAAGATACAGATGCGATGTACGTATAAAAGGTATTAAGTAATTACATTTCGAATTAAATATTTTAGAACAATATTTGGTAAAATCGGAAATGATTTAATATATCTTTCCTAATGCGCGCCATGATTCAAGATTGAATATGAAATTGTATGTCATTATTAGGGTAGACCAATTTTTTGTTCTTCTGAAATTGAATTATTCATAGTGCGGAAAGGTTAACTGGTGGGTTGCATGGACCTACCTCAAAATTTCAACAATTTAAAAAATACCTATCTCTCGGACCCTTTGGCCTTGAGAAAAAACTAAAATCACTAAAACTTCTAATATTAGATAATATTTTTAAAGGTTTTCTAATTAATAATGGTTCTTGAATTACAAGCGAAACACTTAATACGATATTACTGACTCAATATGCTGTTTAATTACGTCTAAATCCCTAATTAACTATTTCCTTTACATGAATTTCAATTTGTACAAGACATGAGGGGCCATTCTAGGCCATGTATAAATGTAGATAGATGGAGTATTTTGTAGTGTATAGGTTTCCCATTCTCTCTTCAATTAATCCGTACTACTACTAACTGAATAAAATTCTTAAAAATCTATCTAAAATTACTATTTTGAGGGCTTTTCGATATGACTTTCTGATAGTGAACTAATTCGTACAGTTACTACTAATTGAATAATAATTTTTAAAATATAGTCTAAAACTACTATTTTGAGGGCTTTCTAATTCGTACTGTTACTACTAATTGAATAATAATTTTTAAAATATAGTCTAAAACTACTATTTTGAGGGCTTTCTAATTCGTACTGTTACTACTAATTGAATAATAATTTTTAAAATATAGTCTAAAACTACTATTTTGAGGGCTTTTCGATATGACTCAAGGCTAGAAGGTTCCCAATAATATATTTTTATATCCTTAAAATATTTCGACTCAGATCTATGCGACTCTTTTGCTAACTTTTCCAAACTAGGACAGTGAATTTCCCAAAAGTGTTTTCCAACACACCCTAGTTATTAAAAAGTGTGCTTTCTTATGTAAGATTTCCATAATTGTTTTTATTTCGAGGGGCCAAATACAAACGAAAGCTGAAGACATAACATAAAATAGAAAATAAGATAAGAAACTGCCAACAATATAAGCCATAAATCCATTCGATGCCTGGATATTATATTATTCCACGGTAGGTTTTGCCAATTTCTCTCTGAGTGGACCTCAGATATGATTCACAAGTTTTATTTCCCGAATAACGGTGATAGAAGGTAGTCTAGATTTTACATTTGAAGAATTACTGCCTTCTTCAAGAAACCGCACTCCTCGTAGATGCCAAAGTGTCCATGCATCTGTTACCGGAAAAGTTTGAAACGTCGGCATTGTGTAGAATACCTAGGCATTTTATAGAATGCCCGGCGTTTTTAGGCAAAGTATGAAATATGAGAATTATTATATACTTTCCCTAGGCATTGTATATAATACCTAGGCATTCTATAGAATGACAAATGCTATTTAGGCAAAGTATGAAAAACGGTCATTATAAGGCTATTATTTAAAAACCGTTCATTCCTCAAAAATACAAATGTTATTTTGAAAAAATAACGAGAGTGCCATTAAAAAACTTTTATTCAAAATACGTAAAAAAATTAAATTTGTACAAAACAAAATTTATGCCTTTCTCATTAAAGAAAACAAAATAAAATATGAACCTGCTTGTTGTACCAAGAAAGGAAATAATTTTAATTTGAATTGCACCTAATTTTATTTCTTATAAAAAGATGTATTTCATACATTGCCGGTTTGTCATTTGGCATTCTATAGAATGCCTAGGAAATGTGTGAAATATTAATCGTTTCATAACATTGCCGGCCAGTTTTCGGCATTCTATAAAATGACTAGGTATTCTATAGAATGCCGGATTTCAAACTTTCCCGGTAACATATCCACTCTGCAGGATAATCTTTTTTATCATTTTAAGATCTTTAAATCTCCAAGTGGTCTCAACGAGATATCTCATCCATCAATACCTCCCCAGTTTCACGAATGAAGAAATATCGCCTCATAAAAGTACTGTCGACTTTTGTATGATGACGAGATCAGGATCTGGCCATTTTTTTCTAATGACGAGATATCTCGTCCATCCAGATCTGGTCAGTTCTGCTAATGACGAGATACGTCGTCAAGGCAACCACCAGGAGGGTTAAGAAAAGTTGACCTTTGTAGACATCTACCGTCAATATTGCTGCTACGCTAATGAAAAATATCTTATTACAGAGAATACAAATATGAAAACAGTGCAAGATAAAATACGTATATGCATATACAATTAGGTAAGAGATAAAACAAAACACTTCATCGAAACAGATTGCTGATTGAATTGAAATCCTTAAAATATATCAACCTCCAAGAAAGAATTAATTATACACCTTAAAATCTATTTGTATATTTTTAAGTAAAAGATATAATATAAATTATACCTTTAATTATTTAAATACTTTTAAATTCTGATATAAATTGTACTTGCAAAATTGTAAGATAAATTAACTTGCAAAACTGTAATATAAATTATACTTTTAACTTACTTAAATACTTTTAAATTGCAATATAAATTATACTTGAAAAATTGTAATATAAATTACACTTTAAAGGTTTTAAAAGAAAATTCAGTTTCTGGTGATATACCTGCGTACGTTAAAATAAAAACAAGAAACTAAATAGAGCTAATCAGTTTTTTTCATGTAGGATGTTGTAAAAAAATGGAACAATGTTAACCTTCCAAGTGTTTAGACGAAATATCTCGTTCAAGATCTTGTTATTTTTTGCTTATGACGAGATATCTCATCGAAGCAAAATTGTCCTAATATTCCAAGGGGAGGGGATTAAGATCCAAGTAAGAAAAAAATATTGTCCCTTGCTCAGATGTGGCGGCGGTTTGGATCAGGTTTTTGCACCAGAGTTTGGTTACTAAAGGGAAGCATTTGACGCGAAGATAAACCACCGAAAAAATTAAAGCAATGCCTCTACGGCATTTCATAGTACTAAAACCAAACTGATTTTGCAATTCAGAAGACTGTACACCTGAAGATTCATAATATTCAGATAATTAAACATTAAATGACAAAATTATAGTGTTGACTTTCAAAAATCTCGTTCTATTGATGCAACCGGGTTCGGAATATGCAGATTTTATAATAGGTCTTATGGCGGTAGGTGGAAGAACAACCCGAATTATAGTGTATACCTAAATCAACAAAATTACTGTTCTGGTGGTTATCGTGTAGAGGTATCTCGTCATTAACGAGACTGACCAGATCTTGATGTACGAAATATCTCGTCATTAGAAGAAAACTGACCAAATCTTGATATCGTCATCATAAAAAAATCAGCAATATATGGATGACGAGATAGTTCGTTAGTATCCAAATTGTCAGATCTTGATGGACGAGATATTTCGTTATTAGAAGAAAACTGAACAAATCTTGATGTACGAGATATCTCGTCGAAACCACTTGGAGGGTTAATAATGGCTCGTTCTTAAAACCTTACTAGACACAAGAGTCTGCAACATGGCTCCTTAGTTACGATGTCCGATTGCCGAAATAAATTACAATCCTAAAATCGTGGAATCTACGGCAAATTATAGCCTTGTACCCAGGTTATTCTATATATTATGACTTTTTAAATGCTTTTGAAAACGTACTTTTTGACTTGCGGTATTCTTTCGCCGGAATCGATAAAAATGTATTTATCCCGAGAATTAAAAATATTCTAGAATATTCCCCATTGAAAATATATTTGATTTATGTTAGTGTCATGCATATTAAAATTGCTATAATAAAATGAATAATACTCTATGAAAAAAGTGAATTATTTATGGTATTCAATTTGAAATAACATTTCAATTTCAATATGTTTGAATAATCTGAAAAATCCTATTCGAGTAATTTAATCTATAATTCTCTGGAATACCTCTGGTCGGCATGTTCTCGCATTTATTTTTAAAGCTTCCCTCATAAAATATTTTTTTATCTTCATTGTCTCCGAAATGAGCTTTAATTTTTAATTTAATTCACTTTGTTTTCTTTACAATTTTAATTTAATTCTCTTTGTCCTCTTGAGGAGAAATAATTAAGATACTTTGAATTATTCCTAACATATTTCGTTCAACATAATCTAATATTTACGATAAGCTTTGAACACAGCAGTATTTTTTTATTCATTAGTGATTTTTTATTCATTAATGTTGGGAATATGATTTCAATACAATTTTTTCCTTAAACAAGTAAATTTTATATCATCATGACCTTCAACTCTGTTTCTCTTTGAAAATATATCACATCATATGCACTGCGAAAATTACTGGAATCCTCTCATTAAAATTTACATTTTAATTTGAAAATAATTTATTTCTATAGAAAATATTTGTTCACTTAGTTTTTTTAACTTTTTTTCCAATAATGTGGTTCAGTGCACAATTATCGATTATGAATTAAATTAAATTACCTCCGTCTTAAAAACGAGTTGGGATTTCAGACATTTTCGTTAACTCCTTTTATAAAAGGCTCTTTTAAAATGAAAACAAACAAGAAAATTGATTGATTTCGAAATTATTTTTGAATAAAAGCTTAGTATGTTCTTATACAGAATAATAAGTTTGGAAAATTAAGAAATATGCGGATCCTTAGCAGAGAAACAAATTAACTTGATTGACTAGATATCTGGTTCAAACCACTTGGTTAAGTATAGGGGAAGGTGTCGTACCTTGGGACAGCTTTAAACAAATATTTTTCCTGAGGCTATAATGTAGCTGCTTATTTTTCCATCAACTATTTATATTCATTAATTTTAAAGGAATTTACTTTTGTTTATTTATTTGTACCTCGAACACAAACGGTTTAATAAATTGTTTTGTTAATCTATGCATATGTCCCAAGGTTCAACATGGTGTTGTACCTTATGATACATGTTGTTGTACCTTGGGATACATGTTGTTGTACCTTGGGATACATGTTGTACTTGGGATACATGTTACCTTTAGATTGTTTAAAGTAAGCTACAAAATAAATCAATTCCACACATACTAAATTCAGTATTTATTAAAAATTGCAGTTTCAACATTTATAATAGTAAATAATGATTCTGAAAATTACATTAGCCTCTTTTTAATAAAACAATGTCAGAAATCAAGAATAAAGCTATTCAATTAACTAAACTTAAGATTTTAAAAATTAAACCGAGATCAACTGTTTAGTAAAATTATTGAACATCATAGGCATTAAAATTAACTGCAAACTTCAACAAGTTTTTCTCGCTCTGAACTTCCTGCAGATGATAGGAATGGTAGTTTGCAGATTATGTCACATTCATCGATTTCATAGATTGTTTCATTTTTTTTAAACAAACGTATTTTTGCTTGCTTTAGCAAGATGCTTAACCTCAGAAACAAAGTTTTATTTTTTCGCAATTTGCACCACCAAAATTAATTGTTTTCTTTTTTCCAGTCAGTTTCACTAATGCCATAATCCCCTTCCTCTATTTCTTTCTCAAAATTTGTAAACCCAAACTGTTGTATCCAAAAGACAAAATAAATGTTGTACCTTCGGATGTCCCAAGGTACAACATTTATTTTGTCCTTTGATACAACAGTTTGGGTTTACAAATAAAACAGTCTAGTAAGTAGTATCAGGTTATGTTTACATTGAAATCGTACCATAATTTAGTAGAACAGATTTTTAATTAACTTAAACAACCGTAAAAAATACAATTATAATCAGTGAAAATTCAAGAATCAAAATGAAAAATCCAAAATATTTACTTACCAGAGGACGTATTTCAATTAATTGTGTTCAGAAAACACAACAAACACCTTGGAGTGCCAATTTTTGTGAAAGGCGACTTTTGCTACTATTTTTCAACCTTGGCGACTAGTGGCATCTTTTTAAGCAAAATCGACTCGAAAGGTACTAATCTCGAAATTTTTACTACTCATTTTGCAAATTCACCGACTCACCAAGGTCAACAAATCCAGTCCATTTTTGTAACATGTATTTATACTAGAAATCACGAAAATTGACCAGAACATTGATTTTGGTTTTATTGCTTCAAAATATTTCCTAATTTCTGAGCTTTTAAACGATATCAAGATCTTGTAAATATTCGGAATACTTTTCTAGTTACAAGGGATTTTCGTTAGGTACTGTCACCAGTGCAAACATGTTTCCAAAACTTTAAAATCGATTTCTGAAGAACTGTTTTTCAATACGATGCTTTCTTCAAGCAGTGATAACTCAACAATTAATTAATCTATTATAATTATTTTTTATCATTATAAATTATATACAGTGGATGTTCTGTGCCTTAATCAGATTTTTTAGTGAAGAAATTCCTTTTTAGTTTAGTTTATTTTTAAATGTTAAAATTCCTGGAAAAATCTTGTATTTGAGACTTCCAACCAATTGATGAAACCAATTTTAAAAAATAACCTATTCCCTCTAGCAACTTGATTGAGAATCAAAACATGAAGAATAATATTAGGAATAATTTCTAACAAGAATTGTCTTTCTGAGTAAATTAGAATATGTGATATCAATGTTAAAGGCATGCTAATTATCTGATTGAATCTGCATTAGATAATTCATAATTAGCTTAATCTGATTCTTTTCTCACTGAAATGATTTGAAGCATAAGCAATGACTTGGAAAAAAACGGGATTTTTAAAGCCAAAATTTTAAAAAAATCTTCCAGTGTATACGTACACCTTAAACGAGTAGCGGACGGGAAACCTATTTTTCGGATTTTTCTTAGGGTTACACGAAGCCGTGGTAACCACAAAAGAAAAACATCGCAATCTGTGGTTGCTAGATTGTCAAGAATATCTTATTAAGGAAATATTTAGCCTTTTTAGTTTTAAAATTTAAATTTCCCCATAAGGTCCTTCAACGTTTGTGTTTTATACTTAATTAGTGATTTTGTGTTTTAGCCGATTCATTTTGTATGTTAGCAGATAAATTTGCTACTAAAAGCAGGTTTAAAAGGAAAAACTTTGCTATTATTTTCAAAGATTTATCTTACTAAAGCTAATATTTCGCAAGTGCTTGGCTGTAGCAGCTCTGATATTACTTTTCATTTTTTTTCTCATAAGGGCTTAAGGATGGATACATTACCATAAACTAAAATATGCAAATGTCAGCAAAAGAGTATACAAAAGAATTTCTTTTTAACAATACAGAGGCTGTTCGGACATTTTTTGAACGATTTTGATGAGCTGTAAAAAAAATGTATGCTATGAAAGAATTTTATTTTCACAGCAGTTAAATAGTTAAAGTATAACTTATCGTCTGCTAACTCAGAGTTTTGCTTACTTTCAAAATGGCGCTTCTAAATAAGCAATGGATGAAAGGCTGTTTCCTATCTTTCCGAAGAAAATTATGTTTATTCAATTATTCAAAAAGGCTGTAAAAGTCATGGTTTTTCGATATCTAAAAGTACGATAAGTAATATTATTAATGAGAAAGGAAAAAAGTAAAAGTGCAAAAATATTTCCAAAAAAGTATCCAAAAAAGAAAAAATTTCTGAGAATATTTGTAAGGTAAGATCTTTAATTTTAAAAGAGAATCCGCCAAGTCAAAGGACTATAGCAACATGAACGTGAGAACTTTCTCTAAGAGATTTATGATTGTTGCCGGTTTTGCATATAATGGAAAATTAAAAGTAAAAAGGGGCAAAAACGAAAAAAATCAACTCCCACATATTATCAAGACCATAGTTTATCCCCAATATTCAAAAAAGAAATACCATATATTTACCCACAGTGCCAACAATCAGTAGAACTGCATCAGGCTAATCGACTATTAAATTCTTGGAAAAAATGGAACGAGATATTGGTATCAAGTCAATACCCATTACTGATATTCCTGCTAAATCTCCAGATGTTTCACCCATGGACTTTTATGCTTTTGGACTTTTAAAAAGGGCATTATCAAAACGTCGACCGAAAACCATTCAAGGACTGGAAAACTGTGGAACAAGAATGGAAAAATATACCACTGTCGATACTACAAAAGTCATTATTATAATGGAAATTAAGATATAGAAAGATAGTTAACAATAAGGGCTATCAAATGGAACATTTAAAGCACAAAAATTTCATGTAAAAAATTGAGCTTCAGTGTAATTAAAATCGTTCAAAAAATGTCCGAACAGCCTCTGTATTTTTAAAACGTTATAAGTAAATTTAGCAATATTGTTAGCACCAATGCTTTTAAAAGTATCCCATGTTATTAGCTATTTAAAAAATATCTGCTATTCTGTTTGGGGTGAGTCGGTGACCACAAAAGTGACCAAAAAATCGTAAGCATAAATACAAGGAACCGTATATGTGATATATGAGTTGGTTTTCATAAGCTCCCAAGACAAGATACTAATCAACAAATAATTTTAAACGGCCCGAAATACTCATACTGCTCTCTTAACAGGTTTACTCGTCCCGTAGACCAAATACCACCCTCTGGACAGATCTATCCGGCCGGCAGACCAGATATAATCCTCCGGGTAGGTTTACTCGGCCCACCGACCAGGTACCGTCCTCTATATATTTTTATCAGACCATCTGATGAGATACGAACCTCCAGAGACATATAACGTGCAAGGAGTATTGGTAGGGTACTCCGAAACAGTTTACCCGGCCAGCGTCATGATGCTGTCCGTCCCTCTGGACCCTCTGGGCAGATTTATCCAGCCCGCAGACCAGATATGATTCTCCTGGTAGGTTTACTCGGCCCACAGACCAGGTACTGCCCTCTATATATTTTTATCAGGCCAGCTGATGAGATACGAACCTCCGGAGACATATAACGGGCAAGCATTCCTGGTAGGGTACTCCGAAACAGTTTACCCGGCCAGCGTCATGATGCTGTCCGTCCCTGTGGACCCTCTGGACAGATTTATCCAGCCCGCAGACCAGATATGATTCTCCCGGTAGGTTTACTCGGCCCACAGACCAGGTACTGTCCTCTATATATTTTTATCAGACCAGCTGATAATATACGAACCTCCGGAGACATATAACGGGCAAGCATTCCTGGTAGGGTACTCCGAAACAGTTTACCGGCCAGCGGCAAGATGCTGCCGGTCTGAAAAGGTTTTCCAGACTCGCAAACCAGATACTGCCCTCCGAATATTTTTTTTCTGTTCTCCGGACAGATACAGACACCAGGTATTCCGAGAGAATATTCATTTATAAAAAATAAATATTTAAAACAGTGGCAAAGCAAAACCTATAGTTGCATTTCGCAAAATTTCACTAACGTTGAAATTTTCAGATGCAGATTTTGAAATATATTTGTTAAAATTGATATGGACGTCTAACTGAGTGAGACAATTAAAATGATCGTCACACTGAAGTGAGATTAGTATAATTATCGGAAATTATCGCCAAATACATTTGAATTAGATGAACGAATTCTTAACTGCACTTTTAACAGTAAAATTAATAAGTTAAATCCATATTCAAATTTTCACTCACGAATTTAACTGAAGTTAAATGGAATTCCTTACAAAATAAATTAATTGCTTATTCCCCCATACTAATCTTATTGCCATTATAATTATGTTAGCAGTTTCCAATGTTCTGATCAAATTCTTTTGACTGCTGCAGGCATTTTCGTATTTTAATGAGCTTTAATCCTGTCTATGGCATTAATTTTATAAATGTAAACTGCTGTTTAAATCTTCCTTGTCCATAATTTTCTCATTTCTGCATACGAATGTTAAATCTTAATGTGTCATTAGAGTTATTTGCGTTAATACGGATGGAAAACTACTCAAGTGAAAAGCTTATGATCTTGAATGGAATGAGTCTTGGAATAGTACCAATTTTCACAATTAATTAAAACTTGCTTGCTCGATATTACTCAGGGCATTATTGTACGTATTGTACTTATTCTTTAGTAAAAGAATAAGTAAAATAATTTTGTATAAAAAATCAGGTAGGCTGGGTCAGAGTACATGCATCTCGTTAGAGCATTTTACTTATTTGGGTGTAGTAAATGTAAAAAAGACAAATTCAGTAGTCAATTTAGTGTTTATCGAAAGCTGACAAATTGCTCCTTCGCGAAGACTACGTTCGGTGTATACCTGCTTGGCTTTTCAAAAAGTATGTGCCGACATTATGAATTTTTTAACATTTTTCAGCTGCGATTCCCAGTTTCACAACTAAACCTGTATTCGATTACACTTCCAATGATTTAAATCTCTTTCGTTTGAGAATAATTTGGACGTCGTGTCGCTCTAGTCTCGAGTTATGCTGATTTGAAGTTTGCGCCGTGCAGCGGAAGTCCCTCTCCGATTATCAGGGCGCGCGAATTCAAAGTCATTAACAAATCTTTGTACATTCATCTATCGAATGACACTAGGCTGGTTTTGTGCACGTTGATAATATTAGACCAAACTTCATTCTAATTTTTAATAGCGCTCAACTCTCCGTACTGTCCACATAGTACTGATTTGATTTTAAAGACGTAATCACATAAAAATCTGTTTACTGAAGCAGCAAAAACTCTCGATCGTTTGCCTCTGGTGCCATACATTTTGCATAATTCTGTCTGCAACAATTTTATGTCCGCTATGTCGTTCTCTTAGAACCATAGAAGTGAAATTTAACCCTCTGGTGGTTGTCTCGACGAGGTATCGTCATTGGCAAAACTGACCATATCCTGATTGTCGAGATATCTCGTCATTATAGAAAAATGATCACATCTTGATCTCGTCATCATAAAAAGAGAATTATGTATTGAATTGGCAATATACTGATGAGGAGATATCTCGCCATTATCAAAATTGGTCAGATCTTGATGGACGAGATATCTTGTCGAAACCACTTGGAGGGTTAAGGGATCGGGATTCACGATTGCATTGGAGTCAGAGTGAACAGGATGCAGTATTATTTATTCGGATATTATTTAAATCATCAATCTAAAATTAGCAGCTATCTCCAAGATTTTCCGACAGCTTTCGTCTAATGCTCACTCGTTATATTTGAATTCATTGCGTTAAATAACTACACTTTATCTTACTGGTAAGTTTCAGGTTTCTCATCCTGGGGCATGCTACTGCTCTCTTTTGACAGTTGATCGGTATGTTCATTTCCAAGGATTCCAGAATTGTTTAGGATCTACTGGTATACAATATTCTAGCCTGTTTCTATAAGGCTATTTGGAAATTTGTCCACAGAAGTCATGTAGTAAAGCTAGCATGTAAAATAATAAAATACAGTAAGTTATAGTCAAAACATATGAAACTCAATGGGGTGTAAGACCTATTAGACCAAATTTGATGTGCATACTTTACGTTACGAGGAACAAAGGAGTTTCATTTCCGAATAATTTCTTTCAGAATTATATTTTATGTGATAACTAATGGTCAAAGCAGCTTGTCAAAGGATCCGTGAAGGAAGAACTAGCAAGGCTGCTTCTTTCATGGCTTAAAAAGTAATCGTAACTGGAATGAAATCACCATGACGTGAAGTGTTCCTGGTGGTTTACCTTCGTGTCTAAAACCACCCTGTAGTTGCCGAAAACCTTTTTCAAATGTTCACCAGTTCTAGGCAATTAATAATGTGTTTTTACTATTTACATCTCCATTGCCCTTGGTGTTGTAGGACTTTTTTGTCGCGACGAAGTATCCCGCCATTAGCAAAATTGAATAAATCTTGATGGACAATATATATCGTCATTAGCAAAATTTACCAGATCTTGGACTAGGTATATCGTCGAAACAACTTGGAGGGTTAAAAAAACTGAAGAAACATATTTTAAGCACTTCATACCAGATACTTCAAATACATATGTATTCATATACGTATGTATGCTTGCTAGCACCACCTGAACTCAGTAGAGAGGACTGCTCAGGAGGGTTGGAGATGATCAGTTTATACACCAATTCATCCGTCTACGCTGTCAGATGGGCATTACCGCTGGTGATACCGACTATACACATTTACTGTGAAACTATAAATGTATTAAGCTGTAAAATTGAGGAATAATGAAAATGTTGTTCATATACTAGCTGTCTTTTATTTCTATATATCCATGTATCCAGTAGAGCACCACACGCATCACTAAGTGGATAAAGTTAGATTTTATTATTAGCTGCATTATTTCGTAATATTCATATTATAGTGGCATTAACCCTCCTGACTGTTGTCTCGACGAGGTATTTTGTTACTAGCAAAACTAACCAGATATTGATGGACATCTCTTCATTAGAAGAAAACTGACGAGATCTTGATGGACATCTCTTCATTAGAAGAAAACTGACGAGATCTTGATGGACATCTCTTCATTAGAAGAAAACTGACCAGATCTTGATGGACATCTCTTCATTAGAAGAAAACTGACGAGATCTTGTTGTCGTCACCATGAAAGAATCCCCAATAACTTGATGAAGAGATTTCTAGCCATTGGCAAAATTGGCCAGATCATAATGGACGAAATATCTCGTACAAACCGTCCTGTAAGGGTTAACACCAAATTGTATCCTAACGGAAACTTAAAGAAAGAATGTATATAAAGGCACTCCTGTTTAAATATAACCATCTTGTATAGAAATAATGTATGATATTTTATTTACTTTCCTAAATTAAATGCCGCTTATTTCTTTGATTTTAGGGCAGCGGTTGGAAGTGTAGCGGACTAGCAACCGGAAGGTTGAGAGTTCAAATCCAATCAAAGACCGTCGTATACAAAGGGGGCTGTTGCGCGTTAAATCTCTCGTGGGCTCAAATGTCCACACGTTGGCGTGGTGTGGAAGTTTGGAGAGTGGGTGCCAGCTCAGGTGTGACCTTTTCATCTGACTGTGGTTCAAAATTACGTGGTGTTGTCCTCGGATCTTTTCATTCGGGTTTGATCCCGGACCGTTGCCAATAGCCCGTTGTGTTTCTCCAGTGCGACATTAATTAAATACCTACCTATCTTTGATTTTAAATGCACAAAACAGACTTCACTTCAATTAAAAATATAATATTGTTTAACACGCTAGTATCAGCCCATCGAAAACATTATGAAAACAAATCAAACTTACATGTAATGATACGTAACTATTTGATGACGTACATGTAGAGCGAATTATTCGTGCTTGTTAACTTCGATGGCAAATTTGGCCATTTTAGAAAACCTAGCAACCGAAATGAATGCTTAAAAAACCCGATTCCCATTGAAATATGCAGAAGAAATTTGCTTATTTGGCTAATGTTTTAAACGAAATTGATTTATGTGGTCCGCAGTTAAAGATATTTACATTACTTAGCAAACCTCGACATTATTGATTAGAGCAAGAAACATAATATTACTTGGCTAGTCGAGATAACAGTAACGAGTGTAGCATAAAAGGTAATACTTGACAAAGTTCTAGAACTATACATAACTATGTGATACAATAATGAATATGAAGTGAATATGTTATTCAAATCTGAAGTATAAAAGTCATGCAAATCGCTCAAGATTGATTCTTCTAAGATAAACAAACTATGACTACAGTTTTGGTTGACCTTCATTTAGAGACTCAAACTACTAAAGCGAAAACTAAATTTAGATGCTTTGGTTTACCAAATACAACTACTTAAAACTATATTTCATATCTTCTTTCATTTGGTTCCGAGACCCGGTAGTCTAGTGTTATCGCTTCGTGTGCCACACTACAGGTCCGAGGTTCAAATCTCGGACTGGGCAAGGTCGATTCAGCCCTTTGAGGGTCGATAAAATGAGTACCAAGCGTGCTTGGGAACTAAACACTGGGGGTCCCCACGTCAGGCCGACCACCTGACAGGGACAAAAATTGCCTTTCGGCCCTCCAAGGCCTCGTAAGCGGAATGGCCACCCCCTGCCATGTTTCTTCGAGGACTGTAGTGCCACGGAGTTCAGTTTATTTTTTAATTTGGTTCCATTTTCATTTCATTCTGATTTCAGCATTACTTTGATTTAGAGGCTCCTACATCGAAACAAATTTAGACGGAATTTTTGAACGGTATTTAGACGGAATAAATATTGATACTTTGTTTAATCAAATAGAACCTGCTTTGAATAATTTTTACTCCTTTCATTTTCCTTACTTTCATTTCATTCTCAATTCTGGTTTATTTTGTTTCGTTTACGAAAATGTAACTGCTTAAAATAATTTTCAGGCTCCTTACTGGACGCGATATTTATCATGAAAGAAATAAGCAATTATCTTGAGAGAAGGTAATCTATAATACCTAACATGGTGGTGTGTCGTCACTTATTCACAACACGGGAATTAGATTACGGTACTTTTTCCGATAAAGATCGAGAACAAATGTACACCCACCAATGAGACGAACAAAAACCATAAAAAAAGGTCCATAGATTAACATCATTAACATTTATATAACGCCTAAATTGATCTTCTCTCAATTATTGAGCCCTCAGATTCTGCCAAATATGTCAATAATGAGATTAAAAGATGTATGCACCATCTGCGTGGGTGTATGCTTTGTAGGCAAACAGGAAATGTGCTGGGATGAAATAACGTGTTATGGATTTTTGCAAAATGGATATCCTGTACGTCATCGATGACGTTTTCCAGCAGGTGTGACCCAAATAACCAGGAACATTCTTAAATTAACAGAGGGTTAATGATACTTTTGTTTGATATTTACTGTATATCACTTGTAGAAATTATTTCTCTTTCTAAGAGATCTGCTCCGTTTAGTTGAACTCTTGCCTTCCTTCAAGCGATACAGATGGTTGTGTATATCATGCCATTTCGGTAGCAAGCTAGCCTGACCAACAATGTAAGCTACAAGAAGAATGTGTCTTAGTATTTTACACCTTCCAAAAAGACCAATTTCAAAATCTTCTCATGCCTTTTGAGGTAAGGAATGTTGAGGTGAGTAAAAAGTTTGAGAGACTGATTCTTAGATGCTATATTTCACTAAATATGAAACTTTTGTCAACGGTAGGTAAATTTGACATTCTTCGGGATCTTCAAGTGTGTAAGAAGTTTGAGACTGACTCTTAAATTGTATATTTTACCAGGCTTGAAGCCTAAATCAACGGTAGTGGTGAGATTATTATCTACCAAGTGAAATAGTAATATCATCAATAATAAGATATGACAATAAACAAGTGTCGATTGCTTCTATTCTACACATCACATAAGTCATCAAGTCAAAACAAGAAATTTACAACGTATTGTTTCAGTAAGGGACTCAACTCATTTAACTCACTGAACTAATAATTCACTGACTTATGTATTGATGAATTTATAGATATTTTAACTTAAAACTCATAATTGAACTATGACTATGAATTTTAACACCTAATAAATTTAACACATTTTTTAAAATTGAGATATTTCTTAATCTTGTACGGGATTCTGTGGCATTGAAACGAATTTTCTGAAGACCAACCCAATCTTTAAACTTAAAGCTACCAATGGAGTTATGGACATTTGAAATCGCTGTAATATCAGTTGAGCACATTTCTGAAAGAAGTAATACTTATGAAACCGGTACCGGAATTTGTGATATCAAAGCGAATGTTTCGAAAACTATTTCAAGCTTATTATGGAGTCGGGGACAAAGAAGCCGCCTTATCGATGGAGCCCATTTTTTAAATAAGTGGTACTTCTGCAATTCGGTACTATAGCATTTTTTTAGCGAATATTCTTGATATTATCTTATATCCTTTAACTTAAGCTCCTCTGGATTGACATTAAAAATTGCCATCAACATATTTTCAAGATAACATGAAGTAGAATTGGACTCTTCAGAATCAAAATCAATCTTCTGAATCTCATCTGGATCTGTTAACTTCAAACTTCCCTGCATGGACCTTCCTGATGGTTGTCTTCACGAGATATCTCCTCATTATCAGAACTTGATGACCGAGATATCTTGCAATTTGAAGAAACCTGACCAATCTGGATCTCGTCATCATAAAAAAATATCTTGACTGTGACAATATCTTGATAACGAGATTTCTCGTCATTAGCAAACTTGTTCCGATATTGATGGACGGGATATCTCGTCGAAACCACTTAGAGTATTAAATATTGCCGTTTCACCAATAGAAAACGTTTCATGAGCAGAAACAACTAGGACTAGATTCATTGACATCAATATCCTCTCGATCTGTGAACTCATTATGGAGCCAAGAGCATTTAAAATCGCCGTCTTACCTATGGAGCACATTTTTGAGACAACCGAAACCGGGAAAGGACTCTCTGGAATCGAAGTGAATCTTCTCGAGACCATCTCGGGACACATGGGGTTCCAATACGAACTCGTTCAACCGGAAGACGGTGAATGGGGCTCCATGAATGAGAATGGAAGCTGGACGGGGATCATTGGAATGGTCATGAAGGGTGAAGCGGACATGGGACTCAACTACCTCGCCATCACCCAAGACAGGGAGCGCGTCGTAGACTTCAGCGTCCCCTACACAGTCCTAGATCGAACTTTTGTCACGGAAAAACCCGAATTCCTGCCTCAAACTGCCGTGTACACTTACCCCTTCAACGTGCGAGTGTGGTATCTGAGTGCCATGTTACTGTTTCTCGCTCCGCTGCTTTTTCGGTTGACGATGAGAAGAAAGAAGACGCTGGATATCATCTTCTTCAAGTTGTTGGGAACGTTGTGCAGACAGCCCATGGAGGTGGAAGAAAAGTCTTTCGAATGGAGGGTAGTCTTCGGCTCTTGGTGGTTCTATGCTACCTTCCTTTCGTCTGCATACTCTGCAGTTTTGTTGTCCTTCCTCACCGTCCCTCTAAGGGCACCAGGAATCGAGTCCATAGACGACCTGGCTGCGGCAGTGGCGACAGGACGGTTCAGATGCCTCGCAGCTAAAGGCTCTGCCGACATGGAGGTCATGCCCAAGAGCCAACTGGAATCAGTCAACTTTTTAGGGAAGAGCATACGTAGGAACAACTGGGTGTACGACACACGGGGCAGTATCCGAGAGCAGTTGGAAAAGAACACGGCCCTTATAGGATCTCGCATGAGGCTGCATATAGCGTTTGGTAGTTCCCAGTATATCTCTGAATCATCATTCGGAATTTCCAATGTTGCGATCGCTTTGAATACTGGTTTCTGTTGCAAAGATGCATTGGACGTGTTAATTCTTAGGATATTAAGCGCAGGGTTGTACCAGAAGTGGTCTGAGCAGGAAAAGTTCATTACAGAGAGCACAGAAATTCCAGAATCTACTATACCAGAAACTGATATGGTTCTGTCGTTGGTTGAAACACGTGGAGTGTTTCTTCTGCTCATCAACGGGTATATACTGTCTACTCTTTGCTTTATTTATGAGATTTTTTTATTTTATTTTTGTGAATTTTATGACAACAATTTAAAATAATTGTTAAAATTAGATTTATTTATGTTTTATAAAAACAAATTATTATATCACATGTGATTAAAATACCTTCTGAGCTATACGTATTCAAAAAAATATTAAATTTAATAGCCAATGAAACCTTTAGGATCCACAAAACTTCATTCAGGATAAAATATTAACGACATGATATGCTTACTTTTACAGTAATTCTGCTATACGAAAATCCATGCTGCAGTTCAGTAAGCATGTCCTATTCGTCCAATTTAATTTCCCTGTTATGTTATAAACCATTAATGAGTTTGATGCAATCAACCGTATAGCAAATTTAATTTCAAAATAAATATCCGTTTTTTAAATGGAAGTTATTCTAATTACCTTGAAACAAGAAAATATATTTACTCCTAATATTAGATATTAATGAAATCCTGTTCTTCGAATTGTGCGAATAAGCATTATTTATACGATTCTTGATAATTTGAAAACCAATATTAGAAACACCATAAAAGTTGATAAGCTTGCCAAATAGAGTATTGTAAGTACTACATAAAAAAATCGTGATTGAATGTTTTATTTAAAATTTGAAAATTTGCTTTCAATCTGTATGAATGAGAATTTGAGCATCATAAGTATTGTACTCAAGAAATTACTCGCCATTTAACCTATGTTCCTTTATTTCTACTCTTTTGGCTTCGGATAATTATTTGGGGCATATGTAGAACTAAATAACTAGATTCTTCTTCTCTGCCATACTTATAATTTGATCTTATTGTTATCAAATTCGATTAACCTTCCTGGTGGTTGTTTTGACGAGGTATCTCGTCATTAGCAATAGTGACCAGTTCTTTATGGACGAGACATCTCGTCACTAGAAGACAACTGACCAGATCTCGATCTTGTCATAAAAAATAACCAATATCTTGATGACAAGATACCTCGTCATTAGCAAAATTGGTCAGAACTTGATGGACGACATATACCACTTGGAGGGTTAATCATTTCTGATCAAAATTGTGTAGCATAGACAATATTTGCACTGAACCTCCAGAAAAAAATTAAAACTTCTATAACTCAAATGGATGTAAGTTATGAAGCGTTGCTTCGACCATGTATAATATCGTCCACTTATTAAAATATAAAGTAGATACGACCTTCCTTCCATTTTGCAATGGTTGTCTTCTAACTTCGATAGATCGAATCTTCTCCAAAGACAGCACTTCGCAGATCAATAGTTCATGAGTGTGTTGCACGGTTTGATTCCTACAATAAATTTGCTTCCCTTCCTAATTTTATTCTACTATGAAAACCTGTCAATCTGGTATCCATGTAACATATAAAACAGCAGCAAAACTTATATGGACAGGATAAACAGCAGCAAAACTTCTATGACAGATGCGCGAAAATGAATCAATACACTCAGAGACATGTAGATCTATACAGATTATTATCCTCTGCCAAGAAACATTACTTGTCCTTATTTCTCATAGAAATTGACTAATCAAATCTCAGAAACATGTAGCATAGACAAAAGTTGCACTGAGACTCCAGTAAACCATTTGAATCTCGTATATCTCAAGTGACTATAGGCTACGAAGTGTTGCTTGGAAAATGTATGATATCGTTCAGTAATTAACCCTCCAAGTGGTTTTGACGAGACATCTCATCCATCAAGATATTGCTGATTATTTTATGTTGACGAGATCAAGATCTGGTCTCTTCGTTTTTCTCATTACGCTTCTAGTGACGAGATATCTCGTCATAAAGGTCTGGTCAATTTTGCTAATGATGAGACACCTTTTCGATACAACCACCAGGAGGGTTACAATATATTGGATTTCAATGGCGTTGACATTTCTTCCTTTTTGCATTGGTTGTCTTCTAACTTCGATATAATGAATCTTTTCCAAAGACAGCATTTCGTAGAACAGTCCATGAGTGTCGCATGGTTCGATACTTAAATAGTTTTACTTACCAGTCGTATTTTATTCTCCTGTGAAAAACCTGTCAATCCATGTTGCATATTACGTTCTAGATAAATAAATACTTCGGGAGATGCACGAAAATGAATCATACACTAAGAGTAGAGTGTCACATTTTTGTACATATCATCATCTTATCTGATGATATTTTGAACTTCAGAGACACTTAGTTTGGATGCGTTAATTGACATTAAACAGTTATGTTATATTTATTATTTTAATTGTTGTTTCTCTATAGAAAAATAACCAATTACAGAGAACAAAACATATGTGAGTCAAAAATTACGAGAGAAAAGACATACACGAATATAGTTTGATAAGAGATAAAACAAGACACTTCACAGAAACAGATTACTTGTTGAATTGAAACCATTAAAAGGTACCAACCTTCGAAAAACAATTATGAAGTTTAAAAAATCTTGAACCAAAATTGTAACGTACTCTTTTTTTAAGATTTAACAAAAATAATTTACAATTTCTGTTGATATATTTTGGGAAGTTAAAATCAAGGAAATAAAAAGGGTTAATCAATTTGTATTAGTAAAAAAATTGTGAATTGCGAAAAAAATGTGCTGGTAAGTACTCTTATTTGTAGTTATATCGAGTATGTTTTGAATATCATCGGTGCATTTATAATTTTGAACAAAATGTTCTGTTATATATAAGTGGTTATTTTGGAACTAATATCCAAATGTCTTCGAAGAAATATTGTTTCCTTAATACAATAATTATGTTGAATATAAGGTTTTTAATTATTTTTATAACTCCATATGATCCACCATTTCCTCCTCCAGTTTCAAATATACTGATTGGAAACATGCAAAAAAGTAAACACGTATTATACTTTAAATTATTTATACTTAACTAAAATGAGGCATTAAATTCATCATAAAAATTAAAAACTTCATCTACATGTTTCAAATGAATTTGTTGATCAATCAATGTTCTTATATTTTTTAACCTTTTCAGACAAATTTTATTTCCTATAAATTCCTCAGTTTATGTAACGAACATAATTTGTCACTTTAACATATCCATTTAAATAGTGTCTTGTACTTGTTTTATTACTCCCAGATTATGAAATAAATTTTCCATTTTCTATCACTTAACCTCAATAACCTGTGTTGTACAATTTTAGCATCCAATAGGATGACTTTGAGACAGTAGCTCTTGCTGATGCTAATGCTTTGGTAAAATTCAAACTCACATCACAAAATTTAAAAATAAAACAACACATTCGTTAAATAAACACCGATAGAAAACACACCATCACGCTATCCAGACTGAGAACAGGACATTTTAAAGGCATGAAAACTAACATTGATGGAACCAGAACGTAGAGATTTGGTAAAAACTGTCTGGGAGTTGAACTCGTACCTCATCATACATTCACCTGTCCTGCAATAGTAGCTGCTCTTTAAACGATCGATTACCATCCTGAAAACAGCTATACAGCGAGAAAATAATCGACGTCGCTAAAGCTGTACAAAATGCAGACTCAGAAATGGACAAGGCAACAACAATGTGACTACGAAACTGAATACATGCATATCATAGATATTAAATATATTATAAAACTTATAAAATTAATCCAAAAATTATTTTTGATTCGTCTGGTTTGATGTATGGAATACGATTATACGAAATATAGAAATATAGTTTCGATATTTTAATATTTTTCACTATCCTGTTTTTCGAAAATCAACTCAAAGTTTTAGGCAGATCTTATTTTCATTTACCTTATTTTTAATCAATATATATTCTAAACTATAGAATACAGATAAAATCAACAAGCAGCTAGATCATTCAGTAGAATATACGATTTCTACATAAATATGTTACATTTGATTCTCATAATTTTGAAGCAATCGTCTTATTAAATTGGAAGATTGGAAATCTTATCTTTATTTTAAAATCTTTTATCACCATCTGAAAACTCAAGTGTCATCTTTGAACAGTAAGCATATATTTATAGTTTTACAAAGATTAATTTAATTTGAAATTGGGGTATTGCATCTTAGATTGCATTTAAAATAATTTCCCGAAAAGTTACGTTGATATCATGAGACAACTGCTATAAAATTCAGTTAATTGAACTCAAAAAATTTTTATTTCGCCTTTGCTTATACTATAATTTTTAACATCTGAAATCTTAAAAATTAAACATTTTGTATAAAGATTTATAGTTCAAACTAAAAAGCGTAATTTATTCTTAAAAAGACTGTTCTTTAAAACATTTTATGTCCAAAAGTTTTTATAAAAGTTGTAGCAACATTTTATTGCAACCAACGAGTTTCCAAAAATATCTTACATGAATATATAAAAGTTTAATACGTACATTTAGTTCCGTAATAGAAAACCTAAAGCATCCAATTAAAAGAAGCACGCGTATAGTTATGTAAATGTAGAAATTCAAGATACATCGCGTGTCGCCAAAATTGTTTGCGTGACAAGTTTTGATGACCCCAGTTTCGTTTCAGAATAAAAGCATCTTCATGAATTTATGATGTATTTCTGAACAATGTAATACATATATTAAGAAATATCACGTAGTCTAACACTTTATTTGTATATGCGTGTCGAAGGAGCATGAAAACTAAGATTTGAGAGAGGGTTTCAGTGTAAACATAAACAATATATAGTAAAGCTCCTACGAGAAGGCAGAGTTGACCTTGGGTTAGTCGGTTTTTAAATAGGTCGTTCCAAACGAAAAAATCATGAATGGCGATCGTCGTGGGTGGACTTTCCCATCCAACTCATTACGACTGCTAACGCTTACTGAACCAAGCGGTAAACTTAGAACCAGAATCCACGTTAAAGACGCCAATAATGTAGAAGCGCTTTGTTTACGTTCCAACTTACCATCCCTTATTGAAAGAATAGACTCGTTTGCTTCTCGCTGGAGTCAGGCTATACACTAGGGAAAAATCTGGAGTTCAGAAATAATTGAATTTATCGCCATTTCGGACGATACTTAGTGTTTATTTTTAAAAACGAATCACGAACAAACGAATTTCGTCTTAAAAAGCTATCTTTATTATTATATTTTTAATATAAATCCCTGCAATTTCAATAAACAATTTTCTTTCTTATGCTTTGTTTCGACACAGCATTCGATTACGAACATATAAACTGGTGGCTAAAAGGGACCCCATAAAAGAAGATCAGTCAGGAATTTCGAAGAAGGGGGGGGCGAGGTTAAAAATTGAATATTTATGTAAATTAAAAGTTTGGATCTTATTTCATATAAAACAATTTCTCCAAGTCTGTGTATAAGATAAAATAACAACTCGTTACAGTCATCATTTTTACATGTCTTCCGGTGTATTTCAAATTTGCAAGCAGCAGAGGAAATCCCAATGATTTTCGTTAGTATAGTGAGATCAAAGCACATGTTTCAAAGAGTTATCTTACCTTTTTTTCCGTTGGAGCTTCTGCTACAATGTGAAACTTTGGGGCCTTCACAAGCTTTGTCAAGTTAGAAGGTTGAGATTCTTCATAGGTAAGATCCCGAAATTGAAGGTTGAAAAATCGTAAATGAGCTAACGTATACAGGTAGGTAGATTCAACAGCACAATAGGGTGGGCCGAATTTTTTTTCTTTCAAAATCGCTTTTGTAAAAGGGTAGTAAAGTTGCCTCTCCCCTTTAATGCCTTTATTTTTTAAACTTATTTATTTGACGTCTTTAACTCTCTACCGAGCGCTAAATGATGACGAAATTGGCAAAAAATGGAATAAATGGCACCTTGTAACACGATTTTTAAAATAATATTACTTTAATTTGCAATACATAACAAATATATTTCAGAGAATGAAAATGCATGTACAACACTTTGTCTACGTTAATCATGTTCTTCCTACCCACAAAGCTCAAAATAATTATATCAGACCTCAGGAACTATATTGTTAGACGTCAAATATTTCCGTACACCCCCCGTGTTTCACTCCACAATTAATATCCACTAAGATCACTATATCACTATTGCAACTGAAAACACTAAGGCCAGCCCCAACCCTATACGAACAGTCCTAATACCTTTTACAAGTTAATTGAGAGAGTAATACAATTGAACATGAGCCTCCAATAGAGACTTTTGTTTTGAGAACTATTAGAATAAGAATATCTATTCCAAACGATCTATTTACGAGGCATCACGTAGAATGCCCTATTTGGGGCAATACGTAAACTTCTATTTTCAGTTTTACCAAAAGTCGAGGATGTTTTATAGTATTATGTGCTTGTTAAACATGAACCAAAATACCAACATTCTAACGAAGAATCCAGTATTCATGAGACATTAGAAAAAATAGAAACATGTGCAGAAAATATTGCATACCAATTGTTTGCGGAAAAAATGTCACAAATGATGGGTAAGTTCAGTGACAAATAATTCTTTTAAGATATTCTAAAGTGAAACATAATGCTAACTACGAATAGAAAGTAAACGCAACTTCAAATCAAGACCATCTAATACCTCGTTGACATTGCGTGAGGCAAATGTGCCCTATTTTCTACATGTTCTTGGATCAGGATTAAAAAAATACCACTTCAAGCACAGAACACTAACAGAACATTACGAAAAATGGCAATAGGTTCAATGGATTTTGCACAAAATTAAAAAAAAATATGCCTTCTTGTTCATAAGTACACCTTCGATGAAATTTTGTGTCATATCTATGAGTCCCACAAGCCAAGATTTCTTTCACTAGGACAAAGTAGATTTATAGAAAAGTGTTTTAAGGCCCACCTTTCTACAGATCCAAGTCCATAATGCAGAAACAACTCTTGCATAACCATACATTCAATATGTTTTGAGTAGCTTCTGTTTTGCAGCGGAAGATGCGTCAACAATCTACATAAACTCACATTTGTGCCATAAATTAGTACTATACAAGCAGGATCAGACCACAGAACACTTCATTGGAATTCCGCAACAACGCCGAGTTCACGTCCGATGGGCTTTTATAGCTTTGCGTTAACTTCAATTAGGATTTGCTTCAGCACATGCACATAAGGACACAACGGGGAAGGATCGTGGCCATTCTTGTTTGTAAACGACAGGGCATGTTGTCTGTAAGTGGTCGTTAGGTTTACCAGCCGAGAGGTGTTTTTGTTTACATTTCTTATTCGCTGGAAGTGCTCGTCGTTGCATTTCGGATGGATTCAAATAAGGTACCTCAATTGCTAATGCAAGGACAACAGATCTCATTCATGTATTCGCCACCCAAGGCGTCCAGGGCAGCGGAAGTCCGGTTGGAAGAGTAACGGATTATCAACCGGAGTTCGAAACTCTATACAATCAGAGATCATTGGGTACGTGGGGGCTGGTGTACGTTAAATCTACCTTGACCTGAAATACCCTCACGTTGGTGTGGTGTGGAAGTTTGGAGAGTGGGATGGGTGCTCGTGTTGTCAACTTCGTCACCTGGCCGTGGTTCAAAATTATGAGGAGTTGTTCTCGGATCTTTTCCTTCGGGATTGATCGCCAATAGCCCGTTGTGTTGCTCCAGTGCGACGTTAATTAAACTACTTACATACCACCCAAAACGCGCATGGATATTAAGGTTTGTTCAAGGGGTGACAGGGATGACTATTGACAAGTATTATGAAGTATATAACAAATAAATATAAAAAACACATAAAAGGACGAGAAATGTACTTCAGCTTACACAAGATGAAATAGTAATAAAAACGACAACAGAAGTAAACAACCTCAATCAAAATTTTACAAGGGATTTTTTCACATTTGACAGCATATTTTAAGATGTATGTATTCACTAGTACATTTTTTTAATTTTGACTTTAAAAATTCAGTTTTTTCACAATAGGTCATTGGTTCGTGCTTAAACTCATTTTAGTGTGAAAAATTCTGACTGAGCTACTCATTAATTATCTAATTTAGATATAATTAGCTAATTAGCATGTTTTTTGAACAGTGATATCTCAAATTCTAATGTGTTCAGAAAGACAATTCCTGTTAGAAATTATTCCTAATATTATTCTTCATGTTTTGACCCTCCATTAAGTTGCTAGAGGGAATAAGTTCTCTTTTACAATTTTTTTTTCACGAAGGAAGTCTAAAAAATCAAGATTTTTTCAGGAATTTCAATATTTAAAAATCAACTAAAAATTTATTTCTTAACCAATAACTTCGACTGAGGGTCGAAACATCCACTGTATTATTTAGATTATAATGACACAAAAGTAATTATAATAGATCAATTCATTTTGAGTTACCCCTGTTCGAAGGAAGCATCCTATTCTAAAAATACAGTTCTTCAGAAATTGAGTTCAAAGTTTTGGAAACCTGTTTGTCTATGGTGACAGTACCCATCCCAAACCCTTGTAACTTGGAAACTATTTCGAATATTTACAAGATCTTGGTATCGTTTGAAAGCTAAGGGGTTGGACACTATTTTGAATTATTAAAAAATCGATCGATATTTTGGTCAATTTTTGTGATTTCTAGTGTATACATACACCTTAAAATTAGTGATATAAGAGGCTTTCTCTATTAACCTAAACGGGACAATTTGACCCCTTCGGTGTTTCCCGGTAGTCGGAATTACCGCCGATTCTACTATTAATCCTCCTAGTGGTTGCTCTGACGAGGTTTCTCGTCATATGCAAAACGGATGAGATCTTGATGGTCGAGATATCTCGTCATTAGAGAAAACTGACTTGGGCTTGATCTCGTCATCATAAAAAGAAGTCAATATCTTCATTCGGAATTCAATCGGCATTCTTGATAGTGAGGTAGCTCCTAATTAACAAAATTGATCGGATCTTGATGGACGAGATATCTCGTCGAAACCATTAGTAGGGTTAAGTACGAACTGTTCAGTTTACTCGTACCATTTTCTTGCCTCCGGCAGCGGAAAGCGAGTAAGAAACAAGAGCATAATTTGAAAGGTTGAAGATTTGTGATTGGCTTAAATGAAATGCAGACACTCTTCATAAACGGAAATATTTAATTTTATTTATTTAAACGATATCTTTCAGTTTTCAGGCAATATAGGGTTTTGCTGCTTTAAAATAAAAAAGATAGACCTTTACATTTAGTAGCATAGTATTATACAAATCTCCTTTCCAGCATACCTTTAAATTTATGAAGGAAACATAAAACATGTATATCCTTTGCACAAATAAATCAATTTTCTTTTGTCCTTTACAGAATGGACACAGTTTTGGCAAAGACAAGATAATTGTGAGCTTGATGCTACTATCGTGATGTACAATCATCTTTTAAGCCCCTCTTTCCAGCATATTTACGATATCGGCCAAGAGACAATAGTTCCAGTTTTAATGGCCAAAATGCACTCTAAATGCTTTATGGTCACTGCACTTTCGTGTAGAATCTGCGAAACCCTGTTTCGAGCATGCTTAAGTTCGCGGCAAAGAAACAAAACTTTAAAATATGGTGGTCAATGCACTTTTGTGGAAGTATAATCTGTAAAACTCTCTTCCCAGCATAATTCCGTTTCGGCAAAGAAACAAACTTTAAACCCGGATGGAACTCAACTTGTGAAGTGAGTACAATCTATAAAATTATCTTTTCAGACGGTTATGATTCGCCAAAAAAATAATAATTTAAAGCTCGATGGCAACTGAACTTTCGTGAAATAAAATCCTTAAAATCCTTTTTTCAGCATGGTTAAGATTTCGGCAAAGAAACAATATTGATAGCAACTGCACTTTACCGAATGCATAGCGACAACGACATTCCACAGGGGAGAAGACAACGTGGAGAGAGAGAGAGAGAGACGACGTTCCACAGATGGAAAGAGACAACGACGTTCCACGGAGAGAGACGACGACGTTCTACTGAGAGACAGACGACAGCTTTCCACTGAGAGAGACGACAAACGTTAAATAGAGAGACGACTTTACTTCAAGCAAAGAGATTACGACATAAAACAGAGGTAGATGAGAGCTCGAAAAGACCATGAGAAGGTATTTTACCTATGGCAATGAATTATATCAACCAAGGTATGATGCGTGGGGTGTAATATGTGTGGAAGACATTGGGAGAAATGGGAAGTATTATTTTCACCATTTTTGATGTTTAATTGTGATAGTTTGTTCCTTTATGTCTTGATATTTCATAAACTGTATAATAAATTTCATACTGACCTTATAAAAATACATAATTACTAAATAATTTATTCACCTTTCTGGAACATGTCCCATACCTCTCATATCATAGGTAGGAGTGGAATATAGGAAGAGGGGAATGAGACAGCTTTGAAAATAAATAGTTACATAAAATATACATGTTTATTAACAGAGTATTTGAGGTATTCAGAAAATATTTTCAGTTATTAACATTATTATTTGTTTTATTTCACAGCTTTATTTATAATCGTGGCAAAAAAACTGTAATGATGCTTATCACAAACTTTTAAACAGTGAATTTTACTATAACATTTAATAGTAATATCACACTGTATTAATGTAAGATAGTATTAATTTAGTGCAAATAAACATATCCTTTCCAGTATAATTAATGTAGCACATATTTGTCCTACTGCTCGTTACACATAGATAGATAAATAGGAAATATTAGCAAAGCTTGAACAGAATGTGGTACTATCAGGCGCATTTGGAAAGTAAAACTTCCAATATCCAGCTCTCTTACCCAGAAATTGAACTACTACTTCAACTATCACGACACATCTAACAACTTTGCCTATATAACATTCAACAGATTTTTTTATGCGAAATGTAATCAAAAGAAAGTCATCAACTTCACAGAATTCCTCAGCCAATCTGTTTGTACTATTTCAGCCTAATCCTCAGAACTCGGGAATGTTTCCAATTCATTATCAGGCTCTTGATATGGAACGTTTGTTTCTTCACTTAAAGAAGCATCAATATTCTCACAGATTTTCCATTTTTGGAAGAAACTGAACCCCCAGGAGATTTATTTAATGGCTCATTTTCTTTCCATTTATGCAGAGCAAGTCTTTCTGATTCTGCTTTTTCGGGTATGCTGGTTAAGATATGTTTTCCCTTTCCTCTACTTCCAATCCCTTCTTTCCACTTCTGAGCTTTTGTGAACGGACGAACGTGTTCTAGTGATGCAGCAAAAGACCTTGTGGTTGCTTTTTGTGATTAGTTAAGCTATTTTGATGGTGTAATTTTTCTACAACTGTAGATGGTAGGAATGGGCGTTCAGTGACTGGTTGGTTGGTTTTGGGGGTTTTATGGCGCAAGGGCCATATTTGACCATGCTGCGCCAGACATGACGTACCATATCAAGTAAAAGACACACACACAGTGAAAATTTTACTGATTCAGAAGAGAAATACATCCAGGGAGGAATGCACTTTCAGTGATAGAAGGTATTAGTCAATCATCATCACTGATGGGCTCGGTGTTTAAGGTATATACTCCTGTTACCCGTAAGCCACCATTTTGTTTTATATCGCAGTCAGAGGATAATCCTGTGCCACAAATTAAGTGATAGAATAAATGAAAATTGTTTGTCTGAGTTTTCCGGCCGTCATTATATGCGTTGAATCGAACGACTCTCAAACCATAAACTGAGGTGCTTACTTTTACTCTTTGACTCATGGCTAAAACGGGGTAATATCTCAAGTTATGCGTGGCAACTCTATAATAAGCCAACCAAGAGCCAATGTTTCGACATTTGCAGCTCACACAGGATCAAACATATGACGTTTCTATTTTGTGTTTGATGCATTTCTCTTTCTTCTATCCAACTGTATCTGTAATATCTCTCTGTGTTGATTCTTTTGTTAGTTAGTGGATTGCAGTTTTCGTGACAGTCAATTAACTATTACCTTCCCATAACAAGATTCTGCGTCAAAAATACCATGCAAAGAATGCTCTTGGATCGTTGACAACCAGTACCATGGCTATTCCTGTTTCACACAAAATCTGGTATAAGCGTGAAAGCTTTGGGGGAATCTGTTGGTACGACATATTTTTTGTGAAAGAATACCGTCTCAGAGCACCTCCATTTACATGCGTCCATCCTTATACTATGTGCATATCAGCCATCTCCATATTTGGGAGAAAGCATACATTTACTATTCCGAACTACGTATCCAAACTTTCGAATTGAGGATTAATACTACCCTATAAGAAATCCAGGGTGGCACTTGCGAATATACATCCTTATGTAAATACTGACAATATTGAGTTATATTCTCTCCCGTAGAATTTGAAAGGAAAGTTCTGGAACACACTGTTGAGAACATATTTTTCAGTTGAATGTTTTTTTTGAGAATCATATATACAATTATACCCTTTTTTGAAGATGAAATAAACGAATAGTAGTTAATATCACCGAATTTCTTTTCAATTGCAAAAATCAAAATGATTTTTAAACTTCCAAGTGGTTTCAACGAGATATCTTGTCCATCAAGATCTGACGAATTTTGATAATGAAGAGATATCTTGTCATTAAAATATTGCCGGGTTTTGTGATGATAAGATCAAGATCTGGTTAGTTTTCTTCTAATGACACGATATCTCGTCCATGAAGATCTGGTCAATTTCGCTAATGACGAGATACACTGCTGGCCACCGTAAATGCAACACCCTGAAGGAAGCATGCAAATAATATGAAATTTACAACATGCATTAGCGGAGGTGAGATATGCAAATGATTAGAATTTCAGCGCAGACGCACATCACGCGCGCCTGTGGCGCCACTTCAAAGCGCTATTTAAGGCTTGGAGATTTCGACGAATTCAAGTACGGCAATTGTGTTTTTCTTGTGGTTTTTTCACAAAAACGATCAATTATGCCTCGTAGAAAACAGCGATCATCTTTTGATCAAGTATCCGAGTTCGACAGAGGAAGGATAGTGGCCTACCGAGATTGTGGATTATCTTTCAGGGAAATCGGTAGTCGTGTTGGACGAAACCAAACAACTGTAATGCGGATATGTGATCGTTGGATGCAGGAGGGTACGACGGACCGACGTGTTCGATCGCATCCACCTCAGAGCACCACTTCACGTGATGACAGGCGTATTGTGCGTATGGCAGTGACGGATCGCTCAGCCACATCACGAACCATAGCACAGCACATTCAGTTTGTACTGCATCATCCAGTGTCTGCACGTACCATTCGATGCAGTTTACAGCAGAGTGGTCTGTCCGCAAGACGTCCATTGCTTCGTCTACCCTTGACGCAGAACCGCAGACGTTTCCGCCGCCAATGGTGCGATGAAAGAAGGATGTGGACGGCAGAATGGAATGAAATTGTCTTTACTGACGAGTCATGCTTCTGTCTGCAACACCATGATGGTCGGATTCGAGTCTGGAGACACCGTGGAGAGAGGATGCTGAACAGCTGCGTTATGCACCGCCACACTGGTCCTGCATCGGGTATTATGGTATGGGGCGGTATTGGATATCACTCTCGCACTCCTCTAGTACGCATTGCCGGTACTTTAAACAGCCAGCGCTACATCTCCGAGGTGTTGGAGCCAGTTGTCCTTCCTTACCTTCAGGACTTGCCCACAGCCATATTTCAACAGGATAATGCGCGACCACACGTGGCACGCATTGTCCAAGGGTTCTTCGTCAATCGCCAGATTGAATTGCTTCCCTGGCCAGCTCGCTCTCCGGATCTTTCGCCGATAGAAAACATGTGGTCTATGGTTGCTCAACGATTGACCCAGAATACATCCCCAGCTGCCACACCAGATCAACTTTGGCAACGTGTGGAAGCTGCTTGATCTGCTGTACCCCAAGAACACATCCAAAGTCTCTTTGAATCAATGCCGAGGCGTGTGGCAGCGGTGATCTCCAACAATGGCGGCTACTCTGGCTACTGATTTTGGCAGGAACCACACTTCACAGAAGCCTATAAATTTAATCATTTGATACTTGGTCAACATGTTATCTACAAAATAAATTTTGTTGTGATATCTCTTGTCTTTCTTGGTGTTGCAATTTGGGTGGCCAGCAGTGTAATTTGTCGATACAACAACCAGGAGAGTTAATTGCCGTATAGCCCAAGAACAAAAGGAGATATCGACTATCTTGAAACACTAATATACTTGTGTAGCAATTGCCTAGTGGGAATTTCTTAAAATAATGCCAAAATAACTTCTACGAAAAGATTCGATTAAATTACGTTTCAACAATATTTAAAAAAATATTTTAAATATTTCAAATAAAAACCAAATTAACCTTTAACAAAACTTCCTTTTATTCACTAAAGGATTTAAAGATAACGATTTCAATAGAGCAAGGATTAGCTAACAAGGGATTTGTAGTTAGGTTTAAGGCTTATTTTAAACGAGGGAGAAATACCACTAACACGGCGATAAAACAAAACAGAAACTTTCGAAAGAGTTCATTCAACTGGGATAACACTAACTCCTATCCACGTAAGTTATATATTTTCTTCTCGGAAAACTATATAACTTACATTCGTGCGTATCACAAGATTATCCCAATCACAGAAGTTTAAAACATCCTACAATTTCTCTCTTACATAAATGATCTCGGGTTTTGTTTTCTGATTGCATCATACGATGTAAGAACCGAGGGGTAATGTTGAATAGAATAAGTTCATGTTGATGAAATATTTTTCAATTCTGTTCGTATTTCTGAATGGCTATTGATCTTTGTAATTTTATTTTAATACAGAGTAATTTTTATATAAGGGTACTATTTTTATAGGAGAAAATTTTAAATGAAATTTTTTATTTAACTTATTTTAGATATTGTAGGGATGGTGGTGATCCGAGTCTAATTTACCTTTCAGTTGAAGACACACTCTATTCACTTTTTGAATGATCAGAATATCAATTCAATTGCATTAAATAATTGTAGATAAGATTTTTGGTTGCATACTTGGAGACCGAACTCTTATGAATGAAATTAAACATTTATTAAGAAAACTGAAGACGACATAAAATTACAAAGAACAACGATCTCATGTCTCTCTTTTTTAATTCCGTCTTACAGTTCTTCTGAGGGGGAGGAGGTAGCCTGGTTGGAAGAGTAGGAACTTAAACCGACCAAAAATTGTCGTGCGCATGGGGGTTGGCTCACGTTAAATCCATCGTGGCTTTAAATATCCTGGTGTGGAAGTTTGGAGAGGGGGTACTGCCTCAGGTGTTTACTTCATTACCTGGCCATGGTTCGAAATGACGAGGTGTTGTCCTCGAATTATTTCCTTCGGGATTGATTCTGGACCATCGTCATTACCCCGTTACGTTGCTTCAGTGCGACGTTTATTCAACTAATTACCTACAATTCTTCTAATTTTCAAATTGATTTGTATCACATTGCATATCCTAATTACAATTTGAGCGTGCATAATTAAAAAATACATTCACAGCATTTTAGTTTGCCACGTGTTTTATAAATATAACTAGCTGAATTACCCGGCGTTGCTCGGGTTGAAATAGTTAAATGTTGCTTGAAAAGTGAATTAGAATAATCACTTTTCTTTCACAGAAAAATGCAATCATTTAAGTTGTACGGAAAATACGTTTTAACTTTTCCATAACTTCTACTATATACTTCGGACGCAAATATATGCATTTAATTCTTGAATATATTGCAATATCTAAAAGATTAAGACATAAATACGAACAGAAACGAAATTCCGACGAAAAAATGCAGAATTCTAAAAAACGAATGATACGCAGTGTCGAATTTCGACTGCCTGAGTGTATTCTGAAACAGAGCAATTCGAAAAAAGATATTTGAAAATATTGATAAAGACGATAATGAAATTTAGTAATGCTCAAATATGACTGCAACATTTCGCTGTGTTAACTCAAATAGACAAACACGGGATGCTAAATCAAATTTATAAAATAATAAAAATTAATTCTGGTTTCCCAAATCTAAAATAACAAAATTACGCTTTTATGATTAATGAGTTGAAGTTTTTCGTGTTTCATTACAAAATGTAAATTATGAATAATGAAATATTTTAAATATCCTTTTTTTATCAAACAAATATTCATGTAAAAATATAAAATTCATATAGAAATAAAATAATAAACTTTAATTCAATAATGCACATTACACCTGTCAAATAAAGTAGGAAATACTTATACAATCAACTAAAAGTTAGATTTAGTAATGCTCAAACAACGGCAACATAGCTTTGCCCGGGTATTTATCCCAATCTTCTATTGGACAGGAAAAGGAATGAAATCAATGTATAGTGTAAAATCAAAGTAATTATATTAACAGGTTCTAAAAGTATAAGTACAGTACACGCATTATAAAGTAAAATATTTTACAAATTCACTGCAATATAAATTTAACACAAAACTTGATTATACACAACATTTTTAGTTTCACCTCCGGGAGCAATAAATTCTTGGGTGAACCCACCCTCGAGCAACCAACATAAAGTTGTCCGTGGGAGAAACACGGCGATCTCAAATCCACTCCGCAGTACTTGATAGCCCCTGCGACTTGTTGATCGTGATCGAGAACGCAAGTCTTACTGGAAACTGCAATCTCTTAAAGTCGAAAGGGAGATCCGTCGGAATGAGTGGTATCCGTGGGATAAAAACTGTTGCACCCTCTCCCTTTCCTGTCAAGATAGTCGCTTCCATTACATTGCCCAGCAGCTTCTTGACACACAGCCTCGTGCCGTTGCAAAGTTTTGGCGGGTCGAGGTTCCGCAGTAAAATAACCGGAGATCCCACTTTAAGTAAAAGACGATGTGGTGGCAATCCAGCCGGATCAAGCGAGTTCAGGAACTCTGGCGGGAAATTGACGACCTCATCGGCATCTACTACGGTATCGATGGACTTGTATTCACTGACCACGCCTGGTAACATGACAAGTATTTGATTGTTTATGTCGTGGACGTCTTCATTTTTAGCAGAAAGAATGGCCCTCTCTCGCAACCAGTTCAAATCGTGATAGTTTTGGGAAACAGACGGATAGACTGCATCTATCAGCTCTGAGACGGACGACACCAGATTACAAAAATCGGATGGGAATTTAATCTTGCCAGAAGACTCGACTGCCAATCTGCCTTCTCCGATCTCCAGG
Source organism: Meta bourneti (assembly GCA_933210815.1). Lineage (NCBI taxonomy): Eukaryota > Metazoa > Arthropoda > Arachnida > Araneae > Tetragnathidae > Meta > Meta bourneti. The sequence continues at coordinate 91,580,174 of OW119926.1, forward strand.
AGTTTGTCTGAGAAAATTTGAGCACTCTCATCCCCCAGATGTACTCTCATGTTTTGCTTCAAAGTTATCTTTCGCACATGTCTCCACAAAAACGAATGTTTCAAACATGCATGGATCTCATCGGCCGGCGTCGACTTCGGGATGACGGGCAGAGTTTGACGAAAGTCTCCACAGAGGAGTACCAGAGCTCCTCCCATCAGGTTGTCGTTTCCTCTCAGATCTCTCAGAGTGACGTCGAGGGCCTCGAGAGCTTTCTTGTGAGCCATGGTGCATTCGTCCCACACGATTAATTTGCAAGTCTCGAGCACCTGCGCCCGACCACTTGCCTTGCTTATGTTGCAGGTAGGATTTTCCTGCCTGACGATGTCAAGTGGCAACTTAAGTGCAGAATGGGCCGTCCTCCCTCCTTCCATTAACGTCGCCGCAATTCCCGAAGAGGCGATGGCAAGAGCAACTTCTCCCCGAGTCCTGATTTCGGCCAGTATTATATTAATCAAGAATGTTTTCCCTGTGCCCCCAGAAGCATCAAGAAAAATGATACCACCTTGTTGTTTTGCTGCCTGATCCATGATAATTTGGTATGCGTTTTTCTGATCTCGATTCAGAAGTGGCTTCTTGTCCGCGACGTATGCACTCAGCTCTTCGACGTCGTAGTTCGTTTCTCGCACGTAATCTGCGCGAAGTACGTCTCGTCGATCTCTTACTGGTGCAGGCAGGCCCAATTGCAGTAATGTTTTATTTGTCATGGCCACACATTTGTCCTCAAGAATAACCAAAGCCTCGTTGAAAATGTCCGGACCAAACGCGATTTCTAATGTCGGGGTTTCCCTCCGGACTTTGGCGAGTATATCCTCACTCAGGGCCTCCTTATACTTTTCCCATAAAGTGTTTGGATTCGATGGACTGCATGTAGTCAATATTATAGCAAACAGGTTTCTGATTTGCTCTGGTAGGGAGATCAATTCGGCTTCTCGCAACGTGTCATCCCAGTGCTGGTCTCCTTCCAGCAAACCCAACTTCTGACAGGCCTCTCTAAATGTCTGGCATACTTCGTCGTTTACCGTTCTCATCTCTGCGAAAGATCTAGGTCCTCGTACCGAGTGAAGAAGCATCCTAAGGAAATAGCATTCGGCGTTGTTGGGGTGAACAGTGTACACTCGACCCAAGGCGTCACTCGCGACTGCATCATGTCCAGGGACGGGCTGGCCAACTTTTCTCCTACAGAAAATTTTCCTCGACGCATTCCACGTGTAATATCGAGGTATCTCAGGATACAACAAAGTCCTCGCAAAAGAATCCTGCTGACACAGTTGAAAGAATGCCGTCAAAGTCGTGTTTGGTGGCTGATCAATCACTCTAGGGGCGCTCTCTGTTGTGAAATAAACTCTCTGACCATTTTCTAAATGGACGCTGAGGTGAACAACAGTAGGGTGTCTTTCGTGAACCGAAAAACCCAGTATTCGCCAAACTGCCTCGTTACTGCTGAGGTATCTTCCCAATTGATACCGCGTCACTTCATCGTTCGATCTCTCGTCGCTGATACCGAAAACAGCCATATCACTACCTTTGTTGACATACTTGCACACATATTTAATCGATTTCACACTGTTGCAGTACTCCACGTTGATGTGTGCCCGAAACATTTTCGACAGCAGCGGCGAAAAGGGCACAACCCACCTATTGTCGATTTCTATTTCCGTGTTGCTGCGTATCGTTAGTTTCGCCGTGAACCCTCCATCTTCCGGAGCCCGCCGTCTGTACAGGGGATAGCCGTCATTTCCAGTTTGTGTCTCTTTAATGAATTTTCTAGGGTATTTCTTGGTACACTTTCCGTCCTTCATACACGGAGAAATGGGATTGAGATTTCCACACGGTCCGTGGATCATGTTTTTCGTTACCACTTCAAAAAGTTCGGGATCTTGTTCCGGGTCTGGCAACTCGGCAGATATAACGTCATCGATTTGAGTGGGCTGAATTTTGTCCGCTAACCAGATCAAATTGTGCGAGTGTGGCAGCCCTCTTTTTTGCCATTCAATCGTATACATCCAGCATCTCGGCACTCCAAATACATGGCCCTTTGTTATAACGTCAATCAGTTTCAACTGCTTCTGTTTAAATACTCTCGCAATCAAGTCGTGGCGCTCACTGGGTAATTGACCATTGGTAAGAACCTCCTTGATCTCCGTCCAAGTGGGATTGCAGGTGAAGGTGATAAATAAGTCTGGTCTCCCGTACGTCCTCACGTACGTCATAGCATCTTGTGTGTATTCGTGCATGTGTCTGGGACTGCCTGTAAATGTAGCTGGTAGTATGACTAAGGCACCGAGGTTTTCAACGTTCCCGTCATTTGCCACAGCATCTCTCAGGTGAATATATTCGTCAACTCTCAGTTTACGTTGATTTAGACGAATGTAAAGGAGACGTTCACTCTCGACTTTAGCGTACATATCGACGATGAACTGATGAAACAATTGCCTGCAGTTCAATACGTGGTTCTGCCCAGTATCTCGAACCATTAATCTGTACGCATAGAAATCCATCGCTGAAACTTTCTTGCTCGTTGTTTCACCTGTTCTTGGGTTGATCTGCCTCAGATTAAATTGATATCCATCTTCACCATGGGGGAATATTACTGGGTACTGCAGAGCATCGTAAGATCGATGTGTTTCCGAAATACGCTGCAATGATTCACCTCGTCGTTGAATAACGATATCCCGTTGATGAAACTCATCTCCTGAACCACCGCGACTTCATCTGCTTGAGGAGAGTTAAAGCGCCGCTCGTGTTCGCCTGCTGGTCTTTGGTCTGCTCTTATGACTACTTTATATTCATCTGTTGGCATATGTTCCAATGCTGTTTCAAACGTTTTAATAAGATTATTGTGCTCATGAAACATCCTCTGTAAGTTTAACACAATCTGACGTCTTGTTCCCGAGATGTAGGCGCACCTCTGATCAGTTTCCATTTGTTCGTTTTGAATAAAATATAGTTGTAGAAATTTTGGTGGTTGATCTGGCAGCGGAAGCAACGATCCCGCTCTATGGTAAACCTGCCCTTGCACCTTGAATGTCGACGGAAATCCGGGCTGTCCAACAACTGATGTGCCGCCGAATGATGTCATTTGGAAACATGAGTTGTATTTTCTGATGTTACTTAGAAAATGCTTCGACTCTGACGTATCTCCTGATGTGTAAGTCAAAAGGTCTTGTGGTGGTGGTTCCAGTTGGCAAAGTTTAACTTTTCCATTTTTGCAGCAAATACCAGTAGACTCTGATTTAAACTTTTTGGCTTGACAGTAAGTACAAACCATTTCCATTTTCCCGATCGTAACACTTGCATGCATCGAGTAGTCTTTATGTGAATCGTAGTGAAATCCTTCCAGTGCTAAGCTAAAATGGCTCGCAGTCCGTGATCGTTTGGCTCTATCTCTCTTATCCTGTAGTCGGGCCTCACGCTGCTGTGCCGTCTCTGTTGCTCTAGATGTAGTAGCTGTCTCTTTCATATCCTGTAGTCGGGCCTCACGCTGCTGTGCCGTCTCTGTTGCTCTAGATGTAGTAGCTGTCTCTTTCATATCCTGTAGTCGGGCCTCACGCTGCTGTGCCGTCTCTGTTGCTCTAGATGTAGTTGCTCTATCTCTCTTATCCTGTAGTAGGGTCTCACGCTGTTGTGCCGTCTTTGTTGCTCTAGATGTAGTAGCTCTCTCTCTCTCGCAATCGCAAGTCTTCTATTCCTCTCCTCGGAAGTTTCTTGTCTACGCTCATTTTTCATCATCTTAGCCGTTGACTGCACTTGGCCGATTGCCTTCCGCTTCCTTGGAGGCATTGCTACAGCAAAGAAATCTGTAAAAGAATACAAAAAGCTATTTCATAAAATAAGCAAAAGGCACACTCTCACTGAGCAATGAAATCTATTATAGAATACAAAGAAAAGCTATTTCATAAAATTAGCAAAAGGCACACTATCACAGAGCAGTGAAATCTGTCATTAAAAAGTTATTTCATAAAATAAGCAAAAGGCACACTCACTGAACAATGAAATCTATTATAGAATACAATAAAAAACTAATATAAACTGAATGGTAAAACAAATTTAAAATTGTGAAGTACTTACATCAGTTTAGGAGAATATCAAACTTTTAACACAAATAAAAAAAATTAATGCCTTACTTAAAAGCTGTCAATCAAAATATTCAAACACAGAATTCTAAATCATGTTAAAAATAAACTTTTATTCTGGTGTAAAAAAAGCATTAATTCTGATCCCATTAAACTTATTTAAAAAATTAAGCAAAAGGCACATCTCACTGAGCAATGAAATCTATTATAGAATACAATAAAAAGCTAAAATTAACGAAAAAACGAATTTAAAATTATGTAGTACTTACATCCGTTTAGAAATATAAATCCAAAATGTACACTATCACTGTCGAATAAAGTAGGAAACACTTATACAATCAAAAGAGCGAAATAAAACTGCCAGATTCACTGAAAGATGATAAACTGGAAGACTTACCGAGTTAGCTTCCTTTAAATACGACCAGCTAAGAATCGAGTGGGTGCTGGAATGTTCTCCACCATGAGTCCAATTAAGTTTCCGTTTCCCCAACTTTCTAGAAAGTTCTACAAAGTTTTATAAAAAAAGTAAACATTAATTCTGGTGCTGCCAGATACCGAGTAGCAAAATTACGCTTTTATGATCAATGAGTTTTTCGTTTGTGCTTTTCGGAATAACGGTGCTTGGTTTAGAAATAAATATAATCGGTGTAGACAAATTAAACTGAATAGATAAAATTTTTTCAAAAAGCAGAAGGTCGATTTTACAGAATTTTTCAGAAAGAAAATCACTGCTTTCAACGGAGGATTCACATGTATCTATTCCGGACATTTTAAAATAAGTTACACGCCTTACCTAAAAAGCCTCGTGAAACAGAATTCTACAAATCATTACGTATTCGATAAATTATTTAAGGAAAGTTGGTCGAAATACACACCAACTTTCCTTGAAAATAATCCTTGAACTCCTGAAAACCTTTCCTTGAATTTCCTTGCAAACATAAATATTTTAAAATATATATTCTTTCCCCCTTCATCAATAAAATATCTATAATTTATTTACATCATGGGAAGAACTAAAAAGTCAGTTCAAACATAAATACTGTAATTTAATTTGTTTCGGAAAAAATTGTTTTTCGATCAACAGTGGTAAAGCAACCATCACTGCCTAAAGCAATCAATCTATGCTCAATGTTATTTCTATTGCGATTTCGAATAGTTTTTAGCCCCCCAGGGCCAATAGAACGGGGGTTAAGAGTTAGCCTATGCTGACCGCAGTGTTCTAAATTATAAGTGTACCAAATTTGGTGTGGATTGGTCAAACGGTGTAGATTTGTATAGAAAATATACCCACATACACACACACACACATCCTATTTTATATATATAGATAACAACTTTTACCAATGCGAAAGCAGTAGTTGCACGTGCGCAATCAAAGTCAAATGCTCGGATCTCTTGCACGCTCTCACACACGTTGTTCATTAAATTAATGACTCTTTTGCCCACATTTTCCATTACGTTTGAGCTCATTTCCATGATTTTCTCAATTTTTTCTCGAATGTCTTGTTTAAGTTGTTGAATCGTTTCCCGCTTGCAAGTGCAAGCTAATTTCTTTAAGTATACCCATAGAAATATTCGGTCGCAGTCAAATCAGGGGAACGAAGGGTCATCAACAAATCTTAACATTATTCATCAATGAAATGCTTCCTTTTGAATTTGTATTGCTGCACGCGCTCTCTGACATGCTGTCTCATCTTTTTGAAATCACGTGTGATGCAGAGCGATTTCAGATTAAAAGCTTTTTGTAACACCGCGCAATATTGTTCACAATCGACAGTAACAACCTTTTCACTAGCATCCTCAGAAAAAGTGGTCCAATGATGCCTCCACTCCAAAGGTCGTTCATGAATTGACCTTGGATTTTGTGATCCCAATCCCGTTTTTCACGTATCCACTGATGCTGAAATTGAATTCGAATTAATTGAACAAATCATGTAATTGACAGAGCTTATATTTGCAGCTTGGTCAGAGGTGGTTATTCCTCACTAACCCTCCAAGTGGTTACGATGAGATATTTCCACCATCAAGATATGCACAATTTTGTTAATGACGAGATATCTCATCACCAAGATCTTGCCACACTTTTTATGATGAGGAGATTGAGAAGTGGTCAGTTTTGTTTTAATGAAAAAATATCTTGTTCATCGAGATCTGGTCAATTTTTCTAATGACGAGGTCGAGACAACCACCAAGAGGGTAATGCCACTGATTTCCTCCTGCATGCCTCGTTGTGCAATGGATGATAGCAATCATTTGACTATATTACGTTGATGGAACAAGTGTGCGATGCCATTTGAAGTGAAGACTTTGGGGTAACCGAGAGTGAAGACGTGTTAGTAGTAGAAAAAATGGATTTTATAACAGGATCTCAGACAATTGTAAGAAATCATGTGCATCTCATTAGAAATTGAACTGTTACTCATGTACTGTCCATCGAAGAAGTACGTGCTGATTGTGGCATTGGCCTCCTGGATTTAGTTAGAAGCGATATTTGTCTTCATTAAGAGTGTTCCTGTTTGTAACTGTGTCCAAAAGCCACCAATGTAGCAGAGAGTGTAAAGACAGTGCAACATTCAGTCTACATAAAGTACACCACTTCTGAGATTCGTTGCACTACTGTTCTTTATAATACATTCTGATTGAAAGTAAATGGAGATGGCTCTCTAGGGCATAATTGATATCTTTAATATTTTGGTTTATTAAATTTATTTAGTTGTTCCCTTGCGGAACAATATCCAATTGCAGAAAACAAATATATATGATTCAATATTGTTCGTAAATACATATACAAATAGTAGTTAAATCAGAGATAAAACAAAGCACTTCATTGAATCAAAATATAAATTGAGATAATTAAAAACATCAACTTCCGAGAAAACATTTTGCAGTTTAGCCCTCCAAGTGATTTAGACAAGACAACTCCTTTATGGAGATCTGACAATGGTAATGGCAAGATATCTGGTCATCTAGATATAACCGTTTCTTTATGATGATGATATCAATATCTGGTCATTTTTTTCTAATGACGAGATATCTCATCCATGAAGATCTGGTCAGCTTTGCTAATAACGAGAAATACCGCTTCAGGAAAAGATCCATGACGATTAAAAAGTCCATTTGTAGCCAAATATCTACATACATTCTTTTAAATGTTTAACAGAAAATAATTGACAGTTTTTCTGGTGATATACTTATGCATGACACATACAAACGACCAACATTCTTACATTTTTAGTATCTGATTTCATTCGCGTATCTGAACATTGACGCATTCACATCAAATATTTTCTTCAAAATAAGTTATATTTGTATTTACAACAATAGATGTAGGTAGGTACATTAATTAACGTCGCAATGGGGCAATATAACGGGCTATTGGCGACGGTCTGGGATCAATCCCTAAAGGAAAGATCCGAGGTAGGTAGGTATTTTAATTTACGTCACACTAGAACAACATAACGGGCTAATGGTCATGATCCAGAAAGGTCCGAGGACAATACCACGTAATTTCGAACAACGGTCAGATGACGAGGTCACACCCGAGCTGTCACCCCAGTCTCCATACACACCACCAACGTGAGGATATTTGAGGCCACGGCACTTTTAAGGTGCACAGGCCCCCTCATACACGACGATATTTGGCTGGATACGAACTCACAACCCTCCGGTTGCTAATCTGTTACTCATCCAACTGGGCTACCGTTGGTAGAGTAACCAATAGAATACAAAAATTAACTCTATATGCACTTTCATTGTTTTCCAATTACGCATCACAACGCCATGAACAACTGAACCAGGAAACGGAACTGTTTACATTGCTTAAGCTTACACCTTTACTTCTACCGTAAAGTGGTTCAAAAAACAGATATCCCTCCCTCAGCTTTCTCTACACACGAAAGTTCAACAAGAGAGAAACCAATGAGAAGAAGGATGCTTGATGACATCACATCCTCTTCTTGTGGTGATATACTCTGAATGTGGGGAATTCTCCATTTCCAATATATCTCCGGGAACTCCAACATTCCTTTCTTGTGATATAATGCCACGATAGCAGAGGCATATTTCTCTTCACTCGGATCCAATATCTTCGTGTGATACATGATATTAGCGGAGCGGAACACTATCACAGCTCCCCTCCTGCGCTATTCATGATATACAACGAATAGGTTTTGATCGAGAGCGCAGTCTGATTGTTCGCAGGGTGAATGTTCCTAGAAAAGGAAAAAAGCATGGTTTTAATCATTGGTTAGTCACGCTCAATCGAGTCACGTAACTATAACTGTAGCTCATTTCTTGTTAAGAAGGCAGTATTATGGAATAGGAAATTTGTAAGTGTCCGCAGAGAGAAGTTCCATTCCTTTTCCCCCGTATTCAACGCGAATGATGAATGATGGGTAGAATTCGCGCTTTTTTAGCAGAAATAGTTTCAGCAAAATAGAGTGGAGTTTTTATCTTTGATTAGGTACGGTCAATTAAGTCTCGTAACTACAGCTCGTCTCTTGCTAAGAAGGCGGTATTACAGTAAAGGAAATTTGTAAGTGTCCGCTGAAAAAATATCTCCATTCCTTTTTTTCCATATTCAAAGCAAAAGGTGAATGATGAGTAACATTCGCTCGTTTTTAGCGGAAATAGTTTCAGTAAAATAGAGTTGAGTTTTCATTTTTTATTAGATACGGTCAATTAAGTCCCGTAACTACAGCTTGTCTGTTGCTAAGAAGGCGGTATTACAGTAAAGCAAATTTGTAAGTGTTCGATGAAAAAATAGTTCCATTCCTTTTTTCCCATATTCAAAACGAATGGTGAATGATGGGTAATATTCTCTTGTTTTTAGCAGAAATAGTTTCAGTAAAATAGAGTGGAGTTTTCATCTTTTATTAGATACGGTCAATTAAGACTCGTAACTACAGCTCGTCTCTTGCTAAGAAGGCGGTATTACAGTAAAGGAAATTTGCAAATGTCCGCTGAAAAAATAGCTCCATTCCTTTTTTTCCATATTCAAAGCAAAAGGTGAATGATGGGTAATATTCGCTCGTTTTTAGCGGAAATAGTTTCATTAAAATAGAGTGGAGTTTTCATCTTTAATTAAGTACGGTCAATTAAGTCGCGTAACTGCAGCTTGTCTCTTGCTAAGAAGGCAGTATTACGGTAAAGGAAATGTTTAAGTGTCCGCTGAAGAAATAGTTCCATTCCTGTTTCCCTATGCAAAGTCAATGATTGGTGCAAGGTGAATTGTATGTAATATTCATGTCTTTTTAGCAGAATTTTTTTTCAGTAAAAGACATGGATTTTTAATCATTGATAAATCATAGTAAATTAGGTCAAAGAAGGCAATATTGCGGAAGAGATAAGTATCCGCAGAGAAAATAGTTCCATTTCTTATTACCATATTCAAACCGAATGATTGGTGGCAAAGTGTACCTCATGCAATATTCTTGTGTTTTTAGCAAGAAAATTTTCTTTAAGAAACAAAATAGTTTTAATCTTTGATTAGGTAAGGTCAATCAAGTCAAAGTTATTACAGTTTATCGCTTGTTAAGAAGGCATTATTACGGTATAGGATATTTGTAAGATTCCATCGAGAAAATATATTAATTTCTTGTTTTAATATCCACAAAAAATGATTGGTGGTAAGGTGAATGGCGTGTAATATTCGTATATAACAAATTCGCCTACATGTTTCGCTTATTTCGTGAGAATGTCGATGCTAAGGAAAGGTATAAAAACGAAATGAACTGTTGCATACTGTCTGCAGCTTTCAAGGATATTCTTGACTAGGTATTCGTATTTTTAAAAACCCCAAGGAGCGATGTTGTCTTAGTTCTAATCTTTTACTTTTAAATGAAAAATTTGTTTTAGTTTGAAGGTATAATATGGTAATCAAGTGACGCACTTTTAAACACATAATATAACACCACACATTTATACAAAACCTGTAAATTAAAAAAGAAATTATGCTACAAAATTTCAATAACGATTTTAAAGAATTCATATCAAATATGCATGCAAAATATGCTGAAGGATACCCTTCTTCTGAAAGGATATCCTAAAACATTTTCTTTAGGATTCTGCCACACTTACTTGAGACGGTGCAAGAAATTTAAATAGAAACGAGTATAAATTGAAATAATGAAAGAGGATAAAGTTTTTTATGTTTAATGTTATTTATATATATTTTGTGTTCACACTGGGAAGGTTACATAGGTACATGATATTTTTAAGTTCTGGGTATTGGCATTACGTTTCATTTCAATCATTAAAAATAGAAGAAAGTTCTAATTGACAGTGAGTGACTATCTGAAAAAATGCGCGGGCAGCGGTAGTCCGGTTGGAGGAGTAACGGATTAGCAATCGGAGGGTTGCGAGTTCGAATCCAACCAAATACCACCGTGTACAAAGGAGGCTGGTGCATGTTAAATCTGTCGGGGCCTTAAATATCCTCACGGTGGCTTGGTGTGGAAGTTTGGAGAGTGGGGTGCCAGCTAAGGTGTTTACTCGTCATCTGACCATGGTTCAAAATTACGTGGTGTTATCCTCGATTTTTCCCTACAGGATTGTTCTCGGACCGCCGCCAATAACCTGTTGTGTTGCTCCAGTGCGACGATAATTAAAATACCTACCTACTTGAAACAGTGCGCAATTGAGCGAATGAGCGTGTATTTGTTTCTGTGATTTAGTGAATGTGGATAGGTAGTTAATCAGCGTCACACTGAAACAACACAACGGGGTATTGACCGCTGTCCAAGATCAATCCCGAAGGGAAAGATTCGAGGTAAACGCCTTGTAATTTTGATCCATGGTCAGATGACGAGATAAACACCTGAGCTGGCAGTCCAATCTCAAACTTCCACACCAAGCCAACATGAGGACATTTGAGGCCACGATAGATTTAACATGCCTACACGTATACGACGGTCTTTGATTGGACCGAGTTTAGAACTCGCCACCCTCCAGTTGCTAATCCGTTGCTAACGCTGAGTGAAAGCGTAATAATGAATGTATATGAATGAATGATTGAGTGTTCTAGCTTCAGAACTTTCATGAGCTATGCGTTACAAAAAATTCACATACTGTATGTATATTAGGTATGAGCATTTTTATAGAGTATTTCCCTTCAAGAAGTTACACTATAAATCGCGTCTGTAAGTAACTGACAGCTTCTAGTAGAATTAGATCTAAAGAAAATCGAAATTACTATTTTCTTATGTAGTCATCCCTTGTGAAATTAACGATAGATTAAACACTATATATGACTTCTATACTTTCTTAATTTGAATCATTTGCCTACTTCTCCGTAAGCGAATAAATCTATCAAATTCAATTGTGGTAACATTAACTCTTAACCACCATGATGATTGAAGAAAAGCGATCAAATTGATTTTGATCTCAACTTGGCGTCTTTGAAATTATAAAGAACTATTTACTTTATACATTTAAATTGTAAGGGGTTCCGGCATAACGAAATTAAATAAAATGTTTTGTCCTTGTCTTTGTCTTTGTCCTTGTCTATGTTCACTATTTCAATAAATGCTTAGTTTAGAATATGTTTATCTTGATCTCCAATTAACTAATACAAATTTACACGAGAAAACCTGCTTTCATTCTTTCATTGAGATCCATGGAATTTCCATTTTGTCGTAAGTGCCCGGTTTGAGGAGGAACTTTTATTCCAATATTGAATATAACCTGAATTACTGAAAGTGTTTCTACTAGTTTACTTTGTGTTTTCCTTAGTTTTATTGTGCGTAGAAAAATCTCCCAGTCCTGGTTGGTTTGTTATATTTGAGTTTGATGTCACTAGAGACATTTTTGGCCGTGTTACGCCAATCAAAAGACAGATAGCTTCAAGTAGAACATGCCTTGAAAGATAAAAATTAGGGATTTGTGAATAGAATAATGGTATGAAAGCAGGAAGATCTCTTGGAATCCCGGAAGCACGACACCCGTGTTTACTTAAGACCCACAGTCCTGGTTAAACTTCCTAATGAGATAATTTAACCCTACAGGTGGTTGTCTTGACGAATTATCTCTTCATGGGCAAAAACATTAGAAGATCTTAAAGGACGAGGTATCTCGTCATTTGAAGAAATCTGTCTAGATCTTTTAACTCGTCATGATAAAAAATCAGCAATATCTTGATGACGATATATTTCGTCATCAACAAAATTTATCAGATCTTTTTGAACGAGATATCTCGTCGAAACCACTTGGAGAGTTAAGCGATTGCCACTCGAAATATACTGTCAAATATAAAATTACTCAATGAACTTAACAGACAGAATAAATGTAATTTTGAATTGGAATGAGAAAAACAAATTACTCCCATTAATATGTCAGGCAAAACTTTATGCAAGAAATTCTATCTTGAACTTGCAACTTCATCTTACTTTATAAGGCTACAGAGTAGGAAGTATAGTTAATTCCCTGTACGATGAGGTTTTTTATTTTAGCCCTGACATCTTTCCAGATACGTTGCTACTCGAGTACGTTTTTATGATTTATTTCATGCTGTACTTTACTTTTTAAAATCAAGTTTGATTCCTCTCTGGGTGTGTGTTTCTCTCTTTCTGTATCAGAAAAACTTTCTTTGTTGTCAGCTTGGGCATGACTTAGCTTGGCCCAATAAGGATGTTTGGGCCATACAAATCAAATCAACTAAACAAAAATTTTCAAAATAATCGCTTTTTGGCGTAGAAAGATGATTTTTGCATTCCAGTTAACTTTCCTCTTCGTTAAGTTTCCTTTTTATTTAAAACCACGCCTTCTCTCTTTAATTTCACAACAGTAGAATCAGAAACTTTAATGAGTAAATGACGATTAAACTACTACACTGCTGGCCACCGTAAATGCAACACCCTGAAGGAAGCATGCAAATAATATGAAATTTACAACATGCATTAGCGGAGGTGAGATATGCAAATGATTAGAATTTCAGCGCAGACGCACATCACGCGCGCCTGTGGCGCCACTTCAAAGCGCTATTTAAGGCTTGGAGATTTCGACGATTTCAAGTACGGCAATTGTGTTTTTCTTGTGGTTTTTTAAAAAAAACCGATCAATTATGCCTCGTAGAAAACAGCGATCATCTTTTGATCAAGTATCCGAGTTCGACAGAGGAAGGATAGTGGCCTACCGAGATTGTGGATTATCTTTCAGGGAAATCGGTAGTCGTGTTGGACGAAACCAAACAACTGTAATGCGGATATGTGATCGTTGGATGCAGGAGGGTACGACGGACCGACGTGTTCGATCGCATCCACCTCAGTGCACCACTTCACGTGATGACAAGCATATTGTGCGTATGGCAGTGACGGATCGCTCAGCCACATCACGAACCATAGCACAGCACATTCAGTCTGTACCGCATCATCCAGTGTCTGTGCGTACCATTCGACGCCGTTTACAGCAGAGTGGTCTGTCCGCAAGACGTCCATTGCTTCGTCTACCCTTGACGCAGAACCACAGACGTTTCCGCCGCCAATGGTGCGATGAAAGAAGGATGTGGACGGCAGAATGGAATGAAATTGTCTTTACTGACGAGTCACGCTTCTGTCTGCAACACCACGATGGTCGGATTCGAGTCTGGAGACACCGTGGGGAGAGGATGCTGAACAGCTGCGTTATGCACCGCCACACTGGTCCTGCACCAGGTATTATGGTATGGGGCGGTATTGGATATCACTCTCGCACTCCTCTAGTACGCATTGCCGGTACTTTAAACAGCCAGCGCTACATCTCCGAGGTGTTGGAGCCAGTTGTCCTTCCTTACCTTCAGGGCTTGCCCACAGCCATATTTCAACAGGATAATGCGCGACCACACGTGGCACGCATTGTCCAAGGGTTCTTCGTCAATCGCCAGATTGAATTGCTTCCCTGGCCAGCTCGCTCTCCGGATCTTTCGCCGATAGAAAACATGTGGTCCATGGTTGCTCAACGATTGACCCAGAATACATCCCCAGCTGCCATACCAGATCAACTTTGGCAACGTGTGGTAGCTGCTTGGTCTGCTGTACCCCAAGAATACATCCAAAGTCTCTTTGAATCAATGCCGAGGCGTGTGGCAGCGGTGATCTCCAACAATGGTGGCTACTCTGGCTACTGATTTTGGCAGGAACCACACTTCACAGAAGTCTATAAATTTAATCATTTGATACTTGGTCAACATGTTATCTACAAAATAAATTTTGTTGTGATATCTCTTGTCTTTCTTGGTGTTGCAATTTGGGTGGCCAGCAGTGTATATATAAATATATCCAAAAATTAAAGATCGCTCTGAATTTCATATCAAACACGGTCACAAGATCTCAATCCCATAGTGCATGCATGTGATGCTGTCGGACGTCGCATTGCAGCCTACACATCACTAAAAAGGACCGCACAAGAGTAAATACATGGTCTAATGCTTGAATGGTCCTCTTGCCTCAAGAACTCTTAGACAGACTTGTGGAAAGCATGCCTGCACATCGTGAAGCATGAGTGAGTTTGTTTCTAACAATTGTTTGAACAAATGCAATTTAAAGGAATTCATGCAAATCAGTTTTGTGTCTGTGCCAAAGCATATAATTACCAACTCGTAATTTCGACAATAACTTTCGAATTCGGTTATCAAAAGCGTCTCCTCAACAGTTTGCACTATAGTCCCTTCTCAACTAAACTATTCAATTACCATAAAACGCGCATTAGTTAACTTAATGGTTAACAGGGGATTAACACAAGTAAACAAGCGGAATGCCAAGAAACGTCAGAGCTACAGACAAAACAAAAAGGTTAATTTAAACCCATTTCTTGAACTCATGCAATCAATGGGGCATCTGAGAAAAAGTCACTATCTCGAAACGACTTTTTCGTTAACTGAAGGTGGGAGTTAATGAAGAGATTAAGGAGGATGAGCATTTGTTCAGAAACGGTCGTTACCAGCTTATCTGTACAGATTTAAATGTTGCATTTTTAATTTAGAATGAAAAACTAGAGGTACTTTCCCGTAAAATCCCATCTGGTTACGGGTCGCGATAGTTCTGTTGGTAGAGCAGCGTATAAGCAATCGGAGTGTTGTGAGTTCGAACCTCCGACCCAACCAAAAACGTCATGTACTCAGGGGCCCGTTAAATATGTCGTGACCTCAAATGTCCTCACGTTGCCGTGGTGTGGAAGTTTAGAGAGTGGGGTGCCATCTCAGTTGTTGTCCTCGTTATCTGACCGTGGTTCAAAATGACGAGTTGTTGTACTCGGATCTTACCATTTGAAAAAATGGATCCAGGACCGTCGTCAATAGCCTATTGTGCTGCTCCTGTGTGATGTTAATTCAACTACTAATCAACCAATATATCTAGTTACCATGGAGACTCATGTTCGTTAACGTTTGTTTTATTTGTGTGTAAGCCAATGACTAGAATATTGTCAACAAAAAGCATCGACGCATAAGACCTCAAAAGACCCAAAACAGGTAATTTAGAACAATCACTAACCCATTAAAGAATTAATCAGTTTTATACTCTGTGAATCTACCAACCCTTTTTGATCCTCTGAGTGTCGAGAGATTTCCTAGAGTATTGCCTCAACACACATAATGACAAAATAGCAACATCGACTGGTTAAAGAACCTTACCAATATCTTAGAAAACATTCTATTGGTCAAGAAGGTCAAGGCTGGTTAGAAGTCATGCAAGGAAACCTTTAATGGTTTCTTTCTAGTGACACGCAAAGGTAGGAGGATTTCTTCTAAATATCTTCCAAGAACACATGCTATTAGGCAGCTTAACCCTCCAAGTGATGATATCTCTCGTAGATCAAGCTCTGACAAATTTTGCTAATGACGAGATATCTCGTTATCAAGAGTTATTGGGGATGGCAAGATAAAATTTTGACAAGTTGTCTTCTAATGATGAAATTATCCGTCAAGATCTGGTCAGTTTTGCTAATGAGGAGATACTTCGTCAAGACAACCACCAAAACAGTTGAGATTGTCCGGAGTCTGTCGTCATTCCCATTACTTGTCACATTAAAACGAGTAACAGTTTATGTACATTTTCAGAATCTTAGGCACTATATATTTATCATATATGCGTTGAATAGTTGTAGATATTTTAACCACACACTAGCATTTTTTCTGCTGATATAACTAAAATGCGTGATACACTGAAAATTTTAAAGCGAAATTTTCAACATATTTATTTAAATAGAAATAAAAGTTATTTTAAAATATGTACTATATTCTTTAGATTACTTCATATAAATTTCAGATGTTTATTTTTAATTGTTTTTTAAAGGTGTATTATTTGGTAAAAAAGTCACTTTTAAGAAATCAGCCATTAAAAAGCATATAAGAGGATTTAGATAGGAATACCTACATCTTTGAAATTTTTAAAAAATACTTCCCAAGCAGCTGCAAAGAAAAGTAACATTTTAAAGATTGAAAACTACTTAATTAAAATTAGTCTCAAAATTGATTTTTTGATGATTTATTCTCTAGCCAACCTTAAAGATGAACTCAAACGGGAAGCTCAAGGCACAAAGCTACACCCTCTGACTAATTGGAGATATTTCACCGCTCGTGCCTGTACCTCTGATTGGTCTGCGTGTGTCGCTTTGCGCCTTGCACTTTGTATTTGAATTCAGCTTAACAGTCGCAGTCATCGAGTACTTGGAGTAGAAGCAAACCAAAATAAATCTCATTGATCTATCTTCTGTCAGTGCCGGATCAATTTTGGTTATATGGTGTACACTATCTACCAATAAGTATTTGGACACCTGTGATAGAAAATAAAAACAAAATTTATTCATATTCAATAGTTAGTAGAGCCTCCACGAGAGGCAATTACAGCCTCATACCTCCGGGGCATGCTTTTCTACAAGTCCTTGTATGACGGCTAGTGGTATTTTCTTCCACTCTGCTTGGAGAAGACATGTAAGTTCCTTCACCGATTTTGGACGGTTGTAGCACCCATTAATTCGGCGATCCAACTCGCCAGAGGTTCTCGATAGGGTTCAGGTCTGGGCTCTGGGCAGGCCAGTCCATTCGGTTAACCCCATTGTCACCATATCAATCCATGGTGGACCTCGCAACATGACAGCTGGCATTGTCGTCCTGGAAGTAACATGGGTCCCCGTAAAACTGCCACAACGTAGGAAGCACACTGTCATCCAAACTAGTGCAGTAGGCGTCGGCATTGAGCTTACCATGAATTGGGACCAAGGATCCCAGTCCATACCAGGAGGAACACCACAGACTATAATTCCACCTCCGCCGAACTTTACTGTGGGCACAATGCATTCCGGCAGGAGGCGTTCTCCAGGCAGATGTCAGGCCCAGACCCT
Organism: Meta bourneti; assembly: GCA_933210815.1. NCBI lineage: Eukaryota > Metazoa > Arthropoda > Arachnida > Araneae > Tetragnathidae > Meta > Meta bourneti. The sequence goes on from OW119926.1 coordinate 91,597,600, forward strand.
GCCATCGGAACGGTAGAGGGTGAACCTTGATTCGTCGCTCCAGAGAACCAATTTCCACTGATCTACGGTCCACTTTCGACGTGCTTTACACCACATTAACCGAGCAGCGATGTTGGACTTTGTGATCAAAAGCTTATGGGCGGCAGCATGACCATGAAAACCAAGCAGATGTGCTTCCTTACGGATGGTATTCATCAAAACAACACTCCCGGATGCTTGTTGAAACTCCTGGAGTATGTGGGCCATAGGTTGGGTGCGGTTTTTCCGAATTTCTCTGGATAGCACCCGTCGGTCTCTATCTCAAAGTTTCGTGGGTCTGCCGACTCGGAGCACATTCCGACAATCACCGCTCACCTTCCACTTCTGAATCACATAGGCCACTGTCGATTTTGGGTAATTCAGCTAGCTAGATATGTCCCTTAAGGATCGGCCATTTCTGTGATACCCGACGATTACGCCTTTCTCGAAATCAGATAACTCTGCACTTCGTGGCATCTTGCATGCGATTAATGCCAATGTTGTTTCCTACACGATATTTAACGGCGGAGGGCGTGACGTATATCAGGACCGCAGATATCGTCATTTGCATGGGTGTTCAAATACTTATTGGTCGATAGTGTATAATGCCAACCATCATTCTATATTGATGAGCATAACCTTAATGTTCAGCATGTGTTTAAGATTCGATTCGCACGTTAGCAAACATAAATGACTCAGCAATAACATAATTATGTATTATATAAATCGTTCTGGTCCTTTATATTTCTGTTACTCGATTTACTTCGACGAAAAATAGAATACAGAAGACATATATATATATATATATATATATATATATATATATATATATATATATATATATATATATATATATATATATATATATATATATATATATATGTGTGTGTGTGTGTGTGTGCGTGTGCGTGTGCATGTGTGTGAAAATAGAAGAATTAAATACGTGTTTTTATGGTAGACATATTCATCCTTTTCAAAGTGATTAATTTGAATGCGTCTAATTAGTGCACATTACCGGGAAGCATCAATTTTGAGAACCGATATTTCAGAACATAATAGAGATATCGTCAGGCTTAGAGCAGAAACGTATTAACCGACCAATTTGTTTTACTTTACGGCTATTTAACCCTCCAAATAGTTGCTTTCTTGACGAGGGTTCGCATCATTAACTAAACCATTAACACATCTTAATGGACGAGAAAGTTCGTCATTAGATGAAAACTGGCCAGATCTCGATCTCATCACAATAAAAAAAAAATCGGCATATCTGGATGACGACATATCGTGTCCTTAGCAAAATTAGTCAGATCTTGATGGACGAGATATCTCGTCAAAACCAATTGGAGGGTCATGGAGCAACAACAAGTTTTAGGTCAAAAATAAAAATACTGATATATATATATGATAACCTTTTCACCGGACCTCAACCCACTGGACTTTTTCTTCAGGGGGCATATGAAATCCTTAGTGTACCAGACGCCTGTGGACTCGGCTGAAGATCTCGTAGCGAGGATCGGTGTTGCCGCAGACAAAATTAACACAACACCAGGAATCTTCGAGAGCCAGTCATTCCTTCGCCGGTGTGAACTGTGCAACGACACGCGTGGGCGCCACTTTAAGCACTTGCTGTGAATTTTTCTCTGATCAATAAATCAGATTGTGCAACTTTTGGTATCGTTTATTCGCTTTCCCAACACTGTTGTAAATTCATGTTGAAATTCTAATTTTACACTTTTCTGCCTCTCAGAGTGGAATGCGACCCTATGTTTCCATGGTAATTATTGCTCGTCTGGATGGGTACTATCACCCCTCTTATTTTGTAAAAACAATTTAGACTCACCCTGTATATATGTGACGTTTAACCAATTAAACCCGGCGTTGCTCGGGTTTAATTGGTGAACGTCGATTGAAAGTGATCCAAAAGATCACTTTTCTGTCAAATAGAATGCAAATATAGAGAAGAAATAAGCAAGCGCCAAATAATTTCTAAACTGAGATTCTTATAGCTTCTACAATTTACTTTAGGTCCATTTCACATGCTAAAGGTAAGACAAACCTACCAAAACTGATACTGAGATGAGTATACAAAAAACGATTTTGAGTTTTGGAGTGATTGTGAATGCTCTTCAAGTTCATTTTCTAAAAAATGACATACATCGTATTATTGCAGTCAGTTTTTTTATCAATATATTTTATTTGTAGCACCTTGCACCAGGAATGCGAATTTCGGAATTCTGCCATCATTATGAAAGGCTGACAAATCATATTGATACGATAACATGATCAACATTTCAAGCAGTTACACTTTATGCTTGAAAATTCCATCCCGTATTTTACAGACGGGATACATAAACGATATGAAACTGAGCGATTTTCCGAGCAACTGCACCCATCTGCGATTGCAAAATATTCTAAGATTCTAAAAAACTCCAGTCATCTTGAGAGGTGACTCCTGTAGGTATTAACTCTGACGTCATCTGCAGAGCCGGACCGGGAGAGAGCGCCACCTAGAAATACTCAATGCTACTCCTATGGGGATTTCGAATTGTTTTTAGACCCTACGACAAAAAGAAAGAGATGTAATGTGCAACCTACGTTACCCACAGGGTTCTAAAGTATAATTATACCAAATTTAGTGTAGATATGATCAATATATATATATATTTCTCATCATGAAAAAAACCGTTATTGTCTCTTACAAAATATGTGTTACAGAGATTCTGCTATAAGCTCACATTATGAAAGATGAAGAATTTAGTACGCGTGTCTGATAAGTGTATACGAACCTTTTAAATTTGTAAAAAAACACTCTCGATCAGAAAAACAGTTGTGAAAATTACAATTCTCAAGAGTTTAGAAGGCGCCTGACATGTATGATCTTCTCTGAATATGTCAAGTACTTTTTCCACTTTTACAAACATGTATCAAAATTCTTTTTGTAAGTAAAAGCGAAAAATTTCGAATCAAAAGAGCACTCAGAAGTGTCAAGTGAAAGAGACCACCAGACATATCTGTTATCGTTTTTGTGCAGAGAAATATTTTATAGAACCCTTGAAAACCTTTTGATTCGTTGAATTTCTAGAGAAAGAGAGGCTACTTCTAAAGTTTTTCTTTCGTATGCTCTTGAATGATCAATCTAAGCTGACTTAAGAAACACAAAAGAATTCATTGGACGGAGAAATACATTTCTCCATTTTCTCTACACATACTGTTTTTGTAAAAGTGTATAGTGTACCTAGAACAAAATTTTTATTACTTTAAAATCTGTAGCATAACTTTTAGGTTTTTTTTTCAAAATAGACTTACTGATATACTATGTAAGAACACAGAATCAAATTTGCAATTTGTGTTATAAGTTGAGAGTTTTCCCAACTGAAGAAATGAAATATCTATCTAAATAGAACAAAACAAATAAAGCCTTCTATATCGTTAAGGGACTTATATGTAGTGAGAATTGTAGGGGGTTAGCTTTAGGTATCGTATATATATATATATATATATATATATATATATATATATATATATATATATATATATATATATATATATATATATATATAGAGAGAGAGAGAGAGAGAGAGAGAGAGAGAGAGAGAGAGAGAGAGAGAGAGAGAGGGATTTTCAATGTCAACAAAACATGAGAACATGACTTTACTTCCGGTTATCCAATACGGAATAAGCAACGGAAGCGCAATCTACAAATATTGAAATATTCCATCAAAAGTCAAGCGATATCCGTATTTATCTTTCCAGAAAAAGCCTCTCGTAAAGTCGTGGGTGTTCGAGGTTAACGAAAGTCGTCGTGGTAATTCCTTTGTCTCTCTCATAATCCTATTTATTTGTTTATACCGACTGGGAAATATATTAAACTAGTATATGACTGCGAAATCAAAAGTACAGACTTCAATACGATGGCTGTGTTTTAAGATTAGATTAAAATAATGTTGTAATCACTTGGGAATTATCATTTCCATCTGTTACATGCTTTTTCTGTCAAGCTCAATTTTTGTGGGGAAACGTGTTTCCTCATTTGGCTTGTTATTCGAATACTACACCAAGAAAAATTGCAAAGAATGAATTCGGAATTTATGCATTATAATTGATTGGTAAAGTAGATAAAGGGCCAAACGTTACTGAAACGGCGATAAACTACATTTTAAGGTAACCCCTATATGTATTAACTTTTTTAAATTCAAAGATTAAAAATATATTTGGTTTGTGAATATCATATTTACATACATATGTATCCATATGGAAAACTGAAGAACAACTTTTAAGTAAATTTTATGCTGCTTTGCATTTGATTTTAAGTATCATGTTGTGTCCTTTTCTAGTTAATTTGAATTACAACATGCAACTACTCCAACAGCAGTAATTGATCGTATAGTGGAATTTTGATTAAAATGTGACCAAACATACGCTAACTCTGCTCTCCGAGGACTTAGATATCTGTTCATTAATTATAAATTAACATATGTTAAATGCTAACCGACAGGAAGATAAACCATAGTTAAAAATAACAATTGAATTTTATTTGACAAGACAGAGAAAAGTTCTTGATTAAGCATTGCACAAAACTAATGACAACAATATAGTATGAAATATGATATCAGTTCAAAACCAATAGTGGCGCCATAAGAGATTAAGAAAAGAAGAGAGCGATTCGAAAAGCGACGCAAGGAGAAACGAACATCACGAAAGTTAAATTAAACGCGTGTAGCATGGAAATATCCTAAGAACTACACACGGAAATTATCTCGAAATAAATACAATAAAAAAACTTAGCTTAGAAGAGACATGACGTCTCTTGGGAATCGCCTATCGTCATGAAAAGAAATGCAAAAAAACGCTTCGTGCGTTTTTTGTCCGGAACTGTAAGGTCGTAGTACTGAGGCGAAAGAGAGCGTGTTTCCTCTCTCAATGCTTTTTTATCTGTTTTCCCAGGGGGTTGATCTTCCTGATTTGCTGTTTTAAACTAGTTCGTCCTAATTTGTCAGGTGCATACACATGATGTAACTTTCTAGAAGATTCTTCGCATAACTAATGAGCGTCACTGGAGCGAGGAAGAAAGCGGAAAAAGTAAATAAAGGAATTAAAAAATAATTAGCACCACTAATTTCGTGGCTGTCACTATGAATTTGATTCAATCGGATCGAAGTGGCGTGTTCGTGAAACCGACACAACTCTCAACGGATTAACAGAATGGTAATCCCGATATGTATTATGCTAGAGCAATAGAGCAACAGGAAGAAAAATCTCCATTTTCCGTTCTAGTTTTTCTGTTAGATTTTAAAAAATCTCATATGATTTTGCTGAAGGTGGAATTCTTTTTTATTTAAATTTCATTAATATCAACCTGTATCCTGATTCACAAAAGTTCAATACTTAAACAACGACAGATCTGTTTGTTATTCGTCAATCATCTAATGATCGAAGAGTCACTCCTTTGGTGCTGACGTCATCACTGTATCATCCATTGGTGGGAGGTAGAAATTTAGAACACCTTCTAATGCAAAATTAATTTACCTGAATACCGATGTGTTAACCCTTTAGATGGCTGTCTGAACAAGGTATCTCATCATTCACAAGGTATCAAATCTGACCATATCTTGATGGACGAGATATCTCGTCATCAAAAAATAAACTGGCCAGATCTTGATCAGACCTGATATCTCATCATTATGACGAAACTGATCAGATCTTGATCTCGTCATCATAAAAAAATCGGCAGTATCTTGAAGACGAGATGTCTGGTCATTAGCAAAATTCATCAAATCAAGATGGACGAGATATCGCGTCAAAACCACTTGAAGGGTTTGAATGGTCAAAGAAGATTTGTCCATTTCAACGAATGTGACGTTATCGATTTATTATTCACGCTAGGAAAACTATTTTCTAGATGTACAGTTCTTTGGTCAAGTTTTACTCCCTCAAGATCGAACAAAGCAAGATACTTTCGAAAACAAAGAACGACTCCACTAAGACATGATCACCAAAGAATGAACAACTCTATTGGTTTCATCTACGCTGAATTTGTCCTGGAAGTGATGGTTAAATACAATGTGCTTCATGTATCGAATACAATGGTGAAGTTTAAATGTTTTTCAATAATTCTATGGTTAACAATACGTTGTTTGCCAGCAAATGCGTCACGTTCCTCCAAACCTTCCCCAACGGTCACGTATTTTAGTACGTCAACTTGTTTACTCTCTACTGTTGTACTCAAAAGTAGCCATCTATACATTTCAGAGGGAAGTTTGTTCTTCGCCTTGTCCAAAAATGAATACGACATCAAGACATTTACTTCAAGTATTGTTTATGCATTAATGTGTTTTCGACTCAAATAAATGGGACGGATTTTCCACTAAAAACATGCACTGAATAACGCAATTTCGTGTTTTCTTTTGGAAGTCACATTAACGAAATTCGCGAGAAACACATTTTCAAACTACCTAGAGTTAGCGAAGGAGTCTACTCTGTATGCGAATCACTATTGGATAATCTGAGTTCCAATCCTCCTGGTGGCTGTCTGGACGAGGTATCTCGTCATTAGCAAAACTGACCAGATCTTGATGGACGAGATATCTCGTCATCAGAAAATAAAATGACGAGATCTTTATGGACAAGATATCTCGTCATCAGAAAATAAACTGATCAGATCTTGATCTCGTCATTATAAAATATAGGCAAAATCTTTATGGCAAGATATCTCGTCATTAGCAAATTTGGTCAAATCTTGATGGACAAGACATCCTGTCGAAATGGCTTGGAGGGTTAGGTCTGGAAATGCACTTAGCCTTTGCAATGAGATCCACAAAATTCTGTAGAATGCAGCGTCAGTATCCAAAATTCGTTGGGAAGATCTCTCTCCTTTATTTGTATATTGTCATATGGCAGCAAATACATAAATAAATTAATCTTTACCAGATTTATCGTCAGTTTTGCCTCCTCACTCAAACTCAATCCAATACTGTCGCATACATGGGGGGCGCTCGTGCAAGTTAAACCTGGCGTAGCATCAAATGTCCTCATGATGGCATGGTACGGAAGCTGAGAGTGGGGCGCCAGTTCAGGTGTGACCTCTTCATCTGACCGTGGTTCAGAACGACGAGGTGTTGTCCTCAGATCTCTCTCTTTTGGGATTGATCCCGGACCGTCACCAATAGCCTCGTGTGTTGTTACATGTGACGTTAATTCAATTAACTACCTATCTCCGTTCAAATGTGGCTTGGTTTTAGTTATGGGACAGCAATATATTAATAAAAATGCAGAAAGCTCATAATTTTAATGAAACTCCTCCATAGTTCTGAGTAAGAAAAGCAACAAGATATATTTTAAAGACAAAAGGTAGAAATCAGTATAGAACAAACCATTTAAGTAAACGACCCGATAACTAAATCTTGCAATTCTAATTCTTGTAGTTATTGTCAGTGTACCCTGAGAAATGCTCGCGTCCCACAATCTGCAGCTGTCTTGTTGCCGTAGAAACGAACCTTATCGTGTTATCAATAGGGGATAATTGAAGAGGTATTCACGTTTGCCGCATTTGGGTACTTCATGGCAAATTAGTGACATATTTGTTACTTGTTGCTGAAAAGATCTATACTAATAATCTACCTCTTATATCATACAACATTCACCAGAAAAAGAACAAAATTAAGACATCCACCAATCCCCTACCCAAAATGAACGAACCCTATTTCTATAGCAACCGCCACCACTTATATTTAGAGACAATTGCAGTTCTCGTGGTCAACTGACGGTATTTCCCAATTGAATATTCCTCCTGTGTTGGTCTTGTTAACCACTTAATAATTTCTTTTTATCTTCAGATCTGGCCAGAGCATTGTCACTTTTTTATTATCGTTTCGTCTGGTTAGAGCAGAAACTCATTAACCTCAATTTTTTCGTCGGCACTGAATGTTCGTTTTTATGATGATTAAAAATACATATTTACAGTGTAATCTGCTTGACAGAACTAAAACAAAATTAAAATTATAATAATTTTATTTCTTGACCTAAAATCTAATAGTATTTAATCACAGTTATAGTAAAATTCGTTTTTTTTTAGTTTCCATTCTATGCCGGTGATTTATTTTGCATTTATAAAACAGAATTAACAAGTCAAATGGTTGACACAATCACAATGAAATTTAAGTACTCAGAAGAATGTTTTTGTTTAGTTGACATTTACCTTTGATGTTGACTTTTTGCAAACCAAAAGCCTAACAGGGAAGCACGCTTTACAGTTTTGGAACTAAAGACCAAATAATTGTTTACATAATTATACTTTCCTGTTTCTTCTTTCTGTTTAAAATTCATCTATTCGAAAAAATTTAGCTACAAGTACGGGCAATGCAGAAAAAGGAACTGAGAAATGGAAACTACACATACAGCGTACAGGGCACTATTGAAACAGCACAAGTACGATGTGCGGGAAAAATAATTAAGTGGTTAAAGAAGATCTCTTCAGAATGAAAAGCACCATTTTGAGGCTGATGATCTACATATTACCTCCAAATGGTTGATGTACTATATCAATACAACTTCGTTTTAGATTCCATTGAAGTGTTTCGACTCATATGGACTTGGTGGTTCAGTCACATTTTAAGAACTACGACTTGAGGAATTAGAAACAAGCGATGTTATGATAATTTCACCTTCAGCTGGTTTGGACGAGGTACCTCGTCCATCAAGATCTGATCAACTTTTGCTAATGACGAAATATCTCGTCATTAATATATTGACTAATTTCTTATAACGAGATCAAGATCTGCTTAGTTTTCTTCTAATGACGAGACATCACGTAGATAAAAATCTACTCAGTTCTGCCAATGATGAGATACACCATGGAAATAAACACCAGGGGGGTAATTTTCCATTTCGCATGAAAATAATGCACTTCTAATTACAAGTGTTCTAGTAGTACGATATGCATTTGTAGCTAAAATTTTCACTTGAAATATTTTGTGTATATCAAAAGCATTAAAACATAAAATTCTCAGGTATTAGCCCTCCAAGTGGTTTCGACGAGGTATCTCGTCCATCAGGGTCTGACAAATTTCTTGTTGATGACGAGATATCTCGTCATCAAGATATTGCCGCTTTTTTATGATGACGAGATCAAGACCTGGTCAGTTTTCTTTTAATGAAGAGATATCTCGTCCATCAAGATCTGGTCAGTTTTCTTCTAATGGAGAGATATCTCTTCCATCAAGATCTGGTCAGTTTTCCTCTAATGAAGAGATATCTCGTCCATCAAGATCTGGTCAGTTTTCTTCTAATGAAGAGGTATCTCGTCCATCAAGATCTGGTCAGTTTTCTTCTAATGAAGAGATATCTCGTCCATCAAGATCTGGTCAGTTTTCTTCTAATGAAGAGGTATCTCGTCCATCAAGATCTGGTCAGTTTTCTTCTAATGAAGAGATATCTCGTCCATCAAGATCTGGTCAGTTTTCTTTTAATGAAGAGATATCTCGTCCATCAAGATCTGGTCAGTTTTCTTCTAATGAAGAGATATCTGGTCCATCAAGATCTGGTCAGTTTTCTTCTAATGGAGAGATATCTCTTCCATCAAGATCTGGTCAGTTTTCCTCTAATGAAGAGATATCTCGTCCATCAAGATCTGGTCAGTTTTCCTCTAATGAAGAGATATCTCGTCCATCAAGATCTGGTCAGTTTTCTTCTAATGAAGAGGTATCTCGTCCATCAAGATCTGGTCAGTTTTCTTCTAATGAAGAGATATCTCGTCCATCAAGTTCTGGTCAGTTTTCTTCTAACGAAGAGATATCTCGTCCATCAAGATCTGGTCAGTTGTACCTCTTCGAGACAACCAGCAGGAGGTTTAAAAATTATTTAGATTTTCTGGCAAAAGAGAAACGTTGTTCTGATCTTTTTCAATACTCATACCGATTTTGTTTAACCCAAATAACTCCGGATATGGTTTTGCTAATCAAGTCTTAGTAATCAGCAGTATATTCAAGTTTTTAGTAATCAGCAGTATAATTTCAGATTCCGATATAGTGCAACGGCGAAAGCAACTTAAAGAGCGAAATTTTCAATTCTATCTAAAAACTTTATGTAGTCATAGATTTGACGAATCAGATTATTCATTGGGGGGATTCAACCCACCGAGACCTGGTTCAGCCTAGCACATCCTTGCTGAGAAGAGATATGTACTTCGAACTAAAAAATATTCAACCAATAGGACTTTTCTTGAAATTTGAAGATTATAAAAACCAAAACGAGAAAACCACATATGTTTATTTACTTTCAGCTAAATATCTTAATTTGTAATTCAACGCAAACGCTATTTAAAAACATTGTTAAAGTGGTTATTAATCAATTCAGTGTGAATGTTTAAGTAGCTCTTTTATTCTCGGAGTCCCTTTTAATTTAAGCACGAATACTGTCACCACTACTTGTCGAATAGAAAATAGAAGAGCTTACAACATAACGACACGTGAATCAATAACAAAACAGAAGGACTTACGTCACTATGACTATAGGAAATGGGGAGTTGTCAAATAAGCCCAATAATTGACTGTGAGATGAGTGAATTTGACGGAATTGGGCCAGAGCATTGATTATGAAGCTGGGTTTTATTGAGGGTGGAGCCGGTAAGAGGAATGCCTCTGGGAAACGGAGACAGATCTTCTGAACGAGTGACTGACATGCGACGCACGTGTTCATCGATGAACCAACAGATTAATTCCGCCTTTCCTTAGAGCCATAGCATCGTTACTGCAACATCACACCCCGAATCAACGACACCATAGAGCACAAATGCCAGAAACCAAACATCATTGAGAACCAATCCCCTAAATCTTCCCATCAATTCACCATTGACCACTCAACGCATATCCACCTCCATGACATTCCTATTGCACAGTTAATTATATATAGTACGGACGGTTATCAGATCAAGTGCTTCAATGATCACTGTTTGCAGTTCTGTTGAAGGGGTAACGGGAGCGGATTAGAAATCGAAAGGGTGAGAGTTCGATACTCGATCCAACGAAAGATCGTCGTGCACGGGGGCTGGTGCACGTTAAATCTATCGTGACCTCAAATGTCCTCGCGTTTTGTCGGACATTCGAATTTTTTGGTGAGTTTTTCACGTTGATGTGGTGTGGGTGTTTGGAAAGTGGACTGCCAGCTCAGGTTCTGACCTCGTCATCTGACTGTTGTTCAAACTTACGAGGATTTGTCCTCAGATATATCCCTTAGGGATTTATCCTGGACCGTCGACAATAGCCCGTTGTGTTGCACTAGTGTGAGGTTAATTCAACTACCTACCTAGAGTTCTATTGAACATAAATTAGTGTAGAAGAGATTTTCGTTAATGTTATGGATAGCGTGATATATTTTAATTACTTTGGAATGATTATATAAAATGTAACCTTTAATTTTTCCTAAACGCGTGTATCACAAAATACTCATAATGATATTTTTACAAAGAAACATGAAATGTACAGCAATAAATAAACACTTTATTCATCGATAAAACATTTGTACAAATCACATCGAACAAGATCATATGCATCAATAACAATGAATAATAAATAAATACACTGCATGCGATCCATAGAATAAGAATGTTTGGTAGAATAGTGATAATTGTACTTTCTCTCTCTCCACATGTTTTCCACACACAAAAAACACATCTTACACATTTAGCAATCACAGACAACAGAGAGGGGGGAATGCACGGGGGAGTTCATGAGCTGCATACACATTAGTATTTCGACGTGTCTCAATATATTTATGAATTTACGTGCGTATGGAAAAATTGAAACATGATACATGTAGTGTAGTGCACGTTATAGAACAGCACGGAGATATACGGAACACCGCGATATATTATGGTGTTCCGTATACGTGCTGCTCTATAACGGGATACACTATATCTATCAGGATCTGAATAAAATATTTCTATGTAAATAGATTGCACTCATATTCTGTTTTAAGCGCAAATTGAGAATTGAGAATTTTTGAAAGTTTAAAATAAAAGTTTATGTTAGTATTTAGAGTACTGAAAAAAAATATATATCTTAGATTCATTACTGAGCCAACTATATAATATATAAAATAAGTTTTAAAATAATTGATTGCATCATTTATCATAAAATACGTTTCTTTGTTATTTGTTCCCTGTTAAATATATTTTTACTTAATTTATTACTTTTATTTCTTATGCCTGATACATTTTATCCATATATGAATATTAATTATGTTTATCGAATTTCAAGTTTGATTCATTCAGAGACTAATCCCTCTATACCTTTAGCAATCTATCACAATTAGTTTTTCCATATTACGTTCCTTACTCTACTATACAGAAGTTAATGGTTTGTATCTTATGAATAGTTTGGAATTATCAACGTAAGAAGTCTTGTAACTGTCCTAGCATCTATCATATTATTTTTCAGATTTTACAAATTTGTATTCTGCAGAAGTACTTTTTTAAGTTAAAAGTATATCGTAATTTTTTTACGTTTCTAGAATCCATCGTTACATTCAGCGACCAATTTAAGGATACCATTCGGAACATAGATCCAAAAATAAAAGCCAATACTGAATTTTCCAAATTACAGTCACGACTTTTGCAATAAAAGATAATGAATTGCGATACCTCAATGCGAATATAAAAATGTCTCGGTACGTGATTTTTGCTTTATAGAGATAATCACACAGTGACAGATAAGACGCAGGTTCAAAGAAATTTCAAGACTAGATAGAATATTACTGAAATGAGACTTAAAATAAAAAGTATAACCTCCATCAGGGAAACTAAATCATTTTTTGTTCAACGTTTAAAAAGAATTCATGTAACAATTCGTTGCTTCAAATAAAAATTTCAAACTACATAATTGTTTCTCGGAGGTTGGTACATTTTTAATGATTTCAAGTCAATAAGTTATCTGCTACAATAATGTGTATTGTTTCATCTCTTATCTAACTGTGTTTTTTTTCGATAACATAGTTTTGTTCTTTGTAATTAAATATTTTTCAGTAGAGAAACAATTAAATAATAATCAAAACCATGCTTACATTTCATATGAAAATTTATTATTGTCTCTCTCTCTGTTATCTCGCTTCTTATTTTTACTAGAGGCATAGATGCAAAAGCTTCTTGAAGGAAAGAAAGCATCATGAGAAACTCTAATTACATTATGAGGCATCACAATTAATTCTTTTATTGCAGATTAAATTTGTAATGGTAAGTTTCTAATACAAACTATCTGAAATTGGAATCTAGAGTTAAAAGTTTAAATTCTTCCCATATAAAATATTTGTTATGGACTAGAAACATGCTAACGATAATTTTTGTATCTTCTAACATAAAAAAATTCAATTTCATTTGGTTGTCTCGATGGACCATTAATAAAAAACTGACCAGATCCTAATGGACCTCGGCATTCGAAGAAAATTGAGCAAAAACTGATCTCATCATAATCAAAAAATCGTAAATATATTGATGACACGATATCTCGTCATGAGAAGAATTGGTCAGACCTTGATGGTTGAGACATCTTGTCCGTACCACTTGGAGGGTTAAATCTACAAAATAGTACATTGGATTGTTAGATTGAAATACATAAAATAATTTCATTTAATACAGAATTTCAAATTTCGAAATGACAGATATCGCTCGTGAAATTATTAATGTAAAAAAGACACAATGGGCTGTTAATTATTTTATGTATAGCACTGCTGCTTTTGTCCCATACTTAAGATTTTTTGTTCGTGAGTTATACAATGCGGTCTAATGAGAGGAATTTTTTATCAAGCGAGATAATAGGTGGGGCCGTAGTGTATCTGCGGCCATTCATGTTTTTATAAGCATTATGAACGAAACGTCGATTTGTTTTTCGATTGCGATTTCAGCGATGAAACTTTCTTCGAATAAATTCCGAATTGAAATGTGATAGCGGATCGGACCACCAATCAACTATCGAAAGTTATCAACGTTTCACGTTTAATTATGAAATAAATTAAACTATGAAATTTATTCAACACCAATTTGATTACATTTAAAACTTTACGAAAATGGTGATAAACTATGTTTTAAGGTAATGTTGATCGGCATCAAGGGAGAGAATTTGGATAGCAGTAGTGAAACCTTCGCAGACAGTCTGGTTTGTTTGTTTACACTGAAAATCCCTCTCATAGAGCTCATGTCTCAAAAATTGGATGTAGAACCCAACTAAGCCTAATATGCAGTGTACGATGCTGGCGTTTACTACTTTTAAAGAAAAATTGAAGTAATAATAAATTAGAATTATTTCGTTTCCTAATTTCTTCAATGTTAGAAAAGGACGTAAATATCAAAATATTCAAATCAAGGCTTTAATAAAATAAATGATTAATTTGAATTTTGATTTAGTTAAAAAAAATGAAACCACAGTTCAAGCAACTGCTAGAATTCCAGTTCGTTTACTTCTTAAAATTAAAATGGTGGAACATCCCAAAAATTCAGCACACCATGCATAAATTAAAGTTTATAACTTGTCAATTCATGAGAAGTATATCAACTCCGTATGCTTACTTAACTCTTCGAGTGGTTTCGACGAGTTAACATCTCTCAAAATCTGATCAAATTTGTCAATAAATAGATATCTCGTTCATCCAGATCTGGTCAGTTTTGTTAATGACAAGATATATCGTCGAGTCGAAACTGCCCTATTACTTCAAGGGGAATGAATATCCAAATAGGAAAATGTTTTAAATAAGAGGTCGGTCACTACAAGGCAATTTTCGAAGTGTAGATAAACCACCATTTAATTCATATTCTGTCAATAACAAAATATTTACTCATTCGTAAGGATACCATTTAAGCTCATACTTACACAGCACCGTTCAATATCAAGATTTATGTGCACATATTTAGATACAAAATTACTTACATTTATATCTCTTTATGACACAAACTATTTTCAAGATAACAGATAACCAACAATACAACATTTGGGTTTCCTTAACATGTGTGGTGAAACATCAAACGTATTTAAGTGTTAGGAAGCCATTAAACTGTTGCACATAGAAAATAAATACAATCATTCACAAACAGAGGTTTTTCTCTACAATTTTCAAACCACACATTACAACCATAGCTTTAATGAATAATACGGGTTGAAAAAGATGTGAAATTAGTTGTCGTTGAATTCACTTTTGAGACGCTACATTTTAGACAGAAAACTGAAGCCTTTTAATTTTCATTCAATTCTGGATTCAGGTAACAAGATGTTTATCTTACAAGAAACCTTTCAAAGGATTAAAATAAAAAATAATCTGAACTAACATCAAGCATTCCATTTAAAAGCTGTTCCGTTTTAATATTCGCACTTATAATACGTCAGATTGTAATTATCGCAAATATGTTATTTTTAATTTAAATAAATTTGACAAATTGTAGTTAATCTGAGCTTCCCGAGATTTCTGGGTAGTGTAGCACTGTGTTTACCACACACAAAACCTAATGACTAAACACATCTATTAGTTGAAAGAATTCTTTCAACCTTTAGAAAGAATTATATTGATCCTTTCCTTAGAATAGAATAGTTTCGAACGATTCTATTGGTTTTTCTTTGGAATATAATTCTTTGGAAAAGTTCTATTGGTCTTTTTCTTAGATTAGAATAATGCTCCTTTCCCGTTGGAATAAACCCATTTGGAAAGATTCTATTGATTCTTTTCTTAGAATAGAATAGTTTAGAACGATTTTATTGTATTTTCCTTGGAATAGAATCCTTTGGAAAAATTCTATTAATCCTTTTCTTAGATTAGAATATTTTGGAAATATTCTATTGCTTCTTTCCTTAGATTAATATCCTTGTGATGGATTCTATTGCTCCTTAGATTAGTATCTTTGGAAAGATTCCACTGCGCCTTTCCTATAGAATAGAATCCTTTAGAAATATGAAAATATTCTATTGATCATTGCCATAGAACGGAATACTCTGGAAAGATTTCATTGCCAGAATTAACACAACGTAAATTCAATTTTAAAAACTTCTAAACCTAATTTTCTTTTTCTTTTAACCCTCCAAGTGGTTTCTACGAGATATCTCGTCAATAAATATCTGACCAAATTTGCTAATGACGAGATATCTCGTCAGGACCAGGAGGGTTAAGCCCTTCACAATTATTCTCAGATTAAAATGTACTTTAAAACTGTCTCCATGTTCTTAAGTAGTTCATAAGATAAAATATAAAAAGTAAAAATGAGAGCACATCTCTCTATTGAGTTTCTTATTTTTAATGCAAATGAGATATTGAGCTACTTTATCATAAACAATTCTTGACTAGTAAGATTATTAATGCCTTTGGGGTATAAAGTCCTGCAATGAATTATAGAAGAATTACCGTGATCGATATATCCATTACAGTGTTGTAGTTGTGATACTATCTTGTTACTACTGTTTTATTTCTAAGATCATACTTCAGGGATCACTTTATTTTATAGTAGTTTCCAAATGTTAATGTATACCAGCAGTGAGATAAATATGCCCTTCCGCCAATACGTTTAGGGACCCATTGTTTATTTAATCATTTTCGTTTCTTCTGTTGGAAGCAGAACAAATCGATTTCCCATTCCAAATGGATTTTCAGAAGGAAATACACAGTAATGTTTAGCAAATAATCGCATGTCAACAGAAAATTGCGCCTTAGTTCCAATAGCAATTGCTATCATTTCAGAAATGTGCTTAAAATAGCTCACTCAGGACAAAACTGGAACCTAGAATTTGTATAGAGATTTCCCGTAAGTAATTTACCCATAACGAGAATGTCCGCAATTCGCAAACCATAAATGACCCTCTTGTACATAGTTCATACACTCGAATTCAGTGTTGCTTCATTTATTTCTTGTGCGATTCAGACCTCATCCAGATATGTCTTTCTTTCTGGTTCATTAGATTTGGTCATCATAGTCTATCATGCGGAAAATGTCACATAGACTAATCTACCATCCTCACGTTACTAGATTAGTAAGCCCACTGGGACTTTTAGCGATAAGGACATATTAAGCTCTGGGGTCAGAGGTGTTATTTGGATAGTAGATTGCCCGTATTGGGTAATAAATCTTACTTTCCAAATGTGAGTAATATTATAGGACAAGGAATATTGTTTGCCTCCATCGCACTAAATATGAAATATTTAGAACCAGGATTTTACGAGAAATTAATTTGGTAACACTTATTACAATTCATCAGGTAATGAACTAAGTATTGTAAACGGTTCTTTGTTTTCTACATATTATGGAGAAGACAAATACATAATATATTACACGTGATTTACACGAAAATTTGAACAGTTAAGTGAGGATAAATCAGATTGCGAGATTTTTGAGGGATGAATAACATAGTAAGTACAATTTTCAATTCCTTGTATTGCTGTGATCTCGCTTTGTTTGAATTGTGGTATTTTAATACAAGGTACAATAAATTCATTAAATATTTAATGCTAATTTTAAAATTTTGTACAGGTTTATCATATAAGAGGTTTCCAAAAAACATAAATTTATAAAATTAGTAATACCACTTAAAACATATTGATAATTTAAAAACACAAAACTATACTAAACTGAACTGTATGCAGTACATCATAAAGTTGTACAATTTTGTGCGCTGATCTGACTAGATTCTTCAACACAATATAAAATCCTAAAAATTATTCTTAATTTTAACAAACTTTATACTTGAAAGTGCAGTTTCATTAGACAACGCTTTTAGGAAGTCTCAAATTTACGTATTCATAGACAAGTTCACTTTTCTCTGACGCCCGTTTCCGTCAATGGAGTGGTTGAGGGAGACTTGATGGACCTGAGGATGATGTCTTGAAATAATGTAGATCTGCTGGCCCCTCCGGTTGGGGTATTAGCAGAAGAACACCAGGAATGTCCTCTTGAACCTCCAGCCGAAAATGCAATGTGTTGCGAAGTTCATCGTCAGCAGGAGATTGGAGACGCTCACAAATGGTAAGTTGAAGATGTCAAAGTACTCAATACGTTTACTGAGATATCTAATAAGACAGCGTCATTCCAGGTTATCGAAGGGGTGAGAGAGAACAAGAGCCACTTAATGGTCTTGACGAGTTTCCAGGCGGCATGGTGTGCTCTAATTAGTGCTGACCCTTTGAATAGGGTACTTGCAGATGAGTACCACGAAGGTACTCTCGAACGTCTTGCCGAAGAAGCAGTCGATGACCAAGTACACAGTCATCAGTAGGTTGAAGACGTATACTAGTGATACGAAGATATCAAAGTACTCAATATGATATCTAGACAAGACAGCGTTCATTGCTGCTCATCAAGTGGTTGATAAAACGCATGACGACATTACTTCCCTGTACTGATATGGGCAATTTTATTGATGCTGGCATTCTAGTAGGGGTACTTGCAGATAAGCACAATGTAGGTATTATCGAACTTCTTGACGAAGATGCAGTCGATGACCAAGTTCACTGATCAGTACACAGTCATCAGAAGGTTGAAAACGCATGCTAGTGGTAAGATGGGGATGCCAAAGTTCTAAATATGGCATCTAGATAAGACAGTGTTCATAGCACTGAAGCACTTTCCGATTCTGACTTTGACATGGACGATCTGATTGATGCTGGCCTTCTGGTAAGGGTACTTGCAGAAAAGGTACTCGTGAACTTCCTTCCAAAATTGCAATAGGTGATGAAGCTCATAGATGAGTTCAGACACCAGAAGGTAGGACACACGCATCAACGGAAGTGTGATAAAGTTGAAATATCCCATAATGGTATTCTGTTCAGTCTAGACGTGAACGTGTCCGTTCACGTTCTTTGAATGGATGGACGTGAAATAGAACTACCTAATAGTTCTGAAACATACCCAAGTGCTGTCCTAGAATCTGCGTTGATGATGATGTTGACCTCGCAGGGAGATCATCTTTAATCTTCTACTAGAGATGCAGTAGATTTTGAAATTCATCGACGTATTCAACGTCTGTATACTACATCGTCCATTACCTTTCATCAAGACAAAGACGACTTTAATGTCTTGAATCTTATCCAGGTGACCCGTTGGAAGCTGCCGTTAATGTTGGCCTCCTAAATGGGGTACTTGCAGTACAGCACTAGGAATATCCTCTTGTTATTCCTACAAAACTGCAGTATATGACGAAGTTCACCTACGAATTGATCGTCTATATATGGCAGTGTCCGTTCCCGTTCATAGAATGGTTGAGAGACACTGAAGAAGACTTTATGGTCCTGAAGCGTATCCAGGTACCCCCTTGGAAGCTGTCGTTAATGCTGGCCCTCTGGATGGGGTACTTGCAGAAGAGAACCAGGAAAGTCCTCTTGAACTTCCTGCCGAAGATGCAGTAGATGACGAAGTTCACCGACGAGTTCACTGTCACCAGGAGATTGGAGACGCGTACCAGCGGCAAGATGAAGATGTCGAAGTACTCGATGATGTTGATTAGCAGCGCCAGGATGTTGCACATGAGGAAGACCACCACCACGCACAGGAGCATCATGGCCAGGCTGAACTCGCGCTCCTGTTTGCGGCTCAGCGTCTGCCTCTCGCGGTTGGCCCGCCTGACCGCCTGCCAGATATACACGTTGAAGACGCTCAGCACCAGGAAGGGAATGAAGTACATCACCAGCAGGTACAGCCAGATGTGGTACACCTCGTAGTACAGCTTGTTCACCCTCAGCTGGGATGCCACCACTCTGTACACAGTGCGGTTCAGCTCCAGGGAAAAGGACTCGGAGTGTTCCACTTCCCAGAAGCGGGGGATGTTGTAGGTGATGGCCATGAGAGTGATGAAGAGGTTGAAGGACCGAGCTCGCCTGTAGGTGCATAGGGACTTGGCCTTCAGGGGATGGCACACTGCGATGTAACGTTCTACAGTTACTGCCACTGTGGTCCAGACTGACCCTGTCTGGGCAATGAGTCCTACTGGATACGCGATTGGAATGATGAACGGTGACACATCTATGGCGTAGGTTCTCAGGAACTCGACTCTACTGCCAAGTTTGTTGAGACCGTAGATAAGTATGGCGCATATGAGAACGATGGTGTCGAACACCGCCAAACCCTGGAGGAAGCAGTTTATGGAGGATCTCATCTGGGGTCTGGAGAGGATTAGAAGGGACACGATGTTAGCGATGACTCCGAGTAGACCGATGATGGATATCAGTGCCCCTTCTGTGATGAATTCGAAGATGGATACTTCCGGAAATGCTTCGAAGGAAGGAATTGGTTCTGTTATGTTCAAAATAGCTTGGAGGATAGCTCCTTTGGCCCAGTGGGAAGAATTCATGGTCTTACACTATTAGAATTTCAGGTGTCCTTTAAGAAGTTTTTCTAAAAATAACGTAAGGCAAAAATTGACAGTACAAGTCAACAGTGCTCATAACCCAATGGGAAGAATCCATGGTAATACACTATTAAGAATTTCAAGTGTCCTTTAAAACGCCTTTGTAATAATAACGAAGTAAAAATTGTTAAATTACAACAATAGTGCATTTGACCCAATGGCAAGAATACATGGTTTTCTAAGTTAATTACTGCTATAAATTTAAATGTTATGCGTGTAAAGTAAAGATTAAGTCAGGTTGATTGGTTTTAATGTATCAAGGTCCACAAAAGGATAAACGAAATTGAAGTCAGTGTTCCAAGTCAACAGTGAGTTTGATTCAATTGTCAATTCAGTCTTTTCACTAATTGAGTTCATGAAATATCTTCTTAATTTCAAATGCTTTTTAAGGTCTTCACATTCTAAGTGAGCAAAATAAAGTGAGTGATGCTCCAATTTTGAAACATCGTTACCGAAGTCATCGAATGTCTAACACTACAATGACATTTATGTACATTTTCTTCGTAGGAGGTACACAGAATAAAAATTAAATCAATGTTCTAATTATGTAGACATTATCATTGCAAGCACAGAAGAAATTCATAAATAATGAACTTCAAAAGTTTAAAAGTTCAGTCTCTTGACATTGTCCAGAAACAAATTAATCACAATCGATCATAGTAAAACTAGTGGTATGAATAACACATCATACCTATATATCATTGTTCACAATCTATTTTTGAATGTTCTTGGAAACCATGATCTAAAAATACTTTCTCCTTCACTTTAAGCTCGAAATAGTTTCTATATTCTATTTAATATTTGTTCAGTCTAATTATCTTTTAATAAGACATTGTTACATATAGAGTAAACAAGAGAAATTTTGAAAGCGCATTAAAAGCAGTCTTCGCATTTTCTGCCATCGACAAACTTTTTCTTTTACTTCTCTTTTGAGAAACTCTGACTTGCCACAAACCAATCTATTTTAATCTCAAGATAATGAATAAGACGATCGTATAATCACCTCTACAATTGTATAACCTGAAAGAAGGAAAGTTACATTAGTTCACAAACACATTAAAAGTTAACTACCATAAAAGCAAAATATAGATTTTAATAATGGAAAAATGTATTTTATTTTAATAGGACATAGATATTACATAGGGTGGTTTTTATGTAAGGACACCATTGTTTTGGGAATAACCTTTAAATTAACTATTTTACTATCATTTTTATGCATATTGTTTACTCGATTAATGCAACATTAACCTCTTGAAATGGAGTCACTGTTGGACCATTTTTTTGGAGAATGCTAATAAAAATGCGGTTAATAAAAAATTGTGAACGATATTATGCGATGTTGTAAAATATAATTTTGTCTGAAATTGATCGGCCAAAGGTTTACAGCATACGTGGTGTCAACAGTATGGTACAACCTATCTTAGAACTCGCGCAACCATGCAAATTCAAAAGGGGAATTCCTGGCCGAATAATGTCAAAGTCTGGTGATGTCGGTTGCCCCCTCGTTCCCCTCATTTAACCACGCAATATTTTTTCTATTGCTATACTTAAAGAAACGAGCGAGTCTACGCTAACAAGCCACAATGGTTCGAAATCTTAAGCAAATCCTATGCTAAGAAATTAAACAAATAAACCTAGAAAGGAAGTTGATTGACGTTACACTGGAGCAAACAACGGGTTACTATGCAACACATCTAGTCCGAGATCAATCCCGAAGGATAAGATCCGACTAAACACGGAAGGGAACGATCCACCTCGTAATTTTGAAGCACTATCAGATGACTAGGTCAACACCTGAGCTGGCACCCTACTCTCCAAACTTAAACACCACGCCAAAGTGAGGACATTTGAGGTCACGACAAAGTGAACGTGCACCAGTCTCCGCTTGGTTGGTTCGAGTTTCAAACTCGCAACCCTCTAATTGCTAATTTGTTACTCTTCCAACTGTGCTACCGAAGCTCATATGGAAAGGTGCTCAAAAGGAATGGGAAACGTGGGCGAAAGAACCCAAATTTACATTACAGTCAGAGGCAGGCATTTGAACTATTGTCATATTCCATAAACAAATAATTGAGAAACAATATTTATACAAATAAAAATGGAGTGTTTGTTCGTACATTGAACATTTTCGACTCATTTCAAGTTATTTATACGTTTTGGGCCCTTCTGATGCTAATCGGAGTCTTGCATGTTTGGTGTCTATTCTGTATGCTTGTGCCCGTACGGTTAAATATATTTTCATGAAACTTTATATACTGCGAATACGTACATTTATTTAGTGACTGAACTTGGTTGCGTCAGTCTCTATCCATCTTCCCGTACTCTGTTTGATTTTGTGTCTATGTGTTTGTACAAATATCACATAAAAATTTTCAACATATTTTAATACAATGTTCTATATTTGATAAATCATATTTTAGTTTATAGGATACATTATTTAATATCTTTCGCCTACATATTTAGGCACGTTTCATGCTAAAACATCTGAATAAGTTCAACTTAGATTCGTCATTTTTACAAATTGAGTTGAGCAATTTTACAGCAAGAGAACTTAAGAAAGGGAATTCCTAATCATCCCTCAAAATCGTCCTTTGTTTTAGTCACCTTAGTGTCCAGCTTTAGTCCGTTTGTAGCTTTAGCAGAGGTGCGATATATGTGAACATGGATGGATATGTATGTATAGGATTTGTGACCAAAATAAGTTGTAGAAATTATAAAGATGTCTCGAAAAGGTGTTAAAATATTATTTTATTTTACGAAAGACAGAATTTATTTTACATTCTGGTCATTTTTCTTCCATCTATACTTAACCAATTCAAGCCGATTATGTTCGGGTAGTGGGAAATATAATTTGAATTTAAAATGTTTTACCTTAAAGTTGTTTAAAAACAAAAAATGGTGCCCCTGCATAAAAAACACTGTACTTAAAAATAACATATTATGTACAAAAATAACACTTCAAATTGAGATATAATGTATAAAGATAAGATATAAGTAAATTAAAGTGAAAACGAATGATTTCTCTAATGCAAAGAATTCTCTGTTGTATTTCTACGTTTCTCTCATTGCTCCAGCTGATATTTTTGAGTCTTGTAAAGACTTTAGATAATATTTCTCGTTTTAAAATCTTTCCGATAAATTTAATAATTGAACAACTGAAAAATGAACATCAAGTGCTAGAGATAAAAGGTGTGGATAGAAATTAAATTAAATTAATGTTCTCAGAAATTTCACACTATAAACGCTATTAAACTACAATGTAAAACAGTTTGGAATTTATTTGAATAATATGTTTTTTGCACTGTTTAACAATTTCAAAAACCAAAATCAAACAAAGTTTTATAAAGTACTCGTATTTCAATTTCGAATAGGTACATTTGAAAGAAACTCCATTCAAAACCAAACATTTGAATTTCAAAAACCAAAGTCTATTTTCATTTGGTATTATTGAAACAGTTATTTCGATTTCTTACATGAATATTGAATACTCTGGAGAGTATGTCTAGAACCTTCTTTGCATATTTTAGATCCATTCCATTGAAATACTGTTTTAAAACATAGGTTATTCTGAAAAATATAAAATCGCTCCTTTGTCCATCGCTTCGAACGTTTATTATGCAAACTCGAACCTATGCAATTGTTCTTTGTTATGAAAATAATGAAGAACCGTTGTTCAATGGACACGTTTCTGCTACATTGGTGACTTGTAGACGGGAATATCAATATATGTGCTTTCAAACAAGCCATATGATGTACATAATTTAACCACTCTTCGCTATGAAAAGAATAAAGAACCTTATTATAATTGCCACTTCCTGCTACATTGGTGTCTAGTAGACATGACTTGTAACCTATGCGTTTTCATACAAGCCAGATGACGCTCACCACAATATGCATGCATTTCGTTGGATGGCTCACAATGAGCAGTTGAATTACCACTGTGATGTACGTATATCTCTTGAAACAACTATCCGAAGTCCGGTTATAACATAGACTGCTTATCACAACTTCATTCTTCGTTACCACTGATGCTTCCATTCCCATGGAACTTTACACTCACTCACTTTGCCAAAGGCAAAACAGAACACTCATATAGTCATAATCATCCTTTTCATTCGCAAGCACACAAGGGATCTTAATACAGCTCCTACGTAATTTGAAGGTAGTCAACTAGTGTAGTATCAAATTCAACCACTATTAAACAAGAGGGGTTGTAATCTGGTGAAATAGACCATACTATAAAAACTGACTTTTCGTATAGTAAGACAAAACAAGAGTGTAAGTCTCCAAATAATAAAGAAGCAGATGATAAATAGCAGAGTAACTAATCTCAACCATTGAGGACTTTTGGGTAGACTGAAGTTACTTTGTCTTCACATATTCATCCCCAGCTCTTTTAAAGTTGTAGTTTTGATTCTTATTAAATAATACTATTTTTATGAGGAATTGATTTCTTAAGCATTTGATTTTAACTTTACTCTCAGAAAATATATCCCAATAACAGTTAAGGGATTTTATTTCAGAGAAATGTAATTCAGAGAATACATTTAAATGACATTACAAGTATATTTTTATTCGGATATTAGCTATTCCTAAAATGCAATTCTTGGAAGTAATATCCTACGTTTCAAAAGTGACAGGCCGAAAAATTGTGTTACAATATCAATCCATTTTAAAGAACGTCACTAAAAGCATTAATGGCAAATATATATGTCACTATTATTGAAATCCTCTTCATTTAAAGAGTGCACCCATATTCTCTGTCTTCACATCAAATATGCATTACGCTGTTTGAAACAAGATTGAAAAAGGATTATAGAAATTTAAAATTTATCACGACCTTTCATGAAATGAACATTTACAGTTAACCAGATTACCATAATCCATGAAATTTTGTGAAATGCCATACAATTCCACGCTAGCTAGAAAAGTTATGGGGAAAGCATTGCTGGTTAAATTAAGAAATATTCTTCGAAAAGAGGACAGAAAACCTAACCCATTAAAGTGAAAGATTTTAAGTCTTTTTACTTAAATTTCACGTTTGTAAGGATTAAGAATAAAGAGGATTTACTTCCCAATTTTGGATAAAGCATTTATGATGAGAACTAATTTTTATTCATTTTAAATAATTTAATATTCGATGTAAAGCCCCAAAACCAAGCAAGATATATTTAAAGATTAAATATACAGAGACTGTTCGGACATTTTTTGAACGATTTTAATGGACTGAAGCTCAATCTTTTACATGAAATTTTTGTGTTTTAAATGTTCCATTTGATAGCCATTATTGTTAACTATCTTTCTACACCTTAATTTCCATGATAATAATGACTTTTGTAGTATCGACAGTGGTATTTTGTCCCATTCTTGCTCCACAGTTTCCCAGTCCTGGAATGGATTTTGGTCGACGTTTCGATGATGCCCTTTTTAAAAGTCCAAAAGCACAAAAGTCCATGGATGAAACATTTGGAGATTCAGCAGGAATATCAGTAAAGGGTATTGATTTGATACCATTTTTCCAAGATGTTCCATTTCTTCCAAGAATTTAACAGTCGATTTAGATGTGTGGCTGCTTGCTTTACCCTGATGCAGTTCTACTGATTGTTGGCACTGTGGGTAGATATGTTATTTCTTTTTTGAATATTGGGATAAAATAGGGTCTTGATAATATGTGGGAGTTGATTTTGACATTTCCCCCCTCTTTTTACTTTTAATTTTCCATTATATGCAAAACCGGCAACAATCATAAATCTCTTAGAGAAAGTTCTTAAGCTCACTTTGCTATAGTCCTTTGAGTTGGCGGATTCTCTTTTAAAATTAAAGATCTTACCTAATAAATATTCTCAGAATGTTTTTCTTTTTTGGAAGTATTTTTCCATTTTTACGTTTTTTTTTCCTTTCTCATTAATAATATTACTTATCGTACCTTTAGATATAGAAAAACCATGACTTTTACAGCGTTTTTGAATAATTGAATACGCATAATTCCCTTAGGAGAGAGGAAACATTGCTTATTTAAAAGCGTCATTTTGAAAGTAAACAAAACTCTGAGTTAGCAGACGATAAGTTATACCTTAACTATTTAACTGCTATGAAAATAAAATTCTTTGGTAGCATACAATTTTATTTACAGCTCATCAAAATCGCTCAAAAAATGTCCGAATTCATGAAATTATGATAAAATGTAGCAGTGGACTTTATTTTCAGCCACTGTTATGTCGTAATTTGCGGTAAAACATAGTAGACATGGATAACATGATTGACGAAACACTTTTTGCTTATCCAAATTTCGGAAAGTTGACAGGCGATAAGTTAAGGATTGTAGTTATTAAGATGGTTGCTTGTGGAGCTGTATGGTGAACATCACTGAAATCGAAATTGAGGATGTAAAAGATGTTGAATCACATATTCTTGAAAATTCTATTCTCTGGTGCCAAAGACCGTCATGTACGCAAGTGCACGTTATATCTGACGTGGTTACAAATGTATTCACGTTGGTGTGATGTGGAAGTTTGGAGAGTGTGGTGTGCCAGCTCAGTTGCGATCTCATCATCTGACCGTGGTTCAAAGTAACGAAGTGCTGTCCTCGAATCTTTCCCTTAGGGATGGTTCTCATACTGTTTCCTATAGTCCATTGTGTTGCTTCAGTGCAACGCTAATGCAACCAATCCCCATTCCGTTGCACGAAAATGGGCTTAAGAAGCTTAAATATTTCTACCATTTGATTTGTGGGCTACTTTTGTTGTACTGCCGCTCACACGCAGAAAACACCCTTTTGTGTTGACTGGGTGAGGCTCCTCCCCGATTACGCCGTGATCCACCAACACTTCATCTTTTTTTTCTCGAAATTTTCTTAATTTTCTTAAATTTTTTTTCTGGATTTCTTTTTGTTTTAGTTTGTAATTTTGAATTATATATATATATATATATATATATATATATATATATATATATATATATATACTAATGTGAGTTTTTTAATTGTGAGATTATTCAGGTTTTTTATTCCGATATCTGCTTTGTTTCGTCTAAAATTATCGTCTTCGTTTTATAAAACCAGTTTCAGAAAGTCATTCAAAGATTATAACATTACTCACGATTGAACGTATTTCTCTGAGTGGCAATAATAAATTGAGGTTAGCGTTCAACGTTTCATGGCAGAAAAGTAAAACAAAGGATTGTAGTAAAAGTAAAGTAAACAAAAAAAATGAAGAAAATTAACGAAAAATTAAAGAAAGTAGGTAGGTATTTAATTAACGTCACACTGGAGCAACACAACGGGTTATTGGTGACGGTCCGGTTTCAATCCCAAAGGGAAAGAGCCGAGGACTGCACCACATAATTTTGAACCGCAGCTAGATGACGGTAAAGAAAAGTAAACAAAAATGTGAAGAAAAATAAACAAAAAAGTAAAGAAAAGTAAACAGAAGAGGAAAGGAAAGTAAACACAAAATTAAAGGACTGCACCACGTAATCTTGAACCGCGGTCAGATGACGGTAAAGAAAAGTAAACAAAAAGGTGAAGAAAAATAAACAAAAAAGCAAAGAAAAGTAAACAGAAGAGGAAAGGAAAGTAAACACAAAATTAAAGAAAGGTAAACGAAAAAATATAAAAAAGTAAAGGTAATAAACAAGAATCTAACAACGAATTTTCAAATTCTGCTAGTAGTTTTTCGTCAATGTAGTCAGCCGTAGTTACACGAATGCTATTTCAGCATATAGATCGAATTGGAAATTAACGAAAAATATCTCTAAAATGACAATAAATCACTTTTGTTCTTTTCTCGAATTATTTTTTCTTATCTAATAGCTTAGGTATACATCGAAGCATTTTTAAAATGACACAAAAATGCTCTTTGCAGAATTCCTTCCCTTTAATTTCCATCTAAAGTTGGGGCCTCCATGGTACAGAGTTCACCCACTGCGCTAGCAAACAAGTTGTAGGCGGCCCACGTGATTCTTCCCAGAGTGTATTTCTCTCTTCAGCGTTACTGAAGGCTTTCCACGTGTGGGTCCATTACTCAACGTTGTATGCCTTGTTTTTGCTGCACTTGACAAAATATGGTAATTGCGCTATGAAAATTGGTAGGTAGTGTCGACATCTCAAATCTTAGTTTTGCAGAGAATACTCGAGCCTGATGTAGGATAGTGGAATGAATAGCAGATAGGAAGTTTGAGCGATTGTTTATTGTGAGAATATTTAACAATTAACTTACAGTTTGAAGGATTAAAGAGCAGTTTTACATTAACTCTTGCTGTCCAATATTAATTTTAGCATATTTCGGTAGCTTTCGACTGGTTTAGCGCGCCTGCGCACTTGGTCCGAAGGTCATATCAGGTACGGACATTCTTTGTCTACACGACGCTATCTTCTGGGTGTTTCTTCTAGTTCTGACTTTTCATGCATGACTTCCAGTACTGTTCCGATTTTAAAGACGTATTCACATCAAAACTCCACCAAACAACCATCGATACGTTTAAATACGAATGTATTCAATACGCAAAACTAGTTTGTTACCCACTGATCTACCGTTCAGTATAGAACTACTTGCTTTGTAGCTCTTCCAACAGAGCTTTCAACGGGATTAGCTATAACGAATGCGGTAATCGCCTTATTCGCCGTCGGATTTACGTCAAGACGAGAATCAACATATCGAAGGGGAAATAAGAGTAGCTAATCGGATTAAAAAGCTGGAAATAAAGACATAAAGCTCCTAGCCATGACGTGGATCATATGGATTCATATTTCCTTACACAAAACTTTAAGCAGCACTCAGAATAAATTCTTACGACTACAGAATGTCATGGAGTTTGACAGGAAGCGAAGTTTAGTCTACTAAGTCTATTATAGACTGTTAGATCACAGTGTAGCTCCTACAATACAGGCCTTCTTGTTCTTAGTTGGAGGCGCAGCCCCTCCGCCCCAACCTGATGTTGTCACTACGGAGTTCTGGGGAAGGCCCCAGAAAATCTGGCAGGTGGTCTCGACAATAAGGAACGAAATTCGCTTTTCAATTTGGTCGTTTTGGAAAGTAAAGGGCATTGCTCGTCAACCCGAGGTTTGGCTAAGTTTTGTGATACTCGTGTACCCGGTCCTGGGGACGGATAGGGCCTTATTCCTATTAATTATATCCTACCCTTTTAAGCCGGCTATGGCTTTTCAGCTTGCAAGACTGAAGGGAATGTCTACATCTATGTCTTATTCCGGTGACTTGGTATTTTTGACTTTACGTGAACCTACAAGCCTTGTCCTGGTCCTGATGCCCGGACCAGTTCATTACAAGACTATGTATCGATGGAACAAATCGCCCATTCTTCACTTATATCACATAGTTATTTATTTTTTTATTTAATTGCTGTTTCCCTGCAGAAAAATATCCAACTACAGAGAACATAAGCGATATGTAAGTACAAATCCATACACATACAGCGAGATAATAAATAAGACACTTCTTAGAAACAGATTACTTATTGAATTTAAATCATTAAAAAGCATATCAACCTCCGAAAAAGAATTATACAACTTAAAAATCGATTTGTAACAAAATTGTTACACATACATTCGTTTTAAAGATTTAATAAAAAATAATTTACAGTTTCTGTAATACACAGGAGGACGTTGAAATCAATACAAAGAACTGAAATGAGGGAATCAATTTTGTTATATAGGAGGTTGTAAGAAATTTTTAAAGCAATGTCTCTACGGATCTTCAAAGTATGAAGCATAAATGATTCAAAGAATGTACTGCTTACGATACATGGATCTTTAAATAAATGTCTCAAAATGTATTATGTATTCTTTCAATATTCATATCAGTCGTAGAAAAGATTTCAAATTACAGATCCCTATTCCAGTCCCAATCGTATATACATATTAAATAATAAAATTTATCATTTTAGTATCACAAAAATCTCTAGTCTTTTTTTTTGAAACCGTGTTTGCAGTATGCAGATTTTATGAAATAATCTTTCTACAAAGATATTCCCCACCAATATGAAAAGAATGATGATATTTCGATTTTGATTTACTTTTCGGATCGCATTTGCGCTTCAGGAATAGAAACTTTGTCCAAAATTTAAACACAGAATGACATCAGTTAAAAATTGACTTCCAAACGATTGACTTTTTTGGGGGGAAATTCTGTGTGCATGGTTAATAGATAATATTGTGCTTGATAATTTATTCAAGTTCAGTAAATTATTATCCATAATATTCGGTTAGAGGTGAGTATAAAAGTATTTTTAAGCAAATACGGAAAAAACATATTTGACATGCGCTTATGGATTTTTCGTACTTCGAAAGGGATTTTGTCTGTTTCATTATCTTCCGATCGCGTTGGGTTGCCCTATCATGATCATTGCGCAAAATAATTGATTTCAGCTTAACTATTCGAAAACTACAAAAGATGCTCATACACTAGGATAGCATATTTACTTAGGAGCTTCGAAAAAATAATCGGATTTAAAAAAAGTGTCTTTTTGAGAAAAATGAATTTAAAATTGCTTAAATTGAAAAATCTATATTTTTAATACTATTTAAGTCCTTCTAATGAAATTACCATCAACATTTGTTCCAAAGTTTTGCAATTCCTTTGAAGAAAACGAAATTGAATCATCTTAAATACTTTATGCGATTTTTAAGTAGGTGATGTGCGCGCAGAAAAATAAAATTTAATTTGTGACGTCACTTTCACAGACCCGTATCCCAAAGAAATTTCTTTTGGGGATTATAAAAACTATGTTGATTCAAGGTGTCCCAAAATGTGTACAAAATATCATTTGATTCGAAGATGGTGAGGTGCATAGCCTTTCCTGCATTTGAATGGATTCACCCATGTCTGCTTATTTTTTCACATTCTCTCTGGGGCGTATAACTTCACACTGCAGTTTCATTCACATTCGTCTAACCAGTTTTAGCCTTCTTCACCAATCAAAAGTTTTCTGAGACTCAATCAGCCAACAGATGTGGCTGTTTTGTCACAAAATCTGCAATTACATGGGATGGGAGGGAGTTGAAGTGAAAGTGAATTACGTCACATTTTCGAGTGAGATTTTGGACTACATCAAAATGTGTCTGATGTAGAAACGTTATTACAAGTGGAGCTCAATGGAGTAGGCTTTTCTGATACCAACTATCTATGGGTAAAATAAATGTTTCCAATTTGAAGCTAGATATATCAATTCAACAACATACAGTTTATTAAATTTTATTTCCATTAAATCCGTTTTATAAAAGTTCAATTGAATGGACCCATCAGTGGCCGACTGGCTAAAGGTCTCTCAATCCTGAAGGTGGTTGTCTCGACAAGGTATCTCGTCATTAGTAAAACTGATCAGATCTTGATGGACGAGATATCTCGTCAATAGAAAACCACTGACCATATCTTAGTCTTGTCATCATCCGAAAATCGGCAATATCTTGATGACGAGATATATCGTCATTATCAAAATAATTCATGTCATGATGGACGAGATATCTCGTTGAAATCACTTGGAGTTTTAAGATTGACCTCACATTTTAAATACATACCACTATCGTCATGAAAAATACAGACGAAAGTGTAAATGAAGACAAATGAAGAGATCAGTACAAACAGTAGGTAGCAAAGGATTCAAACAGCCTTATTCGGTACAACTTAAAAGATAAAGTTCAGCTTCATACAAATATCAAATGTTCGCTGTTAGTGCAAATTGAAGGTTAAGGGAGAATGAGATCGGGAAGTCGGAGCAATTAAATTGACAACGATTATTAAGTGAGTGTGAACAATGATCTACTAATAGATAGGTGTATGTCCTCATATATATGTTACCGGCAAAGTTTGAAACGCCGGCATTCTATAGAATACCTAGGCATTTTATAGAATGCCCGGCGTTTTAAAGCAAAGTATGAAATATGAGAATTATTATATACTTTCCCTAGGCATTGTATATAATACCTAGGCATTCTATAGAATGACAAATGCTATTTAGGCAAAGTATGAAAACAGGTCATGCTAAGGCTATTATTTAAAAGTTATATTTTTACAGTTCATCTTCGAATCGTCGTTGCATGTCTATTGACTGTGACTCCTTCTCCAACACTATATCTTGCTCTTCCATTTTCATACAGCACAGCATAAAACTAATTTTTTGTTGAACAAATTTAAGTAAAATCGCGTATTTTGACACTCCCGAACAAAGCGCAAAATGCAAATGGCAAAGCCTGAGCCTGAGCGGAGGACTAAAAGTCACGTGCCTTGCCACACGATATTCGAAACGAATCGGAGATGTATTTCGTACATTGCTGGTTTGTCATTTGGCATTCTATAGAATACCTAGGAAATGTGAAATATTAATCGTTTCATAACATTGCCGGCCAGTTTTCGGCATTCTATAAAATGCCTAGGTATTCTATAGAATGCCGGATTTCAAACTTTGCCGGTAACATATACAAAGCACTCCCGCTGCCAGTAGACAAATATATACCCATCCTCTGATGTGAACATTAGAATTTGTATTTCTGCCGCCCGAATGAAAAGTTGCACCTGAACCTGTCAAATAGGTTTAGGTTTCCCGAATGAGTAGATGAGAATAAATTCCTGTTTTGAAAAATATTAAATATCTATTTGTAATTGCTTATAAAGTTTTAAAATTTATTTCACCGTATCAATTTGAAGTTTTATATAATCTGCATATATATTTCACTAACGTACGTGGCACAGAAATTGACATTATTTGTATAGTGTCGAATGGCAACAATATATATAAGCAATATAAAACCGACTGTTATAGGATTAATTCGTAAATTTTGCTGCTTAGTTCAATTCTTTTTAGTTTGGTCGTTTTGTTAGTTTGTTGATTTTAGCTATGGGGTTGCATAATATTGTTAAACTACGATAAAGAGCTTACCGCTCTAATGGAATTCTTCAACAGTCTGATTACAGTAGGCAAAATGAAATCTGGAAGAAAATAAAATACCTGCGAAGGAGAAAATAGGTTTAATCGTAAAAGAAATACCGAATGGCTTCTGGACAATGAATGTGACGTAATTGAAATAGACATTCAGAAACTAATTAGAGTAACGTGGCTGAGTTGCCAAGGTTTTGGCATTTATTTTATTAGAAATAGGAATTGATACCAGTAAGAAGTACCCGAAATGCTTGCTGTTACTTATTTTTGGATAAGACAAAGCTCAAGAATACGGTACAGGCCCGTCGTTAATTGGCAACTGAATTTTTCTTCACCAATCGGCTTTTTGGATAAGACATGACGGGTTACCATATTCCCAACATTATCGCCATCATTGGCGATAGTAATTATCGCCAATTGTCAATGGTCCTTGAGTTGCTTTATATTTATTATAAATGGGTGGAAATAAGATATGTAATGTGAATAACGACACTGCTATCAATACGTAATTAATCAACGTCGTCGTTAATCAACATAACGGGCTAATGGCGACGGTCCGGGATCGATCCCGAAGGTAAAGTCATTTTGAACCAAGGTCAGATGACGACGTCAGCACCTGAACTGGAACCCCAAATTTGAGGTCACGACAGATTTAATGTGCATCAGTCCCCACATACACGACGGTTTTGGGTTGGACCGAGTTTCGAACTTACGACCTTCCGATTGTCATACTCTTCCGACCGGCCTACAGCAGGCCTTTGCTATTAATTATATATAATATCTATAACCAATTAAGCAATTTTAGCCTAGTTAATATGGGCAGGTCTATTAAATGTAATTAAAAACGCACAATTTAATCTATAACTATACGCGTTTTTTAATTCTGATAATCAAGGTGTCTGTACATTGCGTTCTTTTCTTGTCTACCAAGAATGGCGATGTATCGAGAGATACATTCCTTACAAGAATCCTATATTCCCTATGATAGTATTTCTCGTCGAATGGTAAGTGTTTAAATTCTACCATACTAATTTTTAATTGGTGAGAACAATGCAATTCAGTGAATGATATCCGCTCAACGACTTAATTAATGATAGATTTTCAGTAGTCTATACTGAGATTTGATCACGGAGAGGATCATTCATCAAATAGAAGGAGAAAATTTCCCGTACTAATTGATCAAAATAGCATTCATCAAGCCAGCACTAATAACAGTATCCATAAATATCGAACTCTTTTCCGCAGATGCTCGTACCCAGTGAAAGTTTTATACAAGAGCCGTTGGCACGATTAATTATTCTCGCAAATGGTGCCCGGCAGATGCTGGCCATTGCGTTAGTTCTCGAGGTTGAGAACTTTGGGATATAATAGTTAATCTAAGGAGAATGGGTATTTGCATTCACAATTTATGGGGAAGAGTCCTTGAGATAAGAGAAGATAGAATCCGTAGACTCGTGTATCCATACTAATGGGGTGGGGTGGAGTTATGGCTGATAAGAAAAATATGATTGGTTTGATGAGGCACAAGGGTTGCCATATTTAACCCTTCAGGTGGTTTATCATCGTGTCGAAAGCTACCCTGTAATGACCAGACTCTGATGCAAAAACGAATTGTCATCAGGGAAAGGAACACACTTTTTTCTTCTTGCAACTTTATTCTCTCGTGGAGTAGCAGGGCAGTTTTGTCTTGACGATCTATCTCGTCCTTAGCGAAATTGACTAGATCTTGATGAACGAGATATCTCGTCGAAACCACTTGGAGGGTTAAAAAATCTGAAAGCGCCCAATTTTGCCTTTTAAGAATGCCCGAATGCACCCCAACACTATTTTAAAGTTGTTTTATAAAAAAAGTTATTTGTTTTCTAGATATTTATTGAAAACATGAAGAAACCACCGGAAGAAAAATAAAATATTTCCGGTTAAGCGGATTTCATTTTTCACCATTTTGGTGAGGTTTGATGTTAATTTCTTCCTGCACTAAATTATTCGCGTGGAACAATTGGAGCCAGTCTTCATAGAGCAGCTTTTGCAACACTTTAAATTAAAAAAACATAAATTAAAAACCAATCATAAATTTGTGATCCATTTTATTTGCGAGATGCTGAAATCTCATTAGCCCACCAAGGGGTTTCGACGAGGTATCTCGTCCATCAAGATCTGACATATTTTCCTAATGACGAGATAACTCGTCGATCAAGATCTGACCTATTTCCCTATTGATGAGATATCTCACCCATCAAGATCTGATCAATTTTAATAATGACCAGATACCTCATCGAAACAAAACTGCCTTATTGCTCCATGTAGGAAAAACAAATTGCCCCTTGCTCAAAACTGTTGACAGTTAGGAAGTGGTTTTTGTATCACCCATCTGGCTACAATAACTTCGTTCCGGAGGGTTAGAAAACAAGCAAGACGTCACTTCCGAAATTAAGTAGGACCACACTAACACAAGAGCTCTTAATATTTAGCTTTAAAGAACCTTCATATATAACAGAGGAGGAATATATAAGTAGTGCATTAATAACAACTGTAAAAAATTATATTCCTGTTGTATATTACACATAAAATGAAATATTTCTGCAATATATTTTGCTTACCACACTAGAGTCCGAACATGATTCACTACCGTGTCAGCTCTAATGAAAAATACTCAAAGAATGTGTCTCATTTATCAATATTATATTTTGCCTTGATAATAATTTTAGCTGGTAGCAGTCTTCCAATATTTATTTCTGGGCGCCTTCGGTATAGTTTGGGGCCATATCTTGTTCACTCCATCAATTCACTAGCAATATTCTGTGACCACAATCAATCTGGGATCATAGTATATTTTTTCTGATTAAAGTCAAAATCTTCTCACTGCTCTAAGAATACATGCACTTTCAATGCCTTCCTTTCTATCTCGAGAAAATCATTTAAAAGTGTTATCACCAAGATGGGGTTCGATTATCTGTAAAAGCTCACCAGTAACGTGTAAAAGAATTCGGGAAAACATTTTATTTGTGAAAACAGATTAAAAGAGTGCAATCTACTATGCCGGTTAATGTAGGTTTGGAAAAGGAAAGGTTAGCAGGTTTTTCCCATTTGCAATCCTAGAGGGATATTCCATTTCTACCCGCAGTGAAATGAACTCTTCCTGGGAACTGATGAGCTCGAATCTATTCTCGTGATGGGAGGACTATACTTATTTTTCTTAATGGTGGACGCAACCCCTCCGACCTGAATACCTGAAATCATTACTGATATAGGGAAGATCCCAATGAGGTATTTGGCAGGGGTCCCGACGAACCTGGAGTGGAATTGCTTTTCTTAGGGTCGGAAAACTAAGCATTGAGCACTTTTAATCAGCCGTGGAGATTTATTATAGCTTCTTAACTGTAATCTTGTGCTGCAGGTGGTAGGCGCCGTTCAGTCAACCTAAACCCTTATAAGGGAAACGGATAGAGCTTTTTTTCTATACATTCGTCCTGCCATTTAATGGCCTAGCTAAGGCATAATCCTCCAAATGGTTTCGACGAGATATCTCGTCCATTAAGATCAACCATGAAAATGCATTTATTAAACTCGCTGCCTTTTGTGTGTTACGTTTACCCTTGAAGTGTTTTCGACGAGATACCTCTTCCATCAAGATCTGACCAATTTTGCTAATGACGAGATATCTCGTCCATTAAGATCAACCATGAAAATGCATTTATTAAACTCACTGCCTTTTGTGTGTTACGTTAACCCTTGAAGTGTTTTCGACGAGATACCTCTTCCATCAAGATCTGACCAATTTTGCTAATGACGAGATATCTCGTCCATTAAGATCAACCATGAAAATGCATTTATTAAACTCGCTGCCTTTTGTGTGTTACGTTAACCCTTGAAGTGTTTTCGAGGAGATACCTCTTCCATTAAGATCTGACCAATTTCGCTAATGACGAGTTATCTCGTCATCAAGATATTACCGATTTTTTATGATGACGGGATAAAGATCTGGTCAGTTTTCTTCGGTGACAGGGCCACTCGTTCATCAAGATCTTGTCAGTTTTTGTAAATGATGAGTCACATTGTTGGGAAAATCACAAGGAAGGTCAAGCTTGCAGTGCTCAGAGTTGAAATTTCTACATAGGCATGTATGTCTTATTCCAGTGACCGTCGATTAATCAGATTTACTCGAACCTGCACGCCTTGTCTTGGTTATGCTGACTGAAAACCGCGGACTTACTATTCTGATTTAAAATACATGCAGTGTTTGGCAAAACTTGGTCATATTTGGCCCTTGTGAAAAAAAATGAAACAACCAAACCAACCAGCAAATTCCTAGGGAAGTTTGATGCTTGACATTTAATGTGATAAAAAAACGTAATAAAAGAAATACTTAATGGAAGAGACGGAAATTAAACAATGACATAAGCGACTCTGCTCCCGAAAGTTCGTCAAAACTAACACCTTTTGCTAATAAATGAAGCAAATAAAAAGCATGGAAAATGTTGCACTTCGGGCTTTTTACAGTCGTACTTTAACATCATTAACTTAGTAACAATCGCTCAGCTTATCAAAAAACTTAACACGTAATTTTTAAATTGAATTGAGATATGAAAACAAAATTCTTAAGACTATTTAAATTGAATTTCCATTTTTAAATTATTTTGTTTAAAGTCGGGACAAAACTGTTATTTTATTGTTCTACTTGAGACGCATAAAAATTAGTCTTTCTTTTGTTCTAATCTCTAAGAAAATAATTACACGAAACTAAAATGACCTCCTTTAAAGTTTATAAGCGGATAAATTATATTTTCATTAAATTCTCAAATTTAATTCCTTTGTTTTCGTCTGTGTTCATAAAAAATTTCTATTCGATTATAAATTGCCCATGGCTCTAAAATGATTCCATGTTTTAAGTTGAATTACTTTATGTTATCTTTAATCTATAATCTTAAGATAATATTCGAAAAGGGATTTCCATTAGTATTTTTACTGTTATATTAATTTACACATAATTTAAAAATTAAAATTAAGCTTTAAACAAAATTTTAAACTAATATTAATACATACACTAATCCTTTTAAAATGTAGATTAATATATCACATTTCAAATAAGTTTTGAAAATAATCTCTAATTGAGAGGGGAAAACATTTTCTTTCAACAAATTTAGTCGAGACAAATTTTTAATTGTAAAATTAATTGTTGATTCTATGCAATAAAATACTGCTAAATGGCAATGATATATAGTAGTTTGCTAGAAACATTTGAAAAGAAATTCTACACACACATTTGCTTTATCAAAACTACCTCTTGAGATGCAAACATTCGCAAGTGAAAACATCTCATTCAGACGCTTAACCTTTTCTTTTGCAATCAGAATACTTTTTTTATCATTAAATAAATAGTATTTGAGCGATTTGGGTAAAATTAAAAATTTTACTTTGTACTTCACATTTTACATTAAATTAAAAAATGTAACTTTTTGTCTAATAGAAACTAAAGATACAACCTATGTCTAAAAGAAATAAGTTTAATGTCTAATAAATCAATGTAAAAAGGACGCAACTAGAGTCTGAAATGTTAAATGTTTTTTCATGCTGATTGTCATCATAGGTAGTTAATTAACTTCGAACCAGAGCAACACAACAGGCTATTGGAGACGGTCCGGGATCAAATCCGAAGATCCAGGAAAGCTACGAGGACAAGACCTGGTAATTTTAAATCATGCTTAGAATTGAACGTAGAGGTGGACCGCTTCACCAATACAAACTACGTTTTCAATACTATTTGTCAGTTGTTTGAACTTGAACTGACAAATATTATTGTCCAATATTTGTCAGTTTGTTGTCTGAAAGTTACTGTTTTGGAGAATTTTTCTGTTTATTGCTTAGAGGTGAACCACTTCACCAATTTAAACTGTTTTCATTACTATTTGTCTGAAATTTCTAAAAAGTAGTATTTTATTTTTGAAATATGGAAAGAAAATTATCTTCTTTCAAACACCGCCAATCGTCCTGCCACTTTTTGAATATATTGTGAAACAAAATAAACAATTGTGCATAGTGCATAGAATTATGCATAGAAATAAATAATTATTCAATTAAAAAATAAATAAATTTTAATATGCAATAAATAAATTTTACCATTTTTAATGCATAGAACAATAAATATAACTGCAAAAAGTGCAAGGTTTTGAAAAATAAAAAACTTACTAAACTTACAGGTACACTCTTTATCTTAAGAAGGTAGACATGACTCTAAAATATCAAACCATAGTTTAACCCTCCAAGTGGTTTTGACGTGACATCTCGTCCAACACGATCCGACCAAAGATGATCCACGACCGATCTTGATGACGATATCTCGTCATCAAGATATTGCTAATTTTTTATGATGGCAAGATCAAGACTTGGTCAGTTTTTACTGACGAGATATCTCGTCCATCAAGATTTGGTCAGTTTTTAACTGACGAGTTATCTCGTCCATCAAGATCTGGTCAGTTTTTTACTGACGAGATATCTCGTCCATCAAGATCTGGTCAGTTTTTTTACTGACGAGATATCTCGTCCATCAAGATTTGGTCAGTTTTTTACTGACGAGGTATCTCGTACATCAAGATTTGGTCAGTTTTTTACTGACGATATATCTCGTCCATCAAGATCTGGTCAGTTTTGCTAATAAAAAATAACTCGTTGAGACAGCCATCAGAAGGTTTAAGAGTCAGTTCAGTTTAAAAAAAAACAAAAGCTTCGCAATATGTAGTTTTGTATTTTGACTTATTTATTGATATACATTAAAAAACATCGATAATTACAAACGAAAAAGAACAATTTCTGTGTTATGCTTGTTTGTAACTAAGCTTGTCAAACAAATAGTTGAAAAGATGCTTCAAAAGGCTTAATATTATTTCCAAATGAAAGTAATAAAAATCAAACACAAAAATTTAAAGAATGTGACATCACTTACAAATGAGGTCATAAAAAGAATCTATTTCGAAAAATTAATTCCCTTACTCTGAAAGATTAATATAACAAAGCGAAAATTCCAAAGTAATAATTTTTATCTTCCTGGTCAGTAAAAACTTTCCTTCTGTATGTATATCTATTACCTGGCGTTGTCAGTCTTGTGTGTGCCCAACTTGGCTAAATTATAGTCCCTGCGCCATAAAACCCAACTCAATGAATCGAAGTGATAATGGTTAGTTTTTCATTCGCACAAATTATCTATTCTGAAAATTCCGAAAACTTAAACTATCGATACTACTATAGATCTATAACGATAATTTTCGTGTAGAAATAAAATAATAAACTGAAATTTCGAAAATATCTAAACTTGTGTGAGGAAAACATTTTCCTTCAGCAAATTTGATGTAGACAAAATTTAAGTGATAAACCAGACTGTTGATTCTTAGCAATAAAATACTACCAAACTCTTCTTGGTAATGTAATAAACTACAGCAGTTTTCTGAAAGCTTTTGAAAATAAATTCTTTTTGTTGTTATCTAAAACCTAGCTTTAGAGAAGGAAACATTCGGGAAGTGAACTTATTCAACTTTCCTTTTAAAATCAGGATTTTTTTTCTATCAAAGGGAATACTGTCATCCAGTAAACAACTTAAAATATTCAATACCTCTCACTTTCTATAATCTGTAGAGGCATTTTCCTCTTTCAATTATGCTCATCACGTAAGCAAACAAAGCAATGATCAGAAAAACTAATTTTCTACGTCAAATGAAATTACTTGCTACAAAAAAGAAGGGCGTTTTATCATTGTTACGGATATAAAAGAAATAGACAAACATTTTATCGATTGCTAAATTATGCATTTATTCTCGAATTATGTTTCATTTCTGAGTGTTTTAAATGCAAAAGTTTGTTCCGTTTAAGTATGTCTAGCATTTATTTTCGTGGAAAGCATTTTCCTAGATGGATAAGACTGCAATTCTTCTAAAAGTACGCTTTTAACATTCATACCTTTAAACTGATTAGCAAACTTTTAAGAAAGAACTGTCCTGATTAGTATTTCAAAATGAATTTAAATGCATTCATTGATCTTTAATTTTAATAAAATGATGTATTGCTTAAATCTGTTGTAATGAAAATGATTATGGTTTAAGTATTCTTTAAAATTATTGTGGGTACTAAAATTTTTTTCAGCATTATGAGAGGAATTGTGTAAACAAACAAACCAGAGGGAATGCAAAAATTTTAGTGCCGTTAAGCAAATGCTCTCGTATGATAAATTTTAGATTTACGTTGAAATGTAATTTATCCCCCTTTCTATTAGGCCTAATCTAATTGCCTTTGCCAATCAACTATCATATACCAATTCGAAATTTATTCTTTGGAATTTTTATTGGTTAAGGGCTGATATCGTATTCGAAAAACAATCCAACTGACATTACGTTCTGAATACGAATACAGCAAATATGTTCCCCCACAGAGACACTAGCGCCACCTACATTGAGCTTGACAGAAATTGCCTCTTATACGTCCAATACATTTCTCTGATGTTGTTATGAAGAAATTGAAAAAGTGCAATTGAAAAAGTGCAAAAACATTCTAGTATGTTTATTTGAAAGCAACAAACACAGCAACAAAGATAATCGTTATGCGATCGTTATACATTCCATTTTATTTAATTTAGGAATAATGCCGTGTCTTGAAAAGATACATTTGTTTCAATACTCTTATTAATATTTTAAGAAAGAATCTTGTGAAAAAATTTCCGTGCGATCGATCTGATCATCTCTTTCCATGTTACGAAAATCACATTTCGCAGTGGGAAGTTAATGCATAACTGCCATGAAAGAACAGAAAATTGATGCAAGTAAATATCTCCCAACGGGGGTAAACATTTTTTGTAGAAGCTAGCGTATCTGAAACACTTGTCATTAATGCATGTTTCCATCTCATTAAAATAATGATTTTCAACAGCGGGAGGTTAACACGATATCTGAGGAGATTCTTATTTGTCTCTTCTTTTTGTCTTTCTTATCTCGACATTAGAAATTTTTACTATACCTTGTACAAATTTCATAACAAATCAGTAGAAAGGACAAAAAACATAAAAAATGTATTTTCGGAATAAATTAATTGCTTTGGCATGGATGCTGAAGTAAAAAATATTCTTCTGGAAGTATCACTTCCTTATTGGAATTCCGCGTGCATGGAAAATGATTCAATTACATGGACATTTTGTTCGATTTAATTAAAGAACTATTATGTGCAGAAGTTTTATGTAAAAGGTAGGAAGTCTAAGAAATGCAGTCAATTACTTTCTAAACTTACTGTTCAGATCTTATTAAAATATTGAAGTCTTAGTTATTCAAATGAGCTTTACTCCAGCTTTAGTTATTTCGTTTCACTATTTTGCACTTAAACGAACTGAAAGAAGAAATTTGTATCACAAACCTAGGAAATATTGAACTTCTTTTGAAATGGAAGACTGGTTTAAGCTGAGTAGATTGAGAACAAAATAAGTTCACTTTGTTTTTTTAAATATCTGTGTGGACAAAGACAGTATGTGATTCATTTTCTTTACTGTATTTAATTATGCGTTAGACAGATTGGATTAAAAATAGTTAAACGCGAGTAAATCCAAATGCTTTCAAGTTTTCACTCAATAAAATAATTCTAATAGAAGGTTTTTTGGTAATAAAAATAAGTAAACAGAAAGAATATATTCTAGGAGTTTCTGTCTCACATTTTATCCATATGATATAATACCGTCTAAGTATTCTTTGTAATAATTTTTAATTAGTCCTGAGTAAAATTCTAGGTAATAGACTGCAAAATTAACTATTTAGTAACAAATAATAAATTACTTTTGGCACCCAAAAAGCTAATTTCTCAAATATAGGCAACTTGATATCGTTTTGAGTTATGATTTATCTTCGGGTTTTCAGTAAAAACACTAAATTCATATTCCAGTTTTCAAAAAAACAATTATGAACCTTCTAACAGATTTTTAAATGATATTCTTTCAGTTACTGTTATCTGTTTGCAAATGTCAATTGTTTTGTAGCTAAGCCGTTAAGCCAAAATGATATTTGAACTTGACGTGTTTACTATATTAAGAAACAGTCTCTTAACTTTCGCATAACTCATATAAAAGGTGCTCTAAATGTAAAATATATCCACGAGATTCTAAAGATATATTTTTATATATATCACTAGCACACTTGACACATAAATAGGAGTTATTCGTTTATTGTCGAATGGTAGGTAGATATCTAATTAACGTTGCACTGGAGCAACACAACAAATTATTGGTGACGGTCCAGGATCAAACACGAAGACAAAGATCTAAGGACAACACCACGTAATTTTGAACCACGGTCCGACGACAAGGTCACACCTGAGCTGGCATCCCACTCTCCAAACATCCATTCCACGTCAAAGTGAGGATATTTGAGGCCACAACAGATTTAAAGTGCACCTCCCCCTTTGTATACGACGGTCTTTGGTTGGATTCGAACTCGCAACCTGGTTGCTAGTCCGTTACTCTTCCGACCGGGATACCGCAGCCTTATTATCGAATGGAAACAACGGATATAAAAAATTTGAAATTGATCATTAAAAGATTAATTTTTTGCTGTTTAATTAAAAAAAATTTGATTTGAGAAACGGATCTGCGTAATGCGAAAACTACACGGAAAAGTTCGCTATTCTGATGAAGCTGTTCAGCAGTCTGATTACAGAAGGGAATAAGAAATCTCGAAATGGCAATCAGCGAGAAAAAGAAATATCAGTGAAATATGAGCTATAAAATACAGTTAACTATGCTAGGAAGAGCTCGCCACTCTAATGAAAATCTCCAGCAATCTGACAACAGAAAGCAATGAAATAGACATAAGGTAGGTAGATATTTTAATTAACGTCGCACTGGAGCAACACAACGGGCAATTGGCACCACGTAATTTTGAACCACGGTCAGATGACGAGGCAACACTTCAGCTGGCACCCCACTCTTCAAACTTCCACACCACGCTAACGTGAGGACATTCGAGGCCACGGCAGATTTAACGTGCACCAACCCTCTTTGTACACGACGATCTTTGGTTGGATTCGAACTCGCAACCCTACGGTTGCGAGTCCGTTACTCTTCCAACCGGGCTACCGCTGCCCGTATATATAAAGCAGTATACATAAAGCAATCTGGAACATAGAAATCAGAGTAAGAAAGAAAATATGAGCGAATAATAGGCTTAGCGTCAAGTTATACGGAATCGCCATTCAACAAGGTAATGGGATGAAACTGAAATAGACGTTAAGAATCTAATTATTTACGTGCACCAGCTCTCGCGTACACGACGGTCTTTGGTTGAACCGAGTCTCGAACTCGCAACCTTCCGGTTGTAATCCGATGCTCTTCCAACTGGGCTACCGCGGCCCGCATTTACGTGAATACGAATGCTATATTCATTATGAATAGCTTTAATAGGATGTGAAATGTGAATAACGACGCTTTGCATCAATAGATACAAGCAATTAAGAAAGTTTAGAGCACATGCAATGCGGGATCTACCAGCATCAGCTTGTCTTATACTTTTCAACTAAATAAATATATGGAATTATCTTATTCGTTTAGTTGGAAACGGAATTGTCTGTTTTCCCAATTTCATACTGCACTTGGCATGTATTATTGCGATAGATTCTGCTGGTTACTGTATTTGCTCCTCAGTGAATGCGACTTTGCCCCATAAT
The DNA here is from genome assembly GCA_933210815.1 of Meta bourneti. Taxonomy (NCBI): domain Eukaryota; kingdom Metazoa; phylum Arthropoda; class Arachnida; order Araneae; family Tetragnathidae; genus Meta; species Meta bourneti. Next base: position 91,642,545 of record OW119926.1, read on the forward strand.
GCAATAATTAATGAGCAACGGAATCCTCAACTCACCAAGTTTAGACGAGATATCTCGTCGGTCAAGAACTGACCAGTTTTGCTAATGACGAGACACCTCATCATAAAGATGTTGACATCATCAAGATATTTTTTATGATGGCAAAATCAAAATCTGGTCAGTTTTCTTCTAATGAAGAGATTTCTGGTCCATCAAGATATGGTCAATTTTGCTACTGACCACGTCGAAGCAATCCCCAGGGGGGTTAAAAAAATCATAACAAGAAACCATTAGAGGATGACACCATCAGGCATAACCCTGTTTGGATTTTTGCGCTCAAAATCACGGGTTGGTTTTGGGGTTTTATGGAGCAAGGACCATATTTGGCCATGCTTCGCTAAACACAAGACATACAATATCAAGTAATAGACAAACAGACAATGAGGGTTTTACTGACACAGAAGAGAGAAATATACCCAAGGAGGAATACACCTGACATGAATAGAACCCGCACCACCTACAATTCGAATCAGAATCATGGGATTTTGAGCGTTAAAATAGCAACAGACTCAGATTCAACTCACTCAGATTGTCTTTAAAAGTCTTAAGCTTCAGGGTTTATTAAGTTTTATTTGCCAGCCTATTTCTCCGAATTTCAATCCTCCTAGTGGTATCTCGTCATTAGTAAAACTGTCCATATCTATATGGGCGAGATATCTTGTCATTAGAAGAACACTGACTAGTTCTTGCTCTCATCTTTAAAAGTCAGCAAGATAAAAGAATCGTTTATCTTGATAGCGAGATATCGCGTCATCATCAAATTTGGTCAGATCTTGATAGACGAGACACCTCGACGTAACCACTTCGAGGTTTAATTTTCATCAAATGATGCCGGTCGTACAGATTCCATGGCAATGGTTATAAACATTGCCTCGATAGATGCTATACAATACTTCCAGTTCAACTCAATACTAGCCCATTAAAATGTTTAAGAGATGCAATAAAGGTGGCACATATCGCTTGTGAGTGCAACACCAGAACACCAGACAATGATATCGATTTATCAGATAGATGGCCTTACAAAGAACTTTCTTGCTGGTCATCGATTGTCCTTTCACTACGTCCACTGATTTCACTTTGTTCTCTAAATCCATCTTATTCGGGGAGAAAACTAGGAATTTCTTTTTTCTAAACCTCTTACCTATTTGGAGTTTTGCCCAAGTACGCACATTTCAATGGCAATTTTGTTACTGTCGCTCAAAAGAAATGCGGTGCTCCGACCGTCGCTTAGGCAAAATATCAAAATGGAATACCAATTTCATTCCTATAAGACATATTTGAAGAAATCTTTTCCATAATGTCGCGAACATTCGGATAAGCTCCTATAGCTATTTATCTTAAGCCTTACATTCCTTTCTATCTTTTAACTGCTAAATCCTTTAGAAATTCTCTTTAAGGGATTTTAAAGGAACACCAAAACATTTAGATTTTCCTTGTGGACATTCTTTCTGTACTGTATATTATGTTGCGTATTCGTGTTCAAATATTGTTTATGTAATAGTATACCATTGTTTATGTAATAGTATACCATTTGTAGAAATAATGGAAGAGTCGACTTAGGAATTACGACGCCGAATTAGCTTAATACCTAAAAAGCCCCTTTAAGACATAAAAAAATTGAAAGATCTCTTAACACCTTTTCAGTTACTCTTACAAATTTCATAGCACAATGTCTAAAGTAACACCCAGGACAAGCTGCATCGTGTCGTAGTAGGAGTAGTCTAGTAGAAAATAAAGTGAGTTATTTTGTATTGAAAAGACCATTTTTCATCACATAAATTACGAAACACACGAGTGTCTCATTATTTATGAGGGTGGTTGACTTAACGTCTCGATGGGCTATTGGTGACGGTCCGGTATCAATTCCGAAAACAAAGATCCGAAGACAACAACTTGCCATTTTGAGCCACGGTCAGATGACGAGGTTAACACCTGAGAGGGCACCCCGCTCTCCAAGCTTCCACCACACAACGCCAACGTGAGGACATTTGAGGCCACGACATATATAACGTTCACCAGTCCCGACATGCACGACTGTCTTTGGTTGGGCTGAGTTTCAAATTCGCAACACTCCGGTTGCAAATTTGCTACTCTTCCAATATGGCTACCACGGCTCTCATAATTTATGAGAGGAGCACATATGTATACTTAACGGAACTCAATTTTCACTCATCAACATTTCAGATTCCATTTATTTCAAATTACTAAGCATTAAAAGCACGGTGGCTACTAATATACATAGATCTCTCGTTTTCTACGAGCATCTCAAAACGGTTAAAACACTTAACAGTTAAACACTGAAAACACTGGAAAAGACTAAAAGTACGTTTGATTCTCAACTCTCAGCAACCTAGAAACAAAACACTGAAAACTATTGATCATTATATAATTAAAACCGATGGTGTGATCATCTCACGAAAAAATAACATAAATGTAAAAGTAAATAAGATGGGTTTTCAGAATTCTTCTCAAGACCTTAGCAGGGTCCAACGCGGAGAAATAGTTGGAATGGGCTAAACCCTCTGGATACGGGAACTGGCCCAACCGGCCAAAAGTTTCGAGTCCCCCTCGTTACGAAAGGCTCGAATTCTTTCAGACTTCAAACTCCTGAAGAATCTCCGCAGCCCATTACGATTTCCATCCCCTATTTTCTGTGCTACAAAGAGACCCGCGCGTGAATAGCCTTGTCTCCCCGTTGACAAAGATGTCAAGGTTAACGACGGGGAGCCTCGCAAATTGTTTATCCTGGAACATCTATTCCGTGAGAGGTTGAGTGCTTGAAAAGCGATGTACTTAAAAAGTCACCGCCGCCCTTTCAGTTTACCGGGGAAGAATCTGTCCCTTCTAGGCATACCCACGACCTAACAATAGAAACCGGCACATTAGGTGATAATGGGACGATAATGGGTTTCCCTCTCCTCCTGGGGGAAATCATTGCTAAGGCCGTTTCGGCCGGTTTCAATAAGTTGCCTGTAAAGCCGTTGGTCCGGCTGCCAAAGAAGGAAACAATATTCTGTCCCGACGTATGCAGAGGGTTAAGGCCGTTCCAGCATATTGGTAACTTTGAATATGAATAGGGGATTTCATTCAATAAAGGTTATTGTGTAGGTACATTTAACGATCAGAGGAAAATATCACCCAAAGGTCATTGCATAATTTTGTGAATGCTAATATGCATCACTAAAAAAGTCGAAATAAAGTTTTACTGAGTCTCCAATATTAGAGCACATATTTTGGGTCAGAGTTCTGATTATGAAGCTGGGTTTTATTGGAGGTGGAACCGTCTACAGAAGGACTTGGAATTTCTCGGGGAAACGAGGATAGTCTTGTGAACACCGTGAGTGCATGGTCTGTGATGCATCTGTTCATCTATGAACTAAAAAGTTAAAGCAGTACCTTCCGAGACCTAGCATCATACCTAGAACATCGCTGTCGGAATCCATTGCAACCCAGCGTCCAAATGTGAGACCAAAAATCGTTGAGTACCTCTGTCCTTTAACTTTGATATCACCATGACATTCCTCCTGTGCAATCAATCATATGTAATATGAACTGTCGTCAGCAATCGATGATATGTAATACGGACTTTTGTCTGCAATAAATGATATGGAATATGGACTGTTGTCGACAATTGATGATATGTAATACGGACTGTTGTCAGCAATGAATGATATGGAATAGGAACTGTTGTCAGCAATCGATGATGTGTAATAGGGAGTGTTGTCAGCAATCAATGATATGTAATATGGACTGTTGTCTGAATGAATGCTTGCATGATAACTGTTAATAATTGTAATGAATATAAATTGTTACGCAAGATATTTTCCTCAATCTTAAGGAAAATTTTAATAGTGTGAAGATAATTGTGCTATGAATAAGGAAAATAACCTTTAATCCATCGCAAGTCTCTAACCAAACCGTTGAAATCGGTCTCAACCTCTGCAGAGGACTTGAAATTATAGTGCCGTATGGCGTATATGAAAGTAGTAAATTATTATGTTAATCTTAAGTGTATATAAAAGAGAGATAGCAGAAGAAATAGTGTAATAGACGAGACGTCTTGATTTTGAATGCATGTTATGTTTGTAAATATAAGTTGGTTTCAATAACGTTAATTTTTGATAATGTCTCGTAAGCTTTAAATGTCCTTTGACCCCAATTGATCAAAGCCAACACAAACTATCACAGTAGTAGAAGTCCTGAATAACATAACCGATAAAAGCGGAAGGTGACTCAACGAAACTGGTAAAATAAGTGACGGGTGTCAAAAAGTCGACGGGGTTCAAGCATTTTAGATGGGAACAAGAAGTTAAAATATGGCGAATGGTAGTTGGCAATGATAGCAAGATGAAGCAGTTTCACCCATCGATCTACACGTGCATCTGAAATGTCCAGAAGAACATCTAGTCGTCTAAATGATAATGCTAATGACGGTAGGAATGAGATGGTCGGATGTATATTAAATTGTTTAGTGTGTTTCTCTTCTCACATTGCGAAATGTTTTACGATTAAAAACATCCGAAAATGGCGCATAATTAATAATTAAGAAGGCAAAAAAGTTTATAAAAGAAATGTAGGGAAAACCGCAGGTTGCAGAATAGACAGTGAAAAAATTTGATCCAAAAAATGAAAGTTCGTAATAGAATTTGAGAGTTCGGAAAAAGGAATTGCAAAAGAAGTTCCGCATAAAGAAATTCGAAAGATTTTGGTGAAAAGAAATTTACAAGAATTCCGGGAAAAGAAATTTGGTGAAAATAAAATAGAAAGAATTCGGTGAGAATAAATAAGAAAGAATTCGATGAACATAAATTCCAAAGAATTTTTTTTAAAAGAAATTAGAAATAATTCTATGAAAAGGAATCCAAAAAATTTGGAAAAAAGAAATTCGGAAGATTACAATGAAAATAAATTAAAATAATTCGGTGAAAGGGAGTTAGAAACAATTCGGTGAAAATAAATTCGAAAGAATTAGGCGAAAAGAAATTAGAAGGGGGTCAAAACGACTCATTTGGTGGTTCTAGTATTAACACACCACAATTATTCCAATTTATTACGTCATTTTAATTTAGCTTCGTAATTAAATACAGAGAGGGAGAAGCTCACACTAAACATCATTATTAACCCAAGCTATCCTTAAAATTTATAAACTTCCCTTTGTTCAAGGGTAATTCTAAGTTAAATATTAAAGTACTGCAACGCATCAGTCGAAACCCTCTTATAAGCAATCCCTCGTCGCCTGCTGTCTAAATCAGCTGGCGGTAAACCGGCAATTAAGCACGTAATTTTCTGTCATGCTTTCAGGAACAAAGAGCGTGACGGAAGTTATTTTATGGATGAACACACTCTTACAATCCCGTGAAGTATGTAGTACTTGAAGGTTGAGTTTCATTCCTGAGGTCGTGTTTATAATTCTTCTTCTGTTAGTGATCCATTGTTTACATAACTGTCACAGAGACACTTATTAGAAAAATATACAAATCGTGCGTAGATGTTGGATAAACTACATTAATCCTCCAAGTACTTTCGACATGATATTTTGTTCATTAAGACCTGATCAATGTTGCCAATGCTGAGATATATCGTTATCGAGACACTGCCGATTTTTTATGATGACGAGATCAAGATCTGGTCAGTTTTCTTTTAATGACGAGGTATCTCGATCATCAAGGTCTGCCAATGGTTTGGCTAATGACGAGATACTTCGTCAGACAACCACCAGGAGGGTTAAAGAAAATATATGCATAAAATATAATACCCTTTTAATAGGGTCGGCCCCCTTAATTAGGGAAACCTCAGTCAAAAATGATCTACTTTTTAATAATTCAAAATATTGTCCAACCCCTTAGCTTTCAAACGATACCAATATCTTGTAAATATTCGAAATAGTTTTTAAGTTACAAGGGTTTGGATTAGGTACTGTCGCCTTAGACAAACACGTTTCCAAAACTTTAAACTCGATTTCTGAAGAACTATGTTTTTGCAATAGGATGCTTCCTTTGACCAGTGATAACTCAACGATGAATTGATCTTTTATAATTACTTATGTGTCATTATAATATATGTAATACAATGGATGTTTTAACCCTCAGTCGAAGTAATTGGTTAAGAAATGAATTTTAAGTTGATTTTTAAATGTTGAAATTCCTGAAAAAATCTTGATTTTTTAGTCTTCCTTCGTGAAAAAAATTGTAAAAAACAACATATTCCCTCTAGGAACTTGATAGAGGGTCGAAACATGAAGAATAATATTAGGAATAATTTCAAACAGGAATTGTCTTTCTGAACACATTAGAATTTGAGATATCACTGTTCAAAAAAAGTGCTAATTAGCTAATTATATCTAAATTAGATAATTAATGAGTAGTTAAATCAGAATTTTTCCCACTAAAATGAGTTTAAGCACAACCCAATGACCTATTGTGAAAAAAGTGGATTTTTAAAGTCAAAATTAAAAAAAAAATTATAGTGTATACATACACCGGCGAGATGTATCGTGATAAGCAAAAGTGGTCAGATCTTGATGAACGAGGTATTTCATTGAAACCACTTGGAGTGTTAACAAGTGAATGGGACGTAATTGAAGTGAAATTTGAGGATTTAGCTATGGTAAGATGACTGAGGTGTGGCCTTTTATCATGTATTTCATTGGAAAATAAAGATAAGCATCATGTGTTGCTTTTGTATTTTTGATAAACTGTACATTGAGATATTGCAGGTATGAAATGGTTATGTCGATGTTTATATTTATTGTAAATGGGCTTAAATAAGGTATCAAATGTTAGTAACGAAACTCCTATCAATATATTTTTATTTAATGTAATTATTTATTTGTTTTAATTGTTTTATCTGAACGAAAAAACTTACAATTACAGATAAGAAAAAATCTGATAAAACAATACAAGAATAAAGACACACAAATACCCAATTAGATAAGAGATAAAACAAAACACTTCGTTGAAGCAGATTACTTGGAATTAATAAAAGGCATATCAATTATTAATAATTATTGAATGGAATTAATAAAAGGCATATCAACCTCAAGGAAGAATTACACGGTTTAAAAAATGTATTTGTTTCAAAATTGTTGTACACATTCTTTTGTTATAGGTTTAACAAAAAGCAATTTACAGTTTTTTGTGATATAACTGAGGATTCTAAAATCAATACAAGAAACTATAAATAACGAATCAGTTTTCTTATGTGGGAGGTCAAAAACATTTTTTTTCAAAGTTATTTCTCTAGGAGCTTCAAAGTAATAAAACTGAAATGCTTTCGTAATTCAGAAGAATGTAGACCTGAAAATTCGGAATTCTTTCGAAACTATTCCGTACATGCTAAGAGCGGGTCTAGACGATGAGTTTTGTTCAAAATTACTTTCAATCTTGAATTTCAATTTAGAAAGGTAGTTATGGTGATTGTCATAAAAAGAGGATGCATATATCTTCTATTTTAAATTGTTCGAAAATAAAAGTTTTAAACTTCTTTTATATAAATTATTTCTAAATTTAACCAGAAAAATATTTTCCTTACTTCTTATTTGTAAAGAGAAAAAAAATCAATGCTATAGAACAAACATTCGTGAAGTTATGTAAAATGGAATGGACCCATACATTTATTTAAGGCATTTATTTAATTCGCGCGCGTATGTTACAATTGAAGTTTATCCTACAGCAGAGGTGCTGGCTATGATAAGTATTTGTCAAGTTAATATAAGTGACGGTAGTTTCTAGACATGGCGTCAGTTGACTTGGTTTTTCGAACAGATTTCTGCACTTAGCCAATAAAAATTGCAAAGAATAAATTCTGAATTGATACATGATATTTTATCGGTCTCAATGACAATTAGATTAAACGCCAAACGTTGCTAAAACGGCGATAAAATACATTTTAAAGTAACCTAGATGAGTATCATGAGAGAGCAATGAACATCAGAAATAAAATCTTCACACGCCATCTGGTTTGTTTTCTTGCAATAAAAATTCCTCTCATAGATTGATATTTGAGAAAACGTTATCATTTGAAAGATGACATTGTGTCCCTTAACAAACTAAATATTCTGAAGAATTGTTCTAATTAAAAGTTTCTTGATCGATATAAGTTACATTTTTTATTTTCTTTACATACGAATTGTTGCAAAATAGATGAAGCATCAAAATGATGAATTCAACATCAACACATGATATGAATAGTTTTATCACTGGAGACTTGTTTTACAAAAGTTATCACCGTTACATTTATTAAAAATTATTCAGTAAATAAAAGTATGATTGCGTTTAACTAAACCATTTCTATCTAACCAATTGTATTTTTTAAAGGTGAAATCAAGTACAGCTAAATGAGTAAATAACGTTTAAAAAGCTATATTCATTATACGAAGTTCATATCAACACTTATCCTATTTTATGTTTTAAATATTTATTCCAAATTGTTTAATAATAAAGAACATTTTGTCGCATTATTGTATTCATTCTTTCATGTGACACTTAAATAAGTTTTAATGAAAGAGAAATTATGAGACTTGGGACCTTTTTAAATATGAAATAAATATTAATCGTGTAAAATACTAGAATGGTGCTTCATGAAATCTATACAGTATCTTTAAAAACAAAAAACTCTTTTAATAACAGATCCTTTATAACTCAAATATAAGTGTTATCACTTATTAGGTCACTCTTGAGAACGAAATTTCAAATTTTCTAAATAGGATTTTGATATTTTTCAGAGAAGTAAATATTCCAAATTCTTTTCGTTAACATTTTAAATTGCAGCAAGATTTTCTCGTCGCAACGAGAAAACATTTTCCCTTAACACATTCATTACTCGTTATTTATATTTCACTTGAAATGCGTTACTAAATATACTTTTTCTGAAAATTCTAAGCGCCTATATTTACAAAAGATAAGACATTACTGCAGCTGAACTCAAATATTTAAAGATCCTCGAAACATTTCATAAGTAATATTCTTTGATGGAAGCAGAAGCCATTATTTTTCAGACAAAATATACTTAACGAAGCTTGTTTAGAATTGCTGAGGTGTTTTAAAAGTATCTCAATTGTTGAAAGCACTACGAATGAAAAAAGCACTTAAACTTTTAATGACATTTCAAAATACCAAAGTAACATTTGATTTTTAAAAACATTAAAATGCATTCTATTTAGAAAGAAAGATGTAAAGTATATTTGTGAATATGTAAAGATAAGACATTGAGAATTCTTATAAATAAATCTATTGTTATTCTTATAAATAAATCTATTGTAATTCTTATAAATCAGAAATAGGAACTCTTGGTAAATCAGTGTCTTACATTGGGGAATATATTTAAGTAAATATTTGAATCGCATTTTTAATATTTTTTCTGAGCTGTAGGTAGGTAGTTGAATTAACGTTGCACTGGAACAAAACAACGGGATATTGGTGATGGTCCGAGATCAATCATAAGAGGAAATATAAAAATAGAGTGAAGAGTGGTACAACCTTTTTATGTGCCTAGGATCATGTCTTCAAAAGTAGTAATGCGATACTTAGACTACCTTCGTCTGCTGGTGGAGCCTAGCATTCATCATCTGATTAGTATTCGGGACGGCAGAACACGCCTATCCATTGTTTCATCATCTGATTGGCCCACGCGGCATAGCTGACATTGGGGATTTCACCATTTTTGCCGCCAATCCAGAAATGCTTATTAACACATCTACCCTGTCGTAATATGTTGTATCACCAAACGAGACTATAATACGCCAAATCGGGCAACCAAATCAGTATTTCACATAGCAGTCACGTGACTACTAATCGAAATGTTATTCACACTTTTAGATGCTCCTCTCAATAGCAATGCTCGGTGTACTGTAGCCCGGTTGGAAGAGTAATGGAATAGCAACCGGAGGGTTGCGAGTTCGAATCCAACCAAAGACCGGCGTGTGCTAAGGGGGCTGATGCACGTTAAATCTGTAGTAGCCTCCAATGTCCTCACGTTGGTGTGGAAATTCGGAGAGTGGGGTAACAGATCAGATGTGATCTCGTCATCTGACCGTGGTTCAAAATTACGTGGTGTTGTCCTCGGACATTCGCCAATATCCCGTTGTATTGCTCCAGTGCTACCTGAATTAAATACCTACCTACCTACCAATAGCAATGCTCAGTCTACTTATATTTCACTACTCTGATCAATCCCGAAGGGAAAGATTCGAGGAGACCTCTTATTTCGTACCACGGTCAGATAACGAGGATTATTAGCTTAACAGGAAATGGTTTATAAAATCAAACGCACTCGCGCGGCAGTCACTGTGAACTACTTTAAGGTGTGCTCCATGGGGTGAAAACTGTGCACCGTCGAGTTCGCAAAGTGACAGAGTCCCGTTTGAAATTCACTGATTGCTTTATACCGCTTGAAGGAAGATGAATGTGGTCAGTCTGCTATGGAAAGTGATTGCCATTGGGATGCATTAATTACAAGCACCGCTGTGTCACCTCTTTCAGTCTATGTTAATGTCAGTTTGGAGTTCATCCCTCGGCACTTGTAACAAGGAGGACGCAGACTTCGTAGTTAATAAGAACTTTATTGTATACTGGCTAGAAATTATCACAAATTCTCGAGAATTGCCAAGGAATCTCCATTGGTTCACTGCTCGAATCGTGCTCGCTGTGCTCCCTAAAAGGTTGGCACTAACACCTAAACATGAGAGAATTTTTTGTGCCAACATTGCAAGTGGTTTTGACGAGATATCTCGTCCATCACGATTTAACCAATTTTGCTTATGGCGAGAGATCTCGGCTTTAAGATATTACCGATATTTTATGATAAGAAGGCGACATGTTAACCCCGTTCTATTTGTCTTTGGTGCTCAGAATTGGCTAAAAACAATTCGAAATCGCCATAGGAATAACATTGAGTATTTACAATCTCTGTCAGACCATTTCACACCAAATTTGATACATTAATTCATCAAAATCCTACGGGTTGAATTCGATATTAACCCCGTTCAATTTATCTTAGGGGTCTGCAGAGGGAGTCTAAAAACAAATCGAAATCCCCATAGGAATAACATTGAGTATTTTTACGATCACTGTCAGATAATTACATACAAAATGTGATGCAATCATCCTGCAGAATCCTGCGGCAAATATAGGCAAGATACAGAGGCTGTTCGGATATTTTTGAACGATTTTAATGGACTGGAGCTCAATTTTTTACATGAAATTTTGGTGTTTTAAATGTTCCATTTGATAGCCCTTATTGTAAACTATCTTTCTACACCTTAATTTCCATGATAATAATGACTTTTGTAGTATCGACAATGGTATTTTGTCCCATTCTTGTTCCACAGTTTTCCAGTCCTTGAATGGTTTTCGGTCGACGTTTCGATATGCCCTTTTTAAAAGTCCAACAGCACAAAAGTCCATAGGTGAAACATCCGGAGATTTAGCAGGGATATCATTAAAGGGTATTGACTTGATACCAGTTTCTTGTTCCATTTTTCCTAGAATTAAGTAGTCGATATAGATGTGTGGCTGCTTGCTTTACCCTGATGCAGTTCTACTGATTGTTGGCACTATGGGTAAAGATATGGTATTTCTTTTTTGAATATTGGGGATAAAATAGGGTCTTGATAATATGTGGGAGTTGACTTTTACATTTTCCCCCTATTTTTACTTTTAATTTTCCATTATACTCAAAATCGGCAATAATCATAAATCTCTTAGAGAAAGTTCTCACGTTCACTTTGCTATAGTTCTTTGATTTGGCGGATTCTCTTTTAAAATTAAAGATCTTACCTTACAAATATTCTCAGAAATTGTTTCTTTTTTGGAAGTATTTTTCCACTTTTACGTTTTTTCCTTTCGCATTAATAATATTACTTATCGTACCTTTAGACATCGAAAAACCATGACTTTTATGGTGTTTTTGAATAATTGAATAAGCATAATTCTCTTCGGAAAGAAAGGAAACATATCCTTCCATCCATTGCTTATTTAAAAGCGCCATTTTGAAAGTAAACAAAACTCTGAGTTAGCAGACAATAAGTTGTACTTTAACTTTTTAACTGCTGTGAAAATAAAATTCTTTCGTAGCATACATTTTTTTTACAGCTCATCAAAATCATTCAAAAAATATCCGAACAGCCTCTGTAGTAAGCCTTTTTATAAACATAAATATATATAAATTTCATTTGTATTGGGTGTGTAGAGGGGCTAAAACAATTCGAAAACCTCATAAGAATGACACTGAGCAGTATTACGATGAATTACAAACAATTCAAACCGATCAACGCTGGGTAATTCATCTAGTGTACATATATATTTTTGTTTTATAATTATTTCGTTTGTAAAATAAATCCCACAAATAAACAACAAATCCATTGTATTTGATGAAACAACGAATTTGGTTTCTAGGACGGAGATACTTGGAAACTAAAAATATAAAATATCTCGGAAACTGGGTCACTAAACTCTTTTCCCACTTCTCTAGCTCATCTAGAGCTAAAGCAGCACACTACTTAACCTTGGCTGTGTTTTGTACACAAGCTCTGTTATCACCCATGAAGGAGGATTATTCTTGGTGATGACCAATGCCACTTTTTCCTTTCCCCGTGTAGCCTGTCGTAAGTGATAAACTTCTGAGACTAGTACCTTTTTATTTTACACTTTGGTATGGAAGTTTTGAAACTTTCTTTTCCTGGGTGTGCATTTCATTTTATTTCCCGTTGGAAATTATTTAAGATAACCCTGGGTTTATTGCTGTCTTCGATGCTTCCCATGTTAAAAAGATGAATATGCCATGCTTGCGCTATTTTTACGACACAAATAAAAGCTAGGGGCCGAGGTATCCCGGATGAGTAAAGGATTAGCAATCGGAGTGTTGCGAGATCGAAACTAGGTCCAACCAAGGACCGTAGTGTACATGGGACTGGTGCACGTTAAATCGGTCGTGGCCTCAAATTTCCTCAAGGTGACGTGGTGTGGAAGTTTGGAGAGTGGGGTGGTAGCTTAGGTGTTGACCTCATCATCTAACAGTGGTTCAAAATTATGAGGTGTTCACCTCGGATCTTTTCCTTCGTGATTGTTGTGAAGTGAAGTAATCGTGAAATGTAACTGGCCAATGAGCGGCGCTGTAAAAAGTGACGTCAGCTTTCGAGATGAATTCTGTAAGTTAGAATAAGTTTGATCTATGCGGTATACGGTATGTATGTTTCTGCTGTCCGATAATTTTGTAAATAAAATTATGTATGTTGTGTAAAAAGGCTTTTTGGCTTATTTCCAAATGCACCCGGCATCGGGTATATGCAGCCCGTGAAGACTTTCTGAACTTATTTTTACGAACTTGTGTTCTAACATAGTGGTACCCTCGGTGGGACTGGGTGCTTTGGCCTTTTTAGAACTTTTGAACCTAGATTGAAAATGAATTTAAATGTTTTAAAAACACAACGAAAAGGGCTGAGAACTGCTTTTTCTCTGAGTTTAAAGAAAATAGAAACGGCATTATCGAAAGAAGTATGTGATTTGAAATCGCTTTCGATTTTGAGAATTCAACTTAGTGATAAGTTTCAGAGATTTGATGTCTGTCAAACTGCTATTCCAGAACAGTTTTTACAGAGTGAAGATGGCGAACATTTATTTAATGAAGATTTAGAAGAATCTGAAACTTACAGAGACCGGTACTTATAGCTATGTGCCCAGATAGATTTGAAATTGCAAGAATTCGCTCTGCCGAATGACAAGGAGACGAGAAAATTTAAATTGCCGAAGACAGAGTTGAAAAAGTTCAATGGCGAAGCGTAAGAATACCTGACTTTTTGGAGTCAGTTTCAGAAGATACACAACGAAAAAAGTATTGCCGATGAGAATAAGATGCAATATTTATTGCAATCTATGGAACCCAAATCGAAAGCAGAACGTTTAGTTCTTAGTTTCCCAGCTACGGCGGCTAATTATCCTAAGGCAATTGAACAATTGAAAGAGCGTTTCGGACGAGAAGATTTGCTTGTGCAGATCTAAGTTAGAGATTTTTAAGCTTAGTTATGAAGAACGCTGCTACCGGAAAAGCGAAGACGGATCTTCCCTCTCTATATGATGAACTGGAAGGAAAGCTGCGAGCTTTGGAAATCTTGGGAAGAACACAAGAAAAGTACGGGAACTTTCTAACGCCGTTAGTGGAGAGTTGCCTTCCAGAAGAAGCGTTTGTGGCTTGGGAAAGAAGTAGAAATCACGACTCGACAGAAAACAAAGGATCTCGAACTTTAGAACATTTGATGAATTTTCTTCGACAAGAAGTAAAGGGTGAAAAAATGGTTTTACTTGGCTTCGCCCCCACACCGAAGTCATCGAAAGAAGGACTTTATTGAAAAGATAAAACAAGCTGACCTGACAATAGCATCAGCTTTGGTAAACTTTGTTGATAATTCAGGTAAGCGAATTAATAACTGTATTTTGTGTGATAAGTCTCATCCTAGTGAAAAATGTTTTACCGCGAGGAAAATGACTTTGGCTAAACAACAACAATTGATGAAAAAAGGTGCATGTTTTTCTTGTTTAAAAAGAGCTGGTCACTTAAGTAAATTTTGTAATATAAAAAAACAATTGAATTGTTCTATTCGTAATAATCCTCATTTTGAAATTATGTGTACCAAACAAGAAAAAATAACGAGCAAAAGAGTGTTCCAAAATCTGAGACTTCTCTCTCTAATTTGGCAGAAGCGAAATTGTACTTTTGCAAACTCTTTGCGTACTTATTCGATTCTAGGTCATGAGAAAATCATTAGAGCGGTAATTGACACAGGAAGTCAAAGTAGTTACGTAAGCGAAAATGTTGACTCAGCTTAAAGCATCTCCACTGAGAGACGAAACTGTTATGCATGCGCTATTTGGGGGGGGGGGGGCTGAAACGGAACCCAAACGACATGATGTGTTTTCTGTCGAGGTCAGTAATTTAAAAAGAACTTTTGCTTGTAGTTTTGAAGTTCTTTCTGAACAAAGGATTTTTGTGGTTTTATTCCTAAGATTAAGGATAACGGGATTTTGAATGAATTAAAAGAAAAGAAGATAGATTTTACTGATTCTTTCCGAAAAGAAACCGAAATTAATCTTTTGATTGGTGCAGATGTTGTAGGAAAAATTGTTGACAAGAAATTCTGTTGAATTACAGTCTGGCAACAAAACTTGGATGGACTGTAATTGGAAAACAAAATTCATGTGAGAAAGATAATATTTTGACGACATTATCAATGCATGCAATGAAAGTACCTATAAATAAATTATGCGAACTTGAAATTTTAGGAATATCTGATTCAACCCAAATTGAAAGGGAGAAAGGTGATCTTAATTTAAGTGATTTTAATGATAGAATGAAAATTCTTCCCGATGGAAGATATGGAGAACTTCCATGAAAGTACAATTCTGCGAATTTACCCAATAATAAATAATTAGTCTGGAACAGACATGAAAAGGTGATCAATATATTTGGATGTCGTGAATTTTTCACCGATTATCAGGTGTTTCAGGAATGGGAAAAATTTAACTTAATCAAACGCGTGCCAGATTTCGAATTGAATAAAGAATATTTATCACACAGGCCAGTGATTAAACTAGATAGTGAAACTACTAAAATCCGTCTGGTTTTTGACGCTTCTGCCTCAGAGAGAGGGAAACCCTCTTTGAACGAATGTTTGTTTAAGGGAATTAATCTTATTGAATTGTTACCTGATATTCTTGATCGAATTAGAATGCATCTAATCGGTATAAGTGCGGATATAGAGAAAGCTTTTTTTAATGTTGTCTGTTGCACCTAAGGACAGAAATTTTCTTAGGTTTTTTTCCCATGTTATGAAGGGCAGGCTCATTTATTGGCACTGTAGAGTTGTATTTGGAGTCTCTTCTAGCCCCTTTTTTTGTTGAATGCTTCTATAATGCATATTTTAGACAATTGTCCACCTCAGTATAAAGGTGTTGCTCAGAAACTGAAACGTTCATTCTATGTAGACAATTGTGTATCAGGAGTATTTAATACTGATGAACAAGAACGTTTCATTGAGCATGCTAAATGAATTATGTCAAATGGATGTTTTAACTTGCGTGGTTTTGAAAGCAATGTAGCAGGTATAAATGCTGATAAACATTCAGGGGATACTTACGTTTTAGGGGTAATTTGGAATTTAGATAATGATACCTTGAAGTGTTGCACAGTTATGAAAGCATTTACATGTGATACGAAAACCACAAAAAGACTAATTTTAGGAATTGTGCAGAATTTTTTTGATCCATTGGCTTGTTAACACCAACTACATTGCTTCCGAAACTGTTATTGCAAGACTTGTGGAAGTTGAAAATTGCTTGAATTGTCTCCTAATGATGTAAATACTTTTTTAAAGTGGTTTAAAGATGTCTATGTTTTAAAAGATGTTACATTACGTCGTTACATGGTAATTAATTCTTTGTCTGAACTACATGTCTTTGTGGATGCTTGCAAGGGGGCGTATGCGGCGGGCGTCTTTTGCGATCAATACTTGATTCTGAAGTAAAAGTAATTCTCATTAGAGCGAAGTCCAGAGTAGCCCCCTGAAACCTTTAAGCATACCTCGTTTAGAACTGATGACTTGTTGTATAAGTCTAGACTTGCGAATTCTATTATCAGAGCCCTCAATTTGCCAGACATGAAAATCACATTTTGGTCCGATTCCACTACAACGCTTTGGTGGGTAAGAGAACAAGGTAATTGGTCTGTTTTTGTGGGAAATAGGGTCAGAGAAATTCGTGAGTTGACGCGAGGTCAGTTATGGAGACATGTTCCAGGAAATATCAACATTGCCGACTTATTATCGCGTGGTTGTTCTTCGCGACAAATGATCCTTTCTAGATGGTGGGACGGTCCTTCGTGGTTGCGAGAAAGCCCTGAGTACTAGCCTAAAGTACTAAAGGTGAAACACACTTTCAGTCTGAAGAAGTAGACGTAGAGAGAAAAATAATAATAGTGAATATTGATCTATCAAAAAACGCACCCCCTTGGCATCTGAACAGTGTATCCAGTTATGATAAAATGATTAGAGTATTTGCATGGCTCTTGAGATTTGTGAATAATTGTAAAGAGGCACATGAGAAATTTAAAACTACGAACTTTCACAGTCTGAAATTGAAAATGCTGAAAAGGATTTAGTTCGCTTAGTTCAAAGACATTATCTGTCTGATGCAAAATCGTCAAATTTTATTGAAGCTTTCATAGATGATGAAGGTATTTTGAGAGTGAAAACCAGAATACATCGAGATGATGAATAACCTTTTTAAAAATACACAGATCGCGGGCCTTTTGCGGCCCTCCTTTGATTTGCTGGCAGATCGCCTCACCATGTGTTATTTTAACTTAAACAAGTCACACAAAACTTAATAATAATGCATCAAAACGAGTAAGTCCCTTTGGGTTAACATACATCTGTGAACAAACTTTTTCATTCATGAATATCAACAAATCGAAAAATAGGAACCCCTTGACTAATAAGAATGTAGAATCAATTCTGGGCTTGGCTACTGCAAACGTATACCAAATATTAAACCAATTGTTCAATCAATGTATTGTCACGCATCGAATTAAATTCTTCATTTCATTTTTATTATATTTCTCTTTTGTAACAATTTAAAATATAAAAAATGTAAAAAAATCAATAAATATAAATAATATATGATAGATAGTTTCATTTTTTGTCGTCCCTCCCATAACTCAAAATGAATCTATGTGAGCCTTGGTCTTAACAAGTCTGTGCTTCCCTGGCGTAAAAAAAAATCGATGAAACGTGCAATCGCGAATTTGTTTTCGCTCAGCCTACCTTCACGAAAAAAAGCACTAAACGAGGTCTAACAATACTTTTTCCAAGAACTTCATATAAAAATTAAAGTAATATAAATAAAACTAAAAATACAGCAACGGTTAGTGCAATTTTAATCCAGGATGTCGGAAACCTCAAGTAATACCAAAACATTGTTATGGGATGCATTTTCTATCAAGCTATCTGTAGGTGGTGGTAGAGTTTCTGCGGCGGAACGTGTTTTCTATACGTTTTCCGAACTCGACGCCACTAAGCTTGTTCGAATCCCGGTTTCAGCACGTCGCCAATACAAATTCCAAAAAATAAATTCCGAATTGATATCGTTGGCTTGATCAGAACTAATTAGCAGACCACAATTGTTTTTAATTGTACATATGCTTAAAGATTTAATTTTTAGATAAAAAAATAAAAATTATAGGTATTTTGGTTGCGTTAATATCTTTACACAATAGACAATGTTTTTCCGTCACATTGAAAATAATTATTTATTGTCTCCGAAAAGTGTCATTTAATGAGTTTCTGCTGAACGCCAATTACATCAAACATCGAAAAAAAGGCGATAAACTATATTTTAGGAAAACTGCGATATGTATGAGAGGCCATTTGGTAACGGAAGTAAAATGTTCCGTCTGGTTTGTTTGTTTACACTGAAAAAATCTCTCATAGCTTCAGCTTTGCGAAACATTTCACCTAAGAACTCTTTTTATAGTATCAACGTCCTTGCGGTCCTATAGCAATCAAAGCACAGATTCAATTTTAATGTTATACATATAAAATATGTAAATCATACATATCTATCATGTCAACTCCAATATGCATAAGTGCAAGCTTACGTTATTGTTAGACAATACAACTCATGGGCTAACAGAAAAAAATTGTACCCTATCCTTTCTTTCATTCAACGAAAAACCCACAGATAAACTCGTTTTTCCGTATTCCATATCAAGGGCAAAGTGATTGATCACTCTCTGACATCCCTGATTGTCCTATCCATTCTGTAATCGCTCCTGCATTCCGATCACAGGAACAATCACACATAGAAATAACTTCATAACTCTCCCAAGGGAAAGATCAACAGGGACATCTGTTACTTTCATGATCCTTGAGCAAGTTGGGAATCCGGGCGTCGGGACAAAAAAATAAATCGCATCTACGGAAGATAAGATCATCCAATTCGTCAAACGGTGGGTCAACAATACGTTATTAATCGCATCTGATATACAAACGAACCGGTAGTTGGAAATAAGGAATCCTGGAAATAAGAATACCAATAATGATAAGGACATCAGTCTACTTATTTATCTCTGGATGTTTAGCCGACAAAAATGAAAAGTATATATTAATCATAAATGTGGTATCCAGATAAAGTTTAAAAATTGCGTAACATCGGAACTTGGATTGTTATTCACATGCTAAAGATTTAACACTAATACATAAACAATAAATGACAATGTTTGTTTACTTTTTGATTAGACTGGCTAGTACAGTGCGGCTCCATCGTGAAGGCAATCGACATTGGGTCGTTGCATTTTAACTCTCCAAGATGTTTCGACGAGATATCTTGTCCATCAAGATCTGACCTATTTTGCTAATGACGAGATATATCAAGATCTGGTCAGTTTTGCTAATATAACGATATACGTCGAGACAAAACTGCCCTTATAACTCCGAGTAGAAAAACTAATTGTTCCTTTCCAAGATTTGGTGACAGTTTGGAATAGGTTTTATCATCGGTCGCTGGTCAATACATGGCAGCTCTGGACGCGACGATAGACCAGCAAGAGGATAAAATAGTTACGAACGCTGGTTAGGAGGAGGCTGCTTACGCAAAAGCATGAATGCCACCCCTCGACAACACGATATCAATGCTAACACTCGCGGCGTCGTGGGATATACTTAGAACTAGAACCACGCTAAAGCCGCCAATATTGTACAGTAACTTCGTTTACGTCTCAACATATCACCTAGTTTAAAGAATAGATTCATTCAAAATCACTGGACTGGATTGCTAACTCACGAGGAACAGACTATAGCCCTCTAGATACGGGGACGGTCCGAAAGTTTCGAGTCCCCTCATTACGAAAGGCTCGGATTCTTTCAGACCTCAAACTCCTGAAGAATCGTTGAAGTTCATTACGATTTCCATCCGCTCTTCCTGTGCTTCAGAGACTCGCGCGTGAATAGCCTTATCTCACCGTTGACATAGATATCAGGGTTATCGACGGGGAGCCTCGCAAATTGTTTACCCTCGAGCATCTAGTCTGTGAGAGGTTGAGTCAATGAAAAGAGATACACTTAAAAAGTCACCGCAGCCCTTCAGTTTACCTGGGAAGAATCTGTCCCTTCTAGGCATACCCACGACCCGACAATAGAAATCGGCACATTAGGTGATAATGGGACGACACGTATTCCCTGGGGGCAAGGCCGTTTCGGCCGGTTTCAGTAAGTTGCCTGTAAAGCCGTTGGGCCGGCTGCCGTAACCAAAGAAGGAAACGATATTCTGCCCTGACGTATGCAGAGGGATATTGATACAATACGCAGTCAACAATAACACTGACTACTATGCTTCGTAAGTATGCAACTCAACTCCAATAAACGGCATTTTGCTATTAATCCTCCAAGTGGTTTTGACGAGACACTGATCTGACCGATCTTGCTAATGACAGTTACTTCGGCAGTGATTGGTAGCGATGGGCAGGTTTCCGCCAATCGATAATGTTACGATCATCTGCTCCACGGAAGAAGCGGAATTCGTCATTAAACATGATCTGTAGCTATCTCATACCTGTCCACGAATCTCGGACACGGCCCTATTCCGTAGGCAGCCTACGATCTGCGGCAGCATCCTCGTTTGCATTCAAGTGTCACATCACTGTAAATCTTAAGGGTGTCTATCTAAGGGTGGGGGAGTATTAATTACGACAGCAGGTCACCTCTAGTAGTGGTAAGAGACAGTTTGACAGCACACTGATGCGTCCAGCAGTTTCTACCACCTGTTGATTTGCTTTTCATATCACTTATCCACGTATTTACGTGCACAAAACGCCAGACACATACATCCCTCTACCAGGAGTGCCTCAGTGATGTTGGAAATCTTCCTTGACCAGAAAAATCACAGCATTTGTCCCCATTGAGCGTGTCTGGGATTTACTAGACTATTAATTCTACTCCCCTGAATATAATGGTTTTGAAGCAACAGCTGCAAAAAATGTTAGGCATAATTTGCCACAGGACTGTTGGACTCTATGCCATGCCGTGTATCTGCATGTATCGCCGGAAGAGGGGGGCTTTAAACTTACTAATATGTGACGTTTCTGATCCAGATTTGATATTGCGCGTGATCATTTCTTTACCTTTCCATGTAAATTACACATGCTAAGTTTCATTATGATCGTACACTGGCTTCGGAGTGTGATGTTCTCTGAACACCCCTATGTCTAGTTTTAATTTTATTCCGTCGCTCCCAAACTAGCCGAAATGATGGATTGTTATTCGTGAAGAATTGAAACGGTGTAAAATTCAACATCTCAATCTCGGTAAACTTTGTTCACAAAAGTATCGAATATCAGGAGTACTACATTGAAGACTGTCATACAGCATTCACTGAAGCCAGCTGCTATACACAAAAATACAAATAGATTCAGTATTAGAAGTTCAGATTGTTTTTGAGGGTGAGACACGTCTCACCGTCTCTCACATTGACGCCCATTGTCTTCGAACGTCTGTCTTATAAAAGTGCTGGTTTTGTTTTCAACTTCAAGCACCTACTACCAATCTAAATGCACAATTACCGTGAAACTATAAAATTAGAGCTCATACAAATGTCATTCACCATTTTGCATCTTTCATTTCTACACCTGCTGTACATCCACGTGGTGAGTGCGAAAATTCATCATTATGTGAATGAGCATTCATCATGTTAATTTTGTGTCCCTTAAAGTGTGTAAAGGACACACTGTACAAATTTCTTTGTTCAAGTGTTTAAGTGTAGAAGTATAAAACAAAAAAGACGACATATTGAACCTTTAACCCTCCTGTTGCTTGTCTTGACGATGCATCTCGTCATTAACAAAATCATTAGCAGATCTTGATGAACGAGATATCTGGTCATTAGTAGAAAACTGACCAGATCTTTATCTCGTCATCATCAAAATATCGGTAATATCTTGATGTACAGATATCTCATCATTAGAGAAATTGGCGAGATCTTGATGAACCAGATACCAAATAGATGGTTAAAAGTTATAAAACAAATCACCTTTAAATTTCACACTAAGCGGGGGGAAATTTTACACATGGTACCCTTTAAGGGTTAAAGTGACTAGGGGAGATATTTCCACTGAAAACAACATCTTACAACTACGGTTATCAAATGCTAACCCTAGTTGAAGGCGAGTCTAATGTGTTCAGCTTCTAGAAATACATGAAATACAAAGTCTATAAACTTTATTTAATATTAAAACTGCACTCTTAAGAGGATGATCTCATGAAGTACCATTCTAAATTATTCCTGGGGTGATTCCAGCATAAAATTCCTCCAAAGCCACTCGAGCCGTGAGAATTCTGACGGTGGTGGCATTAGGAATGCAATAAAAATATCCGAAACACAACGTTAAATGACAGTAAAAAATCTTTATTTACTTGGGATGGATTTATAGAAGTTCTTCCGTGATTGGAAATCCAGCCCTCTGGCAAAAAAAAGTCTTCATTTCTAGCCGTAGTACCTCGACGTGAAACAGGTCCTGATGAATTAAAAATGTTAACATGTCACACTGATGTTCCGAGACCTTGAACATTTTAAAGTGGGAGGAAATCTCGACTACCCACCACTATCGGGTAGGTTTTATTTAAAAGCATCTAATTTAAAATTTGATTACATTTTCACCAGAAAAATCTCCATCAGACATAAATTCTTTACTCTTTCTTTCCACTACATAGTAGCAGAATTCATTTTTGAAGAGGTCCCCGGCTATTTTGATGTCAGTAATTAGACCCAATTTATTGCTTTCCTCAATTTAAGAGTATTTGATAGGTATTTTTAATTAACCTCGCACTGAAGCAAAAAACGGGCTATTGGTGATGGTCTGGAATTAAACCAGAAGGGAAAGATCCGAGGTGAATACCACGTAATTTTGAACCACGGTCAGATGACGGGCTCACACTTGAGTTGGTACCCACTCCCTTAACTTCCACACCACGCTAACATGAGGACATTTGAGGACACGACAGATTTAACATGCACCAGCCCCTTTGTACAGGACGGTCTTTGGTTAGATTGGAACTGGCAACCCCCCGGTTGCTAGGTCCGTTACTCTTCCAACCGGGCTACGGCAGCACCTTCGTTTTCAGGGTATTTAAATTTGATGAACTGCGATGATACTTAAAAATTTCACTACAAATATTGGGAAGTGAACTTAGACAGTCAAAATTAGGACTTAGACAGTCAAAATTAGGATTTAGACAGTTTAATTAGGACTCAGATAGTCAAAATTAGGACTTAGACTCCCTGTACTAGCTCAAAATGGTATCCATTATCAAAATAGAAATAGTTTATATTCCATCAAAATTAGGGTCGCAGTAGCCCGGTTGGAAGAGTAACGTATTAGCAACCGGAGGGGTGCGAGTTCGAATCCAACCAAGGACCGTCGTGTACAAAGGGGGCTGGTTCTCGTTAAATCTGCAGTGGCTTCAAATGTCCTCACGTTGTCCTGGTGTGGAAGTTTGGAGAGTGGGGTTACAGCTCATGTGGTACCTCGTCATTTGACCGTGATCCAAAATTACATGGTGCTGTCCTCGGATCTTTCCCATTGGGGATTGATACCAGACCGTCGTGAATAGCCCGTTGTGTTGCTCCAGTGTGACTTTGATTGAAATACCGTCTCAAATTAACCCACCCGGGGTTGGCTCGACGAGGTGCCCCGTCATCAACAAAACTAACCCGATCTCAATGGATGTGATATTTCGTCATTAGATAAAACTGACCTAATCTAGATATCGTCACCCTAATAAAGCGGCAATATCTTCATCATTCAGAATTCAATCGACATTCTTGATGACGTGATATCTCGTCATTAGAAAAATTGGTCAGATCTTGATGGACGAGATATCTCGTCGATACCACCTTTTAAGGTTAAGATAATATTTGTAGAAAATTTGTATGCCTTCACTGAGTGAATAGTTCAGATTCTTGTTTCCGTGCTCAACGAGTGGGGTTCGATTCCTACCTGGTGCATTACTTCCTGGGTGTATTTTGGTGCCGTCGTGGCTCAGTGGGTATGCCCACTGCGCTAGCAACCTTCGAGTTGTAGGCGGCGGAGGTTCGATTCCTGTCAGGTATATTTCTCTCTTCTTTGTCGGTAAAACTTTCATTGTGTGTGTGTCTACTGCTTGATATTGTGTGTCCTGTGTCTGGCGTAGTATGGATAAATTTGGCCTTTGAGCTATTAAACTCCAAAAACCAACCAACCAACCGTGCTCAATGTGATGGTAATGCGATAAGTAAAAACCAAACATGGAAATGAAATTCAAGGCAAATCTAGTACAACTGTTCAGTTAATTTAAAGATAATATATCGTATGTTTTGGAGAACCTTTGCACTTATTTCTTTTTCAATAGTGGTAGTTAGTTGGTGGAGCAACACACGGACTAGTGGCGACAGTCCGGGATCAATTCCGAAGTTAAGACTCAAGGACAACGCTTCGTAATTTTGAACCACGGTCTGATGACCAGAACAACATCTGAGTTGCCAACCCACTCCAAAATTTCACACCATGCCAACTCTCAATAATGACATTGAAATGATTTCTAGTTTACCACATCTTTCATGCTCATGAATCGCAGCGATGGATGAACCCTTTTAAAGTCATCCATGCATGATTTCATCTCAGTGTTTCCTGCATGATTTCTGTCGTTTCCGTGAATAGAAAACTCATTTGAAAAAGACACTTAATTTTTAATTTAACATAAGGGACACAGATCAAACATGAATATTCGGGATGACCTCAAAGTGCAAACTGAATTTATAAGACGCAGACCCTTTAACACTGGTTTGATTGGACATTAGCACAGTTAAAGAATCAGAGTTAAATAACACAATTTCGACCAGTCCCGGAATCAAACTGCACAATTTTTAACAGTTCCTGAATCGGACTTCACAACAATTTCTAACTCGTTTTGATGTTCTGCCAATCGACTCCTTCTAAGGATTCTCTAACAAACATATGGGGTTAAAAAGGAACCAGAAAAAGAGAATTTTCTATGCTGGATATAACTTGATGCCAGCCTGCTTCTCATCTAAATTCCACAGGCGTGTGGCGATGCCATCTGAATATAATTCCAGTCCCATCGATCGGATTCCAAACCAAAATAATCTTCCCCTCCATTATGTCCAAAATTCTAAACGCTCCCACTTGTTTCACTTATGGAAAGTGAAACGATGCTCAATAATGCGCGGGTGATTTATCACCCCATTTAATACTCCAAAACTGCAGAGGATGGAAGAAAATGCGAATTTGGTGATACAGGAGCACGCCTAAAGGAGGCCACACCTCCTTTAGGCGTGTGCGGGCTTCATGAACCCGAGATACCCTAGTGATCTCCTTTACCCATGGGACTTATTCCCTCTGGTAGACATGGGTGTCGACATCCTAGGATTCAGAAGCGATCTTCCTCTGATTTTCCAAATCCTTTCTTTTCACAATTAATGAACCCTCCTGTCGGTTCTCCGGCCATGATAGCTCAGTCGCAAGAGCAACGGATTACATACCGAAAGGCTGCGAGTTCAAAACTCGTGTCAAGACCGTCGTGCACGCTGGGGATGATGCACGTTCAATCTCTCGTGGCCTCAAATGTCCTCACGTTGGCGTGGTGCGGAAGTTTGGAGAGTGAGGTGCCAGCCCAGATGTTGCTTCGTCATCTGGCCGTGGTTCCAAATGACGAGGTGTTGTCCTCGGGTCTTTCGCTTCGGGATTGATACCGGATCGTAGCCAATAGCCCGTTGTGTTGTTCCAGTGGACGTTAATCGCCTATCTTCCTACCTGGTGGTCGTCTCGATTAAGTATCTCGTCATTAGCAAAACTGACCAGATCTTGCTGGATGAGATATATCGTCATTAGAAAAGTTGATTTGATCTTGATCTCGTCATCATAGAATTTAACAGGCATTTTTGATCGAGAGGTATCTCGTCATTATCAAAGTTGATTTGATCTTGATCTCGTCATCATAGAATTTAGCAGGCATTTTTGATGGAGAGGTATCTCGTCATTAGAAAAGTTGATTTGATCTTGATCTCGTCATCATAGAATTTAACAGGCATTTTTGATGGAGAGGTATCTCGTCATTAGTAAAGTTGATTTGATCTTGATCTCGTCATCATAGAATTTAAGAGACATTTTTGATGGAGAGGTATCTCGTCATTAGCGAAATAGGTTAGATTTTCATGGACGAGATATCTCGTCGAAATAACTTCAAGGATTAACGTTTTGTGTCTTGTGTTTGGCGCAGCTTGGCCAAATATGGCCCTTTTGACCCAAGAATAAAGGAGCTGAGGGTAACTTATTTCATTGAAGTTCCTAATTCAACGTCTATTGATATAAGCACCACATGCATTCAAGCAGCTAAAAGCAGCATCCATTAAAGACTGGTAGACTGAAGTGTCTCTGCTGTTTGTGTCTAGTTGGAGGTCTGGGGCTTACTTAGTTTCTATCCTTTTCCATGCACTCCATTGGATTACGTATCCTTACTAATTAAACCAGGTATGTCCTTCAAAGACTGATTCAAGAAAAGAGTTCATGATTCACGTGTAATACGATCAATTCCTTCCAGTGGTCTCATCTAAATTCCACAGGCGCCACCGCCATCTGAATCCAATACCGATTCACATCACATTTAGATACGAAACCAAAACTACTTTTCTACCATTATGTCCGAAACTCAAAACTCTCCCGTTTGTTTCAATTGCGAAAAGTGAAGCTATACTTCGCTTATGTATAATAATGCGCCGGCTGATTTATAGCCCCATTTGATCCTGGACAACTGCAGAAGGCGGAAGAAAAACGCGAATTTCGAGATCCACGGCGTAAGGTACTTTATCCCGACCCCAGGAGGATACATTAGGTGCATTAATGGACATCAGGAGATAAAGTGAACAATGCATCAAGCCCTACACTTCAAAGACATAAGATGCAATTTGCCAATTTTCTCTCTCTCTCTCTCTCTATATATATACAGGGTGACCTGTAAAGTCCCTTTAAGCCCTTTAAATTTGAAACAGCGTTTCGTATAGTCAAGAAACCAACGTGTACCAATAGTAAAGTGACCATGCTGAATTCATTGCGACAGCTTACAGCGCTCCTAGCGGCAATATAAGGAAGTTAAAAAATAACTGGAAAACTAAAGGAGATCGGCCAAAAGGTTCAACTAGAAAAATGTGCTCAATACCATAATAAAAGCACAGGGAAAAGTTTCATGGAGTTATCTGTAAAATTCACGGAGATATTTGCCATTGAAATTTGAACTATTCCATGCCTTGAAAAAGGGGTCGTCCTGAAATTAAAAAAACGTGTTCTCCGGTGTTATAGTTTTTCTGAGTTAAGCAACGACAAATTTAATTTCAAATAACAAAGAAAGTAAAAAAAAAGATAAATAAAAAAAACATCTGAAAAACACACTCCGGAAAATAAAAAAAAACTGACGATCCGAAATCACAATTTTCGCGCAAGAACTAAAAAAAACACGATTAAAACCTCTCTGCTATACAGCCACGAAGATCTACTATTTAATAATTTTATCCTGATAAACTTAGTGGGCCGCGGTAGCTGCGTTGGCAGAGTGAGGAACTGCCAACCAGAGGGTTGTGAGTTCGATCCTCGTCTGTACCATCCAAATACCGTCGCGTAAAAAGGGGCTAGTGCGCGCAAAATCCGTCGTGGCCTCAAAGTCCTCGCGTTGGTGTGATGTGAAATTGCGGAGAGTGGGGTGCCAGATCAGGTCCGGACCATTGCCAATAGCCCGATGTGTAGTTCCAGTACTACGATAACTAATTTTCCCCTTCCCTGATAAACTTTGCGCAGACTGGAAAATGTCAGAAACAAATGCTCGTCGTTCAGTGGATGATTGGTAGATCCGCAGCAACAGTAAAACTTAAAATTTATTTGTAGACGAGTAAGATAAAAGCGTGAATTAAACGTTTTTATAAAATTGAATACGAAATTTGTGGATTAAAACAGGAACGAAAGTTTCGACCATGCCCACCATTCGGGGCAAAACAGTGGACATTTACTGCGGTTTCGCATGTATGCAAATCCACATTGTGTCGTCACCCTTTAGGTATCAGATAAAAACCGCCCGAGCCGGTGTTCTCATTTTATACGGTACGCTGTGAGGAAATGGCGACTTTCCTCACAGCGATGGCGACAATAGTCAGTATTGTGAGATGGTGCTTCTCTATGGCGAATGCCAACGTAATGCGGTCCTGGCTGCAAGGACTTATGCCGTTCGGTTTCCAAATGGTCCACATCCAACTTCGGCAACCATTGGAAACGTTGTTCGACGTCTCTGAGACACAGGCAGCACTAGAAGTCGACCTCGTTCGGGCAGACCACGTGTGCCTAGTAGAATACCAGCAGAAGACATACTGGCGTACGCTTTAGCCCATCCCTTCAGCAGTACTAGACAAATCAGTAACCAAAGTGGCTTAGTGCAAAGCCAAGTATGGCAAATACTGCACAATGGTGCACACCCCTACCATGCAATTCTGCAACAAGGATTGTTACCGGGAGACAAACAGCGACGCTTTGACTGGTGCAATTAAGCATTGAACGAATTGAAGGTTAGGCCAGAATTCTTTCCAACATAATATGGTCGGACGAGGCTACGTTTCACCGAAACGGGATGCTGAACATACACAACATCCATTTCTGGTCACTTGAAATTTCCTCATGGGGAGTTTCCGTCAGACAACAGGTGCAGTGGTCCACGAATGTGCGGTGCGGTATTTGGAAGGATCGTCTAATAGGACCCGTGTTCTATGGCGGTTCACTAAGTAGACCGAAATACCTCCAGCTGTTAAAGGATGTGTTACCTGATTTTATCGATGATATTTCTATGGAATTCTTGTCTTCCCCTGTGGTTCCAACGTGATGGCGCCCCTCCGCACAAACCGCACGCAGTTCGACAGTTTCTTAACAACAGATTTGGCCAACAGATAGTTGGATACGGTGAATGTGTTGAATGGCCTCCACGATCACCAGATCTTACCCCACTCGATTTCTTCCTCTGGGGGTTACATCAAAGATCGGGTGCATGAAGCTCCGTCTACAAGGTTCCTGGATCTGCGGCAGCGTATCATCGATAGTTGCGCTACTGTCACACCGCAGATGATAAGGAATGTGCATGCCGGCGTGCTTGATCGAATACAAATGTGTATTGTGGCCGATGGTGACCTTTTTGAACACACTCGACATGTTTTTGTTTAGCAATAAATTTCTTGCTTTTGCTCATCTCTGTCTTACTTTTCCAATGTGCCACACTGAATAACGCGCATTTGTTTCTGACATGTTCGCATCTGCTCAAAGTTTATCAGGATAAAATTATTAAATAGTAAATCTGCGTTCGTGGCTGTATAGCCGAGAGTTGTTGCGCGAAATTTGTGATTTCGGATTGTCAGGTTTTTTTATTTTCCGGAGTGCGTTTTTCAGGTACTTTTTATTTATCTTTTTTTTACTTTGTTTGAATTTAAATTCGTCGTTGCTTAACTCAGAAAACTGTTTAACACCGGAAAACACGTTTTTGAATTTCTGGACGACCCCTTTTTCAAGGCATGGAATAGTTCAAATTTAAATCGCGAATATCTCCGCGAAATTTACAGATAACTCCATGAAACTTTTTCCTGTGCTTTTATTATGGGATTGCACAAATTTTTCTAATTGAACCTTTTGGCCGAACTTTTTTTTAACTTCCTTATTTCGCTGCTAGGAGAGCTGTAAGTTGTCTCAATAAATTCAGCATGGTCGGTTTACTATAGGTACACGTTACTTCCTTGACTACGAGATGCTGTTTCAAATTTGAAGGGCTTAAAGGTACTTTACAGGTCACCCTGTATATATATATATATATATATATATATATAGAGAGAGAGAGAAAATTGGCAAATTGCATCTTGTGTCATTGAAGTATAGGGCTTGATGCATCGTTCAATCTATCTCCTGATGTTCATTAATTCACCTAAGGTATCTCCTGGTGTCGGGATAAAGTACCTTGAATTTGTCTTTGATTCTTTTACCAAGATGTTATATTTATAAAATTATGATTATATTAAATTATGAGAATATTTCTAATTGGACCAATTAAAAATATATGCACTTAAGCAATTAAATTAATTAAGCAATTGAAAGTTCTTTAATTATTTTAATATTAATAACTAAGTTCTTTTTGAGCAAATTGAAGCCTTTCAAGGTTCATTAAGCAGGAAATTTTCATGCTGTTAATTAGCATTTTTTAAACATTGACATAATTTTATAATTAATATTATAAAATAAAAATATCGAGTAAACAGATTCCTCGATACAATTTATGTAAAATCCTGTAATTAAATTGTTGCAAATATTTTCCTGGAATAAATTTTACTTATTTTTCAGAAAAATAGTTACTTTGAGGAAACCTTACATTTAGAAAGTATTCAATATTTTGTTTAAAAGGCTTTTCAACATTGTATTCATATTTTTCTATAGTAAAAATATAAAGCATAAAAACTAGAGTATTTCAGTGGTCTGCGTAATTAGTTTGTGTGTTTATAATTACGCGTTATTTCGTACCATATTTGGTAAATACAGAGGTTGTTCGGGCATTTTTTCAACGATTTTGATGAGTTGTAAAAAATTGTAAGCTACGAAAGAATTTTATTTTCACAGCAGTTAAATAGTTAAAGTATAACTTATCGTCTGCTAACTCAGAGTTTTGTTTACTTTCAAAATGGCGATTTTAAATAAGCAATGGATGGAAGGCTATGTTTCCTCTCTTTCCGAAGAGAATTATGCTTATGCAATTATTCAAAAACGCTGTAAAAGTCATGGTTTTTCAATATGTAAAGGTACGATAAGTAATATTATTAATAAGAAAGGAAAAAAAGAAAAGTGGGAAAAATTCTTCCAAAAATGTATCCAAAAAAGAACAAATTTCTGAGAATATTTGTAAGGTAAGATCTTTAATTTTAAAAGAGAATCCGCCAAATCAGAGGACTATAGCAAAGTGAACGTGAGAACTTTCTCTAAGAGATTTATGATTGTTGCCGGATTTGCATATAATGGAAAATTAAAAGGAAAAGGATAGGAAGAAATGTAAAAATCAACTCCCACATATTATCAGGACCCTATTTTATCCCAATATTCAAAAAAGAAATACCATATCTTTACACACAGTGCCAACAATCAGTAGAACTGCATCAGGTAAAGCAAGCAGCCGCACATCTAAATCGACTATTAAATTCTTGGAAAAGATGGAACAAGAAACTGGTATCGAGTCAATACCCTGTATTGATATTCCTGTTAAATCTCCAGATGTTTCACCCATGGACTTTTATTCTTTGGGACTTTTAAAAAGGGCATTATCGAAACGTCGACCGGAAACCATTCAAGGACTGGAAAACTGTTTGACAAGAATGGGACGAAATACCATTGTCGATACTACAAGAATCATTATTATCATGGGAATTAAAGTGCAGAAAGATAGTTAACAATAAGGTCTATCAAATGGTACATTTAAAACACAAACATTTCATGTAAAAAATTGAGGTTCAGTTTATTAAAATCGTTCAAAAAATGTCCGAACAGCCTCTGTACGTACCCAATAGTTAAAAAATGTTAGGATTAGAGAAATTTTTATTTAATGGTTTCGACGATATATCTCGTCCATCAAGACGTGACGAACTTTGCTAATGAGGAAATAGAGAAGAAAGAGTCCATATGATATTGCTATTTTTTTTATGATTACGAGATTAAGATCTGGTCGGTTTTTTCCCAATGACTAGATTTCTCACCCAGCAAGATCTGGTCACTTTCGATAATAACGAGATACCTCGTTGAGATAACCACCAGAAGGGGTAAAAAATTATACTTAGATCGTTAAATGTCACTTTTGAATGTCCTACATTGGGAGATATATCTCAGTCATCAATGCTCAATGCAAATGATCACAAACAACATCGGACCCTGTAGCCCGTTTGAATGAGTAGCGGATTAGCAAGCGGAGGGTTGCGAGTTCGAATCGAACCAAACATCGTCGCGTATAAAGGGAGCTAGTGCACGTTCAAATGTCCCAAATGTCCTCACGTTGGCGTGGTGTGTAGATTTAGAGAGTGGGGAGCCGCTCAGATGTGATCTCGTCATCTGACCGTGGTTGAAAATTACGCGGTGTTGTCCTCGGTCTTACCCTCCGGGTGTTGATCCCGGATCGTCACGAATAGCCCGTTATTTTGAAACAGTGCGACGTTAATCGAAATGCCTACAACCTACCCGAATATCGACAAATGACTGGAACACAAAGGCTCATAAAAGGTCTTATATATCAGTCTCCATGCTAATGCAGTGCGTCTGGGATGTAATGTAGCAAAGACGAACACAGTTAACTTAGGTTAGTTATCTGATTGCAAGATAGAAGGGTGAGTCAGTAATTATTGATGTTATAGTTGGTGACTCAGTTATGACTGTGTCTGTTCCCAGCAGTGTAGTCTGCGCACCCCACTAGGTGAGGTTTCTATCTTATCGTTTGGGGGCCTTAGTTGCGCAGTAGGAATGTCCACGGCACTAGCTACCTGCAAGTTGCAGGTTCGATTCTTCTCTGGGTGTGTTTCTCTCTTTTATGCCAGTGAAACTTTCCTTGTATGAGTATGTCCCAAACTCGATGTTGTCTGTTTTGTGCATGGTCAAATATGGCCATAAAACCCAACTGAACAAGCCTTCCTGCGAAAATTCCTATAGTCCGGTTCCCGGGAAAATTGGTCGTCTTTGAATAAGTTGTCCTTTGAATAAAGGCAGCGTGTTTGAAGAAGACTGCCATACTCAAGAGCATGAATGGCCGATCGCCTTGGATATTTTCCCCCGTCCAACTCATTATCGATAGTACCGATTTTGGCACAGAACGTTAAACTCAGAACCAAAATCCACGTTAAAGCGCCAATTGTGGAGGAGATTTCATAACGTTACCACCAGTCCTCCAATTTAATTACCACAGAGGTAACCCGGTTGGGAGGGTAATGGATTAGCAACCGGAGGGTTACGAGTTCGAATCCAACCGAAGATTGTCGTGAACAAAAAGGGGCTGGTGCACATTAAATCCGTCATGGCCTCGAATGTCGTCACGTTAGCGTGGTGTGGAAGTTTGGAGAGCGGGGTACCAACTCAGGTATGACCTCGTCATCTGACCGTCATCAACCGAAATTACGTAGTTGGGTCTTCGGATCTTTCCCTTCGGATATGTGATCGTTACCAATAGTCCGCTGTGTTGCTCGAGTGCGACGCTCATTGAAATACCTTCCTACCCTGCCATGACTAACTAATTTTGGCCTTCTTGACCAACATAATCTTTCCAAAAGATTCTATTCTTCATAGGTAGGTGTTTGAATTTATCACAACGGAGTCAACATACACAACGGACAATTGGCGATGATGAATCCCGAAGGGAAAGATTCGAGGACATCACCTCAAAATTTTGAACCACCTTCAGAAGACGAGGTTAAAACCTATCCTAAGGGAAATAAACAAAAGAATCGTTTCAGAGGATTCTATCCTAATGAAATCATTATAATGGTTGAAAGAATCAATGGATTCTTTCAATATTTAGATACACTACTTCAGTATTTAACGTAAAAATTGATAGTCAACTGGAAAGTTTCCAAAATAAGCTATTAAATAATTTCAGTAATCTTAAATCTTTCAAAAATAATCTTATAAAAAGAGTGAGGGTATTTATTATTAAGAAGTGTGCTAATGAGATTATTACATTGCAAAAGAAAGTTAGATTTAGAGTTGCAAATTTTATTGAAACGCATCAGTTGACCAGCAATTGTATTATAATAATATTTTTTAGAAATACTAAATAATATATTTTTAGAAATATTTTTATTATATATATATATATATATATATATAAAGTTTTAGTGTCAGAGGAGAGAGAAATACACCCAGGGAGGAATGCACCTGATAGGAATCGAAGCAACGCCGCCTAGAATTCGAAGGTTTCTACCGCAGTGGGCATACCCACTGCCACGACGTCCCCAATGTCTTGTGGGTGAAAAGCAACACTGCATTACCCGAAAATCTCTCGACTCTCAAGAGACAAGAGAGAGAGTTACATTTTGTACAAGTTTTGAAATCCCTTGCTAAATGTTCCTTATTGAAATAATTGAACTGAGATAATTATGGTCGTATTGGACGACGAGGCAAATGCGCGCTAATCTTTTATTTTTAACCTCTCCAGTTCTACGTGGAAATGAAGTGCTTACATATATGGGAACGTGGTTATTAAGATGAAACATGCTAAAGAACTGTGACAACGTTTAATTGACGGAGACAACTATGCCTGGCGCATTGAGATAACGGAATGAATGTGGAAACAAAACGAACGGATCCTGTCGAGGTTCACGGTTAAAGACCCGTTAAGAGTTAAATGTAGCAGAACTAAAAGGGAGGCCAATTTCTTGGGATGAAAAGAACACTTGCACCAGGTTATCTTACACGAAGAGCGAATTAAATCTGTCGACATTCAGAAAAGCTTCACGCTCAGAAACATGGTATTTTTAATTAACGGCGTACTGGATCAACACGACGGGCTACTGGACGAAATGGGCTATAAAACGAAAACAAAATTATAAACGAGATACAGAGTAAAGCAAAGACCACCCACCTTGATCACGAACTACCATTGATACCACTACTAATAATTACCACAAAACGTCGTGTATGCGCTTTCAAACAATATTAACGCTGTCATGAGAGTTGAAATGGGTCACACAGCTGTGTCGTTTCATTGTTAATCAGAATGGTTGAGATCACTGCCAGGATCATCCGAGACGGATAACGGCCCAGGCACTAGCCTTGTAAAAGTAAAAGGTTGGAACTGGTAGTCGAATGATACATTTCGATTTGAAAATAGATAAATTACGAGGAAGGTAGATTAGCGGTCGCACTGAAGCAACACAATGGGCTATTGGAGACGGTCCGGGATCAAACCCTAAGGAAAAGATTCGAGGACAACACCACGTATTTTTGAACCACGGCCAGATCACGAGATCACACCTAAGCTCAAAACATTGAGAGGATAGCCATGTATCGAGGGGAAAAAACAGCTGGTAGGCACAGTCCCCACTGTACCTTAAGGCTTGTTTCGTGAATACTTTTGGGGGGAATACTTGGTAAGTGGGTCGCTGGTGAAATGAAGACGGCGGGTATTTGTTTGACATTTATTTATTTAGCCAGTTTTGGTGGATGTGGTGTTAGAGTTTGGGCAATGCTCTATTCTATGGCGATCTTATGGATGATGGGTCTGATAGCTAAAGTACGAAACAAACGGCATGGTGTTGATGCTGATGTTCCTGATAAAGGTAAGGTCGATGGTGGTGTTTCCAAGCGTAGTGGCAGCTCATTAGATGGTCCAGCGACGTCGCCGCGTATGTTCGCCTGCTCGGTCCGCTCCTTCTTGTGTCTTCGGTAAGCTCTAAATATCTCAGCGCTTGTCATAGGTTTATAATTCTTGGTATCACTTTGATCGTTTCGAACTGCTCTTTCAACCTGTTTGCGTTTCATATGCTGCAATTGAAATTTAGTGTGATATTTTGCTGCATAGTCAGATCTTCGATAAATCGTCACTTTCCACTGCCCACAATTTTCACACAAATGATTTAAACTGTCAACTAGTCAATTGGAATTGTCGAACTCGTCGTTCTCTTCAATTTAAGCACGCACTCGCCACGACCCGTTGATTGGAACTGAAGTTACAGCGGTTAAACAGGTCAGCGTATGCCCGAAATTCGACTCACTTCCCCACCACTCAATACAAAGGTCAGAGGGGGAGTGGATTAGTGGTCCACCTGGTCGATGCGGTCCACCTTCCTCTACACGATAGTAGGCCATTTATCCCAATAGGCTAATTCCTCCTGGAGTTATGGGGCTTTGAAATATCAATTTCGTGACGCGCAGGTTTCTGCCTATGACCTCCATACCGATTTTAAAGACGTATTTACGTCAAAATATATTTAGTGAAATATCGAAGATTAATTGAAATTAAGGGAGTTTGGAGTGAAAGGTGGATTTAAAGTTGGTCCTGTTAGTTGGGAAGTGGGAAAGTTTAAAATATAGAGTTGGATGTCAGCGTAGCATGACTGATATTGAACCAATGTGTGACTTGCCTTACAATTAACTGATGGCTACGAGGCTGGACGATTTGCATTGCTGTTTCGTACGTAGATAGGCTGGAAGGGGGTACTTGAGTGTTTGGAATTCTGAATAAAAGCAATTTTGTCTGAGCGGTTTTTATGTAAAGCTAAATACAGAGGGAGCCAGCGTTCTGGTAATCTATTTCGTGACGTATAATGTAATTTGGCATGTTACTCGGGCCGCTGAAGCCCGGTTAGAATAGTAACGGATTAGCAACCGGAGGGTTGCGAGTTCGAAACTCGATCCAATCAAGGACCGTCGTGTATGTGGGGAATGGTGCATGTTAAATATGTTGTGGCTACAGATGTCCTCACGTGTCTTGGTGTGAAAGTTTGGAGAGTAGAGTGCCAGCTCAAGTGCTGTCCTCGCCATCTGACCGTTGTTCGAATTGACGAGTTTTCCACGGATATTTCACTTTGGGATTGTTCCCGGACCGTCGTCAATAGCCCGTTGTTTTGCTCCAGTGTACGTTAATTCAACTGCTTACCTTCAAGTGAAACAGGGTGTAGAACATTGTACTTGTACTGTCTGGGCGCTTAAAGCGTGGTTATTCCATAGACAAATTACCTGTTTAAATTGTTTCGAACTTCGCCCATTAATCCAAACTCTAAACCAACCCCTATGGGCTTGCTACATTTAATTCGGAGAGAGCTCTCTGAATAACTGAAGCACTAATATTGGTTCCGTTGTAATTCTCATGAGCCACTACAGGTGCTGGATCAGATATTGAATCTCATAGTTGCGTATAGTAAAGCTAATCTGCCTTTGTCATGGATATCGAGAATGCACGCAAAGCTCAGAGGTTCTCATCGATTACATGTGATCCTTCGAGATGAGGCTTGATAATAGCATCATCTATACGGATCCCTAACATATGATTACAGACCTCTGGCTGAAATTGAAGATCTTAGTGAAGCACACCACACAATTGGCTTATCCACTAATGCTCTGTTGTAAGTGGATGAGTGATTGGAATCTCCATTAGTCCAAGATGCTGGGTAAATCCTATGTTGACTTTGAGGTATGGTTTCTCATCAGATGATCACGTTTTGCTACACGAGTGGAAATTTAACCACGTCCTACACCTTAACCCTCTGGGTAAGGGGACCGGCCAGCCGGCCGAAAGTTTCGAATCCTCTCGTTACGAAAGGCTCGGATTTTTTCAGACCTCAACCTCCTGAAGAATCGCTGAAGCCCATTACGATTTCCATCCCCCATTTTCTATGCTACAGAAACCAACGCGTGAATAGCCTTATCTCCCCGTTGAAAAAGATGCCAGGGTTATCGACGGGGAGCGTCGCAAATTGTTTATCCTCGAGCATCTTGTCTGTGAGAGGTTGAGTCAATGAAAAGAGATACACTTAAAAAGTCACCGCCGCCATTTCAGTTTACCCGGGAAGAATCTGTCCCTTCTAGGCATACCCACGACCCGACTATAGAAATCGGCACATTAGGTGATAATGGGGCGATACATATTCCCTCTCCTCCAGGGGGAAATCATTGCTAAGGCCGTTTCGGCCGATTTCAGAAAGTTGCCTGTAAAGCCGTTGGGCCTGCTGCCGTAACCAAAGAAAGAAACGATATTCTGACCCGGCGTATGCAGAGGGTTGAGGGGCAAGGTAGCCTGATTGGAAGAGTAGTGGATTAGCAACCGGGGGGTTGGGAGTTCGAAAGTCAAACCAACCAAAATGTGGAGATAATTTCATTTACTTTATTCATTAGTCCACTAATTTAACTAATAGATCCGTTCAAAAGCACGTGACTCGACTAACTTCCTGGAGGTGGACTAAACTACCATTCTACTTCCTTTTAAGCTGTGAAAAGAGCATGAGATGCACGAAGAGTCGTGTCTCTGCCTTAAGATGTTAAACAAATCTGTAAATATTTCATTACCTTATAGCGTGTCCCACATTTAGTTAACTTATGTCTGTTCATTTAGCCATCACTGTCATTAGGGGCCAGTTGATAGAGTCACGGATAGAGTAGGGGCCATCATTGTCATTAGGGTAACACAGTTGATAGAGTCACGGATTAGCTACCGGAGGATTGCGAGTTCCAAACAACAATCGAGCCGCCACCCCACTTTCCAAACTTTCACAACACGCCAATGTGAGAACATTTGAGGCCCGACAGATTTAACATGAGCCCACGTACACAATGGTCTTTGGTTAAACCTAGTTTCAAACACGCAATCCTCCGATTGCTTATTTTAATTAGTTGTCCTCGGAATTCAGTAATTAAGTAATATTGAACCACGCTCAGATGGTGAGGTCAATATCTGAGCTGTCAAACTAATCTCCAAATTTCCGCACCACGCCAGATTACAATATATGAGGCCACGACGCATTTAACATGCACTCTACATACACGATACCTTTTTAATAACCATCTCCTACATTCACGACGCTTTTTTAGTAGGATTGAGTTTCGAACTCGCAACCCTCCTATTGCTAATCAGCTACTCTTCTCCGTGGACCCTGAATTCTGGAAACACTCGTTTAGGAGATGCATTTAGATGGCCGAAAATGCAGAATCACGTCTTTGACATTACGATGGCGATTTGCGAATGGTACAACTTCGCCAATGAAGACAAATCGTTTTACATTCCACCTTTTCACAAGACGAACGCACTCAAACTCCCTGTTGACATTCGATGGCAGCACAATGAATGGACTACACCCGCTTTATACACATAAAACCCGTTTAATTGCACCACCGCGAACACCGCTTGGAATTACAACAGATGAGCAAAGGATTAAATCAACCTTCGCGTGATGTCCGATTAAAGTAATTAAAGGATGGATGCTTTCAGTTACGAACCTATGGGGCACGCAATGCGACAAGAAGCTTGCCCTGTTGTCGCAAAGCGTAGATCTATTGAGCAGGACAGCGATCTTTTATCTCTAGACCAACTGTAAATGTAGAATTAATGCGATTGATCGATTTAATTAATTCTCCGTTTCAGACGCATCTCCTGTCAAACTGAGGGAATCAGGTTGGAAGAGTATTGGATTAGCAACTGCAGTATTGCGAGTTCAAAACTCGATCCGACCAAAGACCGTCGTGTAACAGGTCTGGTGAACGCTCAATCCTCAAATGGCCTCACGTTGGCGTGGTGTGGAAGTTTGGACAGTGGAGTTCCAGCTCAGGTGTGACCTCGTCATCTGAACGTGGTTCAAAATTACGAGGAATCCTTCCGGGATTGATCCCAAACCGTCTCTAATAGCCCGTAGTGTTGCTTCTGTTCAACGTTAGTTCACCTTCCTACCGACCTGTCAAGTTGAATCTAGATGGTCCTAGCTTTTCTGCTGTGGAACGTGCTCCTCCGTGTATTACGAACGTGACGTAACTTTAATGACGACTTTGTTAATTCACCAATACAAATTTGAAAGAGAATTAAAATTTTACGTTATTGCATCATATAGGAGAATGAAATCTGCAGGCAGACAATTGTTTTGATTTGTCCTCTCTACGGTATTCCGGAATTTGCATGCGACTTATACACGTCAACGCAGCCGAAAGAAATTCAAAGCAGTTGGTAGCTAACTAACGTCGCACTGGAGCAACTAAACGGGATATTGGTGACGGTCCAGGTAGGTAGGTATTTGATTAACGTTGCACGCAGCAACACAACGGGCGGCCACGATCCGGAATCAAACCCGATGGAAAAGATCCAAGGACAACTCCACATAATTTTGAACCACGGTCAGATGACCAGGTGACACCTGAGCTGGCACCCCACTCTCCAAACTTCCGCACCAACTTGTGGATATTCAAGGCCACGACAGATTTAACATGCATCTACCTTCTTTGAATACGACGGTCTTTGGTTGGATTCGAACTCGCAATCCTCCGGTTGCTAGTCCGTTACTTTTCTAACTGGACTACCGTGGCCCGTTGTCGGTCCGTGATCATTGAAAACAATCCCAAAATCCGAGGACAACACTTCGAATTTTTGAACCACTGTCAGATGACCTGAGCTGGCTCCCCAAATTCAAAGCATTGAATTCACACCCAGAAATTCAAAACCGTGAATTCCAAATTGATATACGTTACTTAATTGATCAACATCAATTGTATTAACGCTAAACGTCAAAAAAAGCGATGACTACATTTTAAGTTAACCCTAATGCATATCATGCGTGAGCACTTTGGTAGCGGAAGAAAAATCTTCACTTTTCGTTCGTCTGGTGTGTGTGATTGCATTTATTGCAAAAATTTTTCTCATATAACTCTTACCAAAAATTTTTACTTTCCCATAACTATAAAATTCCAGAGATTTCTATAGAGAAACGAAATTTTGTTTCTTCAGCAAAAAGTTCTATAGATTTCTGTAGATAAAAAGAGCTCTGATTCTATAAAAATATATTTCGATAGTATAGTATCGTATAGTATCACATTCAATAGAAATGTATGTTTATAGTATAGTATCGTATAGTATCACATTCAATCGAAATGTATTTCGATAGTATAGTATCGTATAGTATCACATTCAATAGAAATGTATTTCTATAGTATAGTATCGTATATTATCACATTCAATCGAAATGTATTTCTATAGGATTCTATAGAGAAGTTCTATAGTAAAGTAAAGTGTGAAATAAAACAAATAACCTTTTACAGAATTCTATAGAGGGTTCTACAGACATTTTCTATAGAGATTTCTGTAGACTTTCTATATAGGTTACTTTATAGAGCTTATAGAAAAACGGGCCATAATTCTATAGGATGCTATAGACCATATTCTATAAATTTTTCTAGAATTCTATAGAAATTGTTCCTAAGGGAATCCTCATATAATACCCATAGCGGTAGCTCGGATCTTTCCCTTCGGGTTTGTTCCCCGACCGTCGCCAATAGCCCGTTGTGTTGCTCCAGTGCGATGTTAATTAAAACATCTACATACCCATAGCGGTAGCCAAAGAGTGTGCAATTTGTCATGAATAGCTTTTGAAAAATTAGGCGCGAAATAGTTCCGCAACCTTGACTGCTGTGACTCTAAGAACTTACGCTTAAAATTTGAACAAAAGCCAACTTTTCCAGCATTCGTACGTAGGCAAACGCAAAGAGGAGTTAAAACGTCAAAATTTATCAGTCACAAGCTCGTTCCAGTCTCTCAATCGTTCTCTCCTAAACGCAGCAGAATCTTATGCATATATCTGCCATGCTTGTCAAAACAGACCACATCACCAAATTTGGTTATTTAGGGAGGAGGGTTGTTAAATTCAGGATATGGAGTAAGGGCACGTCATATGAAACATCACAATATCTTGGAATCTGAATAAAATGAGTACCATGTAAAGTAATAGTTATATTTTTAACGGAAGTACAGAATCCATTTTTTAAAGATATACTTTTGAATTCCCGTATCACAACTTAACTCTCCTGGTGGTTGTCTCGGTGCAGTATCCCGTCATTAGAAAACTGACCAGAGCTTGATGGACGAGATATCTCGTCATTAAAAGAAACTTGTCCAGATCTTGATCACGCCATCATAAAAAATTCGGCAAGATTTTGACAAGATATATCGTCAGTATTAAAATTGGTCAGATCTTGATGGACGAGATATCTCATCAAAACCCTTGTAGGGTTAAGATCGGTATTTTCGCACAGATTATTTTTGTAGAATTTCTTGAGACAGTCTGGAAATACGACTAGATTTCAAATGATAATAGAAGTTTTAATGTTGTGTTTCTTTAGAACGTAAAATAGTAGCCATGGGGCATACATTCATTCTTGTAGTTTATTGCAATGGGGCGTCTCCTTTTGTCTTGTCGTTATTGTTAATGTCATTGTTATATTCAATTGTTAACGTTATACTTTAAAAACATGTTGATTTATACGACAGTTTTATCGAATTTATAAAACAGTCCGCAAACCCAAGGCTAGATGCGTTGGAAATATTTTGGAATCTCATTTAAAAAACCAATAATAAGAGAAAATAAGTGCAAACATATTTTTAATGCGGAATTTATATGCCTGTGTATGAATGTTCATACTAGTTTACAGTAAAATTTACTTTTCTTAACCCTCCAAATCGTTTCGACGAGATATCTCGTCTATCAAGATATGACCAATTTCACTAATGACGAGATATATCGTCAAGATATAACCAATTTTTGGTGATGACCAGATAGAGATTAGATAAGTTTTCTTCTAATGACGAGATATCTTGTCGAGCAGATCTGGTCAGATTTGCTAATGACGTTGATGCCTAAAGAAACTTCAAAACAACCACTTGGAGGGTTAAAACATATGTATATTTTCCGCAAAAGTATATGAATACGTAACATGAAATTCATGAA
The DNA here is from genome assembly GCA_933210815.1 of Meta bourneti. NCBI lineage: Eukaryota > Metazoa > Arthropoda > Arachnida > Araneae > Tetragnathidae > Meta > Meta bourneti. The sequence continues at coordinate 91,685,123 of OW119926.1, forward strand.
CTCCTTCTATATGTAACATGACTCGTATTGAATGCTTTTCCCATATTATTTTATATATTTTTGAAAGTAATAGTATTTACATGTTATAGAAAACCCTTATGTGAAATGAGTGTTTTTAATTAAATCAAAATAAACGTATCGCATTTTGCGCCCAACAGAAAGAATTGAGTTTGACTGAAATACTAATCCATGGAAAATTTCAAGTGTCCAATTGTTTCTACTGTGAACACTGCAGAGGCAAACATTAGTGAATATTCTACATATTACACATTATAGAATTAGAATATATGTATTATAATTAATCCAGTAGTTTATTTGATTGCTGTTTCTTTCCAGAAAGATATTCAATTCAGATCAAGAATACATGATCCAAACGATGTTAGAAAAAAAGACATACACAAGTACATTTGATATTAGGTGAAATAAAACACTTCACAGGAAGCAGTTTATTATATTGAAATCATTAAAAACATATCAAGCTCAGCGAATGTTGCGGTTTCCATTATTGCTTTAACATTCGGAGCAAGAGGCTATTGTGAAACAGAAATCGTAAGATTAAGTATGATTATCGCTCAGTTGGTCTACAGACAGCATAGAGAAATGGAGCAACCATAATCAGTAAATACATCGTTAGTTACATTGCCTGAGGTTTTAGGTACATAGTTGGTTGAATATTGCATTGATAAGGATGATTTAGTTTGAGGAGGAAAACATTTGTGAGAATTTCGTATCGAAAATATTCCAATTGCTTGGATCACGCTAGACCAGTTGGAAGAGCAAAGGATTAGCAACAGCAGGGTTGAGAGTTCGAATCTCGGTCCTCCGAAAGACCGTCGTGTACACGGGGGCTGGTGCACGATAAATCTGCCGTGGCTTCAAATTTTCTCACGTTGGCCTTGCGTGGAAGTTTCGAGAGTGGAGTGCCAGCTCATGTGGTGTTCTCGTCACCTGACTGGTTCAAAATTACGAGGCGTTGTCCTTGGATCTTTCCCTTCGGGATTGATCCCGGACCATTGCCAATAGCCCGTTGGGTTGGTCCAGTGTGACGCTAATTAACTACCGATCTACCGATTATTGTTTAGTGTGTAAAAGAAGTCTGATTAACCTTCGCACTACGGCGCTTTTATTCCGCTATCTGAATATGAGACTACTGCTGTCCCACCGGTAGTCAAAAGGAATTAAATGTAGATTATTTCCTTGTGCTGAAGCACTTATTAAATATGGTTTTTATATAAAAATATTGTATGTTTCTGAGAAATTCTTTGATGTTCCATATTAGATACCACTTTTTCAAATAGTCAAATAGTTTCAATAGCGCAAATCCAAATACTTTTTTTAATATTGCTCAAGGAAATTTAATTTGGTACATTTTCTATTCATATATGGATGAGTCAATTTTTTGCGATTAGAAGTTTGATTGATTAAAAGAGCCATTTCCCTAAGTTTGACAATCTTCTAAAATCAGGCGTTCCACATTACGTTTCTTTACCCAATAAGTATGTGACATTTCATAACAATTAAACCTCCTGCTTGTCTGCAGAGATCATTTGCAAAACTGACCAGATCTTGATAGACGAGATTCCTCGTCATTGGCTTAATTGGTCAGTTCTTGATGGATGAGATTTCGTCCAAACCACTTGAATAGCTGAAAATAGTACGAGTACTCAATCACCAGTTAAATGAGAGATCAGAGCGCCAATTTTGTGTTGACACATGCCATCCTTTCGTTAATACCGGTAAATAAGTGCCGGTTTAGATAAAAAGTGCCATAAAGTGCCGGTTTAGATATAAATTATGTTTTCAGTCTCACGATTTTTGAAATATACAGCTTTTCATATCATTTTGGGGTATTTTGGATTTTGAGTTCATTGTCATTTGGAGTATTTTTGATTTTTAGACCATTTAATAAGTTATTTAAATTATTTTCTGCATTGTTCATATCTTTAGCAAAACTCTAACTTGACCTGAGTTTCAACCCACCAAGGGGTTTTGACGAGATATCTCGTCCATCAAAATTCGACTAATTTGGTTAATGACGAGATACCTCGTCCATCAAGATCTGATCAATTTAATTAGTGACTAGAAATCTCATCATTATGATACTAATAATTTTTTATGATCGCGAAACCAAGATCTGCTGTTTTCTTCTAATGACGAGATATCTCGTCCATCAAAATCTCGTCAATTTTCTTCTAATGATATGTCATGTCGAGGCAACCACCAATCAAATTTTATTGAAACTTTCAGTCTCGATTTTTTATCCGCACTCTCGTTTTTACTACAAAATATAAACGACTCATCTGTTGCTTCTGGAGCCAAGCAAATCCGTGATTTATCCTTCAACGCAAAACAAGACCTTTTCTATTGGTGGGTGATTCATCCACACCAAGGGTCGAGGCTAGATTTAGTTTTCGCTAGCTTTAGCGCAAGAAAACAAACCATCGCATTTTACTTTTCGATCGAGATGTTAATTAAAATGCTTAAAATTGCAAAAGTCTAAGCAATTTCAAGTAGCACTTTTTAAACTGGACCGGTATCGGTGCCTATGGGGGAAACACTAGTCTACTGAAAATATCGCAGCTGACAAGAGAACTTCATTAACTGACAAGACAAAAATTTTATTTTACAGCGGTTTAAAGAGTAACTATCTGTTTTGGCACAAAAATAAAAATTATAAGCATTTTTATAGTATAATGCATATTTTAAATAGATTACAAAATGACGATGTATTGATCGGCATTTTGAAAATAAGCATTTAATGTCTCAAAAAATTCAGTTAATGAGTTTCTCCTCTAAGCCAACGATATCAGAAAATTGAATGTGAAAATGTCTAGTCCACAAAAATGTTCGAGATTGTTTGAGGTCATATTAAACTATAAAGGCATGTATTTATCCTCTGAATGTTGATTGTAGTTATATGGCACAAGGACCATATTTGACCAATCCAAGACAACCAGGATAATGGATGAGATGCCATATTGAGACAACCTCCAAGAAAGTTAATCACATTTTCTTTAAAGAGTAGTTTCTACAGTAACAGGAAAGAGAAATGCACCCAGGGTACGTTAGAGGAATCGAACTTGTGCCCCCAACACCTCACAGGTTAGTTAGTGCAATGGGTGCTGAGCCTACTGCATCCTTTGAAGGATTTGTATCCTTAGGTGGGCACTTGTGAGGTCAATGTTAATTAAACATTTTTCAAAATTGCTCTGAAACACAAGCTTTGAGGCTTACAAATGTATGGTAGATACGTAGGTATTTTAATTAACTTCGCACTGGGAGCAACACAACGGGCTATTGTTGACGGTCCGTGATAAAATCCGAAGGGAAAGATCCGAGGACAACACCACGGTAAGTTGAAGAAATCACACCTGAGCTGGCACGCTACTCTCCAAACTTCCGTAACACGCCAAAGTGAGGACATTCGATGCCACGACAGATTTAACGTACTCCAGCCCCTTTGTACACGGCGGTCTTTGGCTGGATTGTTAATATTGTGGAAATATTTGAAGTGTACGTTCTTAAAAAGCGCGCATGATTTTTTGTCGAATACAAAATCCCTTGAAAAGCATTACAAAACGCTTTCTGTGTAACAATGACTTATTTCCGTTTTATATTTCCCTAGTTAGGGTAATTTCAGTTATATAAATCAACGTAATAAATTCGAAACTCATGGGAAAACTATTCAAACTAATCCATATCGATGAACCCCTAATACTTCAAATTTGTTTTAATAACGTTTTAAAAATACGATCAAGTTCATAGGATTGGATTTTTTAATTCGGTTTTGGCTAACATCTGATGAAAAGGAAATACTTCTTTGTGAACACCTTATAAAATAAAACTGAAATGAAGTTCTCAAATGTCATCAAAAACACAAGAAGTTTGTTCTTTTGTAGTTTTTTACAATTTTGTTTTGTCTTCGACGGAAGTCGAAGAAGTTTCGACGGAAGTTTCAATTGCAGCATTATTAGAACACAGAAATATTTCCAAGGCCTAGGTTTCGTTTCTGATGTGTGGTTGTTTTTATACGAGGAACACAGAATAAAACTTATGAATTAAAATGGATGTCGAACTCCCTACGAATATCCTTGCCTATTCGAACTTGGAACATGCTGGAGCGAAGTCCAAAAATCGTCTACTAAACCAGAGTTCTAACTCGACGTAGGTAAGTAGTAAATTAACGTCGTACTGAAGCAACCGAACGGGCTATTGGCGACGGTTCTCGATAAATCCCGAAGGGAAAGAGTCAAGGGTAACGCCTTGTAATTTCGAACCACAGTCGTATGACGTGAACAACACCTGAGCTGGCACCCTACTTTCCAGGCTACAACGTGAGGATATTTGAGACCACGACACATGGAATGTGCTCCAACTCCCCTGTACAAGACGGTCTTTGGCTGAACCAAGTTTCGAACGCGCAACACTCCGGTTGTTAATCCGTTGTTCTTCCAATTGGGCTATCACGCCCCCTTCCAACAAGAGATTCTATTCAAATTAATCGGAAATATTTTTTCGAAATCTTATCAATTAGTTTGTTGACTTTTTATGGCACAAGGGCCATATTCGGCTAAGCTGTGCCAGACATACGACGTCAATTAGTGGACATACACAAGGACAGTGTTACTGACTCAAGGAGAGAAATAAACTCGATAAATTTCAGGAATAGAACTTGCGCCTCCTGCAACTCGCAGGTTGCTAGTACAACAGGAAAACCTTGAATTACTGAAATCTGATCGGCAGTTAATTGACGTCACACTGGAGCTAAATAATGGGATCAATGCCGAAGGGAAAGTTCCGAGGACAGCACCACGCTATTTTGAACCACGGTCAGATGACTTGGTCAACACATGAGGTGGCACTCCACTCTCCAAACTTCGACACCACGCCAACGTGTTAACATTCGAGGCCACGACAGATTTATCATGCACCAGTCCCCGTGTACACGACGGTCTTTCACTGGAACGAGCTCCGAACTTGCAACCCACCGATTGCTAATCTGTTACTCTTCCCACCAGGCTACTGCAGCCCTCACTCTGATACAAAATCAAATCGTACGATACATCCGCAAAACAGTGACCTAAGTCAAAAATGAATATTTTCGTTTTTAAATGGTACCACATTACTCTTCACTGAAAAAACAGACCAATAAAAAGTTAAATAGTAGTATTTTCCCTAAAATTTGACAAAAAAATGACGCTTGGATGAAACCCAATGCTATGATAGAATGCAACAAGTTGAACTTCACAAGTTAGTTCGATCTACGTATTTGAAGAGTGGTGACCTCCAAAAATAAAGAATTTTACCTCCAGTTCTATAATTCCTAATGTTGTATCATTCGTAAACTACAACTGTAATCACTAGAAAATAGTTACAAAAGTCCTGTAAAAGGTATGTGAATTATTTAACTGGTTTTGCTATTTATCAGTTTTTGTGTTACAATATGACATATATTCATATTGCATTTATATATACGTATTACATTCATTTATATTTTGAGCGTATTTGATATTCTTAATTATACAAACAGCAAACATGAAAAATATCGTTATTAAAGCAGGGATGGGCTGAAAAGGGTAAAAAGGAATGCTAGGAAAAACTAATTGATTTTTAGATAACTTATAACCCAATAATGGCTGATATTAAGATCCCTCTCAATTTTCGCCTCATATCATATAATATCCATTTAACCCTCCATGGTTTAGACGACCTCGTTTAGACGTTTCAGGTTTTTTAAACCCTCCAAGTGGTTTAGACGTTTATCAAAATAGAAGAGATATCTCTCGAGTCGAGATATCTCGTTTATCAATATATGACTAAATTTGGTAATGACGAAATTCATTGTCATCAAGATATGACAGATATTTTATGATGATGAGATCTGGTCAGTTTTTCTAATGACTAGATACCTCGTCGGTACAACCACCAGTAGTGTTTAAAAAACCTGAAACTTTCAATTGCCTCTGAAAAATATCATGTCCACCTGTTCAGTAATTTATAGAACCAAATATATATTGAATATAAAATACTTGAATACCTGTAACAAGTTGATTGGATAAAAAAACTTTTAGTTCTTTAAAAAGTACTTAATATGATAAATATCATAATACAGTTTTTATATTTATAAAACGTGCACTAACTTCGAGAAAACCAAATTATCTTTTTTATTTATTAAGTTTGGAACCAACATATTTTAGGGTATCTATGGCGATGAAGCTAATAGACGAAATATTCCGACGACTTTTTTCGTAAAAACAGAATTCAGTCAGATGAGCATACAACCTAACATGGAACTAACGCTCACGAAAATTCAATTTATTTCAATTTCAACCCTCGAAGTGGTTTCGACGAGGTATCTCGTCCATCAAGAAAATTAATTTCGCTAATGACGAGATATATCGTCATCAAGATGTTACCGATTTCTTCATGGTGACGAGATAAAGATCTGGTTAGTAATCGTCTAATGACGAGATATCTCGTCCTCAAAATATTGCTGACCTTTTACGATGACTAGATAAAGATCTAAACAGTTTCCTTCTAATGACGAGATATCTCGTCTTCAAGCGATTGCTGACCTTTTACACGATGACAAGATCAAGATCGAAACAGTTTTCTTGTAATGACGAGATATCTCGTCCATCAAGAACTGCTAAGAATTTTGCTAATAAAGAGATATCTCATCAAGACCATCATCAGGAGGGTTACATAAAAAAAAACAATGTTCAAACACTTTTTTTAATTCGTTAAAAAACTTACCAAACCTCTCCACATCACAGGTGTCAATTCCCATCACATAACACGAAAAACCTTCAAACGCTGAGTACTTCGCGAAACAATAACACTTCTAAAGTTAGCAGCGCGGGACCTGCTGCTCGTCGCTCGTCCTGTGGACGTGAAAACACCCCCATGAACATACACCGAAGGATGAACGGAAGAGAGTGGGAGGACTAAGTGTGGCCGCATCATTTTGACTCCCGCTGGTGCGCGCGCTCGCCACCAGGGGGCGCTTCTGCGGTGCTCCGCCACTCTTGCCGGACCGAGGCTGTTAATTGGGGGAAACGCTCATTTCGGTGAGCCCTAATGTGCGGTTAATGAGGGAAACGTTTTTTTCGCCCATGATGGGGAATGCTTTCGAGTGAGTTTATTCTGCCGTGACTAACCGGATCGGGCAAAAACTTCTACCACAGTCCGGTTCCGGCGATTTGGCATTTGAGTCACGTGGTTTTGGACGAGTCCACACGTTATCTTAGGGCAAATATTTTCAATCAGTGTGCCCCGAAAGGAACTCTGGGGTTTAGGGAGGGAGAAACGGTTAAAATTGTTTTCATCATTTTAACGGTTGACTTTTGAACTTTCGACAAGTGTGTTCACAAATAATTTCAAGTAAACACCCGCATTTTAAATACCTGTATAAATAATTTTGAAAATTATTTTTTATTGACCCTCTGAGAGGCACGAGATTTCCTAGTAGTGCAATGTTGCTTTCCCCATAAAACCCATGATGAGTAAATTGTCACATATATTTGTTGAAAGAATCCTAAAAGGATTCTACTGGTGCAGAACGTTGGTTGTTTTAAGTTTCATATTTAGCCATATTTAGCTAAGCTGCGCCAAACACAAGACAGACAACACAATTAAAGAGTAAGGAAAAGCACACAAACCAGAAGGGTAAGTGAGGATAAAAATAAAAGATCACTTGGGAACCTAGGGGTTGTGGTACTCGTGCACACCTAAGGAAGAGATGAGCGAAACTGACTGAAAAATTGCAATTTGTCGAACGCGTATATGCGTATGAACCCTTCAGAGGTTAAACTGATATTGATAAATAGTTTCAAAAATTTAAAGCTACTTTGGATATAAAAGGGGTAGGTAATTACTGATATGTTTTTCTAAATTGAAGTTATACGTAATTTGTTTGCCAGATCAGTAAGAAACAGTTTATTTTTGGTGTGAAGCAGAATTTTAGTAGATAGCTTATGTGTGCCTTGAGATGGAAAGGGTTGAAAATAAATGTGATAAGGGAGGTTAAACATTAGCAATTAGTCCCCGTAAGCTTTGAGGCCGATTTTGGGTCCGCTTTTACCGTTTGGTGCTGGAAGCGGCAATAGTGATGACGAGTTGACGAAAAAATAATCATAAATGGCCATCGCTGAACATGGATTTGCATATGGCAGCCCTTTCTACTTGTAAGTCTTTTCTACCTCTGTACAAATGGACTTCCTCAAGGTCATTTGCCTTCTCTCCGGAGCCGTAATTCCCTGTTTCAGAACGGGGCCATGGTAGCCCTGTTGGAAAAGCAACGGATTATCGACCGGATGATTTCGAGATCGAATCCCACCAAATACCCTCGTGTACAAGGGGGGACTGGTGCACGCTAAATCTGCCGTGTCCTCAAACGTCCTCACGTACACGTGGTGTGGAAGTTTGGAGAGTGGGGTGCCAGCTCAGGTGTGACTTCGTCATCTGACCGTGGCTCAAAATTACAGCTTGCTGTCCTTGGACCTTTTCTTTCGGGTTTGATCCCGGTTCATCACCAATAGCTCATTATAATGCTCCAGTGCTACGCTAATTAAAACACCTACCTATCGTGAAATTTAATGTGGGAGCAAATTTTCAAAATTATTTAAGATACATAAATGCGTGGTTCTACTTGTGGTCTCCGAATTTTTAAAACTTTGAATTGCAACAAAAATTTACAAAACCACTTCAGAAATAAGTGTTTCATAGAGAATTTCAATGAGTGATTTTTTTAATTACACTGCTGTCAGTTGGTCCATGAACTCAATTGGAAATATTTAGTTAATTATCATTTGTACGTTTTCCGTGGATAATTTTTATCGGTGAGATCCATTTCTTTAATTGATTAAAAATTTTGTGGTATCCTCGGAACGTTCTCTTCGGGATCGATCCTTGACACTCGCCAATAACCAGTTTTTTCCTGCAGAGCGACATTAAATTCAACTACCTACCGCTTTCGTTTAAGGAAATAAGAAAAATGATTCGGTTGGAAGACTGTTCATGTTGAAACAGTAAATATTTGTAATGCAGATTGATATTTGTTATAATTGATAAGCATATAAATCGGAGATGGATACTTTTTTGACAATGACGGGAAACGTTTTTGATTCAACTTTTTCTGCAATGTTTAACTAGATTGGAGAAAATTTCTAGTTGAGGCAGTTCGAAACAGTAAATTTATATATAGAGCGATTAGTGATAATTTTTTATGGTACCCATGATCATGTGACCAAGACTAGTAGCAACGTAACCCTTGAAAAAATATATTTGTCTGCAGGGAGGGAGGAAACGAACTTTCATCCTTTGATTGGCCCACGTGACGACAGAAGTATATCATTCATTGATTCATCCACTGACTGGATGCTATATCGCCAAACAGTGCGATAAAATTCCAAATCGAGCAACCAAATCGATTTTTCACAGAGCATGTGACTACTAGTCGGCATGTCGGTTGGTTTTGGAGGTTGTATGACGCATTTGGCCACGATGCACCAAACTTAAGACAGACAACTTCAAATAAAAAATGTCGTGAAGGGAAAAAGAGGAATTGGGGTACAGAGCAGTAGGACAGAAACAGATGGTTGGTTGGTTTTTGGTGTTTTAAGACGCCATATTTGGCTATTCTGCGCCACACACAAGATATACAATATCAAGCAATAGAAACACACAATGAAAGTTTAACTGACACAAGAGGGAAATACGCCCAAGGAGGAATGCACCTGACTGGAATCGAACCAGCATCGCTTACAACTCGAAGGTTGCTAGAACAATGGGCATACGCACTGAGCCACGAAGACCCCAGGATAGAAGCATAAAAGATAGTTTGGGTATCGTGTTTACAGTAAACCCCAGGGGAAAAGAAAAGTTTACTAGAGTATATCTGGTCCATAAAGCCCGTACACACCTAAAGGAGATGAGCCCCTGTGGGCAGTCGACATGCTGGTCACACTTTTAAAGCTCTTTTCAATAGCAATGCTCAGTCTACTTATATTGCACGTTTATCGATCGAAACCGTAAACCCATTTCAAAACTCCCTGTATCAGAATGAACAGTTCATTCGCTCCTCGATTTTTATCAGGGAACACTTACCGAGGGAATCACGAGGAACACAGTTTGTAATGAAAGCCGATCTAAAAAATATAGACGTTTTCTGAAATCTGAAACGAAATCTACATAAAACGGTACAGCAAAAACTTTTGGATTTTGGAGCACTTAAGCCCTTCACAGCTAAGCACGTCTGTGTGATCGAAGGGAGAGTCTAAATCATTCCCAAGTGGTCTGAGCTTCATTTTCATTTATATTTCGCATCTCACACTCTGAAGGGATCGAAATATCTGCCACGTGACCGAACTGCAGTATTCGGATAAAGCAGAGAAAGTAAATGAAGAATGAGATTGCGTTTTTTATGGTCTCCTTGGTTATGGCAAATGTCCGAGAAAGTTTTGGGAACGCAATTCAAGAGCGCTGGCTATCATATGGAATCGAGGCACGGTATATATCTATATATAGGTTCTTTCTATATACAGATATGCATTAAATACACTGGCGTATAAATCTTAATCCTCCAAATGGTTTCGACGAAACATCTCTCCCATCCAGATCTGACCAGTTTTGCTAATGACGAGATATCTCGCCATCAAGATAATCCTTGGATGGAAAGAGATGAAGAGACTTTTGCTGAAAATAGGAAACTCGTTCAAGTTTTGGAGCAATTGTTCAGTTCGGAATATCAATCGTCCAAGTGGTTTTGCCGAGTTATCCTGTCCATCAAGATCTGACAACTTTTATTAATGACGAAAAGGACTCCTCATCAAGATGTCGCCAATTATTCGATGATAACGAGATCAAGATGAGGTCAGTTTTCTTCTAATGGCCGTGAGCGCGTTTTCTTCTAATGACGAGATATATCGTCCAACGAGATGTCAGTTTTTATAATGACGAGGTACCGCATGAAGACAACCATCAGGAGGGTTGGGGAACAGTAAGGTGTTCAGCTGATACTTTCCAGCGAAGTGAACTGGATGTCCTGGATATGGAAAAATGATACAAAAGGTACACGGGGAGTTACCTAACCAATGATTAAAACCATAACGATAACAAGAACAGAAAATAACATTATAAAGTCTTTGAACTGATGTGATGACACTGTACTGGGTGCCATGAGGGTAGCGGTGAAAACTTCAATAAAGAAAGTAGGCTATAGATCATCTCCAGCAATGATTCAAGATTTGCACTGGGCATACTTAGAATGAGGTTGTGAATGAGTTTCTGTGGTAGAAAAACCTTTTCCTATGCCAGAGTCTCTGACGTCACGATTCCAAAATTCGTATATTGACCTTCTAACCTTTAAAAATAGTGGCGTTCTTTAAATTTTGCACGCCAGTGTATATAGGTATAGATGGCAGTAATAGTAGAACTGTGTCCCATGGTGACCTGAGGGTCCTTGTACTATTTTCACAGGTACCCCAACGTTTTTAAGATAATTTAATTTTGTTTTCCATCATAACATTTTATTTCACTTTTATGACAATTTTTGTTTTAAAACTTGTGGTAGTCACACACACACACACACACACACAACACATCGACCTGTACAGGATTAGACATACGAAAATCGAACATTCTCTTAACCCTCCAAGTGGTTACGATGAGAAATCTCGTCCATAAGGATCTGACTAGTTTTGCCAATGACGACGAGATACCTCGTCATCAGGATATTGCCGAGTTTTTGTTGATGACGAGATCCAGATCTGGTTAGTTTTTTGTAAGGACGAGATATCTCGCCTGTCAAGATCTAGTCTTTTTGCTTATGACGAGAAACCTCGTCGATACAACCACCAGAAGGTTTAATATTTACAAACATATAACTAAAGATAAACTGGATTTCCTTTCTAAGGGCTCAATTGCCACAGAATATACCAAGAGCCATAGGAGTCGCTTGTTTTTGTGTTCTCTAGCTGCAAAATCATCTCTACCGAATACATTTGAGTCTCCAACTTACCCTCTTCTCTAACTTACCCTCTGTGTGACCTTTCTGATATGACAGGAACCCACTTCAATAGTTGTCCTGATCTTGCCGACGTCGTAGTGGATAATTTTACAGCTGATAGATTTTATATTGCTTCAAGAGGGCTGCCAGAAAAGGACTTATGGTGAAAAACCTGGGGTAAGATAAAAAAAAACATCTACCCTTAGACATAGTTCACTAACATGGAGCCAAAAAAGTCCTAATTTGTATTTGTCGTTTGTCAGCGACTAGATTAGGTGATATCATTGGCAACGGACGGAAAAAAATGTAATTTAGCCACCGGATTCAACCCACCTGGTTGTTGTCTCAACGAGATATCTCGTCATTAGCCAAAATGACCAGATCTTGATGGACGAGGTATCTCGTTATTGAAGGAAACTGATCAGATCTTAAATTTCTCATCATAAAATAATTGTCAACATCTTGATGACGAGATATCTTGTCACTGGAAAAATTGGTCAGATCTTGATGGACGAGATATTTCGTTGAAATCACATAGAAGGTTAAGCAAATGAAATGCGAGTAGTGGTCATAAGTTTGTACTCTTGCCAGATTCTTACCATATCTTGTCGCTAGTTCAAATTTCCCGGCTTTTGAACACTTTCAGAAATATGACACCCCATATTTGCAAACTGAATACTTCCATGTACCTTCTACGTTTGCTTAAAATCACACAGGACCCCTTTTACAATCTTTCCAAATTCCGGAAAAACCACATACTGACATTCCTATTAAGGTACGAGAGATTTTCTTGGTAACTAGATGTAAAATACGGGGGAAAATCGAAGCACTCCTTTTTATTTAGGCTTAGTTCATAACAAATCAAATTCAGTCTAGGCATTCCCAATTGTAAAGATAACGCTAACATTTCCATCATTCTTAGTTTCCCAAATAGATTAGAACCTTTGTAACACGGTTGGTGGAATAGCGGATAAGCAACATGAGGGTTGCCAGTTTGAAACTCGATCCAACCAAAGACCGTCATGTACGCGAGGCCTGGTATACCTTAAATCTGTCGTGACCTCAAATGTCCTCACGTTGGCGTGGTGTGGAAGTTTGGAGTGTGGAGTGACAGCTCAGGTGGTGACGAAGTCGTCTGACCGTGATTCACAATTACGAGAAGGGGTCCTCGGATATTTCCTTTCGTGATTGAACCCGGACCGTTGCCTATAGCCTGTATTGCTCCAGTTCAACGCACGTGCGTTAATTCACTTCCCCCAAATTTTATTAACGTTTCTGCATTGTATTTAAGGCAATAAAATATCCCCATACGCATACAATAATCACTTAAATGCCATTGAACATGTTGGATGCTATCGCTTCTATATAAATATAAAAGCAATTGAGCAAAATCGAGTTAATTACGTTCTGACTTGTTCTGTCTTGTCACCTCTCGCACTTGACATATGACGGACGCGAGGAAGTTGCAATGTTATTGGTGATATTCGACCGTTAATGGGTGAAATGAGTTTAAGATAGGCTAAGAGTATTATATCCTAAAGTACGAAAGAGTGAGGGATGCGCAAAGTAATCTTAACAGGAGAGGTGTGAAAGGCAAAGATTGAACTGGAAAATTCACCTAGAAAAGAAAATGGGAGAGTTTGAGCATCTGGCTTAATCTACATTCTTACAGAAGCAGGTAATTCTTTTAAGGGAATAGTAGATTTTCAATTTTATCAAACTCGATCAAAATATCTATTTTTAAAAATTTGTTTAGCTTAAAACGTAATTGATCACACACACACACACACACACACAAACTCTACAGATAGCAAAAATAATTTTTCTATTAAACGGGAGAAATCGGGAAAAGTGCGATTTTCAATGCTTTTTTTGACACGACTTGGCAACTTTCATAGGCTGTAACTCCAAAACTTGTCGATGGATTTTAAAATCGCTTGGCACATCTGTTATTTGTCTCAAAAATATAATGCACACAAATTTTCAGAGCAATCTGGGACTTTAAACGGGAGAAATCTGGAAAAGAGTGCGATTTTTCCATTTTTTTGACCCATTTAACATGGAAAATCACTTTTCTCCGACACACAAATCGCTCCAACTATAAAAGTTTTACTTCGTTTTTAAAATCGCTTTAGATACCTGTTTAGTACAAGATTTTCTAAACGTTCAGCAATTTTGGACGTGTTTCTACCATAATTAAGGCCGAAATGGCGTATGGTTAAGTGAAAACGTGAAAAACGTGCGTTTCAGGAGGAATTGAGACGATTTTCGCAATTTTGCAACTTTCGTAGGCTGTAACGTAAAAACCGGTCGATGGATTTTAAAATCGCTTGGCACATCTGTTATTTGTCTCAAAAATATAATGCACAGAAATTTTCAGACCAACCCGGGACTTTAAACGGGAGAAATCCGGAAAAGAGTGCGATTTTTCTATTTTTTTGACCCATTTAACATGGAAAATCACTTTTCTCCGACACACTAATGGCTCTAACTATAAAAGTTTTAGTTCCTTTTTAAAATCGATTTAGGTACCTGTTTAGTATAATATTTACTAAGTACACAGCAATTTTGGACGTGTTTCTACCGTAATTAGGGCCGAAATGGCGTATGGTTATGTGAAAACGTGAAAAACGTGCGTTTCACGAGGAATTGAGATGATTTTCGCAATTTTGCAACTTTCGTAGGCTGAAACTATAAAACCGGTCGATGGATTTTAAAATCGCTTGGCACATCTAGGTAGAATATTACAAAGATTATGCACACCAATTTCAGACCAATCCGGGACTTTAAGATAAATTTTGATAGTCACATTGACAGCAGCAACTTAAATCGTACTCATATTGTAGATACGTATGGTAGATCTCTACAAAAAGCATTTCTGAGCGATTGAGATTTTTTGACATTCTTTTTTGTGTATTTAGAAACTATTGTGTGAATTAAAATATTGACAATACAGTGAAGTTAATAATCATGGGACATATCAACAAACAACCACATCTATTGGTTTAAGGAATCCTATTGGTTAAAAAGATCAAGACTGGTTGGAAGTCATGCAATGAAGACTGCAGGTTGCATAACGGATATATGCGTCTCAACCCTTCGAGGTATATTTTAGCTTGTACTACGCCTGTGTGATAGTAGGTGGCAATTTGAAAATTGTTACTTTTTTGTGGTTAGTTTGGGGTTTTATGGCTCCAGGGCCATATTTGGCCAAGCTGCGCTAAACACAAGACATACTATGTCAAGTAATTGGGAACAGAAAGAAGGAATAGATCGCTTGGACACCCTGGGATCGCGACCCCCATGTTTACCAGATGCAGTAAACCGCATGGGAAAAGATCACTAGGGTACCTTGGGTTCGTGAAGCCTCGTACATACCTAAAGATATTGTCCGGAGGGACACATATTCACATATTCTCCAGTACCCTTTCATCACTAATACCCAGTGGAACACCAGGAGAGTTGCTTGCGTTAATTTTGCCCCTGAAAACTTTTTCTATGCTTGCCAGGCTCCGATCTGGCAATTTGAAAAAATCGATATCCATTGTTGAGAAATCCTTTCCCACCTGTATGAAAAAGCGGCTTATTAGCAGCCTCTCCGTCACATATACTGAATTGCATTGGAGCCATACATGAAGACATTTTTAAGGACCCATCTGCTATTGCTCAAAAACTTTTTTGGCGCAGACGCAATGACTTAGTATACTTTTTTTTACACTGGGATAAGAAAGAAGAGTTGAGTGGTTCGATATTTATTACAATTACAAATATGAAACATTTCTATAAACACAACGTTTTAATATTAGTATACGCTTTCAAGGTGCTGAATACCATCTCGTGAAGCGTTTATCGTATTTGAATTGTTGATTTTTATGTGATGGTGAGATCAAGATCATGCCAGTTTTTTCTAATGACGAGATATCTCGTCCATCAAGATCCTGTCAGTTTTGATAATGACGAACCCTCCTGGTGGTTGTCTTGACGAGATCCGTCGTCAAGACAACACTTAGAAATTATAAAATATGCAAACGAAAAAAGTATTAAGTGAAACACCAAACTAAAAACTAAATTCAATCAAACACCTAACTGCAAATCTAAACAGAGCCAAAGGTTTCAATTAGAATTTGGACATGCTAGTAGTTATATTCAGTGGAAGAGGCTTTTGAATATCCTGAATTGTTTGAATACGATATGTACCAAGTTCTAAAGTCTGGACCAACATTTGTACTTCAATGGAGAATAATCAAGCACTTAAAGCGTTGTGAATAATCGTGAGTGGTTAATAAGGCACATATTATCATATATTTAGTAATTCTGCTTAATTCATTTCGCCCTTAAAACGGTCTTTTATCGAATCCTATTCACGAATAAGCATCTGTTGACAGGGCGTTTCGATCTTCTACGATGGTTCATCGGCAACACTTGTTTTCGTATCATTAATGCCTTCGATTTAATAACATATAATGTTTTTTAGATTTGCTTGCTTATGTTTTATGTTTTTAATTTCTTTTGTTTCTGTCTTATGTTTTTTAGATTTGTCTATTTATACCTTAAGTTTCAGATGTATCTGTCTATTCCTTATGTTTTTTAACTCACCAAGAGTCTCGACGAGATATCTCGTCCAAGATTGGTTTAATTTCGCAAAGGACGAGATATCTCATCCAAGATCTGATTAATTTTGGTAAGGACGAGATACCTCGTCCAAGATCTGATTAATTTTGCAAAAGACGAGATATCTGGTCCAAGATCTGATTAATTTTGTTAATTGGATCGGAAACGGCGGTGCTTATCCGTGTGTTTGGAGAAAATCGGTCGTGGCAGGAGAATCGAGTGTGCACGGGATAGAGGGAATTGATTTTTTTATTTTCAGGATCGAATTTGCGTCGTAGGCTTGTATTAGTCAGATGAAAGGGAGGTTGAAAACAAATTTGTTGAGTATGGAATGGATCTCTAAATAACTGAAATCAAATTCATTTTTTTTGTCGGATGTAAATAGAGTGGAGATCTATTTACATCGGGCAAAAAAAAATTTGTAAAGTTAGAGTAAATAGAGCTGTAACCGACGTAAATAGGAAGGTATTTCCATTAACGTAGCACCGGAGCAACACAACGCCTATTGGCGACAGTCCGGGATTAATCCCAAATGGAAAGATCCGAGGATACCTCCTCGTAATTTTGAATCACGGTCAGATTACGAGGTCACACCAGAGCTGTGGCAACCCACTCTCCAAACCAACACTCCTCCAACGTGAGGACATTTGAGGCCACGACAGATTTTACATGCATAAGCCCCATCTATACACGACGGTCTTTGGTTGGATTCGAAAGCAACCCTCCGGTTGCTAGTCCGTTACTCTACTAACCGAGCTACCGCGACCCATTATTTATATAGATGCAGAAAGGTATATTGTCACCATTTACTGAAAAAAGCTACTGAGACACAGTTAGATACCGAAGAAGTTCAAATATGTCTTAAAGATATTCAGATAAAAACAATGCACATAATGTGGGGAGGGAGATTAAACTATTTTTATTGATTTAAAATTCAAAATTTCATGGATTGTGTTTTTTCCAAATAGAAATGTGTTAAAAGGAATAACTATGAAGTTCTCGTTCAGCCAAATGAAATTTCTAAAGTCAGTTTGAAGTTTTGAAAACGGATTTCGGTGAAACATCGTTAAGTTCTATTTGTTGATTCTCATTAATGAAGATATGGTTTACTGAAGCAAAGTTGATCGCCTGTGGTTCTACTTTTCACGAAGATGTCAAAGCCATCGTCTTCTCCATTGAGATCTGCGACAGATTCTGCATCTTCAGCTTCGTTGGTTTTGTCGATGGAAATCTATTGCGCCTCGAGTAGAGCCCTATCCGCCATTTCGTCTTCGATGGTTCGCAGACGCAAGTCCATGAATTCCTCGGGATGCTCGGCATTCCACTCTGCGAGGTAGTTGCGCTCGACGTATGGCTTTTGTTCTGCTTTCTGTTTCTTTGCCTCTTTCTTGGCTTGCTTCTTTTCTCTACGCTTCTCTCGAAACTTCTTTCTGAAATAGCAAATTAGAATAAATTATTTTACCTGGCAAGACACAGCAAAGGGAAACAGAAGTTAAATTTATGTTAAAAAAGAGTAAATAAAGATTTAAAGACTAAAATGTATGAAAAATAATAAATTCTCAGAGTACGAGGCACACTTACATTTGTTTCCTGCACCAGTCCAGCATCTTGAAAGATAGATGTCTTCTATAATAATGACGTAAATAGCACTAAAAAGTACTGTTTGTAGGTAGCACTAAAAAGTACTGTTTGTAGGTAGCACTGAAAAGTACTGTTTGTTTGTAGGTAGTACTAAAAAGTACTGTTTCTTTGCAAAAAGCACAAAAAAGTACTGTTTGCAAATAAGTTGCAGCGGAAGATTCCTCTACAACCAAAAATAGCTTTAATCAAACGTTTATAATCTCACTTGATCAAAGCTTTAAAAAATCGCCAGTTAGCAGTTTGACAGACAGAACATGAATGAAGAAATCTTTTTGTGAGCGATACTATTTACTTACAACAATGATTGATTAACAATCGAAAAGAAATACGATGATTTAAACCTATTTGTTTAAAAGCATTCTGAAAAATATGTATTGTTATATGATAAGAAGCAATTCATTCTTATAAAAAAGAAGAGTTTTTATTTCCATTGTTGCATTTAATATGTACAAATTTCGCTGCTTATTAATGTCTAGAAGAAATTACAATTTGTTCAGATATTTAAATGTTTATGGGGTGTAATTAAACTCCAAATCTAAGATAGAATTATTGTTAATATTATTTTTGTATGTTATAGTATCATTTGTTTCATTTTATACTAATTGTATCCACTTCTACGGCTTCAAGTCCCTTTAGATTGGTAATACAAATAAAATATGCAATCGACTGAAGAAATGCTTTTGACCCTCCTAGTGGCTGTATTGACGAGGAATCTCGTCATTAGAGGTTTGATTTGTTGGGGTTCTATGGCAAAAGGGCCATATTTGGCCATGCTGCGTCATTAGAGGAAAACTCATCAGATTTTTATCTCGTCGTCATAAAAAAATCGGCAACACCTTGATGGGATATCTCGTCATTTGCAAAATTGGTCAGATCTTGATGGACGAGATATCTCGTCGCGCCACTTGGGGGGTTAAGTAAAAAGAGGGAAAATAATCAAGCTCTTGTTCAATTCTAACTGTTGGACGTTTGAGGAAAGCCCACCATTTCCACTGAAGTCGTAAACAGTTACTCCATCTGATGGTTCCGGAAATTTCCAATATATATTTGGAAATTCTCTAGATGAGCTATCAACTACAAAAGTCTCTTGTTCGGACACAAGATCCATCACAGGATGCTCAATTTTGCATTCTGAATTGCTATCAGCAAAATTTTCGTCGTATAATTCCTTCGTAATTCGATCTATTTCTTCTTGTGTTAAACCTCTACAACGTCGAGCCATTTCCGAAGTAATATTTCCAAACTTTTATATTAAAATCTTAAAAACGCACAGACAAAAAAATTTCGGTAGCAGTGTGGTACTTGGTGTTTTATACCAATGGTACTAAGAATAGTGTTGAATAAGAAAAGCGTTCCCTTAAATGACTTTGTACTTGGCGTATTTTTGGCGTGAGAGAGAGATATCAACTGCGCCACACTTTCTACCTTTCCCAAAGAGTACACACACTGATAGACTGGGGAGGCATCGAACAAAAGGAAAGACACTCTTAAAAGCCAGTCGCTGACAGCTCGTAAATCGTGATCGATGTCCGCGAGGGGAAAACTCAAAACTACCCAAGCCGCTCTACGGAGCAAACTTCTGATGGGAGGGCATTTGCCCTGCCGTAGTGACGAGATATCTTGACGAAGACCTGGTTAATTTTGCTAAGGATAATTTTGCTTTTTTTGTTCTTGCCTTATTTTTTTATCTAAGAGCGAGATATCTCCTCCAAGATTTGGTTAATTTTGCTATGGACAAGATATGTCGTCGACATAAAACTGTCCTATTACTTCCAGGGAATGAGGATCCAAGCAGGAAAAACAAATTGTCCCTTACCTAGAACTGATGACAGTTTTGATCATGTTCTTGCACCAGAGGCTGTTGACTACAGGATAGTTTTCGACGCGTATATAATCCATCAGGAGGGTAAAAGTTTTTACTTTGTTTTTATATTTGTTTTGTTTATGCCTTATGCTTTTTTTATATTTGTTTCATGACTTGTTTTTATGTGTCTTTATTCCGTATGTTTTTTAAAGCTGCTGATTTATGCCTTCTGTTTCTTAGATTTGTTTGTTCATGCCTTATTTTTTCAGCCTCTTTTTTCTTTTAGCCGTTGTAGTTATGGTTACCCGGAGTTTAGCCCCATCCACTAGCACCCCAAATTTGTACAATATAAAATCATCTACAAGACGCAGTTACACAATACAAAATAAATCGTGTATTTAAATAATTCTCTTGTATTAATAGTGTAAATGAAACGTTTATAAGTAAATGTAATAGTGTAAAAAATAAATATCATAACCTGTGACCAGTCAAAAAAATCACCTTTCTAGAATACATAAAAGTTATTAATTTTACTTTTACTTTCATTTATCAGCTTTTATACCTTTAATATTGTCTATATGCTTTTAGATTTTTTAGATTTTGCCCCATTTATGAGTTTGTCAACAGTAAATTTAAAATAAGTAAATTCAGTCATAAGTGAGTTTAAATGGAAATATTTTGGAATATGTGATACTTCACGTGTACTCTCATTAGAAATGCTTAGACATTGTTGAAATTTTCTTTATGAATTTTAAGAACTGGTTTGTTTTTAAGTTTCGGGGGCATTTCTTAGTCCTGACCATTTTTTTTTTTCCAATATCGATTTACATTTATTTCATATCACTCTTCAAAAGAAATTGAATTTGTATTTGTTTTATGTTTTCAAAACGCAATAAGGGAGATAATTGATCTCTGGAAAATTTGACATATCACGTTTTTTAATCAACCAGGCCTTCCTAAACGGTAGTTAATCTTGTTTCAAAACCCTCAAAATATCCCCGGTGTTCTCAATTTATTCCGGAGTTTACACTTAACTCGTTTCGTAAATGAAAAGGTTTCCTCAAACACAAGTGCTTACAAATATGCAGAACATTATCTGGGCAGTCACTGTCAAGGTTTAAAACTTATCCTTTGTCAAGGCCTTTTAATCCTCCAAATGGTTTTGACGAGATATCTTGTCCATCAAGATCTAATAAATTTTACTAATGACGAGATATCGCCATTAGCAAAATCGACATTTTCTCGATAACGAGATAATGTCGATCTTTGATGAGGACGAAATTCCTCGTCCATCAAGATCTGGTCAGTTTTGCTAATGACGAGATACCTCGTTTAGACAACCACCAGGAGCTTTAAGAAATCTATTAATCAAAATTCTTTAAACTTTGATTTATATGTTGATCATTGAAGCTCATGTATCTCCTGATAGGATTTTTAGCCGAAGAATCATTTAAATTATAGGTGTTAGCACTAAATTTTTACGAATCAAATAAGCTTTTGAGGGCCAGATAGAAGCAGGTCGTGACGCGTATATATACCACCCATGGCTAGAGTGATAAATTTGGGTTTTAGAGGGTTATTAGATACAAGAGGACCAGCACCTAGCACATCTACACTTAACGGGTCGAAGAGTACCGGATTAGCAACTAGAGGGTTGCGAGTTCAAATCCAACCAAAGCCCTTCGTGTGCAAAGGGGGTTGCTCACGTTTAATCAGTCGTGGCCAAAACAACGTTCTCACGTTGGCGTGGAGTGGAAGTTTGGAGAGTGCGGTGCCAGCTCAGGTGTTGCCACGTCATCTGACGGTGGTTCAAAATTACGTGGTGTTGTTCTCGATCTTTCCCTTTGGGATTGATCCCGGACCACCAACAATGGCCCGTGGCGTTGCTCTAGTGTGACGTTAATTAAAACACCTACCTACCAACCTCTTTGTATAAGTTCATATAATTTAAATGTATGGAACCTATTGATGGAATTTGGTTACTACATTCATTATAAATGGATTGAAATATGATATAAAATATGAGTAACGAAACTTAGCCACCAATAGATGTAGGCAATTATAAAAGTTAGGTAGGTATTTCAATTAACGTCACACAGGAACAAAACAAAGGGCTATTGGCGACGGTCAGCGATCCAACCCGACGGGAAAGATTCGAGGATAACACCACGTAATTTGGAACCACGGTCAGATGACGAGGCAACACTTGAGCTGGCACCCCACTCTCCAAACTTCCACGACACGCCATCGTGAGGACATTTGAGGCCATGACAGATTGAACGTGCACCAGCCCCCTTTGTACACGACGGTCTTCGGTTGGATTCGAACTCGCAACCCTCCGGTTGCTAATTCGTTAATCCGGCAAGACCCAAAGAGATATAACGGCATTTCGTTTATTTCTACTGGTGTCCATTCGTATTTCCAATGATATGTATAGCAAACAATATATCTCACTCACGTTACCCCAACCATATTTTGAACGTACGTCTACTCTATTTTTATCCCATTCCCTTGTTCAAAGGCATATTTTTTAATCTAAACCTTAATTCGCTCATATCTACTTTCAGGCGCTGATTTCTAACCTCCAGATTTCTCATTTTTTATGTTATCAGACAACTGAACAATTTCATCAGAGTTGTGAGCTATCCTCCAAATATGTCTAGCAGTATTTTATAGCCCCATAGCTGCTGAAATTACGCATATTTAAACTCAGTGGCAAAATTGGTGAACGAATACTGTGTAGCTGTAAAATTTTGTTTTTTAAACAATCATATAAGGGCTTTTCAAAATTCTTCACGGAAGCCTTCAATGTTTCTTCCAGTAATTAACTTCTGATATAAAAATGAGGAAAAATGTTTTGAAACAATAACAATTGTGTTGAACTTCCTTTACTCAAAACCAGGTTTTGCTTGGGAAATTTTGTTCAAAAATTAACGAGTTCGGAAATTGAAAAGTGTAACGAGTGAACTACGAGCGCAGCGCCAGTTGGTGGAGCTATAAACCTCAGAACTGTTGCCAAACGGGAAGCTAGAACTAAGACGGTGTCACGCCGGATGCGATCATGAACCTTTTCCCCCGAGATATTTTAAATGAATGTGTCTGTACTCGGGGATGTATGCAAATTTTATGTTTCAACTTCTAAATTAAACTATTGTAAATGGTTAGAACGACTCCAGGTTCATTCCATTACAAAAGCTGATTAACATAGCGTCAATTCTAATATTTTCTAAGCGACATTTTCGAGAGCTGCTGTCCAAAAAATAAAAATAAGTAGGTACCTTTGAGAAGAAGTCTTAATTCAAAGCAAAGAAAAAATCTTTTAATTATGCCAAAGAATTTCTACAAAAAAAAACATTCCCAGTTCTGTTCAAATCTAGATTTGCATCTAAATTGGAAAAATAATCTAATCTAATTTTATTTTTGCCAGTTGTTTTGCATTTCACATTTTAATTTTCAATTTCGAGCAAAAAATGCGTTTCTCGAAGCTATTACTCTTAAAAAATATAAAATACCTCAAGAAATATTTTAATTAAATACGCTTATTTTTTTCCTCAATTCCAGCTTATGTATTATTGGATTCTTCAAGCATTAACCATCCTGGTGGTTATTTCGACGAAATATTTCGATCGATAAGTAATGGCGAGATAATCATCTGATCAATTTCTTTCTAATGACGAGATATCTCGTCCATCATAAACTGGTCAGTTTTGCTAAATACAAGATACTTTGTCTAGGCAGCCACCAGCCCATTAAGTTCATAGGTCACACATCCGCAGATTCGTGGTACGAAGTAAGTTGGTACATCACCTCATGAAGGGGGTCGTCCTCAGGGCTCTAAAATTTCCCATTGGGTACATAGGGCCGCGGTAACCCGGTTGGAAGAATAACGGATTAGCAACACTTGGGTTGCGAATTCGAATCCAACCAAAGACCGTCGTATAAGACTGTCAAAGGGGGCTGGTGCGCATTAAATCCATCATGGCCTCAAATGTCTTCATGTTGGCGTGGTGTGAAAATTTGAAGAGTGGGATACCACCTCACACACACACACAGGTGTTGCCTTGTCAGGACCATGGTTCAAAATTACGTGGTCTTTCCCTTTGGGATTGATCCCGGACCGTCAACAATAGCCCGTTGTGTTTCTCCAGTAAGACGTTAATTAAAATACCTACCTACCAATTGGGTGCATTTTTGGACTATGAGTAATATTCTACGCATATATTGGAAGTATGTATTCTAAAAATTGACTGCATTAAAATATAATGAACAGGCTTGATAATCATGTTTAAAATTTGACCTTTATTTACAGTATCAATTGCTACTCTAATTGCCAGAGTCGTCAAAAGTGACCGACCACCTGTTCACGGGATCTCGTAATTCATAACGGAATCGGGCGGTATGATTCACCCTACTGAATATTACAAACAATACGAGACGGAAGCATAGAGTCCAACCGTATGGGATTACCGATTCTAAACAATTTATCTTTCTTCGACGTCAGCGATAAGCACACGATGAGAGCCACCGCGATAACCAGTGGGGATGGAGTTATTTTAACCTTTTAAAAAACTGTTAGTTTAACAGGTAAAAAATTACTTCGCGTGTTTTCTTTTCGACACCACGAAAACTTGAGGACATTTGACATTTAAGGTACACCCCCTTTGTACAAGACGGTCGTTGGTTTTATTCGAACTCTCAACCCCCCGATCGCTAATCCACTGCCCTTCGAATAGGGCTACCTCGGCCCCTTTGTAGTGGCATGTGTGTGCTTCTTATTTAGCGTAGCAGTGTCTATTTAAATGAGTTAAGAGGGGTTTTAGAATCTTGTAGAAACTAATAAAATATTAAACCGGTCAAATTACCCGTCACGGTAAAAATAGGTATACGGTGGACTCCCTCTTAACGGGCCACTTCGGGACCTGGACCCAGACCGAATAACGATTTGACCCGTTAAACCGTCGTTCCTTTGATAGCATTAAAATACACTCCCGAAATCGTTTTTATTAGTATAAAACTAAGTATATAGCCTACTTTATTGTAATATGATATATATAACTAAGAAAACTTACCCTGGAAGAATTTCCTTTGTTGGGAAAAACTAAACATATGTTACTGTGTAGGCTACTGTATTAGCAAGTGGCGGCCGGTTAAAGTGGCGTCCGGTTAAAGCGGAGGCCGGTTAAAAGGTGACCGGTTAAGAGGAAGTCCACTGTACTTCATACATTGTTGGATGCAGGGAGAGGTGGATAGAAATACACTACAAAATTAATTTTATAGACATCTCAAGAAATGCAGTTAAGTGAGATGAGGACAAACGATAACAGTATTTTTTAATCAAAATTTAAAAACGGCTAATTTAATCCGTTTGAGAATTTTCCCCAAGAGGAGCAATTTAACGAGGAATTTCTGTACGAAATATAAATGGGAAATTGGATTGTCTGTATCAAATTTTTTTGGAGAGTGGGGTGCCAGCTCGGATGTTGCCTCGTCATCCAACCGTGGTTCAAAATTAGGTGGTATTGTCTTCGACCTTTCCCTTTGGGATTGTTCCCGGACAGTCAACAATAACCCGTTGTGTTGAACTAGTGTGGCGTTAATTAAAATACCTACCTGCTTTTGCTACATATTCCTTTATAGGCTTTTAAATATAGATGCATGTATTTTAATTAACGTCGCACTAGAGCAACACAACGAGTTATTGGCGACGGTCCGGAATCAAACCCGAAGGAAAAGATCCGAAGACAACACCATGTAATTTTGAACCAAGGTCAGACGACGAGTTCAGACCTGAGCTGAAACTCCACTCTCTAAACATCCACACCAATGTGAGGACATTTCAGGCCACGAAAGATTTAACATACAACATTGTACACGACGCCCCATTTGTACACGACGGTCTTTGGTTGGATTTGCACACGCAACCCTCCGGTTGCTAATCCGTTACTCTTCCCCAATTGGTTGCTTTTTTAAATATGGAAATATTCGATAATTTCTTAACCATGTTAACTCTCAGCGCTGCGAGATTTCAGATTAGCGTAATATTGTTTTTACGCTACAAAACACTGTGACTAAATACTCATACTTATTGGCTGAAAAATATGAATTCTTCTAACCTTTGGGAAGATGCTATTGGTCCTTTTCTTAGAATGGGATCCTGTGGAAAAATTCTCTCTGTTAATCCTTTAATAAGAATACAATCCTTTGGGGAAAGTAGGTAGGTATTTTAACCCTCTGGATACGGGGACCGGCCCAACCGACCGAAAGTTTCGAGTCCCCTCATTACGAAAGACTCGAATTCTTTCAGACTCAAACTCCTGAAGAATCGCTGAAACCCATAACGATTTTCATCCCCTATTTTCTGTGCTACAAAGAGACCCGCGCGTGAATAGC
This sequence comes from Meta bourneti, assembly GCA_933210815.1. Lineage (NCBI taxonomy): Eukaryota > Metazoa > Arthropoda > Arachnida > Araneae > Tetragnathidae > Meta > Meta bourneti. Next base: position 91,711,576 of record OW119926.1, read on the forward strand.
CTTATCTCCCCGTTGACAAAGATGTCAGGGTTATTGACGGGGAGCCTCGAAAATTGTTTATCCTCGAGCATCTAGTCTGTGAGGTTGATAAATGAAGAGATACACTTAAAAAGTCACCGCCGTCCTTTCAGTTTACCCGGGAAGAATCTGTCCCTTCTAGGCATACCCACGACTCGACAATAGAAACCAGCATATTACGTGATAATGGGACGACATATTCCCTCTCCTCCTGGGGGAAAGCATTGTAAAGGCCGTTTCGGCCGGTTTCAGTAAGTTCGCTGTAAAGCCGTTGGGCCGGCTGCCGTAACCAAAGAAGGAAACGATATTTTGCCCCTACGTATGCAGAGGTATTAACATCGCACTGAAGCAATACAACGGGCTATTGATAACGGTCCGAGATAAAACTCGAAGGGAAAGATTGAGGATAACACCACGGTCAGATGACGAGGTCAGACCTGAGTTGAAACTCCACTCTCTAAACATTCACACCAACGTGAGGACGTTTGAGGCCACGACAGATTTAACGCACACCAGCCCCGTTTGTACAGGAAGGTTGGATTCGAACTTGCAACCCTCTGGTTGCTAATCCGTTACTTTTACAACCGGGCTACCGCGGCCCCCTTTTAGGAAGATTTTATTGCTTTTTTTAGAATAGAATCATATGGAAATATCCTATCGCTCATTTGTTTAGAATACAATTCTTTTGGAAAGATTCGTGGTCAAGAAGTTCAAAATTGGTTAAGTCGCGAAGGGAAGAGTGCAGGTTAGAAATTGCAAGTATGTGTGTGAACCTCATCAAAGAGCTAAATTACTCGAAAGAAATTGAAGTGAATGTTCTCCAACACAGGACATTCACAGTCGAGTCTTAAATGCTCATTACACTAAAGGTCAGAGCGGTCTCCTGATCAGTTCCTCAAGTAATGTGGTAGGAAAGCTCGTTAACTCTATAAATGATGAGATTTTAATTAAACGACCTTTCCTACCTTTGATCTTTCATTACAGCTGCTAATCTATTGTCACACAGTCATTTATTTCTTTGACTATTCTAAGTGGGAGAAGCTATAACTACACCTATGGCGATGCTTCTAAGCAGGTATTTAGGGTCACGGTAGCTGATTTGGTAGTCGCTTGTTAGAAAACGGAGTTTGATACTCGATCCAACCAAAGACTTGTGGTATTGGTGCACGTTAAATTTGTCGTAGCCTCAAATGTTTGGTGTGGAAGTTTGGAGAGTGGGTTGCCGTCTCAGATGTTGACCTTTTAATCTGACTGGGCTTCAAACTGACGAAATGTTGTTCTTGGGTCTTTCCCTTTGTAACTGATCCAGGACGGTCGCCAGTAGGTCGTTGTGTTGCTTTAGTGCGACGTCAATTGAAATACCTACCTATCAAGGGAAATGAAAATCCAAGTAGACAACAAATTGTTCCTTGTTTAGAACTAGTGACAATTTAGAACCCATTTTTGCATCAGAGGCATCAGATTTTTGCATCATGTGTTGACCTCGTCATCTGAACGGGATGATGAATCAGAATTATCAGATGTTGTCCTCGGATTTTTCCATTTGTGATTGATCCCAGACCGTCGCCAATAGCCCGTTGTGTTGCTCCAGTGTGACGTTAATTCAATTACCAATTACCAACCCTTCTCCATTAATAGAATTTATTTTGACTGAATTCGATTTTTTTCATTCAACCTGCTGTACAGATATCGATCTTTAGAGGTTCGAACGCGTATGAACGCTTCTTTGGACGTAAAGAGGTATTTAATCGAATCCAAATTGTGATAGTACGGAATCAATAAACTACGACGAAAAGCATTAAATGTGATAGACTATCTGAGGAACTCCATCCTTTTCGAGTAACTTGTGTTAGCCAATACTAATGAACCATTAAAAGTTTACGAAACTTGTTCCAAGAAACATACAGACCAACGAATAGATAAAGAGCAACTCATGCTTTGTCAAAAGAATGTAACGCTAATCAATTTTCAAACAAGAGCACTTAGTTTTTTATACACAAAAAAGAATCGCGAAGTATGTAATGAGTTAAGAGCTCTAACGTTAAGCTCTAATTGGCTAAGTATTCCCTGAACAGTAATTAAAATGAATAGAGGAGATTAAACAGCTTAAAAGATAGGTTTTAGTTTCCCAAATACATTAAAGAGCAAAATGATCCCCAAAAGATTGCAATTTTCGAAAGACTAGCGTGCATAGATGAATGCATCTTGTTCAAGTTCATGCGCTGTCTCAACTATTTATGCAGAAGATGCTTTTCCAGCTCAACCAGCTTTTAAATTAAATCAAATGGATTTCAATTATAGACCTTAATGAGGCCTTTAAGAATATATTATTTTGAACTATCACGAGTCATTTTCTTTACGGCTCCTCTGTCACGTTATTCCGGTTGGATGAATAACGGATTAGCAAACGGAGGGTTGCGAGTTCGAATCTAACAAAAGACCGTCATGTACGAAGGGGGCTGGTGCAAGTTAAATCTGTCGTGGCCTCAAATATCCTCACGTTGACATGGTGTGGAAGTTTGGTGAGTGGGGCGGCAGCTCAGGTGTGACATCGTCATCTGACCATGGTTCAAAATTACGTGTATTGTCCTTGGATCTTTCCTTCGGTTTTGATCCCGGACCGTCGCCAATAGCCCGTTGTGTTGTTGCAATGTGACGCTGCATACCATCTTTATTAATCCTTACAATATTAAAGGTTTAATTTCTTTCTAGGGTATTTTTCTTATCTGTGTCAGTAAAACCTTCCTTGTGTGTGTATGTTCATTACCATCTCTCATGTGTTCGGCCCAGCATGGTCAGATAATAACCCTGCGGCCATAATACTCAACTAACCACAATCCCGAAACAGCGAAATGACTCGAGGCAGGTGGTTGAATTAACGTCGCACTGGAGCAATTTAACAGATTATTGCCGACGTCCGTGATCAATCCCGAAGGAAAAGATCCCAGGGAAATACCTAGTAACTTCGAACTGTGGTCAGATGACGAGGCCACACCTAGCTAGCACCCCACTCTCCAAACTTCCACATCATGCCAAAGAAGGGCATTTGAGTCCACGGCAAGGTGCACCAGCCCCCACGTACACGACGGTTTGATCGAATTTCGAACTCGCAATCCTCCGTTTGCTACTCGTCCTACAACGATACCGCAGCCCCATTCAGGAAGTGGATCTATAATTCGATAACCTGGTTCCTAAAAGCCTTTAAATACCTTGAAACCTCTTAAATACCTTTAAATCCTTTTAAGTCTTGAGATTATAAATTAAGATAAATTAAGATTATAAATTAAGATAAATTAAGATTATAAATTAATTTTCTTTCAAGATTATAAATTAAACAAGTTGCACGAAGTCACTCCGGAAAGTTTCCAGCTATGTTATATGAAACAATATACTGTAAGATATTATCCTATCAACCATCGGCACACACGCCCTCTGTTGGGCGTAGCTACTAACTCATCAGGTGTAAGACGTCCTCCCTGACGATGTCTTGTTCAGATGTAACTGTAAATAAATGTATTTATTCCTTCAGATATTCTCAGATGTTATGGTGTTGTATTCCTCTCTCAGCTATGATGTATACAGAGGCTGTTCGGACATTTTTTGAACGATTTTGATGAGCTGTGAAAAAATTGTATTTCACGAAAGAATTTTATTTTCACAGCAGTTAAATAGTTAAAGTATAATTTATCGTCTGCTAACTCAGAGATTTGTTCACTTTCAAAATGGCGCTTTTAAATAAGCAATGGATGGAAGGCTATGTTTCCTCTCTTTCCGAAGAGAATTATACTTATTCAATTATTCAAAAACGCTGTAAAAGTCATGGTTTTTCGATATCTAAAGGAACGATAAGTAGTATTATTAATGAGAAAGAAAAAAACGTAAAAGTGGAAAAATATTTACAAAAAAAGAAAAAATGTTTCTGAGAATATTTGTAAGGTAAGATCTTTAATTTTAAAAGAGAATCCGCCAAGTCAAAGGACTATAGAAAGTGAACGTGAGAACTTTCTTTAAGAGATTTATGATTACTGCCGGTTTTGCATATAATGGAAAATTAAAAGTAAAGAGGGGAAATATGTAAAAATCAACTCCCACATATCAAGACCCTATTTTATCCCCAATATTCGAAAAAGAAATACCACATCTTTACCCACAGTGCCAACAATCAGTAGAACTGCATCAGGGTAAAGCAAGCAGCCACACATCTAAATCGACTATTAAATTCTTGGAAGAATGGAACAAGAAACTGGTATCAAGTCAATACCCTTTACTGATATTCCTGCTAAATCTCCAGATGTTTCACACATTAACTTTTGTGCTTTTGGACTTTTAAAAAGGGCATTATCGAAACGTCGACCGAAAACCATTCAAGAACTGGAAAACTGTGGAACAAGTTTGGGACAAAATACCACTGTCGATACTACAAAAGTCATTATCATGGAAATTAAGGTGTAGAAAGATAGTTAACAATAAGGGCTATCAAATGGAACATTAAAACACAGAAATTTCATGTAAAAAAATGAGCTTCAGTCCATTAAAATCGTTCAAAAAATGTCCGAACAGCCTTTGTAGACTCCCACAATACATTAGATCTAGGACTTGTGGCACCTTTTCTTCTTCAAAGTAAGCACAACAGCGACTCGCACACTTCTCCCAGGGTATCTTCCACTTTTCAAAACACTCTGTTGGATTTGACATCATCTGCCTCGTCGTGTCTTATTGAATCTCTTGAAGTCCTGAAACGTTTTCTTTCAGAGGTGATCTTATCTATAAGAAAAGCCAAATCTGGGTTGTTCGAGGGTGGGCGGTAGGCCTCCTGATGTTATAAAAAAACATGCACGAGACGTCATGAATGGTCGCCGCCACAGGTTTTATGGTAACAAAACTTTTACTTACACACTAACTAAATGAGAACTAACTAACTAACTTTACAAAACTAAACACACACAAAACTTTTTGACAATTATTCAGCATAGATTGAGCACAGAATTATTGTTCTTTACGCACTTTAAAATTTTCGCAATTTTAATGTGGCGATGGAAATTTTGCTAAACACCTATATACGTATAATCTTCGGACTAAAGGTTGGTTTATTTGTGGTTTACGGTGCAATATTTGGCCATGCTGCTCCAGACAAAAGCATATAATACGAGCCACCCACAATGAAAGCTTTTACTGACACAGAACAGAGAAATACACCTAGAGAGGAATGCACCTGACAGAAATCGAACTTGCACCGCCTACAACACGAAGGTTGCTAGCGCAGTGAGCATACGCACTGAGCCACGTCGGACTAATAATCTGTGCGACTGATGAAAAAAAGCAGCCACAAAATGTGGGCTATTTGCTTTCCAGTTGCCCTCCATTTGATAATTCCATAATGTGTTTTCAAAACAATTTCAGTACATTGGGTTAAACACAGCCAGAGGAACTTCCACATCACACCAACGTGAGGATATTTGAGACCACGACAGATTTAATGTGAACCAGTCCATTAAGTACACGACGATGTTTTGATTGAATTGAGTTAAGAACTCGCTACCTCCAATTGCTAAGTCTATCAATTGGGTGGCTCCCCCTTCACTTATGGACAGAAGAGAGTATTTACTCTGCATAAATTCTTGTAAAAGTTTGAGAGCTGCGAAAGCTATACCGAAAATGAAGTTTTCAGTTTTCAAGATGATGGCTGTACATTTTCTGAAGTACACTGCTGGCCACCCAAATTGCAACACCAAGAAAGACAAGAGATATCACAACAAAATTAATTTTGTAGATAACATGTTGACCAAGTATCAAATGATTAAATTTATAGACTTCTGTGAAGTGTGGTTCCTGCCAAAATCAGTAGCCAGAGTAGCCGCCATTGTTGGAGATCACCGCTGCCACACGCCTCGGCATTGATTCAAAGAGACTTTGGATGTGTTCTTGGGGTACAGCAGACCAAGCAGCTTCCACACGTTGCCAAAGTTGATCTGGTGTGGCAGCTGGGGATGTATTCTGGGTCAATCGTTGAGCAACCATGGACCACATGTTTTCTATCGGCGAAAGATCCGGAGAGCGAGCTGGCCAGGGAAGCAATTTAATCTGGCGATTGACGAAGAACCCTTGGACAATGCGTGCCACGTGTGGTCGCGCATTATCCTGTTGAAATATGGCTGTGGGCAAGCCCTGAAGGTAAGGAAGGACAACTGGCTCAAACACCTCGGAGATGTAGCGCTGGCTGTTTAAAGTACCGGCAATGCGTACTAGAGGAGTGCGAGAGTGATATCCAATACCGCCCCATACCATAATACCCGGTGCAGGACCAGTGTGGCGGTGCATAACGCAGCTGTTCAGCATCCTCTCTCCACGGTGTCTCCAGACTCGAATCCGACCATCGTGGTGTTGCAGACAGAAGCGTGACTCGTCAGTAAAGACAATTTCATTCCATTCTGCCGTCCACATCCTTCTTTCATCGCACCATTGGCGGCGGAAACGTCTGTGGTTCTGCGTCAAGGGTAGACGAAGCAATGGACGTCTTGCGGACAGACCACTCTGCTGTAAACGGCGTCGAATGGTACGCGCAGACACTGGATGATGCGGTACAGACTGAATGAGCTGTGCTATGGTTCGTGATGTGGCTGAGCGATCCGTCACTGCCATACGCACAATATGCCTGTCATCACGTGAAGTGGTGCACTGAGGTGGATGCGATCGAACACGTCGGTCCGTCGTACCCTCCTGCATCCAACGATCACATATCCGCATTACAGTTGTTTGGTTTCGTCCAACACGACTACCGACTTCCCTGAAAGATAATCCACAATCTCGGTAGGCCACTATCCTTCCTCTGTCGAACTCGGATACTTGATCAAAAGATGATCGCTGTTTTCTACGAGGCATAATTGATCGTTTTTTTGAAAAAACCACAAGAAAAACACAATTGCCGTACTTGAAATCGTCGAAATCTCCAAGCCTTAAATAGCGCTTTGAAGTGGCGCCACAGGCGCGCGTGATGTGCGTCTGCGCTGAAATTCTAATCATTTGCATATCTCACCTCCGCTAATGCATGTTGTAAATTTCATATTATTTGCATGCTTCCTTCAGGGTGTTGCATTTACGGTGGCCAGCAGTGTAGCTATCTTCAACGAACTAAGGCGTATAGTTAATCACTGAGTTTATTAACTCTATCCTCAACTTAAAGATTCTCTGGCCAAGTAGTGACAAGTACCTAATACTCCAAGTTTCTCTAGAAGCACTCCTAGTTTATTCCGATGAATTCAAAGTGGTTGCATCTCAGAATAGAAAATACACAGTAGAGTTCATAAATCTTTCTAAAGGAAATCGGTTTTTTGGATAATAATGGTGGTAATAGTAATTAATTACCGTCATACTGGTAATTCCAGGGCCATGACCTCAATAGTACGAGAAGTAAAACAAGAAAAAAGACGGAAAGAAATAAGGTAGGTAGGCATTTTTTATTAACGTCGAACTGGAGCAACACAGCGGGCTATTAACTACAGTCCGGGATCAATCCCTAAGGGAAAGATCTGAGGAGAGCACCAAGTAATTTTGAACCACTGTCAGATGACGAGAACACCTGAACTGGAACCCCACTCTTCAAATTTCTACACCGTCAATGTCAGGACATTTGAAACCACGACAGATTCATCATGCACCTGCTCCAGTGTACTCAACGGTCTTTGGTTGGTTTCCAACACGCAACCTTACTATTGCTAATCCATTACTGTTCCAACCAGGCCCACTAGATTTTTAGGGATGCTTATTTTCGAAGTACTACTGTTATAGTAAATATTCCCTTACGTTGTTTAAAAAATAATTTATTTTGCGTGAATTTTAAACTTTTTTTCGAGGGTACTAAAAATATCACCAAATTTTAAGTTTTTAAACACCCTTTTTTAAGGTTAGGAAACTTTTATTGCATCTATTCTTTTGGAAATCACGTTTTCTTTCAAAAATATACAGTAGACGCTTTATAGCAACTCTCGATTTAATGACAAGTTGCGATATAACGACTTGATTAACCCATTAAGGGACGGAATTCAAGCATGGTGTTTATTTGAAAAAATATTGATTGCTCCCATCTTTTACTCTCTTTAGAAGAGTGATGTATGAAGTATGTAATAATTTAATTAATTTATTATTTATTTTATTTTTTTAATTCTTGTTTTTTATTTTATTTTTTAATTATTTTATTGTTATTTTTCTTAAATTATTTAATTCTTATTTTTTATTATTTTTTAAATTATTTTTTATTGCTATTAGTTTTTTATTTTTTCAACGCTTTGCATATATTTTTATATTATGGTTAGAATACATAATAAATAATCTGTTGAGTAAAAGAATAATAACTTATTTATACAATGGTCATGGTTTTAAAGCCATATAAATATGCGTCCCAAAAAAGGGACGTGTGCCGTTAATGGGTTAAAAACGCCCTGCAAGTTCTGTAGCTGTAATGCTACTTTACGACAGTTATAAGACCTGGAAAAGGTAAAAACATCGTTACAGCAAATTTTAGTTAGTGGTGTCTCATTATTCGTTGAATTAATTAAGGTTCCTTTTAAAATTTTTTTATAAATATCGTTTAAGTCATGCAGACAAATTGTGGAATTATCAAATGGAGGATAACTAGGTCGAAAGTATCATGATTCGTATCCGAGTCAGACATCGATGTTTGTTTGTCCAGAATGAATATTTGGCCTCTATACACGTGTTGTTTCTAAGTAGGTAGTTGAATTTACGTTGCACTGGAACAGCACAACGTGCTGTTAGCGACGGTCCGGGATCAATCCAGAAAGGTAAGTTCCAAGGACAACACCACGTAAATTTGAACCAGGTTCAGATGACGAGGCAACACATGAGCTGACACCCCACTGTCCAAACATCCACATCACACCAACGAGAGGACATTTGAGGCCACGACAAATTTAACGTGCCCCAGCCCCCTTTGTACCCTACGGTCTTTGATTAGATTCAAACTAGCAACCCTCCGGTTGCTAATCCGTTACTCTTCCAACCGGGCTTCGCGAAGGTCTGGGATCAATCTCCAAGAGAAAGTTCCGAGGACAACACCTCGTAAATTAGAACCATGGTCAGAGGAAACTTCACATTTTGGCGGTGAGTGCTGACATGTTTACCGGAGGAATTAGGGAAACGAGTTAATAAACCTGGACCCCTATAATACTCTAACCCTATAATAATACTAGCGTTATCAGTTCTTATATTCTTGTTACGGATTATTGAATAGCTAGACTAAGTCCAGGATTATGGGCTCGCTCAAAATGTTCAACACGATCACATCTTCCTTTATCACATATATACTAGCAAATAAGCACTCTAAATCCGGTGTAAAAGTCGGTTATTTTCCTTCGGCAGATTTAATTCGTGATCGAAATATCATACCTGATTCTGTCATTGCAAACAACAAATACAAATCTGACCTTTTTGTTGAGCTATATAAAATGCATTATTTATGTATGAGAGGCATTTTCTCAAGCTAAATGTTGGCAATGGCAGTGCTCTCTGTTGGCAGTCGAGTCACGTGGTTCAGAACGACTGTATCAGTTATATTAAGGGCAGCTCGGTTGTTAACTATCGTCGCACTACAGAGGCTGTTCGGACGTTTTTTGAACGACTTTGATGAGCTGTAAAAAATTGTATGCTACGAAATAATTTTATTTTCGCAGCAGTTAAATAGTTAAAGTATAACTTATCTGCTAACTCAGAGTTTTGTTTACTTTCAAGATGGCCCTTTTAAATAAGCAATGGATGGAAGGCTATGTTTCTTCTCTTTCCGAAGAGAATTATGCTTTAGATTCCCGTCAGCTGCATTCCTCCCTGGGTTTATTTCTCTTTTCTGTATCAGCAAAACTTTCATTGTGTGTGTCTATTACTTGATATTGTGTCTTGTGTCTGGCGCAGCATGGCCAAACATGGCCCTTGCGCCATAACGCCCCAACAAACCAAACGTAACCCGGTTTCCTGTGGTGCACCAAAGTAACGCTATGTGATTAACAAATCCGCCCTTGTTCAATAGTGATTAAGATATACATATACACTAAACGATTTTTAAAAATTTTTGACTTTTAAAATCGATAGGTCATTGGTGCGTGCTTGAAATCATTTCAGTGTGAAGATATCAGATTAAGCTAATCATTAATTGTCTAATTTAGATATAATTAGCTATTTCGCATGGTTTTTGAACAGTGATATCTCAAATTCTAATTTGTTCAGGAAGACAGTTAGTTCCTGTTGGAAATTATTCCTAATAATATTCTTCATGCTTTGAGCATCAATCAAATTGCTAGAGGAAAAAGTTGATTTTTAGCAATATTTTTGACCAAGGAATTCGGAGAGTGAGGTGCCATGTCAGGTTTTCTGGTCATCTGAATGTGGTTCAAAATTAAATGGCGTTGTCCTTCGTAGGTAGGTGTGGCTCAGAATTGCGTGGTGTTGTTCTCGGACGTCGCCAATAGCCCATTGTGTTGCTCCAGTGAGACTAATTAAGATACCTACCTACCTCGGTGGGTAGGTATTTTAATTAAAGTCGCACTGGAGCAACACCACGGGCTATTGGCGACGGCGTTATTCTTGGATCTCTTACCCTTTGGGATTAATTCCGGACCGTCGCCAATAGCCCGTTGTGTTTTTCCAGTGCGATGTTAATTAAAATACCTACTTGCATCACCAAGGAAGTATAAAAATGAATATTTTTTCAGGAATTTTAATATTTAAGAATCAACTAAAAATGCATTTCTTAACTAATAACTCTGGCTGAGGGTCAAAACATCCACTGTTTTATGTAAATTATAATGATACGAAAATAAGTATAATAGATCAATTCATTGTTGAGTTATCACTGTTTGAACCAAGCATCCTATAGCAAAAACAATTCTTCCGAAATTGAAGTTTTTGAAGCATATCTGTACTTGGTGACTGCACTAATGAAAAACTCTTGTAACTAGGAAAACATTTTGAATAATTACAAGGTCTTAGTATCGTTAGAAAAGAATACTATATTTAATAACTAAACTAGTTAAGTATATGCAAATATGAAGCAGTTCTAACTCATTCTCAATTCGTAACAAAATGGTAAAAAACTTGCATCCCACACGCATTTGTAATGCGTGAGAATGGAAGCCTGGAAACTTATTCATTTACTCAGCTATAAGCAGTAAGAATAAACCCTTAATGATATTTCCGATTACTTTTTGAAGAAATGGCGCTTATTAAGAAAACACGGAAGAAAGGAATTTCTCGCGTTTTCGAATACCTTTTATTTCGCGTGTTCTATTTGCTTCTTAGAACACAGAACAGTTAAAACAATATAGTATGAACAGGGATAATTGAAATATTTGGGTAGTGAATTTGAATTAAAGAGTAGATTTTAGTCCAACATGACAACAGCCCAAAGCATTATTTTAGACTATTGTCTGGTTGGTACTGCTCAGAGTTAACACGATTGTGGAACGAACGGCGTGAGTACTACTGCTCAGAATTAACACGATTGCGGAACGAACGGCGTGAGTACTACTGTTCAGAATTAACACGATTGCGGAACGAACGACGTGAGTACTACTGCTCAGAATTAACACGATTGCGGAACGAACGGCGTGAGTACTTCTGCTCAGAGTTCGACAATTGGGGAACGAAAGGCGTGAGTACTACTACTGTTCCGAATTCGTCTATTGCAGAACGAACGCCGTGAGTGTTACTTTTCAGAATTCAATAATTGCGGGAGATGAAGGACGCGTATGCTAATCCTCAGGATTCGACAATCTCGGTGACTAGTCACAACGTGGAGAAATCAATCTACGAAATAGTCAATTAAAGTTGCACTGGAATAACCCAACCGGCTATTGATATATCACGAATTGAAAGATCCGAGGACAAAACCACGCAATTTCGAACCACGGTCAGATGACGTTCAGTCGACAAATGAAAGGAGATTCGAAAGCTGATCTCGACGAAATAGTGAGAAGGATTTTCTTTTCAATATGGCATACCTAAGAAGAGTGTAGAATGAAGACCTAATACTTTTGGAAAATGAGTTGGGCTTAACTGTACCAGTAAATCCTCAAGCCACGCAATCAACACAGCTATTAACGGAAGGGGATAATTATGATGAGGAATTTACGAGGAATTTCATTAATTCTATTAATGATTCGCGTGAAAGATTAGAGAAAATTGAAAGGGGTTAATATCTGAAAATAATGACTCGCTACGACGCAATCCGCAACATTTGTATTTATTTAGCTCTATTCGAAATGCAGATAATTTAAATTTAAATTCCTAAAAAGTACATTAATAATCTAGTAGGTAATTACCTACTTTGCATCCAGTACGAAATTCTACGTTATATAAGTTCAATCATAGGAATTTATCATTATTATCGTTACGTTATATAAGTTCAATCATAGGAATTTATCATAATAAAAATCAAAATAAGGAAATATTCCCTTGAAAACGAGGTGGTCTCCAGTGTGCAATGAAAGCGATAAAAGAGATGATCACAATAACGTTTATTTCCAATCCCATTGTACAAAAAGTGACGCAGAAATCAAATACCCACCGTGAATCACTCCACTCAAACGTGTTCTTATTTAGCCAATCCAAACACGAATCATCTGCTCCATCCTATTTCACTGCATCTCATTCGATGAGTCCGCATAAAACGTAAAACTTTTTTCGGTGTTCCATTGATAGTCTAAACGGGTTCCATTTTAACTTCGTCTTTCTTTTCTCAGACTCCCTAATCGCGCGAGCTCACGTTTGACTCGAGAGTGCGCGTGATTCAACTTTGAGATTCCATTCCAGGCGGCTGGATATGGATACAGTTTAAACAGCTCGACTAGATAAAGAGAATAGATTAAAGTATTCGTGCTGAATGGAATTACGGAAAAGCAAATAATGGGCTTTGATGTGATTTAGTCATTCGCACCTTTTCCAGAAAAGTGACGCAATTTAAAATGGAAGTTTTATTTTTTCGGTCAACCAATGAATGGTAATGAATTAACATCTTACTCCTCCAAGTCAAAGGACTAAAGCAAAGTGAACGTGAGAACTTTCTCTAAGACATTTATGATTGCTGCCGGTTTTGCATATAATATAAAATTCAAAGTAAAAAGAGGGGAAAATGTAATATTCAACTCCCACATATTATCAAAACCCTATTTTATCCCCAATATTCAAAAATGAAATACCATTTCTTTACCCACAGTGCAAACAATCAGTAGAACTGTATCAGGGTAAAGCAAGCAGCCACACATCTAAATCGACTATTACATTCTTGGAAAAAATGGAACAAGAATCTGGTATCAAGTCAATACCCTTTACTGATATTCCTGCTAAATCTCCAGATGTTTCACCCTTGGACTTTTGTGCTTTTGAACTTTTAAAAAGGGCATTATCGAAACGTCGACCGAAAACCATTCAAGGACTGGAAAACTGTGGAATAAAAATGGGACAAAATACCACTGTCGATACTGCAAAAGTCATTATTATCATGGAAATGAAGGTGCAGAAAGATAGTTAACAATAAGGGCTATCAAATGGAACATTTAAAATACAAAAATTTCATGTAAAAAATTGAGCTTCAGTCCATTAAAAACGTTCAAGCAATGCCCGAACAGCCTCTACTACTTCCATGCGTCCATACATACAATTTGCGTTAAAGTATAGAGGTTGGTATTCAATTAATGTCTCGCTGGAGCAACACAATGGGCTATTAACGACGGTTCGTGATCAATCCCGAAGGGAAGGATCGAGGACAACAGCACGTAATTTTGAACCAGATTCAGAAAACGAGATCACGTCTGAGCTGGCATCCCACTCTCCAAACTTCCACACCACGGTATCGTGAGGGGAATTAAAGCATATAGATCGACATAAAACTAGTCAATGAATTCTATCTGACGACGAATTATAAAAGTTCTAAATATACTTTTTTATTGTTACCACAACTGGAGTCTAAAGAATAAGACAAAATGAATTCACCACGAAGCAAGATATAAATGCATGCTCAAACACAATCATGCATGCGTGCACAAACAGTATTGTTAATTAAGTAGAGTTTAAAACTTTAAAAGGATGTATTACGATTCTCTGTAAGGCTGTCGGTAAAGTATTCTTTCTATTATTTCAAAGAGGTAAACACACATATCCCCCGATATAAAACCTCTAAAATAGAATAATGGGGAAAATAAATTATCGCATGATAATAAGAATGTAATAATTAGAAGCTGAAAGCCGATCCACGTTGCGATTGTGTGATGGACACTTCAATGTCAGTCACCAATTCATTCGCGCAACTTGGCCAAACATAGCTCTTGCACCCTAAACCGCAACCAGCCATCTGTTGATCAGATTAAGGACATGAAATGGGTGAGAAACAACTTAGTTTGGTTACAGTTGAACCTAAAAGGAGTCTTAAGCAAAGTGTCGGTAGGCAACGTTCTACTAATGAAATAGACAAGAGCATGTGAACGGAGTTTCATGTTTCTCTCAAGTTTACAGAATTGTTGGAGAAAGATATCATTGGTCCATTTCGCGAGTAGTGTGATAAGATGCACAACAAATGTAACGTTGACCAGCCCTCACGTACACGACGGTCTGCTTGAATCGAGTTTGGAACTCGCAATCCTCCGGTTGTTAATCTGCTACCCTTTCAACTGGACTGCGGTGACCCTGTAGTGTGATGAAAAGTGGAAGAAAGCCAATCGAAGAGCGCATTCTAATAAAATACTTTAAAACAAATTATCTTATGCTTTTTGTCCTAATTCTCTGTGAATTAATTTGAACATTTTCATCATGACACTAAAAAGGCGGAGTTGTGCACCATTGGTGTACTACCGAGGGTTGTTTACGTAACATCTCAGGTTCGTCTATGCACAACCCGTTTATGGAAAGGCCACGTATTCATTCAGGACGGACAAACATCCATATCTTACCCTGGATTCGAAAAAGGAATCTTTTAATGCATAAACAGCAACCTGACCCCTAGGCCGATGGGTCGGCTTCATAGTACGATAGAAAACCATAACTTAAGGGTTCGAGGCGAGAAGGCTGTCCAATTGGCTTTAACATCACTCATCCATTAATCAGGCTAAGAATAAATTAACAGCGCGAGTTACGAACACTTCCTTTGGTTTAACGAAACTCAAAAGAAAGTCTGAACGGTGTTGTACCTTACTAGATATAACCCCCGTATCTCCCAAAAAGATCCAATTTCCGCAACTGGGGTTACAAAGGGCGATGGGTTCACTGACATTCCAATCCCGATTGGAAAGTATCCACATCGCAGGAAAAGCCAAATGACGTATGAAATTTCCCCTAAAGCTAAAAGGATTGGGATGGAAAGATGTCTGCATCCATTTCCTGGCCAGTGCCGTTCATCTGCGGATGCTGGAAGAACGGCATTAGAGGAATACTAGTCTCTGGGGCGGCATCGATTGGACATCCGACAAATACACTCCGGCGTGGAAAGTGATTTTCTCATTACGCGATTTATCCGTCGCCATCATTCAAACAGTGGGGTGGCCATTGATTCTCATCTCTCTGCTTGTTTGTGTCTCTTTCGGGTGGGAAAAAAAAGACACCCGGAAAAGCCCCTTCCAGCCGTATTTGCCTGAATGTCGTTGACTTGCCTGCCAGCACCTTTTTCTTAACGGAAAGTGTCGTAGTAGCCCGGTTGGAAGAGTAACGGCCTAGCAACCGAATGATTCCGAGTTCGAATTCCACCAAAGACCGTCGTGTACAAACGGAGCTGGTGTATGCTGAATCCGTCGTGGCCTCAAATGTCGTAACGTTGGCGTGGTGTGGAAGTTTTGAGAGTAGGCTGCCTGCTCAGGGGTTATCTCTTCATTTGATCGGGGTTCAAAAAATATTTGATGTTGTCCTGGGATCTTTGCCTTGTGGATTAATCCCGGAGCTTCGCCAATAACCTGTTGTGTTGCTCCAGTGCGACGTTAATTAAAAATGCTTGAATGCCTCGGTAACGGAAAATCTTACACTGAACATTAAAAAGTGTGACGTTCATTATGATGTGCAACATACCTCCTCAAGAAAAGTGTTACAACTCAAACAGACAGGATATTTTCTATTTGGGATCTACCAATCCCGTTGTGTTGCTCCAGTGTGACGTTAATTAAAATACCTACATAACTACCTACCCTTTTATCGATCCTATAAATATTCCAGCTTGAAATTATAATTTCAACGATAGTATCTGGAACCTAATATAAACCTCATATTTTAAGAAAAGCATTGGAAGACGATTCAAGTGTCCATCCTAACACTGTACTAAAGATGTCAGGAAATCGAAGTTCCTACCAAATTCTATTGAAAGTTAAACCTTTTCACGTTTTATAAAAGATTTTTCAGCGCCCATGAATCTTTCACTCAATTTCTAGCGAAACTATCCATTTTTTAGCGATAGTCCATTTCCAATTTTTTACGCAACCATCTTCGGTGCGTGTTACGCAGTATCAACCGCTCTTCTTCACTCTCTTCCAACTTTCATTCCCTTCGAGAAATTTTTTACGTTCAATAATCCATAGATATCTGCAGATCTTTTGAGTTAGACTGTGAAAGAAAGGTAGTTCTGAGAAAGAACGAAATGATGGATGATGGTCGGTGAAAGAAAATGGTTTTTAAGAATTCTAAATTGGATTAAGTGCACGTTTTTATACTGTGATCAGGTGTAGCTTAAATCAAATACAAAGAAGAATTTTTTTTTTCGTTTAGTTACCTATGAACACAAACGAAGATCTGTCTATCTTAGTTGATGAAAAGTTCGAGAAAAATCTTGAGTCGACATAGAAAACAAACTTAACCCTCTTGGTGGTTTACCTTCGCTTTGAAAACTGCCCTGTAGTGTTCACCCTCTGGTGCAAACATCTGTTCCAAACTGTCACCGGTTCTTGGGAAAGGACGATTTGTTTTTTCGTCTTGGTTCTTCCTTCCATTGGCGTAATAGGGCAGTTTTTTCCCTACTAGATATTTCTTCATAACCAAAATTGAACATATCTTGGAAGAGATATCTTATTGAAATCACTTGGAAGATCAAACGTGGTCTAATCATAGAGATACTATCTCATACAGACCTCAAATATAATGACATTAGGGTAGTGTGT
The DNA here is from genome assembly GCA_933210815.1 of Meta bourneti. Taxonomy (NCBI): domain Eukaryota; kingdom Metazoa; phylum Arthropoda; class Arachnida; order Araneae; family Tetragnathidae; genus Meta; species Meta bourneti. The sequence continues at coordinate 91,728,726 of OW119926.1, forward strand.
AGCCCGGTTGGAAGAGAAACTTATTAGAAACCGGAGGGTTCCAAGTTCCAATCCAACCAAAGAACGTCGTGTACAAAGGGGGCTGGTGCACGTTAAATCTGGCCCTCACGTTGGCGAGGTGTGGAAGTTTGGTGAGTGGGTTGCCAGATCAGATGTTGCTTCGTCATCTGACTGTGGTTCAAAATTACGTGGTGTTGTCCTTTGTTCTTTCCCTTTGGGATTGATCCCGAACCGTCACCACAATCCCGTTGTGTTGCTCCAGTGCTACGTTAATTAAACATACCTACCTACCCTTCTGTTGCTAATCTGATAGGTCACCAGCAGTGTGTACTTCATACAAATAAATATTTCCTATTTTATTACGGTAGGTAATCTTAATTAACGTCGTACTGGAGCAACACAACGGGCTATCGGCGACGGTACGGGATCAATCCCAAAGGGAAAGATCCGAGGACAACACCACGTAATTATGAACCACGGTCAGATGACGAGGAAACATCTGAGCTGGCACCCTACTCTCCAAACTTCCACACCACTCCAAAGTGAATTGAAAGGTATTTGAGTTCCAATTTTTATTAAAATGAAAATACCATTTCCGATATATATATATATATATTGTTTTTTTTGCATAAATTTTTTTTGTAGAACAATTATTTTTCCATTTGAAAAATTTATTGTAGCCATTTTAATTAACGTGGCACTGGAGCAACGCAACGGTCTATTAAATTTAATGTCGGAAGCAATTGGAACCAAACGTTTCCAAATGGTCATGGAACACATTCGATATTAAGTCTTTTCCCGTTCCATGAATCAATCAGATGTTGAATGCTTGTTCCCTCTCTGCAGACGAAAGTATTGGAGGTCTTAGTCGACCGTTAGATGGAAGTAAGGTAAGGGTCACGTTACTTATGTATGCATTTTATGTTTAAGGATCCCATTACTACATGATCCTGGGCACATAAGAAGCTTACCATTGCTCACTCTTCTTTTATATTTCCTCTATAGTAAGTACCCGGACGAAAGTTCTTTGCGGAAAAACTTTTTTTGTCAAACAATTTATTTATTTTACTCCGAAAACTCATTTATTATAGCCACAACCACGAACTTGTTTTGATTACTTAGTATAAAACGATATCACTATACTCAGAGCATTTGTAGAACGTTTCCATTTTCTGTGACATTAGTAAATCAAACTCGAAAGACGGAGTCCAACTTCAAAGAAAATCAAAATCGAAAAAGGCACTTTCAGTCTTTCCATAATCAGGAATACTACATTTCAAAGGACATTTCTTCAAATAACAACACAAAAGGGAAAAGGTGTTGTTTATTTAGAGATTCAGTTCCCAATTTCTTCTCAAATAAAGGGTATCTTTAAGACCTAAAAAGGCTGTATAGGCGTACTTCCTGCCATTTGAAAATGATTATCATAAAAGAGACAAAAGTTCAGAAGTCGCATCCCACCGTGGAGTTCTTTTCGTCTCCTAAAAATAGGTAGATCGGAATGTACTTTTATTAACATCGCACTGGAGCGACACAACGGGCTATGGGCGACGGTCCGGGATCAAATCCGAAGGGAAGGATCCGAGAACGACACCACGTAATTTTAAACCATGGTCACATGTCGGAGTTACACCTGAGCTGGCACCCCACTCTACAAACTTCCACACCACGCCAACGTGAGGACATTTGAGGCAACGACAGATTAACGTGCCCCAACTCCCTTTGTTCACGACGGTCTATGGTTGGACTCGAACTCGTAACACACTAGTTGCTAATCCGTTAATCTTCCAACATGGCTACCACGGCAACCTAAAAAATAGAATTCTAAAATCTTAAACCGGATTTCTTGGTTGTCAAAAACGCTGCTTAAAAAAGTCATTTTTCTGTTAAAACCATCCTACATAGATGCAATTTTGTGAGTCGGACATTCATTTTACAGTGTGTAAATATTTATTCGAATATTTTGAAATTGCTTCTTGGATGCTTGATTGGATTTGTATGCATACACGAAGCAGTAAGTAATTTAATTTTCTGCCAGTTTGATAGCATGTGTCGCCCACGTTGTGTTGTTATTGAACCTGATTTCATAAAAGTGGATTTTAATTTTTTAAGGATCAGATTTTCATGTTATGCCGTGCGTTAGATTGGAACAAGGCACTTTCTTTTGCCCACGCGTTTCTTATTTCGTAAAAGTCACTGTTCTATTTTTAGAAAATCTCATTCAAATACTATACATCAGCGTTCACGTTGTAAAAATATATGCATTTTTAACGCCATAATCTGAAAGATTTTGCATAAAAATTGAAGGGTATATCACAGAAATCTAGAAACAAAATATTTTTCTTAGGATTTGATGATTTATGAGTCCTATTTGCTTCTAAAATTGCAATATACTTTCTGAATAACAGCTACGACACATCCAAGATATACAATTCATGAGGATTTAAAATTCCTGTCCCTTAAAGACTTGGTATGCACAGCTGTCCATCAAAAATGCAACATGAAGAAAGCATCTTATAGCCATAAAATTTGCAGGATGCGTAGATCATGAAAGGATATGCGAATTATTAGCAAGAAAACGTATATGCATATCACATGCACTAGTAGCATCTTACATAAGCAGTATGAAAAGGAAGAACAAAGAACCGGTTTTAAGTATTGGAATTCTTTTCTCGCTGTTTCTGTGTATAGGAAGTTTTATTATGCCTCGTCGAAAAATACAGCAGTGGTACGAGCACATATATGAGTATGAAAGAGCAAGAATTGTGACATATTGAGACTTAGGAATTACCTTAGTTTACACAATTTTGAAATTAAATCACGAGGTAGGTAGTTATTTAATTAACGTCGCACTGGAGCAACACAGCGGGCTATTTAAATTATATGAGAGGGATTTCAAGTGTGGAAAGATACAAACTAGACAAAAGACGTGCATTTTATTTGCTGTCATAATGCTGTTTCAACTAGACTAAGTCAGTCGTCGATTTCTGAAAAGGTGTTTAGAAATTTTATGGGTAATTTTCTGAGATTATCCTCCTTATAGGGTCATCCAAGTCGTGATGGGGAGCTACGATAGCCCAGTTGGAAGAGCAACGGATTAGAGACCGGAGGGTTGTGAGTTCGAAACTCGGTCCAGCCAAGTACAAGAGGGCTGGTGCACATTAAATCTGTCGTGGCCTCAAATACCCTTACGTTGGCGTGGTGTGGAAATTTGGAGAGTGGGGTGCCAGCTCAGGTGTTGATCTCGTCATCTGACCGTGGATCAAAATTACGAGGCGTTGTCCTTGGATCTTAACCTTCGGGATGGATCCCGAACCGTCGACAATATCCCGTTGTGTTGCTCCAGTGCGACGTTAATTAATTACCTACCAAGTCTTGAACGCCATTCTACTATGCCTAGTTAATGCTAGCAGTAAAGGAGGATAGACTGACTTCAATCTTCAGGACTTATTTAAATTTTGTTTTCTTTATGTAGACACGAGTCTTCGAAAGTGATATGTCCTATGATGATTGATGTTCACTCCCCCGAGGAGGATCACCTCTTGACTACTATGTGATTTGCCTTTTAAACTACCTGATTTTTATGCTTATTACGGCTCAGATCTTATATTTTTAAATTAAAATTTTCTCTCCCTCATGTAAAATTATTTATTGGCAAATTATTTATTCTTCTCCACTTCATTGGCAAGTGAAGTCTTTCAAAGACCCAGTCACAACTCAAAAGCCGTAACCTCAACAAACACAATCACGAGATCGGTCACGTCAATCTCAATCGAAAGGCCACACCGGATAGCGAAATGTTATCAGTTCATCGCAAACTGTCAATTGGCCCGACTTTAATACGACGTTTATCCGGGCGATCTCCCTCGTTGTCACCTGTTCGCTGATGCGAGGGCACTTGCCACCTTGTGACGAGAATAGTTGCGACACCTAACTCACACCCAAAGCACCAAACCACACACCAAAGATTCACAGCACCAAAGAACTTGAGAGGCTGACCGAGCAGTTTTAATAGGTTTTAACCCTCCAAGTGGTTCGACGAGATATCTCGTCAGCAAGATATTGCCAAAGATTTTAGTGATGGCGAAATCAAGATCTGGTCAGTTTTCTTCTAACAACTGTTCACCAATATTTGATCAGTTTTTGTAAATGACGAGATATCTTCTGGACATAACCACAGGAGGGTTAATTTATTTTAACAATTTACCACAGGAGCATCAAATATTTAGTTATGTCACGTATTGCATCTTTTATTGTGAATCCTTAACTTAAGATAACAACAAAGTTTGGGTACATTTGAATATTTTAAAACATCGACATGATGATAAATAGTATAATCAAGACGTGATATATTTTCGACGGGATTATTACACACTGATGGCTTTAGTATAGAATATTTTAATACTACTTGCGCAATATGGCATTGTCAGATTTAAATGACATACACGAACGTTATTATCCCAAGGGAATATTGTCTAGACAGGATAATGTCTGAAAGATTCATCTGAATTTGATGTAATCAGTTTTATGATTTTGTTTACCGATGTATATCTCATTTTCGTTTCAAGCTGATGAATATAAAAGCTCTCGTGAGGTATATCCTGTAGAATTCATTTCAGGAGCCCCTAGATTTTTATGTGTACGTCAAAGCGGTATGTACTATTATTTTTCTATGACTATGAACTAGGGTTTGAAAAAACAAGTGTGCAGCAACCTCTACACGTACCTTGACGACCCAGACAAATTCCGATATATAGGAGATATATAGGAATATAGGAGATATATAGGAGATATATAGGAGATATATAGGAGATATGGAGCAACACAACGGGCAATTGATAAAGGTCCGCGATGGATCCCGAAAAGGGAAAGATCAAAGTACAACTCCTAGTTTTGAGTCAAAGTCAGTAGACAAGGTCACACCTGAGCTGGCATCCCCACTCGACAAACTTCCACACCACGCCAACGTGAGGATATTTGAAATCATGATAGATTTAACATGCACCAGCCCCCTTTATACACGACGGTCTTTGGTTGGATACGAACTCGCAACCCATCGGTTGCTAATCCGCTACTCTTGCAACCGGGCTAGGCTACCGTGGTCCCTCATTCCCCTTGGATTTTTGTCTGTCTTTTAGCAGTTTTGTCTAGACGAGATATCTTGTCATTAGCAAAGTTGACCAGATATTGGACGAGGTATATCATCGAAACCACTGAATTCGAAGGGTTAACACGAATTTATTGATGAGGGCTTGGGGCAAAATTGTCCACTCCTCTGTACGTGGTATTTCCAGTTGACGGACATTTTGCAGTGCGTCTCTGCTGTCGGCGTAATGTAAGAAACCTCCCCTGAGGATCCAGCACATATTCTGTAGGATTCAAATTAGAGGATTACGCAAAACCAATCCATACTGGTGATATTATCCCTTTTCAACTGTTCATCCTTAGCAGAGGCTTCCACATGCACCATTGGCACAACGTGTCCGCTTTTGGACCTTGCGGCATAAAACCCCAACATCCAATCCAATCCACATGCACCTTGTTGCTCTGCCCTTTTTAGTTAACAAATGTCTTTTTGCTTTGTAATCAGTGACTACTACTGACCAAGTATTCGAGTTATTTTTGGGCACGAATCTGATTCTAAAAGACAAGACATTGATGTATTTTTCAGACAAGAATCTGATTTTATTAATCTGAGTATTGACAATTTCTTTACATTTTATTGTCACGCAACAGAAAAGAGATAATCCACCAATGCGAAAGCAAATAATTCACCAATTCATATAGCAAACCTGTCTTATCTTCATGCGATTATAAATCAGAACTCCTTAGGTGAAACTTAAAAATTTGAGAGAGGATGCTCTCCTGGAGTAATCAGGAAATTAGATAGCTTGTTGTTGGGATTACAAAATATTTATTACTTGTTTATTTTGCTTATTGCAAAATATTTCCTTTCATATTTTGTATTGCATCACCTTGATTATCATTGTGTGCTTATTTGTTTGAACTACGTATCGCGCAATTGTATTTCCTTACTTGTTTGTCGGTGTGGTCCGTAATCTTTTGCATTACGAGTTCTTTTCCGCCTTGTATTAAACAGCGTGTGTAGTTAGGAATGAGTCTGAGTCTACTCATTACCTCGAAAAGCGTTTTCTCAGGTCTTATCATAGCTTGGTGTCGAAGTTTGGAGAGTGGAATGCCAGCTCAGGTGCGACCTCGTCACTTGACCGTGGTTCAAACTTACGAAGGGTTGTGCTTGGATCTTATCCCGGACCGTTTCCAATAGCCCGTTGTGATGCTCCAGTGTAACGTTAATGCAACCTACCTCAGGTATTATCAGCCTCTTATTATCAGGTACGACTATATACCATTGCACGTTCATTCTTTGCTGGACTATAAAAGGTCTTGTAACTTGTTTGAAATATATTTTTGTTTGTTATGACTTTATCACTTGGTTTAACTGGTTTTGATCTTGTCTCCTATAATTTTGATTTACTTGGTTTCTTAGGCTTGATGACGAGATATCTCGTCATTAGAAGAAAACTGACCAGACCTCGATTTCGTTATCGTAGAAAATGGCAGTATCTTGATGACGAGATACCTCGTCATTTGCAAAATTGGCCAGATCTAGATGGACGAGATATCTCGTCGAAACCACTTGGAGGGTTAAGTAACAGCGTTTTAGCTAGATAACTGTTATAAGAAGCTAAGTTAGTAAGGTAAATTTACGGGCAATCCTCTTCCAAAGAAACATCTATTTAGTGTTAAGTTCTGGATGTGGGATCGCATTGCACATCGCTTGATATATCTGCACTGCTCTGTTAAATGTGTCTCCTTGCATTAACCCTCCTAATGGTTATATCGACGAGTTAGGTACCTCGACATTAACATAACTGATCAGATCTTGACTAGAGATCAGCATTAGAAGCAAATTGACCAGATCTATATCTCATCATCATAAAAATATCGGCAATATTTGGATGGCGAGATATCTCGTCATTAACACAATTGGTTAGATCGTGATGGGAGAGATATCTCGTTCAAACCACTTCAAGGATTAAGGAACAAATTGTATATTTCAGTGATTGATTGCATTCCGAAAATTCCGTTGCATTTAGGATTATACGAGGAGGTAAAAACATGTTTATACCCAATTTTGTATTAATATGTTTATGTATTTCACAGTTTGAAATGTTTTCCCCGACCGCGAGAACTATTTAGTTTACTATAATTTGTTTATTTTGTTTTTGGTATAGTTCAATATGACGCGAAAACTCATCTGGAATAATCAATACGTAATGCTCACTTTTAATGATCCAATATTATCTAGGGAAACCATATCCTCTCGCATGCTTCGATGTAAACAGGTCTGTTTGAGTGGGTTTTAATTTGCTTGGTTTTATTTTGACATATATCTCATATGATTTGATATAGTTGACTGTGTCAGCATATGATCTTAGCCAAATATACGTGTTTGCAATATCGTAAGTTTTATCAGTTCTGAAGTATGCATAAACATATTTTTATCGCAGCTGCATATTATGGTTGTGGCATTACTATGTTTATTATGTAACATATTAAGTTCACCTCCTATATGTTGTGTCTCTTATATGGATCAATAATCCTGTTTCAGGATAATTTCAAAACAGTTATAGTTATGTTTTAGTATAGCATAGTTTTCAAATTTTTGTTCAATGTTATCTCTTATTTTCTTTGATGTCGATATGTCGTTCTTCCCGAATTATTTCAGTGCTTAACCCTGTCGATTCGTTGGAATTTCAAGGCTGCGGTAACCCAGTTGGTAGAGTCGCGGATTGCCAACCGGAGGGTTGCGAGTTTGAAACACGTTCGAACAAAAGACAGTCGTGCAAGTAGTGGCTGGTGCACGTTAAATGTCATCACGTTATTGTGGTACGAAAGCTCGGAGAGTGGGGTGCTAGCCCAGTTATCTGATCATGATTCAAAACAACGAGGTGTTGTCCTCGCATCTTTTCTTTCGGGATTGATCCGGGAGTGCCCAACTGTCCGCTGTGTTGCTCCATTGCAATCTTTAACACTCCTGGTGGTTGTCTCGAAGAGGTGTCAAAACTGACTGGATCTTTTTGGACGAGATATCTCGTCATAAGAAGAAAACTGACCAGATTGTGATCTCATCATTAGCAAAATTTGTTAGATCTCGATGGACGAGATACCTCGTCTCTAGCAAAATTGGTCAGATCTTGACGATACATCTCGACATTTTCGAAATTGGTCAGATCTTGTTGGACGAGATTCTCGTTGAAACCACTTGGTGGGTTAAAGAGTTGTACTTGCTTTCCCCGTTCAAACTCTTGGAAGAGCATTCTTTTCTTTTTAGTAGTCTTTCGTTTGTTTGTAAAAGAATTCCTGAGATTCTTATTTTCGATGCATCTGTGTTAAGTCGGAACATTTTCGACATATCCGGTTGTGTTAGGAAAGCCTTCTTAAAGAATTGTTTTTATAAAGTTTGAAAAACATCGTTGTTCGTTCCGCATCGTCACTGCAATTTCTCCATATAAATTTTTGCTTTTGGCTTGGCATTTTTTAAAGAATGTACCCATGAGGCGCATAATATAGTATGACATTTCTATACTAATTTGCTTATTCTCTGTGAACTTTTTATTTGGCTGTGTTTTAGGAGCTGGTAAATGTGCTAGGGGGCCCACCTGGTTTATTTTCACGTCGAAAGCTTCTCTGTACTGGACAACCACTGGTGCAAAAACCTGTTCCAAACTCAATATTTCGGATAAAGGGACAATTTGTTTTCCTACTCTGAACTTTATTCCCCTTAGAGTAATAAGGAAGTTTTGTGTTGACGAGATATCTCGTCGATATCACATGGTAGGTCAATTTATTTGTGTTGCTAGCAATAATTTTCCGTCCTTTTGATATTCTGAAGCCTCAAATTTCAATTTCTCTTACGACAAATTTACACTTATTATGTGATTGTGTCATATTTTTGCACCTTATCTATCAAGTACTGATAGTAATTTTTCTATCATTCCTCATCCACAAACCAGCGAATCCACCATTTCCTCTAATACATCGAGAAGTTTTTTCATTAACTTTTGGAAGTAGGAAGTTGAGTTTTTCATTACGAAAAAACAGTCTTGTGAACTGAAATGATTTTTACATAAACGCCATGGGATTCCTATGTTCTGATAAATGCACTTGATGGAAATCTGAGATTAATTCTAAGCAGGAGTAGAATACGTAACCGGATATATCTTATACGATCTGTTTTATTTTGGTCAATGGAAAAAGCACAGCCTTAATAAATGTGTTTCGTAGTTTCATGTATAATGCGATTAACTGGTTTATTTGGTTTGTGAGTGTTTTCTGTTTTACTAAGATCATTGCTCAAAGCATATTTGCAATTAGATTTCTGGATAATGCCATCTTCAGTTAACTCATTTTATTTTCATCTTACGTAACCTTGCAGAGCATAACCTAGATCATAAGGTCCTGCAGCTTGTGATACATCACGAATTAAGTCAATTTTGGGGGTTGTTGTGTTTGTATGACCCATCGTCATAAATGACTTTGAAAAGCATCTGCAGTTTTACGTGAGCAAGTTTTCCATTTCTTTCTCAAACTATGAATCTAAAGGTTGTAAATAAATTATTTGGGATCCTGTTTTCGTTTTCCTCTATTACTTTTTCAGACACTTCAATTAAATTTAGAGTTTCACATGTTTCGTTCTCAACAGTGTTTGTAAAACCTACCTTAATTTCACATAAATTCATGTGCTTTTTAAACATTATTTTTCTCCTAAGTTGCTAATTTCTCGTGCTGAAGTTTGCATTGATGGATGTATTTCTGCATCTTGCCTTAAGTTTTGGGGGCAAAATTGTAATTCTCTATTTTTGAATACCCGATCATAATTGAGTATTAGAGTTGCAACTTTGCAACTTTTCTAATATTAATTTCTGTTAAAATGCACCTGAATGTTTTTAAAATAGCTTAGCAGTGAAAAAAACACAGTGAAAAAAAATTATGCGAGACAGCCATTGATGAGGGGCTTACATTAATGTACGAGGGTTGAATGAAAAGTAATTACTGCATGTGCATTTCTCATCAACAGGTGGCAGCACAATTGGTAAGCAGCTTTTAATACGTTATGTAATGTTTCCTACAATTTCAATAGAAAGCTCTCACGGTGATAGGTTGTATACAGGTAGACTCTAGTATCGTCATACCGCTCCATCACCTGGTGTTGTGGTATGGGACGCCGTTTGATCGTATTCCAATCCATCCCTTAATAGCCACATTTTTGAAGTGTTTGAACTCGTCCTCCCTTGTCTTCAGGGCTTCCCTACGGCCAATTTTCAGAGACAATGCCTGAACCCATGTGGCATGCAACGGGGATCAATTCCTCTATGTACATCCGGTTTCATTTCTTCCATGATTCAATTCCATGGTGTTTTAAGGGGAGGTCTGTCAATATTTATCAAGGGAATCAGCTTTCGTGCTGCTTAAATTTTTATTGGCCATTATAAGATGCATCCACGGTGGCCCCCACGTAAATTTTGTATTGTAGGTCTACTTTATGTGACACGAGCTGTTTCAGAACAGAGACGACTGGTCACGGGGTCGACTTCGGTCAAAACAGGGGCTGTAACGTTTCACTATTGGTGGGGGTCAATCCACTTTATCTGTGGGTGACCTGGAAACCACTTAGACCTGACGCACGTCGGGAGGTAAGGGGTCACCTACGGTGCCCGTGCCCATGGTCTGCCCCTTTCACCCGAACTTTCGCCCATCGAACACGTCTGGTTAACGATTGCCACATCGGCGATCACCCGCAGTTACGCCAAATGAACTTTGGCAATGTTTGGAAGCAGGATGGTTTGACGTACTCCAAACACATATTCAAAGCCTCTTAATATCAATGCCGAGACGGGCAGCAGTTACAATGCCGAAAATTCTGATTTTTTTACGTTCCTAAAATCGAAGAGAACTGTAATTAATTTCAATTATTTCAACCCTTGTTCGTTATGTTTTTTCTTTTACAATTATGGTTTTGATATCCCTTCTCCTTTGTGTTGCCTTTTCTATGAGCAGTTGTTTATTAGTGCTTTATTCTTATGTGTACTTCAACAAAAGGTGTAACGAATGAACTTATATTATGAAATAGACAGAAATCTAGAAACTGATAAATTTCATTTCTAATGTCTGGTTTCACTGGATTTATCTTCAATCAAGATTTGACCTATTTTGCTTCTGACGAGATATTTCATCATCATGATATTCCCGATTTTTTTAAGATGGCGAGATCAAGATCTGGTCAGTTTTCTTCTAATAACGAGGAGATATCTCGTCAGTCAAGATCTGATTTGTTTTGCTAATGGCTAGATACCTCACCGAAACAATCACCAGGAGTATTTAGAAAAACAAATGTTGTTTTTAAATTTGGCGATTTTCCCATGCGATTTTTTTATTAATAATTCTCACCACATTTCCTCAACTGGCGCATTTCATTAACTCATTACCAAGAAATCGGTCTAGAATTCTATAAATTTGAATGTGTAAAATGAGTAGTGTTTTTAGAAAATTCTACACAGATACCTCTGATCCCTTTGTACTACAGAGGCTGTTCGGACATTTTTTGAACGATTTTAATGGACTGAAGCTCAGTTTTTTACATGAAATTTTTGTGTTTTAAATGTTCCATTTGATGGCCCTTATTGTTAACTATCTTTCTACACCTCTTTTTACTTTTAATTTTCCTTTATATACAAAACCCGCAACAATCATAAATCTCTTAGAGAAAGTTCTCACGTTCACTTTGCTATAGTTCTTTGACTTGGCGGATTCTCTTTTAAAATTAAAGATCTTACCTTGCAAATATTTTCAGAATTTTTTACTGTAATGAATATTTTTTTGGAAGTATTTTCCCACTTTTACGTTTTTTCCTTTCTCATTAATTATATTACTTATCGTACCTTTAAATATCGAAAAACCATGACTTTTACAGCGTTTTGAATAATTGAATAAGCATAATTCTCTTCGGAAAGAGCGGAAACAGCCTTTCATCGATTGCTTATTTAAAAGGGTCACTTTGAAAGTAAAAAAAAACTGAGTGAGCAGACGATAAGCTTTAACTATTTAACCGCTGTGAAAATAAAATTCTTTTGTAGCATACAAATTTTTTAAAGCTCATCAAAATCTTCAAATCCGAAAAGCCTCTGTAATTCCCAATAAATCGAAGGCCGTGGTAGTCTGGTTGGAAGAGTAACGGACTGGCAACCGGATGGTTGCGAGTTCGAATCAAACCAAAGACTGTCGTGTACAAAGGGGACTGGTGCACGTTAAATCTGTCGGAGCCTCAAATGTCCTCACGTTGGCGGGGCGTGGAAGTTGGAAAGAGTGGGTTGCCAGCTCAGGTGTGACCTCGTCATCTGACCGTAGTTCAAAATTAAGTGGTGTTGTCCTCGAATCTTTCCTTTCGGGGATGATCCCGGACTGTTGCCATAGCACGTTGTGTTGCTCCAGTGTGACGTTAATACCTACTTACCTACCCAATAAATGAATTTCCGCCACCTGCAAATTCGTACTGCGCTCTCTAAGCTCTCTACGTTGGGAGCTCTGCGCTCAATCCTGGGAGTCTAGAAAACTTTTGGGCACCTAACCATTTCTCTTTCTTGTCTGATCTTTCTTGTATACTTTTTGTATTGTTTGTGAGTACTTTTGTTGCTTTTGTATTGTGTATTTTGTTTTCCTGCTTGCCACTAGAAATATAAAGTAAAATTTTCTCGGAGATAAGATTAGAATTGATGTATGGTCACCACGGGATACATTTACAATGGATCACTTGTATGAATCCCAGCGGAAGTGAAATGGCAGATGGCTTGTCAAAGGAGAATATCTCAGATGCAATGCAATCAATTACTTGAATCTTCTATTACTTATTATGAAGTTTTGAGGAAAAGAATGCTATCTAGGAACACTGTTCAGCATATTGCTATCTCTAAACTGGTCAGTGGCTCTCCAAGATCAATTTCTTTTGATCGTGGACTTAAGATTTTCCCGACAAATAGGAAATGCAATTTGGATGATGCTGTTAGGGTGGATCTGTAGTTTAATCCTTCCCTCGATTTGAGCTTTTTAAAAGTGCAAGAACTCACGGACTTGGTTTATCTCGTCTAGACCAAGTGTGATAACTCATGTTCTGTAGTAGTATGAAGAACAGTTTTATCTTCGCATCAATTAAAGTGCCGGCTGGAAGAGTAGCGGATTAGAAACCGGAGGGTTGATAGGTCAAAACCCGATCCAACGAAAGAACATCGTGTACGTTGGGGTTGGTACACTTTAAATCTGTCGTGGCCTCAAGTGGCCTCTCGTTGGTGTGGTGTGAAAGTTTGGAGAGAAGGTTGGCAGCTCAGTTGTTGACCTCGTCATCTGACCGTAGATCTAAATGACGAGGTGTCGTCTTAGGATCTTTCCCTTCGGAATGGACTTCAGACCTTCACCAATAGCCCGCTGTGTTGCTCCAGTGCGATGTTCATTCAACTACCTATCTACATACCAATTACCATTAATTAAATACGCTCACCTAAAAGAAGCATTTTTCAAGCATTTTAACCCGCGTCCCTTAACTTTATCACTTTACCATAACCCTTGGCGGCTCCTTAGAAATTATTTTAAATTTAGAGGTTACAAATAATCTGCATTTCAATCAATTTCATCAATTTAGCTAAAATCCATATCTATGGCTAAATTCCATAGCTACGTTCTTGAACGAAAACAAAATATTTTAAATCACGATGTGTCTTAATCAAAAGCACATACGTATAATACTTAAGTTTCAAGGGGATATATAGTTCTGACTTATCGAAAATTAAAACCGCGATTGAAAGAAGCAACTATTATTTTTTACCTTAACAATTCTACTTCTAATTTATCGAACAGTGGTAGCCCGATTGGAAGAGGGATTAGTAACCGGAAGGTTGCGAGTTCGAATCCAACCAAAGATAATCGTGTGCAAGGGGCTGGTGCACGTTAAATCTGTCATGTCCTCGTTGGTATAGTTTGGAGAGTGCGGTGTCAGCTAAGGTGAGACCTCGTCATCTGTTCGTGTTTCAAAATTACGTGGTGCTCTCCTCGGGTCTTTCCCTTTGGGATTGATCCCGGACCGTCACCAATAGCCCATTGTGTAGCTCCAGTGTGACGTTAATTGAAACCCCCCCCCTTTCCCTTCGGGTTTGATCCCGGACCGTTTCTAATAGCCCATTGTGATACTTCAGTGCGACGTTAATTTAAAACCTACTTACCTTGTAATTTATCTCTTTCCAAATCGAAATGCGTCATCCCACTACCAGCTTAAACCTTTTACTTTTATAAGGTTAGTGTCTTGTACGTTATCCGCTTCGGATTATCCGGACAGTGATCTCAACCGCCGACATGCAGATTATCAATGACACGACACAGTGGTGTGGCCAATTTCAACCATCACGACGACGTTAATATTGTTTGAAAGCGCATACATAACTTTTTGTATCAATTGTTAATAGTGGTATCAATGGTAGTTCGTGATCAAAGTGGATGTTCATTGTTTTACTCAGTGCCTCGAGTGTAGTTTTGTTTTCGTTTTTAATACTTCTGAACTAAAAGTGATTGAACTTTGATTTTGGTATGTAATCGATGTTAAGGTAGTGGGCTAGATAGGTAAAAACCTTAGTAAAAATTGGAGAACCTTCAAAACTGAGAGACTAAATAACGATTGATAAACTTAGCACAAAGATCATCAATAGCCATTTCGATTGAGTGAGATATTCCCCATCATCCAGCAGCCTGGAGAGAGCTAAGAAATGAGTTGCAAAGCTATCCTAGAACATCATACTTAAATTCGCATTTTCTGACTTACTTGTTTCTGATGATGGTGAACGTCTTGCTCCACCGAAATGGCCATTAACGATCTTTTCAAACTTTTTAAATCGTTGTTGTTTGATTTGAAGGTTCTCCAATTTTTGCAATTGTTGGTTTGTAGTGTAAATTGATAAATTACAATAAATAAACGATATTACCAACATCCGCTGTGTATTTTATTCCTGTCTTATCATAGACACAAGACAGTGCATACGAATTTTTCTATGCTTAGACGTAACAGGAAAATGCACTTCGGTTTGATCGGAGTTTTTAGTTTGATTTTAGTTCGGATCAACTAATATCCTGGCTCTACTGGCCGCCACGTGCTTGTCTGAGGGTGTCTCAGGTGGGTTCAGTATTTTAATTCTATGCTCGCTTTAGACTATTTGAAGGTGAGCTTACAGACTTGGTCTAGTTTGTTTAAACCAACAAGAAATAGCAACATGGTACATCACATGATCAATCACGGAATAGAAGTAACCACAGATTAGTCTGACAATCACGGCTCCTTTAACAGAAGGTGGCGACTCCTTTTGGAGCCGAGACAGTTTAAAAACCTCCATCCTAGAGATTATATATTTTCCATGATTAATCAAAATGTTACTTTCAAAAGCGTAAAGAATGGTTACAAATTTTAAAAGGGTAAAGAGTAATTCTATTTAGTGATTTTTTAAAAAAATGTCGATTAGTGATACAGGTCTTCATTTTTAGACTCGAATTCTTATTACAATTTTAAATTAATTGTGCCTGGTGTACAATTATGTATGGAATTTCAAAATGTTTTCAAAACGAATGCATCAAAACTCATTACACAGAAAGTCGGAAATAAGTATTTGACTCCTACGACATTCCGTTTGAGAAAAGTGCTGGAAATATCTGGGGAACTAAAAGACTGGAATTTCGTTTTTAGAAATGTCAATTAAGAGCAAACAAAGAGAACCTCTGACCTTTTACTTGGAGTTTTTATTTATTTGTGTGTATTAAAGCTTGATGAAGTGAACATGTTTTATTGAATTATTGAATCGATAAGATTTATAAGGCTTTGAGTTTCTTAGTTTTATCGATGTAACTATTAAATGTCAGTGATTTGTTGTGTGTTAACATGTATGTGTGCTGATGTAAGCAATTGCTTATATCTTTTTTATAATTCGCTGTCTACTGCTCTTGTGACACTTTTCCCTTTCTCTCTCTCTCTCTCTCTATATATATATATATATATATATATATACAGTATGAATTATATATATATATATATATATATATACAGTATGAATTATATATATATATATATATATATATATACAGTATGAATTATATATATATATATATATATATCCTTCTCTGTCCTTCTTTCTGCTTCTCTCACCTTTACTCCCTCTTTCTCTCTGCATATCGTTCTTTCTCTGTAGATCTTTCTTTATCTCATTCTCATATCTTCATATACAGGTAACCCCCGTATAACACGGGAGTTATGTTCCAAAAAATTGCCGTGTTATGCGAATCCGTGCTATACGAAACAAAGTACTAGTACGAAAAGGGGGGTTAGGTTCCAAAAATTAAAAAACATGCTATTATATTTTCAAAATTAAGATAAATATCTTTTTAAAAATTTTCTTAAGTAATACATATTAATATGAATTAAACAATGTTTTCTTCGTCATCACTATTAACCGAGGGCGTTTTCTTTTTAGCAAGATATCCTCATCCTCTGAGCATTTTTCTGCATTATCTTCAGATCCATGCTCTACCTTTTGCAAAAAATCTGTTATTTTAGATTGCTTGCTTTTAGTTAAAATATCTTTATAAATTTCCTTATAAGGTGCTAAGCACTTATGAAGTTCTCTTTTAAACTTTGTGCTCCTTTCATTTGAAGGATCTTCATTTAAGAAATATGACTCTAACTGTACGACTAAGCCTATGCCTTTCTTTATGCTTTGTAGATTAAACTTTTTAACTTCTTTGTCTTCACCTATGCTATCATCCTCTGAGTTATCATGGATTCCAGATATCATTTCTACCAAACCTGCTTCATCAATTTCTTCTTCCACCAGTAATTCTTGGATATCTTGTGCAGTCATATCGTCAAAACCTTCCCCACCTAGAGACTTAGCAATTTCTATTACTGCATCCATTCTGTTTTCTGCTGTCTCGATCAAATTTTCACTTTCAACTGACTCCGGCCATATTTTTTTCCAACAACAATTTAATGTCGTTGGTTTTATTTCTCTTATGGATGAGTTTATTAGATTAATGCAGTCCAAAATTGTGAAGAGTTTCCACGCCTCCTTGACGTCCATAGATTCATCATCGATTTTGTTCAAAACCCATTGTAATGATCTCCTTATGTAATTGGCTTTAAATGTAGCTATAATTCCCTGATCTAACGGTTGAAGTAAAGCAGTTGTATTTGGAGGTAAAAAAATTATTTTGATATTTGGGTTATTTAAATCTTGTGGATGGCTGGGTGCATTATCCATTATAAGTAGAACTTTAAGATCTAAATTTTTCTGTTTTAAGTAGTTTTCCACACTTGGTACAAAACAGTTTAAAAACCATTTCTTAAATAATTCAGTAGTCACCCAAGCTTTTTCATTTGCTGCCCAGTATACCGGTAAATTACTCTTATTTAGGTTTTTCATTGCACGAGGATTGAGAGATTTATAAACCAGCATAGGTTTTACCATGTGATCGCCTGAAGCATTACTGCACATAAGTAATGTTACACGATCTTTTGATACCTTGAAACCAGGCGCAACTTTTTCGTCTTTAGAAATATATGTCCTCTAGGGCATTTTTTTCCACCAATGAGCAGTCTCGTCGGCATTAAAAACCTGGTGTGTTGAATATCCACCCTTTTCAATAATTCTTTTCAATTCCATTGGATAAATTTCGGCGGCTTCTTTATCGACTGATGCACTTTCACCTTCTATTTTTAGATTTTGTAGTGATAAGCGTTTTCTCATACGATCAAACCACCCTTTGCTGGCTACAAAATCTGGATTAGTAGCTGTTTCTCCATTTTCCTTTAAGTAGTCGTAAATTTTCAAGGATTTGTGTTTAATAATATTGGTGCTCAGTGGCATCCGTCTTTTTAACAGTTTTCAATCCAGGTGCTAAGGGCTTTTTCCATCTGCTCAATTATTTCTGCCCTAGGACGAGATGTCATGTTTGAGGAGATAGAACAGCCTGCAGCAACGGAATCTCTAATTTTCTGTTCATTTTTCCTTATAGTCCGTATTGTCGCTTCATTTAAATCCAACGATTTGGCGACATATGAAATCTTTTCGCCCTTTTTGAGCCAATCTAAAATTTGTAATTTTGTTTCCATGGAGATGAAATGTCTTTTAAGAGACATTTTTTTATTTTGGCCAGACATAGCTTAGAGCTACAGATTAATTCATAAAAATAAAAATATAATTATTATTTCTTCAAAAAAGGTAGAGTACTACTTACAGTTGTGTGTCAGTTCACGAACACACCACTTCAATTTAATCGAATCAAATTCAGAGTGACAGCCACGAGATCAGTGATGCCATTTATTTTTTAAGTCCTTTATTTCTCAATTCCGTTTTCTCCCTCGCTCCAGTGACACTCATTAACTATGCTAAGAATCTTCCAGAAAGTTATGTCATGTGTGTCCGTCTAACAAATTACAGATGATCTAGTTTAAAATACAGCGAATCAGGAAGTCCAATTCCCTTGATTGACAAAACCATCTCCCCTGATTTGCGACCCCCTGAAAAACTGATAAAAAGCGTGGAGAGGAAGAACACGCTCCTTTTTATCGCCTCAGTACAACGACCTTGCAGTTTTGTGAGAAAGAAACGCGTTAAGCGTTCTTGCCATTTTTTCTTTTTGATGACGAGCGGGGATCCACAAGAGACACCATGTCTCTCCTAAGTTAAGTTACTTTTTACTTAATTTATCTCGAGATAATACCCGCGCGTGAAGTTCTTAGGATATTCCCATGTTACATCGTTTAAATTAAACTTTCATAATGTCGTCCTTTTCGCATTGTTGTTCCAATCATTCCATAAAAGCACCGTGTTATACGGGGATGTTCCCAATTCTCGAACCGTGTTAGAGTGAATCCGTGCTATAGAAGTGCCGTGTTATACGGGGTTACCTGTATTTCTCTCTTTACACACTCACTCTCCTTCCTTGTCTTCCTCTCTGCTTCTTACACTTTACTCCTTCCTTCTCTCTGTTTCTCTCCCTCTTTCTCTCTGTATCTCTTCCTCTTTCTCTCTGTTTCTCTCCCTTTTTCTCTGTTACTCTCACTCTTTCTCTCCCTGTTTCTCTCCCCCTTTCTCTCTGCTCCTCCCCCTCTTTCTCTCTGCTTCTCTCCTTCTCTCTCTCTCTGTTTCACTCTTTCTGCTTCTCTCACTCTTTCTCTCTGCTTCTCTCCCTCTTTTTTTTCTCTGCTTCTCTCCCTCTTTTTTCTCTGCTTCTCTCCCTCTTTCTCTCTGCTTCTCTCCCTCTTTCTCTCTGCTTCTCTCCCTCTTTCTCTCTGTTTCTCTCCCTCTTTCTCTCTGCTTCTCTCCCTCTTTCTCTCTGCTTCTCTCCCTCTTTCTCTGTTTCTCTCCCTATTTCTCTGTGCTTCTCTCCCTCTTTCTCTCTGCTTCTCTCCCTCTTTCTCTCTGTTTCTCTCCCTTTTTCTCTTTGTTTCTCTCCCTCTTTCTCTCTGCTACTCTCACTTTCTCTGTTTCTCTCCCTCTTTCTTTCTGTTTCCCTCCCTCTTTCTTTCTCTGTATATCTTTCTTACTACATTGCTCATCTAGTCATATATTTATCTGCATATCTTTCTCCCTCTACACTAACTCTCCTTCTCTGTCTTTCTCACCCTTAATTTCTTTCCTCATATATTTCTCTCTACATATATTTTCTCTCTCTTTGTTTCTATCTCCTGGGATCAGAAAATTCAGATGGAAATGGCTGCGAAATATGCAACACCTTATAAAAACTTCTTGCTCCGCACGCATATTCAAGATGGAGTTCATATTGCCCGACTGCTTAGTTGCGATCGTCAACGCAATCGCTAACTGAAAATGCCAAAATAGGAGAACTCGTGTTCCGCTTTCGAAACCTCCATTTGTCGCAACAAATATAAGAAACGTATGTCAACAAATATCAGAAAGCGAGGGAAAATAATACGCAACTCAAACACGAATATCGGAAGAAAAACAGCAGAAAGCATACAAAGTACGAGACTGAAACCAGAGCAGTTTTCCCACATAAAACCCATCATTCAATCAAATCTGACTCTTCCAACCATGTGATTTGTTTCAATGGGTGGATACATAATTAAACAGTGTAATTACAGTTGGGGAATAGGGAATCCAATTCTTGCACCCAATCATCACAACATTTGAGTTATTTGTAAAATGCAAATTATCGATTTATATTTAAATCCTCCTGGTGTTTTACCTTCATGTCGAAAATTACTCTACAGTGACCCCCCTAGAGTAAAAACCTGTTCCAAACTGTCAACCGTTCTGGGCAAGGGACGATTTGATTTCCCTACTTCGTTTTCCTTTGAAGTAATAGAGAAGCGTAGTTTCCTATTACTTCAAAGTAACGGTTTCATCTTGACGAGGTATCTAGTTTTTAGCAAAATTGACCAGATCATGGGCAAGATATCTCGTCGAAACACTTGGGGGTTAATAAGTGCGGAAAGAAACATCAATGAAACATTTAGGGAGATTTCAGATACTCGTTACACATTCAGATACTGGCCACTGTCACGACTGGGGCAACCCCACAGATTTTAGTCATGAAAAAGGCTGTATTCTTTTATTCTTTACTAATCAAAAAAGATTTTGAACCTGCATACACACATGGCCCAGGTCACCCTACTCATCAAACATACTTAAAGCACCATAAGAGGAGCTGTGGGGAAAAGGTGCATTACGATAAAAGGTTCAGTAGGTCCCTGCCCAGCGGATATGTACAAGAAAAAGAAGGTATTACATGATAATAATTAGTTGATGGTGTCGCTAATTCTGAAGAAATATTACTGCTGTTTTGAATATTATATCAATAAGTTCTATTTCTGCTAACCTTTGCTACCAGAAATATAACTTATTGATATAATATTCAAAATATTTGATATAATATTTTGTTTAACCCTCCAATTTTTTCGACGAGATATCTCGTACAAGATCTGATCAATACTACAAAGGACGGGATATCTCGTCGAGGCTAAACTACCCTAACCTACCTAAGTAGAAATGAAGATCCAACGAAAAACTAACTGCCTTGCCAAGAACTGGTGAGTTTGGAACATGGTTTTGCACCCTGGCAACTACTGGGCAGGTGGTACGATGAATGTAAAATGGATTATATGGATGGATTGGTTATAAACAATTTGCTACCTAAGTTAGTTGGGGAAATTATAAACATTTCGAAAAGGTGTTTAAAAGTTATTTTCTCAGATACTGAAATGGTACTTGCATTTTTCTACGAATGGGTAAAGTGAATAATCTGTTAATGCTTTCAATCCACATTTAACCAACTGAACCTGAGTAATACCGAGTAATTCTACTAGTTGCTAAATAAAAATGCAAGCAGATTAACACTCCAAGTGGTTTCAACCAGATATATCGTTCAAGATTTTACCAATTTTGCTAAAGACGAGATGCCTCGTTATCAAGAATGTCGATTGAATTCCAAATGATGAAGATATTTTCGTTTTTTGATGATGCCGAGATCAAAATTAGATCAGTTTTCTAATGACGATACATCGTTGGAACAGCCACCAGGAGGGTTAAAAACGTAGTTTCAATTGTATAAATGTATAAAAAGGTTCCAAAATCTTGGGACTATAAAGAGAGTTAAAAGAGTGCAGTAAACAAAGAGAAAAAAACTCATAAATTCGCATTGCTGTTCCTCCTTTTCAACTTAAACGTCTATGCTTACTTCTCGACTGGAAATTAATTTATAGCCGCTATATCCTTTCCCCCATTTCATTTTCTAATGCTCCGATCCTATCCCAAAATTTTCTTTCCGTTGCAATGGAAGAAAAGGAAAATGGAAATTTTGGAAGCCGTAATAGATTTTCTTTTTCAAGACAAAAGGAATGGAAGCAGCATATTTTAAAAGAACTTCGAACTTTCGTCCCTATCTCTAATTTCCGGCACTTTTTTTATTCATTTCTTTTAATATTTCTCCGCTTATTTTTAAATATTCAATCTTCCTGTTCTTTTTTCTGTGCTTTGTTGCTATTGATGGAGCTCTGCCAGATATAAAAGGAATTTAAATATGCACGTACTCCATGTCTTGATTGAGAAGTAATTTCAGGTTATGAAGAAATGGTATTTCACTGGGAATAAAGACTTGGAAAATATTGAAAAGATACTGAATATAGTTGTGCAAGGCTCTGCGACTTGTTCCTCTAACGAAACCAATAGTGGTCGTATAATACAATGTTCAGGTATTCATGTGGTGAACTTAGCCACAACTACGGAAATTAAAGCACAATATATATCAGTGTAACCCTATTTCACCATGAAGTACTTTTGGGTGGCACTGCCGTTTTTAAGTTTTGCATTTTGCACGGGATTGGTGATCCGGACGTGATGCGAAAAGCACTTCTTCAAATAAAAACTAATTTAAAGGCTCACCATGGTAGATTAGACATCCCTATTGGTATTGCATGGCATGCGATGTCTTAAATCGATACACATAAAAAACATACGAAAGTTGCTATTCCTATTTTTTCGGATACTTATTTTGAAAATTAATCTGAATAATAAAAAAATTAAAAAACGCAACGATACCGTGACATCTCCGCCCCTAACCGATACCGAAGGGCTGCAGTGGTGTGTGGGGAGAAAAGGGGCCAGAATACTTCCTGTTTGTGCTCGAGGCAGGGTGGATGAGCTATCCCCTGCCCCATTCTGCTATTCTTACGTGTTTGTCGTAAATATTAATTGCACTTAACGTGCGTGTCTACTGTAGAAATAAACGTAATGTCATTAGAAAGCTATTTCCTTAATCTGATGCAAATTCATCAAATATCGAACCAAAAGTAATCCAACTATTGCGTAATTTGTTTTGTGTTTTTCAAAAGTAGCATTAAACATAATTCCAGCAGGAAAGGAAGATTATTTCGGAAGTTGCGAATAAAAGTCTTGATATATTGTTGAATCATATGTATATATTAATTCAAAATTATGCCCCGTACCTTCCGGACTCATAATTCAGAAACGGCCAAATGACTTACGACTTGGTATTCGAGGTGAAATTTTGATATAGATTCGAAAAATTGGGTGATGTCCTTGTAAATTATGAAGTTTGTGTGCGCTTTAAATTTTTTCTAACGTTATTGTAGTAGATTAGTATTTGCCAAAATTTTAGAGCCCCAATACGTTGCATAATTGCCCCTTTTAAATTATTTATTAAATTAGAAAGTCCACTTCTAGGTAAGGTAACAAAATATGCAGCAACAAACTTCCATGTCTTGCAACAGTACAGAACACATACTCCGTTCCTCTGTGTATTGTTTTCTGTAAAATTAAATCTAAAATATTGTTAAATAGATTGCGCAATAAGCAAAATGATGCGTCAGTTTACTGAGATAGATACTTTTATTCTTATCATCAAAATAAACATGATATTTTACTGTGAGCGACTTACTCGTCTAACCGTACAAGAATGCATACTTTAACATACACTATTGAGCTATCCAGCCATAGAGGGACCGTCGTGGTTTAGTGGATATGCCACCTCCGCTAGCAACCTTCGAGCTGTAGGGAGCAGATCAGTTTCGTTCCTGTCTGCATTCCTCCCTGGGTATATTTCTCATTTTCGTGTAAGTAAAACTTTCATTGTGTGTGTCTATTACTCGGTATTATATGTGTTGTGTCTGGAACAGCATGGGCAAATATGGCCCTTGTGTAATGTTCGTAAAAACCAACCAGTTATAGAAAATACTGTATACTTCCAACTTCTCTATAAGTACAGTGGATTCCCTCTTAACCGGCCTTCGCTTTAACCGGCCGCCACTGACCAATTATGTACTGTAAATACAGTAACCTACAGTAACATGTGTTTAGTTTCTTTCCCAACAAAGGAATTTCTTCCAGGGTAAGTTTTCTTAATTATATATATCATATTACAAAAAAATAGCTATATACTTAGTTCTATACTAATAAAAACGATTTCGGGAGTGTATTGTAATGCTATTAAGGGAACGACGATTTAACCGGCCAAATCGTTATCCGGTCTGGGTCCCGGTCCCGAAGTGACCGGTTAAGAGAGAGTCCACTGTACATCAATCAAAGTGGAAGTAAAAAACTTCATATGCCTCTATTTACATAACTGTTATCCATAATTTTTGTTAAGTATTGCTATAAAACGATAGTGTATTGGGAGTTAATTAACGTCTCACTGGAGCAACACAAAGTGCTATTGGTGACTGTCCAGGATCAATCCCAAAGGTAAAGATCCCAAGGACGACGCCTTGTCATTTTGAATCACGGTCAGATGACGAGGTCAACACTTGAGCTGGCAGCCCTGTCTCCAAATTTCCACACCACATTACAGTGAGGATATTTGAGGTCAGGGCAGATTTAATGTGCAACAACCCCCACGTACACGACGGTCTTTGGTTTCATCGACGACATCGAGTTTCAAACTCGCAACCCTCCGGTTGTTGATCCGTTACTCTTCCAACTGGGCTACCACGTCCCGCTGGAGACCTATGAGTTGTTGGCACGCAGATTCGATTTCTATAGCTTACCAATACTAATACCTTCTCTTCTGTATCAGTATATCTTGTCATATGGCGTTTGCGCCCTGTCCAATCTCCCAATAAATTATTTTTTGCATTTCGTACAGCTTGTCTGAAACTTACGACATGAATCCAAAAAACCATCCTTATGTAACAACAAATTTATGAATTTAAGGAAGAACTTGCGTCTTGAAAAAAGCAACTTATCGATAGTTTCCCTATATTTGGAGAACAAATAGAGGGAGGAATAGAACCTTCTTCCTAAAATTTATTTTTTTCCCCAATTTCAAATCTCTTCTGTTTACGTAGGAGACATCTTCCAGCAACAAAGCCTCTCCATCTGTGGGGAACCTTTTACCCATTTCTGCAAACTAAAGCTTTCATTCGATTCCTGGGAAACCTTTATCGGGAAAAATATTTATAAATTCTTTTCAATTTCGTTTCTGGTCTTTTTGGGCGGAAGAAAGGATCGATAGGATCACCGAATGAAGCACGAAAGAGTTGACTTGTTTTGTTTTTAATTCCACTTTCGAATTTATAAAATAAGTTAGGGTAGGTGGAATTTACGTCACACTGGAGCCAACTCAGCGAGCTTTTTGAATGCTTGAAGGGGTAATTGAATGAACGTAGTACTGGAGCAACACAACGGGCTATTGGAGACGAGAACCAAGAAGATCCGAGGTCAACGCCTCGTTATTTTGAACCTCGGTCAGATAACGAAGTCAACACCTGGGCTGGCCCCTACTCTTCAAACTTGCACACCACGGTAACGTGGGTTTCGTTGGATTTGGGGTTCTATGGCGTAAGGGCCATATTTGGCCAAGCTGCTCCAGACACAAGACGTACAATGACAAAACGTGAGGACATTTGAGGCCACGACAGATTTAACATGAACCATCATACACCTACACGATAGTGTTTGGTTGCATCGAGTTTCAAACTCGCAACTCTCCAGTTGCTAATCCATTACTCCTCCAAACGGGCTACCACGGCCACGAAACAAGTGAGGGAAGGGACAGTAGTGGAACTCGGAGTTTTTCGTGTAATTTCGTTTTGGTCAATGGAATCTGATCCATCGGTTTAGCTAATTTGAAACCGACATTTTAAAACAATTCCAAAAATGCAAGTAAAGAAATCGGTGGTGCTTGTTTAGGGGGTTTATGGCGCAAGGGCCATATTTGGCCAAGCCGTGCGCCAGTCATTACTTCGCCGGTGTGAACTGTGCAACGACACGCGTGGCCGCCACTTTGAGCATTTGCTGTGAGTTTTTCTCTGATCAATAAATCAGATTGTGCAACTTTCGGTATCGTTCATTCGCTTTCCCAACACTGTTGTAAGTTCATGTTGAAATTCTAATTTGACTCTTTTCTGCCTCTCAGAGTGGAATGCGACCCTATGTTCCATGGTAATTATTGCTCGTCTGGATGGGTACTATCACCCCTCTTATTTTGTAAAAACAATTTAGACTCACCCTGTATAAGCATCTCAAAGTCACACACAGTGATACTATTGTCCACATCTTCCTGCATTCCAATGTATGCAATATAATCGAATGAGGAGTTCTTCAGACTATTTTCATAACCCTCATGACAAAATTTCTTCGAGGACGAATGACTTTTTGGATTTGGTGTAGCAGACGACTAGACTAGAAGTAATAAGAAATACAACACTATGTAATTTACAGATATTATTTCCTTTCGCATTCGAATTCAATATCTAAATGAAAAACTTCGAAATTTCATAAATATCACAATTTTCATAAATCATAAATTTGACGATTGCGAAAGTTGTCGCAAAGATCATGTATCACTTCAAAAACAATTAATTCTTTAGAACAGAGACATCTTGCACTCTTAATATGAAAAAATGGCGACATTCTTAAATGTGATGTACGACATAAAGAGTACAAGGCTAATATAACGGGAATAAATATTCTGTTCAACAAAAAGCAGGACATTTTTTTCGGGCAAAGTGTCTTGCAAAACGCTCGCAAGACTCGAAAACTATTGCCAAAACACACTTCAGCTTCTCATAAATTAACAGCGTTAACAGCAGTTCTTGTCCTAAACGAATAACTGTTACATTGTCTCCAACGGGAAAAAATGGATGATTCCCCATCGCAGTTAATGGCAGAAACATATCATGATAAATTTTATATCTTGTCGAAGGATCATGTGTATGTATCATTCTATTGAAAGATCTATTCGAAAAGTAAAAGCTCCAAATAGATCGTTATTTATGAGCACCATCCCCGTAATGGTTTAACGATTGTTCCAAGAAACGATTCCTCATACACGCTTGAGAAAGTATGGAAAAAACTTGTTACACTCTTTTCCTCTAAAGACGCAGAAAGGTTTCAAAATATAGCTATTCATTATCTACGAGACTGGTTAGACATCGGAGTTTATTTCTATGTCGCAAAACCGCTTTTGAAAAATAGTTTCTTAAATATGTTCTTCACATATTTTCATAGCAATGTGCTGAAATCTTTCGGAGTTTTCCATTCAGATGGCATAATATTCGTAATGTTGCCAAAAGATTTATATAAATGATGACTGCAAGAGATATTGTTGTTTTGTCAACAACAAAAAAATGGTTGTTCATTCCATAGAATATTCTCTATTCGCTTTCATCTTTATGTACCTTAAATAATTTATTCAAATCCATTAAAGCGATGCTTCGTGAATATTTTGATGTTGTACTTAAATTTTACTTTGAGTATTAATCAAAATAACCAGATATTTTATTCGGCTCCAATAATATTGCTAGCAATGAAATTTTAAGTCTTCAAGTATACATTCTACAGAATTATGATTGCGCCATAAAACCCAACAGCAACAGAATTATGAAATCCTTTCGCTTTCTTTACTTTCAAGCTCCATAGGGACATCACTTAGCAAAAGTTTTTCTCTTTTAAAGCCTCCTACATAACACAAATAATTCGCCCTACTTAGTTTATTGCATTTATTTTAGCGTCCCCATGTGTATCACCAGAAAATGTAAATTATTTATTAAACCCTTAAGAAAGAATGTTTGTAACAATTTTGCTATAAATAGATTTTTAAACAGCATAATTCTTTCTCGGAGGTTGATATATATTTTTAATGATTTCAATTTAATAAGTAATCTGCTTCACTGAAGTGTTTTGTTTCGTATGTTATTGAACTGTTTTTATTATGTGTATGTCTTTTTTTGCTCTTTTTGGATAACAATTTTTTTATTCTCTGTAATTGGCTATTTTTTGTAGCGAAACAAGAATTAAATAAAAATAAAAATAATTAACATCAACACTTTTTTTTTAAATTAAAGTAGTCTGTTTGCATCGAACATACAAAGAGAACTACTAATTGAAATATTTAGAAGACAGTATCTTCCTATTCCTCTCTTTTGTCAATAAACAAATTAAGGGGAATTGACATAAGCTAGCAATTAAACACGAATACCAATCTAAAATACCAGATCTTACTTTGTAATTTCATCATCTTATTTACATATCATCACACAAAATACCCATAATATGAAAACAAACTGGTTCCAAAGTATACATTTAGTCTTGGAACTAAAAAACTGAATTCATACTACATTCTTTACTTCACGAGTGTCTGATGAAAACAATTTAAATTATATCGTTTGACAAAAGAATTTTAAGGTCGCCGTGACTCAGTAGGCTTGTCCACTGCCCTAGCCACATACGAATTCTAGGCTAAGTAGATTCGATTCTTCCGTGGGTGGATTTCTCTTTCCTGTGTCAGAAAATCTTTCCTTGTATGTATGTCCATTTATGTGACTTTGGCGCAACTTTGCCAAACATGACCATTGACCCAACAAACCAACATCATAATTGAAAGATTCGGAGTTAAAAGCCACTCTATTTCTCTTAACCCTCCCAGCGGTTTCGACGAGATATCTCGTCCACCAAGATCTGACTAGTTTTGCCAATGACGAGATATGTCGTCAACAATAATACCGACTGAATTCAGAATGATGAAGATATTGCCTATTTTGATGATGACGAGATCAAGATCAGGTCAGTTTTTCTAATGATGAGATATCTCGTAAATAAAGATTTGGCCAGTTTTGCTAATAACGAGAAACCTCGTTGGGACTATCTTCAGGAGGCTTAATATAACGCCACGCTCTGGTTGGCTGATAGACGTCACTACCACCAACCATAGTAAATTTTCTCAGTAATATATATGAAAGAACGAGGTTTTCCATTGTCACTGGAAAATTTTATCCTACTCAAAAGAAATGAAATCGGGGAAAAAGGTACAACTTCGATATAATGACATTTTTGTGGCAACACTTTTGGCTTGTCTTTTATGTCGCCAAAGAAGAATTTGAAGAAAAAACACCGTTTTAGGCTTTGAGGAAAATTAAAATATTAATGGAAATAACTTTAAAAACAAAAAAATCCACACAACTGATTATCCTTACTATTACAAGGTAAGTATTTAATTTATTGAAAAAATCTTTACTTTTTCTGAAATAGTATTGTTGAAGTTTGTCCAAGTTGAATATTTTCGTAGTTTTAAGCCTAATGGAACCAGGCTATATTATGAATATTATAAAAGATCACATTGATTCTAGCGAACTAGAGTTATCTAGGCATGGTAAAATTTAAAAAGATAATGATTTACAAAATTAATAAAGATATTCAAATAATTCCGAGGTTGTCATAGTCATAATAAAGCGGGGTTGCCTTTGCATGCCACAATTCGCTTCAAAAAGCACGTCAAAAGCTTTGCCCCAAAAGAATCTTGATATCAAAGCTCTTCCAAAAAGAAATAATCAAGATTTTCTATTTTTAGTATTAATACAGTAGAGATATTTTTCTGGTCCATTCTTAGTGGCACTTTCGTCCAGATCTGTTTATCCTAACTCTTCAACCGATTTTAAAACTGTTTTTGCTTATTTCTCCATCCCAGTGATTGCGTGCTAGCACTTCTCACACCAGACCGATCATAGAATCCATCCAGAACTTTCCACCCATCCAAGAGATGAACGACAGTAATAAAATAACAATCCTCCCCTTTCATAGGTAATATCAGGTGAGAACCCAACACTCCCGCACTAAACAAATTGAACAGTCCAAATCCGGAAATATTTTGCAATCAGAGATACATTGTTCGAAAGAGCGTTTCCAGAATACGCCCATCAGAATTCGATCACAAAACATATATTCTGTTTGGTGGGAAGAACCCAAGCTGAAGAACATTCCTCTTTGTGATGTCCAGAAGGAGAGTATTCTTAGAAAGATTGCCAATATTCCTGTCCGTCTCGCAAATTGCTCGAGAAAAAATAACTTTGGACGCGAGAGAAAAAAATAAGAATCATACGCTTTCGAATTGGAGAGATCTCCTCTTACGCTTCTTAGCAGTGCATTCCAAATGCTTCCGAACAACACCCCCATCTTTTCAGAGAATTTCCATAATCGAAATTTTCCACCTCGTCGCTTTTCAATTTGAAGATCGTTTTCGAATCCAAATGGCCTCCGTTTGATATGAAAGCGAATGCACGTTCTTCTTAATCAATAGGATGTTTCTTCTAATGAAAGAACTGGTTGGAACGAATTTCAGTTCTGTCTTGTACGTGTTCTTTATTCTTTTAGTTTACCTTTGTTCTTTTAGTTGTTTTGTAAGAGAGAGACATTAAAAACGAATTTAAGACAGGTAGGAGGGATTTTCTTCATTTCACTTGATACAGTTCTCCATGAGAAGGAATTCTTCCATTACTTTTTGTATGTTGCTTTTTTTTAAAGGCAGTTTTAAAATATATTACAGGATAAAAGGAAAAGTTGTATAGGGATTATATGGATGATAGTAAGCTATCTTCCGAGGAAAAGTAGACAAAAGAAAAGTATCTTCCACGGGAAAGGTGGAAAAAAGAAAGGTTTCTTACGAGGATACAATGGGTAAAATAAAGATATCTTCTGAGGAAAAAGATGAATAAAAGAAAAACCATCTTTCCGAAAATTTGCATGAAAGGAATGTATAATCAGGGGAAATGGGGGATAAAAGAAAAAGGTTTATTTCAGAAAATGTAGATAAAAGAAAGGTATCTTCCGTGAAAAATATGGATAAAAGATAAAGGTTTATTTCTAAAAATATAGATAAAAGAAAGGTATCTTCCATGAAAAATATGGATAAAAGAAAAGGTATTCTTAAGAAACTGTGGTGGGTAGGTAGTTAATTAACGTCACACTGTAGTCTGAATAGTCTGTCACCTATGATAGTTAATAGTCTGAAGCCTGCCCTTATCCCTTTGGATACGAGGACCAGCCCAACCGGCCAAAAGCTTCGAGTCCCCTCCTTACGAAAGACTCGGATTCTTTCAGACCTCAAACTCCTGAAGAATCGCCGAAGCCTATTACGATTTTATCCCCTATTTTCTGTGCTACAAAGAGACCCGTGCGTGAATAGCCTTATCTCCACGTTGACAAAGATGTCAGAGTTATCGACGGGGAGCCTCGTAAATTGTTTATCCTCGAGTATCTAGTCTGAGAGGTTGAGTAAATGAAAAGAGAATACTTAAAGAGTCACTGCCGTCCTTTCAGTTTACCCGGGAAGAATCTGTCCCCTCTAGCTATACCCACGACCCGACAATAGAAAATGGCACATTAGGTGATAATGGGGCGACACATTATCCCTCTCCTTCTGTGGGAAAGCATTGTAAAGGCCGTTTCGACCGGTTTCAGTAAGTTGCCTCTAAACGGAGGTGGTTTAGGTGATATCTTATCCGTTAAGATTTGAGCAATTTTGCTAATGACGAAATAACTCGTTATCAAAATATTGCCGAATTTTTGATGAATTTTTGAAATTTGTTCATGATATGGCCAGTTTTCTTCTACTGACGAGATACCTCATCCATCAAGATCTGGTCAGATTTGCTAATGACGAGATACCTCGTCAAGACAACCAGCAGGAGGGTTAAAGTTCGTACACAAAGTTTTGAAATTCTCTGTAGATATACGATGCCTCTTGTAAATTTAATTTAATGTGCATTGCTTATGACTATTTTTCTATTCAATGTAGGTATGCGATATGGCATGTGGATTTGGAAGATAATTTTCTTTTCCAAATTTTCGTATGAAGTAAAATAAAACGCACATTCTTCTTAATCCTGTATTTTGCGAACTGTAGGGCGTGTCCCCCACGAGGCGTTACAGCTTGGGGCGGGGCCTCAGCTATGATCAAAAGTATGATTTAAAAAACAAATATCAAATTCTTAGACATAGAATGCATGTATTCAAAAACAAGTTACTTGTTTTTGAATATATGCGATGTTTGTTACGAGTGATGAACTGTGTTTTTCAATTTTTACATTACTAATTAATGTAATGAAATAAAGCGTTTTCAGGATTACTTCTCCTATAGCAGTACTTTAAAAAGATGAGCTAAAAGAAAAAATAACACGTTTCTCAGTGAAGATAAATATGAAGCAAACTTGTTTTATGGCATACAGTTTCTTCTGAAACGTGGGTATCGGTGGTACAGTTTTGAAAACAATACTTCTAATACGTTAATCTCCAATAACAAAAAAGATTGCTGCGTTTATGAAAAATCTGGAGGTGCATGCATACTACATTTGCAAAGCAATGTTTTTATGCGTTTTTTTAATTTTTAAAAATATTTATTCTGTAGGGTAAATTTAAAAAAGAGTTATATTTAATCGCTTCATTGGTTTAAGGACCGTCACCAATAGCTTGTTTTGGTGCTCCAGTTGTGACGTTTCTTAACTACCTACCCCATATTTACAAAATATTTATATCATTATAAAATAACTAAAAATAATATGTGATGTTAGACTGTGATGGAAGTTTGAGGCGACGCTGTTCATGTAAGGAAGGGGAGTAGAATGTAAAGTTTGGAAACCGCATTCTGAATCAATACGATGTTTTTGTGCATGTGTTGCTTCCATCTAACTATTGGCCCTGATGACTAAATTTCACTTACTGTTTTGTAGTATGGTCCTTGACTTTTCATCTATTTCATTTCAATTGTTTTATTATACACCAAAACCGAATTTAAGACATTTGCTATTTTTTACTTCACTGCTTTTGTATCATATTGTGAGAATACTTGTCCTTTTTTAGTCACTATAAACTGCTTTTTCTGTATGTAATTGGAAACACAATACCAGATGTATTTACGTATGTACAGAAAATGTTTTCCTTCTTAATAGGTACCGAAGAACATGTAATTCAACTCAAAAATTCTGTGAGCAGTGTATTTCAGTGGTCGGTAAACTATCTCATTCCTCGAAGACATTATCATGTCAAAGCAGTACAGTTTTGAGTTGAGACAGTACATTTTCGGTTCCTGAATCAAACAATTTTCAGTTGTTTCAACTCTAAGCAGTACATTTTTGAACTTCAGACAGCAGAGTTTTGATTAAAACTAAATTTCTGCAACTCAATTCTTGATTTCTCATATTTCAGCCTTTAACTTTACGCGGCTTTCTACTTTTAAATTTTATAATCTGTCTGGATGCAACTTCTTTTATTTCGGAACTTGCGCAATAAACAACCAATCGAATCTCATCGAAATAATCTCGACGACAAAGGGCAAAACTGGTAATCTCTCGTAGTAGCACTATACATCTGTAAAATGCTGAGAGTGGATTAAGGGAAAAACCAGCTCCTCGGTAAACCAAAGTGAAAGCTAAAAAGTGATTCCTGGCTTCGTCCTCATCTCAACGCGCCTAGAGTCCAATGCCAAAGACCAGTCGGTGAGTACCAATCTTAAGCTTCCCATCTACACACATACTTGATCCCTCACCATACCTGTCTATAATGATGATACTACCTTCACACTAACACCATATATTGCATGAAATGTTCACGAACTCAATACTTTTATGATCAGTGTGAAACTCATATTTTACATACGGCATCTTTATTCGATGTAATGACAATTTCCTGCGTATATGTATATGCATAACTGCAAATGATTGAATAAATTTATATCAATTTACAACGCATTGTACTCCTTTATAACAATACATAATATATACTGTTAGACTGAGTGCTTCAATTATCACTCGTCAGAGTTCTATCAAACATAAATTATTGTACAAGATATTTATTTATGTTATTGAGATTTTGGTAACGTACAATATTGCAATGAATAAATAAAAATTCATATTTAACAATTCGCAACACCTGTACGCCTCTAGGACAACTGCATTGCAGCAATTACATTCAAATGTATCCAATGGAATCGTACCAAGGTAGGTGGGTAGGTTGTTGAATACCATCATACTCAAGAGCAGCGAAACGATGAATTGGTGACGGACTGAGATCAACCCCGAAATCCGAGGACACCTTGTGATTTTGAACCACGGTCAGAAGAAGAGGTAAACACCTGAACTGTGTGGCACCCAATCTCCAAACTTGACATAAACGTGAGGACATTTTACGCCACGACATATTTAACGGTTTTTAAAAATCAGTCTTATAGTCAAGGTGCTAGCTTCTGGATTGAAAGTTTCATGGTTCAAATCCAGGTCAGGCATAGATGTTTGTCTAGAGTGAATGTATGGCCTCACTATAAGCTGGTTGTGCCTCGATTGAATTGTAAAAATATGAGGTATAACGTCAATACAATCCCCTTGGTGCACAAAGGTGACGTTAAGTGATTCACAAATCCACACTTGTAGTGCCATAACGATTTTCAATTGTCTGGGAGTTACAATATTTTATTACACTATTTGAGGCGTGTCACTGCAAAAGGGCCTATATCCATTTTCGGTTGAAAATGAGTTCTACGCTGTTTTAACAGCTGTGTAGCTCGAAGCATATACTGGTAAATTGTTGATGTGTCAAAGAGGGTTTTATCCCGTGGAATAATACAATCAAACATCGGGTGTCGCGGCAGAAGGTTCCATATTTACAAGCATGAACGCGTCAAACAGGGCTATATCCAACGAACCAATCAGATCTCTCGAAATTCCGCACAGAAGGGTAAGTTTCATCAGTGTTGACTCATTCGGTCTGGTTTTATTGTGTCATTGTGTGTAATAATTGTTTACGTTCAGCAACGGGTGTCTTTCGATGTTCATTTTAGTCTTGCAAAGTGTTGGATTGTGGTAACATTTCTTTGGTTTAGTGAATATGAACGATAGTTTTACCCATCGGAACCGGGAAAAGCTAGACGGACGCCTGGAGATCGTAGTAACTCTACGAAAAAGTTAGTACGAACATTCGAGTTTCCTGTACCGACAAATTTTGTCTACGTGTGTGCCAGCAAGCCTTCGTCAATGTCCTCCAAATATCACGCAAGAGAGTTCAGTCTTTGGCTAGAAATTTCTGACTACTGGTAGAATGCCTATTGATTGTTAAAAAGGGTGATAAAATAAGGTCGATCGCATTGGCTGATGAAATACTTTTGGGAGTCCAGTTGAAAGCAACCAAGGTTAATGATGTTAAAAGCCTTTTAAAGAAGCACTTTGGCGAAACCTGGGACACAATGGCAGAATGCTCTTTCTATAAAAATGTGGTCTTGGGAAACGGCTGGGATGTCAGCCGATGACACGGAAGACCTCGGAGCAGATGAATTTTGTGAAGGGCATGTTGATGAGCGACATGCTGAACGCGTGTAATGTTTTCAGAACTTATATTCTAAAACGTACGTTGTTGATTTTTGAGAAAGAGTTTTAGTTCTGTTTTTTGTAGGCAAGTAATGATTTCAAATAATGAAAATAAAGGTTAGCTAGTTCATTGTGTCTGAGTACGTTATTGTGTCAAAACGGCCTATATCCTCATGTTGGCGCAAAAGTTCCTTTATCCATTTGGTTACAGCAAAAGGTTCCATATCCGGATTTTAAAGCTCCGTTACATCTCTCTTTTATACATTTTACTTTTACTTTCTTTGTTCATTTTAATATTATGAGTTGGTAAGAATAATTCAAAAGAGTTTTGTAGCTAATACCACTTATACTCTATTCCCAACAGTTTTTCGCAAATACTGGAAAATCACTGGAAGTGGATATAGGCCCTTTTGCTGTGACACGCCTCATTTAATTACAAACCCTCGAATTAATTTTATGCAAATATTAAACAGTTCCAGCAGTAATCCCGAAGGGAAAGATCCGAGACCACACCTTGTCATTTTAAAACACGGTTAGATGAAGAGGTCAACAACTGAACTGGCAACCCACTCTCCAAACTTCCTCCACTACACGCCAACATAAGGGAATTTGAGTCCACGACAGATTTAACGTGCAAAAATTCTCGTGTACACAACGGTCTTTGGATGGATTGAGTTTAAAACTCGCAACCTTTCGGTTGCTAATCTGCTACTCGTCCAAACGGGCTAAGAGATTCAACGTGTAGCTACTTTCCTTTTAGCTCCTTTTCTTGCTACTCGAGCTCGTCTCGTGAGAGAGTTGTTTGATATGCAAAATAAGATGCCCGCTTGTAAACGGAAGCGCAGTAGTGTTGCGAGGGCGAAATGAAAGCGGAGTCTTTTTCCCACTTTCATCCCGCAAAGGAGCGGAGTGTTTTCATGGAAACTGCATTTGCTTTGACGCCGCTGGCGCCGTCTTTTCGACTTTTTCGCATCTCCCAAATCCTCCGTTACACTGACATCAAATCAGATGAGCATACATCTGAATTTCAAGACGGAACTAAGCTAACTCCTGTGAGAGGGTTTTTCGATGAAACATAAAGAAACTTCCACCGTAGAAAATATATTTTTGGTAAAGATATTATTTGATGTGTCGCCTTTACGACTAAATGTGGCACTAATTGTTGCTACTTTAGAAAGACGATGCAACGGAGTCTACTAAAAACTTCATGGTGGACCTAGGTTACACTGCTATAGATATGTTAATGAATTCCAGACCCACCTCCTCCCAACTCACCAAGAGGTGTAGTTTTTTACTACTAAAAACTTCATGGTGGAGCTAGGTTACACTGCTATAGATATGTTAATGAATTCCAGACCCAACTCCTCCCAACTCACCAAGAGGTGTAGAGTTTTTTACTACTAAAAACTTCATGGTGGAGCTAGGTTACACTGCTATAGATATGCTACTGAATTCCAGACCCA
This sequence comes from Meta bourneti, assembly GCA_933210815.1. NCBI lineage: Eukaryota > Metazoa > Arthropoda > Arachnida > Araneae > Tetragnathidae > Meta > Meta bourneti. The sequence continues at coordinate 91,765,398 of OW119926.1, forward strand.
CTTCCTCCCAACTCACCAAGAGGTGTAGTTTTTTACTACTAAAAACTTCATGGTGGAGCTAGGTTACACTGCTATAGATATGCTACTGAATTCCAGACCCACTTCCTCCCAACTCACCAAGAGGTGTAGTTTTTTACTACTAAAAACTTCATGGTGGAGCTAGGTTACACTGCTATAGATATGTTAATGAATTCCAGACCCAACTCCTCCCAACTCACCAAGAGGTGTAGTTTTTTACTACTAAAAACTTCATGGTGGAGCTAGGTTACACTGCTATAGATATGCTACTGAATTCCAGACCCACCTCCTCCCAACTCACCAAGAGGTGTAGAGTTTTCTACTACTAAAAACTTCATGGTGGAGCTAGGTTACACTGCTATAAATATGTTAATGAATTCCAGACACATTTCCTCCCAACTCACCAAGAGGTGTAGAGTTTTCTACTACTAAAAACATCATGGTGGAGCTAGGTTACACTGCTATAGATATGTTACTGAATTCCAGACACACTTCCTCCCAACTCACCAAGAGGTGTAGAGTTTTCTACTACTAAAAATTTCATGGTGGAGCTAGGTTACACTGCTATAGATATGTTACTGAATCCCAGACACACTTCCTCCCAACTCACCAAGAGGTGTAGAGTTTTCTACTACTAAAAACTTCATGGTGGACCTAGGTTACACTGCTATAGATATGTTAATGAATTCCAGACACATTTCCTCCCAACTCACCAAGAGGTGTAGAGTTTTCTACTAGTAAAAACATCATGGTGGAGCTAGGTTACACTGCTATAGATATGTTAATGAATTCCAGACACACTTTCTCCCAACTCACCAAGAGGTGTAGAGTTTTCTACTACTAAAAACTTCATGGTGGAGCTAGGTTACACTGCTATAGATATGTTACTGAATTCCAGACACACTTCCTCCCAACTCACCAAGAGGTGTAGAGTTTTCTACTACTAAAAACTTCATGGTGGAGCTAGGAGGTTACACTGCTATAGATATGTTAATGAATTCCAGACACATTTCCTCCCAATTCACCAAGAGGTGTAGAGTTTTCTACTACTAAAAACTTCATGGTGGAGCTAGGTTACACTGCTATAGATATGTTACTGAATTCCAGACACACCTCCTCCCAACTCACCAAGAGGTGTAGAGTTGTCTAATACTAAAAACTTCATGGTGGAGCTAGGTTACACTGCTATAGATATGTTACCGAATTCCAGACACACTTCCTCCCAACTCACCAAGAGGTGTAGAGTTTTTTACTACTAAAAACTTCATGGTGGAGCTAGGTTACACTGCTATAGATATGTTACTGAATTCCAGACCCACCTCCTCCCTACTCACCAAGAGGTGTAGAGCTATTTTACTGAATTGTAAGTTAATTTCTGTAGTGGTGACTGTGTTCATCACACGATAAGCGACATGTTGATGTTGCATTGGAGCATCATGCCTATAAGCGCCATAACTTATGATACAAACTACAAAAACGCTAGCGCCTCTGCATTTTACTTCCTTTCACGGTAGCCCGGTTGGCAGAGTAATTGATTGGAAGAGTAATTGAGTGAAAGTTTGGAGGGTTACGAATTCGAATCCAATCGAAGACCGTAGTGTACGTGGTGGGCTGGTGCATGTTAAATACGCCGTGTCTTCAAATGTCCTCACGTTGGCTTGGTGTGTAAGTTTGGAGAGTGAGGTGCCAGTTCAGATGTGACCTCGTCATTTGACCGTGGTTCAAAATTACGTGGTGTTTTCTTCGGTTCTTTCCCTTCGGGTTTGATCCAGGATCGTCGCCAATAGCCCGTTGTGTTGCTCCATTGTGACGTTAATTAAATATCTACCTACCGGCATTTTACATCACAGAAAAACCCCTCACCCTTCTGTTGCAATTGTCTTCCCAATGAACATTGGCTCTCTTAAGGTTATAAAAATTGATTAAAAACTTAATAAAACGATTTCAGCAAATAAATTCTTGCACAATTGTGCTTTACGAGTATTATAAGGGAGTACAGGAATATTTATGTATCTCTGAGTAGGTTTGTATAGTTCACTTGTTGCGTAAAAAATTACTATAAAATTTAAACACCGGAGCAGTTTTGCATTCTATAGATGACATATTGTATTTAGATCTCAAAAAAGATAAAAAAGACAGTGGAGTTTCACAATTATCCAAAATTGTAAAAGAAGTGTCTTGGAATTTTGAACATCTATCATTTTGAACATTTTCACTACAATAACTTGCGAGTTCAAAACTCGATTCAACCAAAGACCCAAAGTGGGCATACACTGGTGCACGTTAAATCTGTCGTGGCCTCAAATGTCCTCACGGTGACGTGATGTGGAAGTTTTAAGAGTGGGGTGCTAGCTCAGATGTTGACCTGGTCTACTGACTTTGACTCAAAACTAGGAGGTGTATTAGATCTTTCCCTTCGGGATTGATCCCGGACCGTTACCAATTGCCCGTTGATGTTGCTCCAATGCGACGTTAGTTAACTACCTACCTTCCTGATAATGAACTTTTCGCTTCACCTAAACGTCTATTGCCCTTTTTGTCTGATCTCTATTAATGATACTTTGAAGTTTTTAAATCGATGACTACCATAACAGATATATTTCAAATTAAACTTGAAGCACTTATTTATAAAAACTTAATCTAAGCTGATGTAAGGGTTAATCATTAACTGAGTTACACGGTTCTGAGGGGCGCATCTTTTGGTGTGTACTGGCATCACCACCCCTAGGTGCCTGAGTAATCTGTCCTCCCTTTCATTTCTTTATCCTCGCCCTTCTGCATTTTGATTTTTTTCCTCCCTTTCTGTTGTATCTGTCTTGGGTTTGGCGCAGCTTGGCCAAATATGTCTCTTGCGCCATAAAGCCCCCAAACAACCAATCAACTGATTACATGACCCTACGTATTCACTGAGTTTGTAGGTATACCAAGTACACAAATTTTCAGAAAATAAATTTAGCTTTTTTGGCATCACATCTGCGCTAACAAGCCGATAGACATGAAAACCCTCGATTCTGCCAGGTTGGTTAACCTGAATTCCATGGCGCAAAGTTCAAAACAGGACAAGCTGCTACAAAAGAAGGTAGGCAAACCGATAAAGCCATATAATCTCCCACGAAAATCTGAAATCAACAGAGCAGCGAAATGCCTCCCAAGAGGAGCCACAACGAAGGTGGGAAAAAAGATGAAACTCATGAGAGGGTGAGGGCAAAACGAAAGAGAAGACAGATCACACACACTAGGATATTTCGTGGTCGTGATGATCTTGTTTACATCAAGAAAGTGAATCCCCGGAGAGAGATTTTGTTAGCAATTGCGAGAGATTTTGCTTTGTATAATATATAATGTGTGTGTATATATAAATTTGTTATGACATGAGCAGAGTTGTCTGTCTGTTCTAAATCAGCTCCGTCTGTAACAAATCTACACCGTCTGATCAATCCACCAAATTATTTAGTGCACTTATATTCTTCAGAACCCTGCGAGTACGATAGTTCCCGTCGAACGCCATCTTTGAATTTTCTCTATTGTTAAAATTGTTCGTATGAAGAGAGGTGGTTCGGGTTTTTTCCGCGACTGTTCATAACTGATAAGCTAATTAATTTTTAGACTTCAAGAAAATTATTTCGAATGTAGACATAGATATCTTAATCCTTGTAAAATAATCATTCGTAAATTTCACACCCTGTGTCCATTTCAATGCTCTTCTGAGATGTTTTTTCAGCTGCCTACGATAATGAACAGTTACATTATAAGTCCACTGCTTGTTGATTGTCATTACGAGGTATTTCGTCATGAGTAAAACTGATCAGATCTTGACGGACGAGATATATCGTCATTAGAAGCAAATTGACCAGATCTTGATATCAGCATAATAAAAAAATCAGCAATATCTTGATGGAAGAGATATCTCTTCAAAATCACTTGGTGGATTGAAAACGAATCTCAGTATTTTTAGGAATCATACAGAGGCTGTTCGGACATTTTTTGAACGATTTTAATGGACTGAAGCTCAATTCTTTAAATGAAATTTTTGTGTTTTAAATGTTCCATTTGATAGCCCTTATTGTTAACTATCTTTCTACACCTTAATTTCCATGATAATAATGACTTTTGTACTACTGACAGTGGTATTTTGTCCCATTCTTGTTCCACAGTTTTCCGGTGCTTGAATGGTTTTTGGTCGACGTTTCGATAATGCCCTTTTTAAAAGTCCAAAAGCACAAAGGTCCATGGGTGAAACATCTGGAGATTTAGCAGGAATATCAGTAAAGGATCAGTAAAGTATTGACTTGATACCAGTTTCTTGTTCCATTTTTTCCAAGAATTTAATAGTCGATTTAGATGTGTGACTGCTTGCTTTACCCTGATGAAGTTCTACTGATTGTTGGCACTGTGGGTAAAGATATGGTATTTCTTTTTTGAATATTGGGGATAAATTAGGGTCTTGATAATATGCGGGAGTTGATTTTTACATTTCCCCTCTTTTTACTTTTAATTTTCCATTATATGCAAAAACCGGCTACAATCATAAATCTCTTAGAGAAAGTTCTCACGTTCGCTTTGCTATAGTCCTTTGACTTGGCGGATTCTCTTTTAAAATTAAAGATCTTACCTTACAAATGTTCTCAGAAATTTTTTCTTTTTTGGATACTTTTTTGGGAGTATTTCTCCACTTCTACGTTTTTCCCTTCCTCATTAATAATATTATCGTACCTTTAGACATCGAAAAACAGCTTTTTGAATAATTGAATAAGCATGATTCTCTTCGGAAAGAGGAAACATAGCCTTCCATCCATTGCTTATTTAAAAGCGCCATTTTGAAAGTAAACAAAACTCTGAGTTAGCAGACGATAAGTTATACTTTAACTATTTAACTGCTGTGGAAATAAAATTCTTTCGTAGCATGCAATTTTTTTACAGCTCATTAAAATCGTTCAAAAATTTCCGAACAGCCTCTGTATGTCATGTATCCTCTTTTTCGTGATATAAATTTTTAGAAACACGTTCCTCTTAAGTTAAACAAGTATAACCCTAGATATTCTAAAACAGGATGTTTTCCTATCATACAGATTTCTTCAAAATATGGATTTCAAGCTGAAAAATAAAATGTGTCTTACTCTTGAAAGATAAATACATTTTATCGAACAAATATTTATCTATATTTTAAAAAAGTCGCATTGACTGAAAGATATAAATCTATTTCAGAGTTTAAATTCAAATTTAAGTGAACGTACATGTTTTCCTTGTTTACCCAGTAGTTTCGTATTGGTATGTCGTATTTCGCTTTCGGTTATTTTCTTCGATCAAACAGTCTCTTTATACTTTTCCTTTGATCCCTTTATGGAAAATGCTGTCGCTAGATATCTTTTTTAAACTAAAACGCATTTTCTTTGCCCAAGCATTTACTTGCAAAGCACAAGTTTTCTTAATTTTTGTTTTTTAGGTAGGACCTCGAAATACATGGAAATGTGTACCAAACAAAGAAAAGAGTTATTGTAAACATATTTACCTCAGAAACACACCTACATGTCAAATTTGAGTTTTAAGGCGATATTTAACTGAGACCTAATACTTCCAAAAGAACCAAAATCATAAAAAAGCAAGTACGTTTTCCTACATAAACCGGCGGTTTTAATTGATCTATTTTCAAATCTAAACGTATCACGAGGCCGCTGTAGCCTGGTTGGAAGAGTAACGGATTAGCAACCGGAGGGTTGCGAGTTCGAATCAAAGTTCGACTTGTACAAAGGAGGATCAAAAGTCCTCACGTTAGCGTGGTGTGGAAGTTTGCAGTGGAGTGCCAGCTAAGGTGTGACCTCTTCATCTGACCGTGGTTCAAAATGACGAGGTGTTGCGATCGGATATTTACCTTCTGGTTTGATCCCGGACCGTCACCAATAGCCCGTTGTGTTGCTGTAGTGTGAAGTTAATTACATAAATACCTACCCAAACGTATCACGAATGTCAGCTCAAATCTTTTATATTTTCAAGTGCCACAGTCGTTATCCGCCTCGGATTAAATCGACCGTGATATATACCGATAATATTATCGCATTACTAAACGCAGTTTTTATAAAAATACCATCTATAGCAAAAGATTTATGGTACGTAGGAAGGTATTTTAATAAACTCTTACTGAAGGAACTCAACAGGGGCTATTCCAATGCGAAGGGAAGGACCCTACGGCAACACGTAATTGTGAACCATGGTCAGATGACTAGGTCCCACCTGAACTGGCACCCCCTCTCCAAACTTCCACACCACGCCAACGTGAGGATATTTGAGGCCACGGTAGATTTAACGTGCATCAGCCCCCAACGACGGTCTTTGGTTGGATTCGAACCTGCAACCCTCCGGTTGCTGATCCGTTACTCTGCCAACCGGGCTACAGCGGCTCCAAAAAAAATATCATTTTTTGACGTAGAACTATATGGTATGATAGGATACAGACACAACATAATAGTGTGACTGATTTCACCTCGCAATGACTCTAGTGTTTCAGCGACGTACGGCATTTAGTGACGATCATAAGTGTTGGGATCAATGACAGCTCGCGAGAGCCATTTTTGTGCTCTGAGTCGCGAGAGTACTTTCGTCTTAGTTTTCAGTACTTCCCAAGTAAAGGTGATTGAACATTGATTTTCGTATGTAGTATTTATATAGTAGACTAGTCGCGCGTGTAAATTGAAAAAAAAAATAACAATTGCTATTGTTAACAATCAGAGTCGATGTTAAGTAAAGGCACTTTATTGTTCTGCTTATATACAAGACAGAACATATGAGTTTTAAGTAAACACAGCGAGGAAATATGCCGCCACATCGGTTTTATTTCATCGACAATTAGAAATAGTTCTGGGTTGTTTTCGTGCTCCAAGAATCCCACATGTGAAGTACCATAGCTAGTAACATGGAGAGTAAAAATGAGGCAAGGAAGTGTGTACTTTTCAATTTTTTAAATTTTAAATTTTGTCTCGACGAGGTCTCTCCTCATTAGCAAAACTGAGCAGATCTTGATGGACGAGATATCGCTTCATTACAATAAAACTGACCAGATCTTCATCTCGTCATCATCGAAACAGGGCAATATCTTCAATGACGAGATGTCTAGTCATTGGCAAAATTGGTCAGATCTTGATAAACGAAGTATCTCGCCGTTAAAAAGTGTTATCATATCTTGATGGATGATATATCTTATCAATAGCAAAATTGGTCTGATCTGGATCAACGAGATATATTGCCTTTAGAAGAAAACTGACCAGATCTTGATCCGACGCCATCATCAAAAAATCGTCAATACCTTGATGACGAGGTATCTCGTCAATAGCAAAATTGGTCAGGTATTGATTGACGAGTTATCTTAACGTTCTATCTCTTCTAAGTTACAAAAAATTGCACATATTTCCGTTGTATATTGCAGAAAGTTTGCAAGGTATCGCTTGGAATGGTTCTTTTAAGGCAAGTGATTGGTGTCTATTTTGATCCTTTTAATACCTAAGCCCAGCTGGTTAACACTGTATTGATTTCGATGGAGAGGTTAAATCATTGTGCATTAGTCTACTAGCTGAATTACCCGGCTCATAAACGTGCTGGTATGACTGCCGTATTTTTCGAAGAGGCATGATTAAGAATCAGGTCCTGAGAATGAGGGATATCTTGCTCCACCGAAATCGTCATTGACTATATTTTCTAAGTTTTTAATCTTTATGGCTCTTTGTTTTGTAATGTTTTCATTTTTTACTATCGTTAACCAATCATAAGTAACCACTAGAAACCGAAATGATCGGGTGTTCACATTCAGTGGTAGGAGTTGACTTAACGACGCACTAGCTCAATATGACGGGTTATTGGTGGCGGTCTGGGATTCAACACGAAAGGAAAGATCCGAAAGCAAAACACCATCATTTAGAGCTACGGACAGATGACGAGTTCTACACCTGAGCTGGCACTCCACTTTCCAAACTTCCACACCAACGTGAGGACTTTTGAAGTCACAATAGATTTAACTTGCTCCAGCCCCTACATACCCGACGGTCAGGCAGAATCGAGTTTCAAACTCGCAACCCTCCGGTTGCTAATCCATCCTCTTCCAGGTACAACGTCCACCTTGTTTGGCATATTGTGGTGTATTTAAATTTTTTAATCTGGAGATACATTTTATTCAAAACATATGGATTCTACTCCTCTTGTAATCGATGTCATGTGATTTGTATGAATCAACTGGACCTAGTTTCTATCTTAATGGGTTTCAGTTTATAAAACATGATACTGAGACGAAGGCCTATAAAAGAAAGTCTCGTAAATTCTGAGCAAACTAACTGAATTATGCAACGCGGTATTCACTGAAGCAGTTCCACATAGTTCCCTCACAACATTCCCGAAAGTTTATGTCCCCACATTTAAAAAGCTTTCTTAATCGACTTCCGTATAAATAAAGTAACAATCAACAAAAGAACCGTTCTCCAAAGGGGCCGCTTTTATCGATTTCGTCAACTCAAATGAACGCTGGTTGTTTTAGTAAACAAAATCCCATAAACTACTCGTTCTGTTGACGTCTCACGCTGTTCGCTGTGAACAACACTGAAAGCCCAGTCTGACATTTCTGAGGAATAGGTTCTTTATTTGGATTTGGATTTCAATAACTTTCAGTTCTACAAGAAAACCTTGCACAACTCATTGAATTTGTAGGACAGTGTGGGCCAGTCCATTAAATAGGAACGATCCTCAGAATTGCACAAGTACTCCACCATCATTTTGTAATAAGATGATTCGGTGTGCATGTTATGTAATATTTTTAAACTAAATATCGTAGGACTTAACCTCCTTGTGGTTTTGATGAGATATCTCTTCCATCAAGATCTTATGAATTTAGCCAATGTCAAGGTACTCCTCATCAAGATATTCCCGATTTTTCAACGATGACGAGATCAAGATCTAGTTAGTTTTTCTACTGACGAGATCCCTCGTCGAGACAACCACCAGGGATTAACCCTCCTTGCGGTTGTCTCGACGACGAATCTCGTCATTAGCAAAACTGTCCAGATCTAAATAGACGAAATACCTCGTCATTAGAAGAAAAGTGACCAGATCTTGATCTCGTCATAACCAAAAAATCGGCAATACCTTGATGAAAAGATATCTCGCCGAGAACATTTGGAGGGTTAAAAATGAAACACTAAGACGGAAATTTAAATGTTTTTTTACGTGAATACGTCTTTAAAATCGGTATGGAGGTCATCGGCAAAAACTTGCACGTCACGAAAAGTGTTGATATCTCAAAGCCCCATAACTTCAGGGGGAATCAGCCTATGGGGGTAAATGACCTACCATCGTGGAGAGGAAAGTAGGCCGCATCAACCAGGTTGACCACTAATTCACTCCCGCCTCTGACATTTGTACCGCGTGGTGGGGGAAATGAGTCATATTTCGGGCATACGCTGGCCTGTTTAACCGCTATAACTTCAGTTCGAATCGACGGGTCGTGGCGAGTGCGTGCTTAAATTGACGAGAACGACGAGTGCTGCAATTCCTTTAGATTAGTTGGCAGTTTAAACCATTTGTAGGAAAATTGTGTGCAGTGGAAAGTGACGATTTGTCGATTTCACTATGAAACCAAAATATCGCACTCAAGTTCACTTGCCGCATAGGAGACGTAAATAGGTTGAAAGAGCAGTTCAAGACGAACAAAATGATACCAAGAAGTCTCAACCTATGGCGTGCGGAGAGATCTAGAGCTTACTGAAGACGCAAAAAGGAGCAGACGCGCGTACGCTGCGACGTCGCTAGACCATTCTAACGAGCTGCCACTGGCTGAGCCTAGGAACGTTGACAATGACGACTTGCCTGCTGTTAACACAGTTACCAGTAAAGACGACAATCCAGATGTCAACAAGGATTCCAGAATCATACAGTTATTAAAAGAGCTGAACCTCGACTACATACCCACATCACCACCCACCACGCTTAGAAACACCACCATAACTTTCCCAGGAACATCAGCATCGACACCATGCCGTTTGTCTCGTACTTTAGCTATCACAGACCCATCATCCATAAGATCGCCATAGAACACTGAGCATTGCCCACACTCTAACACCACTTTTATATATCCACCAAAACTGGCTTAATTAATAAATGTCCCAAAAGTATTCACGAACGAAACCTTACGGTACAGTGGGGACTGTGCCTACCCGCATTTTTGGACCAGGATGTGGTGATCTTTATACTGGTGTAGTGTCTATGAAGTTATTTTTCTTTACATGAAGGCTACATTTCTTAGATAAACACTTGAGAAACGCATGAACATACAAATAAATGTATATTTAATATACTTTTATTAAGTTGCTACATTAATAAACAATGATAATAATAGTCTCTGAATACTTGATCTTACATCTTGCATCGCGATACATGATTCTACCATATTAACGCTAATTTCACGATGGCTTCTATAAACATAATGTACGTAAAATGAACATTAGAAAAAACAGTAAAAATAGAAGATGAAACTCAGATGTTCTTTAAGAAAATTGTAAAAATGTTCTCTCCTGTAAGTCAAACGGGCCGCGATAGCCGGTTGGAAGAGTAACGGATTAGCAGCCAAAGACCGTCGTATACATGGGGCTGGCGCACGTTAAATCTGTCGTGACCTTATTTCATGATGTACTTATCAAATGGTGTTGTTCTGAATTGTATAGTTACAAACTATTATGCGAATTCAAATTTGTGCAATACATGGAAAATCAATCCGCTTGAGTCATGAATTTTCGGTAATTTTTCCCACACATACACAAACTTTTTGAAGTTTTATGTAATAACTTCTACACAACTTATTGTTTTTGGACCAAACTGTATATACAGGGTTTTAGTAGAAAACAGTCTACAAATTTGATAAGGATCGGTTACTAACTACAAAAGTTTGTTTTGAAAGTTTATTGTTCTCTTATTGTAAACAAGAATTCTCCATGTTGAGAAGCAACATGACTAATACCATATTTGAAAAAATGAATAACGATTTCATTTTTTACAAATATTGGAGGTAGGATACCCTTTTTGTTACGATGAACCCTACTTTAACATTTTGGAAATTAATTAACTGAACTGAAGAAAGTGAGAAATAGAAGACCACCATGTTTTTATCCAATGCATGCTCAGCACGTTAAGAATTCCACATAAAAATTCCATAGTGTTGTCCAGTTCTATTCTGAATAGTTAAGGTTTTTATTCTAGACTCAAATACAATAAAAACTGCATGCCGCTGCATTTTCCAATCACGTATTTATCCTGAGACTTTGCGTGAGTGTGGTGAAATCAACCAATCCAACCAATCCCGGGTCTCACAACAAAATTCATCATAAAAACAATACGAAACGACATAACTGAATGTTCTGAAATTCATTTGTAAGTTTTGATGGTGTTTTGAATACTTTATCTAGTCCTGCTGAATACTCGTACATGTGATTAATATTTTGGTATGTATTCTTTATTGTTATTTCAGTCTTTGTTTTAATTAAAATTCTGTAGCCCCCGTAACAAGCAATGCGCCTATATCTTCTTATCTGTTTTTACATATATACATATATATATATATATATATATATATATATATATATATATATATATATATATATATATATATATATATATATATATATATATATATATATATATATATATATATATATATATATATATATACATGGTTTAATTATACAACATAAAGTACATAAAAGAACACCAAACTAGTGATTATAAAGAACCAAAACCAAAATGACGGGGTGGGGAAATCCGATAGAACAGAACCACAAAGAAAACTGTTGAAATATGTTTTCAGACGTTAAAGTTATAAAAATTACTAAAAAGCATCAAATTGACAAAGAAAATATTAAAGCGTTGGGGTTAATATTAAGATTGATCGCATTCGTGTAAATGGTGTAATGGTTGTTTTTTCATTTAATTTTTGCTGAAAAACTTCTCGAAAATTAATTTTACGAGTATATTATAGGAAGTAAATAGATATATCTCACAGAGTAACTGGAATTATTGTGTTATGTAGCATGTTTTCTTTTCAATTATGAAATCATTTTGTTTTAATTACTTTAAGTACCTTAAAAACACTGCTTCAAAACAAATTTTTTCACAACATTCTACTTAACAAAATTGATTCAGACTTTTTAGTTTCTTGTATTGATTTTAACGTCCTCAGGTATACGACCAGAAACTCCAAGTTATTTTTTGTTAAACATTTAAAAAATAATGTATATAACAATTTTACTACACATAGATTTCTTAAAGTGCATTAATTCTTTTTCGGAGTTTGATATTTCTTTGGATTTCTATTCAATTCTTAATCTGCGTCATTGAAGTTTTTTCTTTCATCTCTCCTCTAACTATATTTGTGAATGTCTTTTTTCTTACATTTTTTGGATCATAATTTTATTCTAAGCGTGTAATTGGATAATTTTCTACAGAGGAACAACAAGTAAATTAATAAATAATTAAAGTTAGACAGGATGACAGAGTTCTATACTTTAAGGAGTAAACATTTTTGAGATCACAAAAACAAATAAGGTAGTTGATCTTCACAAAACCAAGATTTTTAAAAGAAATACAAAGGCTGTTCGGACATTTCTTGAAAGTATTTAACGGATTGAAGCTCAATGTTTTACATGAAATTTTTGTGTTTTAAAAGTTCCATTTGATAGCCCTTATTGTTAACTATCTTTCTACACCTTAATTTCCATGATAATAATGACTTTTGTACTACCGACAGTGCTATTTTGTCCCATTCTTGTTCCACACTTTTCCAGTCCTTGAATGGTTTTCGGTCGATGTTTCGATAATGCCCTTTTTAAAAGTCCAAAACCACAAAAGTCCATGGGTGAAACATCTGGAGATTTAGCAGGAATATCAGTAAAGGATCAATAAAGTATTGACTTGATACCAGTTTCTTGTTCCATTTTTTCCAAGAATTTAATAGTCGATTTATGTGTGTGACTGCTTGCTTTACCCTGATGAAGTTCTACTGATTGTTGGCACTGTGGGTAAAGATATGGTATTTCTTTTTTGAATATTGCGGATAAAATAGGGTCTTAATAATACGTGGTAGTTGATTTTTACATTTTCCCCTCTTTTTACTTTTAATTTTCCATTATATGCAAAACTGGCAACAATCATAAATCTCTTAGAGGAAGTTCTCACGTTCACTTTGCTTTGACTTGGCGGATTCTCTTTTAAAATTAAAGATCTTACCTTACAAATATTCTCAGAATTTTTTTCTTTTTTGAAAGTAATTTTCCTATTTTACGTTTTTTCCTTTCTCATTAATAATATTACTTATCGTACCTTAGATATCGAAAAACCATGACTTTTACAGCGTTTTTGAATTATTGAATAAGCATAATTCTCTTCATGAAGAGAGGAAACATAGCCTTCCATCCATTGCGTATTTAAAAGCGCCATTTTGAAAGTAAACAAAACTCTGTGTTAGCAGACGATAAGTTATACTTTAACTATTTAACTGCTGCGAAAATAAAATTCTTTCGTAGCATACAATTTTTTACAGCTCTTCAAAATCGTTCAAAAAATGTCCGAATAGCCTCTGTCTCTTAAGAATTTATTTTGATATATTTTTTAATATTTTCAATATGCTTACTCGTCCCAAGAGGAATTTTCGCTGGCGAACAGCACAAAAATATCGGCCTGTTTCTTTAAAATCGGGAGCTAAAAGGTCATTACTTCAAGAACTTATCCAAAATAAGTGTTTAGGTAAGAAGTTAATCAACGTCGCATGGGAACAACGCTACGAACTATTGGCGACGGTCCGAGATTAATCCTGAAGTTAAAGATCCGAGGACAGTACCTCGTCATTTTGAACTGCGGTCAGATGACGAGATCAACACCTGAGCTAGCACCCTATTCTCCAAACTTCCACAGTACGCCAAGATGAGATAATTAGTGGTCACAATAGACTTAACATGCCGCAACCCTCGCGTACACAATGGTCTTTGGTTTGACCGAGCTTAAAATGATACCCTACGGTATTATTTGAAAGCAATCAGTTGCGATTAACTTGCAGTTTTAAGTAACTTCAAATAAAATTAAACGTTAATTAACCATCTATGGTTTCGACGACATAACTCGTCGATCAAGATCTTGCCTATTTTGCTAATGACGAGATATCTCGTCATCAAAATTACCAATAGAATTGCGAATGATGAAGAAATTGCCGTTTTTGAATGATGACGAAATCAAGATCATATCTGTTTTTTTTCTAATGAGATTTCTCGTCCATCAAAATCTGGACAATTTTGCTAATGTGGAGACTCGTCGAGCCAACCAACAGGAACGTTAATGCATAATTGGTGCATTTTAATTTCTAGTAAATTGTTAAGCAATTTGGTAATTTTCAAATTGGAACTCGATATATTGCTGTTTTTTCTTGGCCTCCAAGAAAAGCGATATATAGCGGGTATAACTGCATTGTTCTATCGAGCAAGTTGGTAGCATCAAATCATCTGAACTCATTGAATAAAGATATTCCTTTACTTTTCATGGCTGTATATAGACATGAAAAGAAAATTAATACTTTCTAGCTTGAAAAGTTTAAAAGTTCTAGTTTGAAAAATAGACATTCCCTTCGAAGTCAGTTTAATTTAAAGAAATATCGTATATCGTCACTTGATATTCCACATGCCATGAATAGGCCCTAGATATTGGCAACCTTAAGCCTCCTTAAATTCTTTGCAGCTGCTTTTTAAAATGTAAAGCCTTAAAATAATATCTCCCCATATAAAATTAACAAAAAACAGTTTGGATCTCTTGGGCAATTTCTCGGACTGCCAAATTTCAAGAATTCGAGAATTCAGCCTCCGATCTCTTCACATAATAAGAGATGTTCATCTGTGGTGGATGGTCAAGTAGTTTTCACCTATAGATTAACTATGAATTTAGAATTATTTGATTTTTCCAACCAACGTAATGTGCATTTCTTGTGAATGTATGTGGGCCCTTTCTTTTAAGCTATAGTCTATCTTTTCCACTATCTTTTCAGGTCAAAAAATTATTCATCGTAACTTGGAATCCAGTCTGGTAGTAACATAAAAAGAAATGGTGACACCCAAGTTTCTAACAATACCTTTAGCATTGATTGGATTTTTGATATCTACCGTCTTAGGAAGGGAGGATGTATGGATGAATGTAAGTATGAAATCTCCATGTACTTAACACTGTAATATAAAAGATGAATTTTCTTTTTACCATGTGAGGGGCTCTCACCCATATATCCGTCCTGCAAAACTTATAGTCTTCTCTGCATAATTTCTTTTCAGTTTTGATCTCCTTGGCCAATAGAACCTTCCTTGGGATTATCTCAATCAATAGATATGGTCGTTTAGTCACATGTTTTTGGGGAAAAGCCTGAATTGCAAAACTTAACAAACATTAACCCGTTTGGTGGTGTTCTGGACGAGGTATTTCGTAATTAATCCTCCAATTGATATCGACGAGATATCTCGTCCATCAAGATCTGTCAAATTTTGCCAATGACGAGATATCAGGCCATCAAGATATTGGAGTTTATTTATGAACTTTTACTTGTGGCACTCTTTTCCAATTTCGCTACCATTAAGGGAAATATGACTAATTTGATA
Organism: Meta bourneti; assembly: GCA_933210815.1. Taxonomy (NCBI): domain Eukaryota; kingdom Metazoa; phylum Arthropoda; class Arachnida; order Araneae; family Tetragnathidae; genus Meta; species Meta bourneti. The sequence goes on from OW119926.1 coordinate 91,781,063, forward strand.
AGATATTTATCACCAAGTTTGTTTTAAAAGCGGATACGTTTTTCTTGAAAATTCCGTTTCGTGGCACGTGCAATAATAAAAGAACTTGTTTCAAAATTTAATATTTTGAGTAGCAAAGGTAACCTATTACCATTTTTAATTGGTAAATTAGTTTGACAGCTTTTTTTCTAAAGAACATCATTGTTTTAAACAGTTTCCCTATATAAGTTGCCTAAATATAGCTTCAGTTCGTTAAATAAATCACCTTGGCCATCTGTCGCTATGACAACGAATTTTTAATATTCCAATGTCCAAGTTTGGATATTTTTAACATTAACGTTCTTTCAATAATGGCAAAATTAAACGTAAAATTTACTTTATTCTAACTTACATGCCGTTTTAAACAGAACTTTACGATGGTGTTGCGTGTGATGAAAAGGAATTGCAATTCATTAATATAATAAATATTTTAAACTAAAACAACAGAAAACAGAGAATTTGGACGTAGCATGGGCAGATATACAGACAGACAGATGGACAGACACCAAATGAGCAAGAGACGGATTTAGCATCAGAAGGGTCCGAAACGGATAGAAAACTTGAAATGGGTCGAAAATACTCAATGTACAAACGCTCCATTCTTATTTATATAGATGACGTGATCAAGATCTGGACAATTTTTTAATGGCGAGATACCTCGTCCATCAAGATTTGGTCAGTTTTCGTAACCGTCTTGGTGGTTGTTTGTCTTGACGAGGTATCTAGTCATTAGCGAACAAATTGGCAATATCTTGACAACGGGATATCCCGTCATTAGAAAATTTGTCAGACCGTGAAGGACGACATATCTCGTCAAAACCACTTGGAGGGTTAATGTTTTCGGCTGCAACTTTGTAGTGAAGTCACCTGGATGTGGGAAAATGAAGTGTTACCTAACCGATGAGGAAAAACAAAACGATAACAAGAACAGAAGCCAACAGTAAAAAAAAATGTCTGGTCTGGAGAGGTGACACTGCATTGGGGCAATCAGACAGAAGGATAACTGTGAAAACCTAGAAAAAGCTGGGAGTCGGTCTTTAGGATCTACGACCACCTCGAAAACTGATACATTCTTTTTGATTTTGAAAATCTTAAATACTAAATGTAGTAAAGTTATGTCAGCATGACATTACATCAGTTAATTAGCTTTTTGCTGATTTATTCTAAAGAGTCTTCAAGAGTAAGCGGTAAGATTCTGAGCTGTGTTCGGAGAAATGAATAGAAAAGGAATGCTCGTTTGAAATGAAACCTTGTTAGGGTAAGTAGGTATTTAATTAACGTTGCACTGGAGCAACACAACGGGCTATTGTCGACGGTCCGGGTTCAACCCCCGAAGGGAAAGAACCGAGGAAAACATCACGTAATTTTGAACCACAGTCAGATGACGAGGTCACACCTGAGCTGGCACCCCACTCTCCAAACTTCCACACCACGCCAACGTGAGGACATTTGAGGTCACGACAGATTTAAGTGCACCAGCCCCCGTTATACACGACGGTCTCTTGTTGGATTCAATCTATCAACCCTCTGGTTACTAGTCCGTTACTCTTCCAACCGGGCTACCGCGGCCCTACCTTTTTACGGAATTAAAACGTGATGATATCCGATGAGAATGAGATGAAATGAATATTTCATTCTCAAAATCCGACGTATTCAGAACTTGAAGTATTTCACCAAGACAGGCAATTTATTACTAGCTATACAGGCTCCCATAATAAAATGAAAGTATATATCGTGTTTGGTTGAAACGAATTCTTCAGTTTTCCTTAAGAAAGACAGACTTATTTTTAAGAAAAGGAAACTAAATGGAGCTGTCAGTTCTTTTAAGTAAGGACGTCATCACTTGAAACTGAACTATTCCAGTGGACAAAGAGGATCTGAGTGTTCTCAAATAGAAATGTTCAAAATTTGTTCGCATTTTTATGAAATATCTGCAAAGAATTCCCACATAGTACTTTGTACCATGTTTTGTTAGAGTTGTGTTACCTATTTAGAAAATTAAGTTTTCATTTTGAGCTGTGTCACTATTTTGAGGTGTTACATACATGAATTACCTATTTATAAATGCAAATATAGGGTACTCAAACACTTTCCGTGTCATGATTCAGGTTCCCTGTAATAAAGAATATATACCAGATAATTGTGATTTCAATAGGTAAGTGCATTCTATTTTTCTTAAGACCTTTGATCTTAATGAAATGTGTCAGGATACCTAGGTAATGCGCACGAAAGTATTTGTATCGTTTAGTAAATGAGAACAAAATACACCATGAAACTGATAAAAAACAAATATTTCTGATCATACTTAACTAATTTATGTATTTAGGACAGTAAATAAATTTAATAAACAAATAGCTCCATACCATTGCATTAATATTAAATAGTTAAAATTGTTATAAATGTTATTAAATGTTTCAATTGTCTTTTCGAGTACTAGCAAAATGTTTGTGTTCCACTAGCTTTAAAATTCCTTATAAAAAATCCCGAAAACTAACGAAATTATAATTACTATATACGAAAATTGATATTTGAAGAAACATAAATAATTAGATACTTTTGCAAACAATTATGTTTTGAAAGGTCAATATTTGGAATTTAAGTAAAAAAAATCATGTGTTGTGTAAACTTAATCTCTATTATTTATTGTAGAACCCTGTGAAGAGTTTTTCAGTTAAATATAAACAAACATTGCTATTGAATGCTTTCTTAACCAACCAAATCGTTTCGACGACATATCTCTTCCATGACGGTTAGTTTTTGCTAATGAAGAAAGAGTTGAGACAAAACTTCCCTATAATTCCAAGGGGAATGAAGATTCAGGTAGGAAAAACAAATGTTCCCTTGCCTTGAACTGGGGACAGTTTGGAACAGGTTTTTGCATCAGACTTGCCACTACAGGATGGTTTATTACGTGAAGAAAAACCACCAGAAGGGTTAATGTTGTTGCGTTTTTGATAGCCAGTAATGTATTTTAATTACATTAGTTTTTATTCAATCTAATCTTTACTTAAAACTCTGAATATTTACTTAAGAATGACGATACAATCTAATGGTAGAAATAAGTTGAAGCTATTGATCATGAAAAGAAAAAGAAATATAAATTATATCGAAAACTAGTTCTACAATATTCTATAGTTAGAATAAAATTGAAATATTTTAAGGGGCATGTCGTATTTACATTAATTACTATCTTCAAAGTATTTTAAAACAAAAGACACAATTTTATAAGGAAGTCTGGTTTCTAGACTTTTCAAAGCGTACTGAGTTTAAGTAAAATACTTTTATTCGGGTTGTTAAATCGGTAAATAAATACGAAATTCTAGGAAATAAAGTAATCAGGACGGATTTTCTCCACTTATAGGTACTGTAAAATCAATAAAATTGAAGCATTTGTAGAGATAATTGGAAAATTCCAAATCGTGGAGGAACAATTTTTCGTTTTTCGACATCGAATCATTCTCATCTTCCGAACACATCTTGTACCTTGAGCAGTAGCAACGTGAGAAAATGTTCATAAAAACATGTGGGTTTAATTGATATTTTAACCTCCCCAGTTAAGAAGGTAAACCGCTATATTAATTTACTTAGGTAATTTTCAAAACAAAATTATTTTAGTTGGTTAATCAATTATACGTAAACTGTTTTACATACTTTTGTAACGAATTATAAATTAATTGGTAATAATGCCTGAGTTTATTTTTAGCAGTTTTCAAAACCAAATATTACCTACAATTTAGCTCTCAGGGACATATGTCCTCTAGGTTTGTACTAGTTTAATGCTCCCGGGGTACGCTAGTGACCTTTTCTTTTCCCATGGAGTTTACTGTTTCTAGTATAAACACGGGTCTATCCCTATTTTTTTCTCTTCAACGATATTTTCTGCTTGCATTGGTCTATCTTATGTTTGGTGCATATTGGCCATAAAACCCCAAAACAATCAATGAATTTAAAATTTAATTTGTGAACCAGTTTTAAGTTAACTCTTTCGTGTGTGTGTTCATATTTTGTAATGAATTACGAAGTAATTGGCATAAATGTCTGAATTTATTTTTAGCAGCTTTCCAACAAATTTCACTTAAAATTTAATTAGGTAATCAACCTTTACTTAATTATTTCCCCGACTTTTGAAATGAATTACAAAGTAGTACTTGGTACAATGATTTATAACGAATGTAAGGAATTAAACTTCTTTCAGGAAAACTAGTGAAAATATTACTCAGATAATAAATTTTATAATGATTTTGTTGTACTTCGATTATTGCTATAGATTCAAATGATTTTGACTCCATACTCGATGGAGATTCCACACTTTTTTAAAAATTGAAACCACCGAAAAATGTAAGAATTTCACAATGAATTAAACCTGTGGACTTTTGATTTTAATTTGCGATATTTCCCATCAACCTCCCAAACTTAAGATTTTACATTAAGTATTCAGACTTTCACCTTTCTCAAACAGATTACATAGTAATAGGTTTCGAGTTGAAAGACTTATTTAAATGATTCCCAAAGGAAACTGATTTTTCATATTCCTCTGACGTCACGCAACAAGATCCTAAGATCCTTTTTCTTTGGATCCTGTATCTATGTATCGTACTTTGAATAAATTTATATGTATTTCTATGCATACTCCTAGTCATAAAATTCGCTTCAATATTCACAAAACAAACTGATTTTTCATTGCAATCCTATGATACGACAGACATGCGTTGGCGGTAGACTAAGTTTACTTTCTACTAACTTGTATGTGTTCAGCTGCGGAAAAATGAACCACCCTTCACTATGCAAGTATCGTTCATACTAGACAGGATTTAAAGGTGACATTCAATAGGGAATAACATTTCTTCAAATTTGTATGCATAAAATTTACGTAAAGAACCGTCTTCACATCAAACTTCATAATTTTCTTTTAATGTATAAACTTCAAAATTTCCAATGATAGGTACTCGTTTTTGACGCAAATTTTGAATGCATCATGTTATGTATGTGAGGCAAGGGAAGCAAAAGCCTTTCCCCATTCTTCTTAGATCACTCAATCGTTATTGCATTCCGAGAGCGAACTTCTAATTTGTTGGAGTTTCATGCGTTCCCGTCATTATGTTCTAATTGGTTGGAGTTCCGTGAGTTCTGGTCACGATGGAAACGCTCGAAGCAGAGTGGGAAAATAATTCATTCTAACTTGAGAAGATCAGAATTTTCGCATGTAGTAGACAGACCATGCTGGTTATCAATTTTGTAAATATTCCATCTGTTATATATTTAATCTCATCATCGTTTCTAAATAGTTTTTTAAAATGCGAATACTTGAATTCTTAACAGAAAATTATACGTCTGCATTGGTCCCAAGTTAGGGCCGTTTCCGGCTTGATATGCATTCGTGAATTGAAAATTCATTTGAAAAGACCTCTATTCTTTAATTTGACATAAAAAAGGATGCAAACTACACACGAACATTTGAGATGACTGCCAAGTGCGAGCTGAATCTATAAGACGCTGACCTTTGAATACGACTCTGATTCTTATCATTCTTCCAGTTAAAGAATCACAAGGACTAAATTCTGGTCAGTCCCTGAATCGAACTCCATAACCTTTAAATCATAACTTTCGACAGTCCCGGAATCTAACTTCAGAACACATCAAAATTTAACCGCGCATAAAACGTTTGCAGTAATTTATTTGATAAAGCCATTTCTGGATAACGAATGAGGAAAATGTCGAGTACCTAAATTATCTTCCGATACTTTTATTCATATCTTCCAAAATAATCTTCACCTCATTGGTGGTCGTTTTGATTTAAATTTATTCAGAAGGACGTAAGCAATAATGTAAAATTTCAGCCTTTTCCTTCCGATCGGTTTTTCGGTATAATAAATGTAATATTTGCTATTAATAGCAGTTTTTAAAAAAAGGAATCATTACTTCTACATGCATGAAAGAGCTGAAATTTTGTAAGACCTTATAAAAAGTCCTGTATCGATTTCCAGGTATCGAAATGTAGGTAGATATTTTAATTAAGGTCGCACTGAAGTAACGTAACGGGTTGTTGGCGACGGTCCGGGATCAATCCAGAAGGGAAAGAACCGAGGACAACACCTCGTCATTTTGAACCTCGGTCCGATAACGAGGGCACACCTGAACTGACACCCCACTCTCCAAACCTCCACACCAATCCAACGTGAAGACATTTTAGGCCACGTCAAATTTAACATGCACCATTCTCCACTTACACAACGGTCTATGGTTGGATTGAATTTCGAACTCGCAACCCTCTGGTTGCTAATCCACTACTCTTCCAACCGGGCTACCACGTCCCCTGAGCATGGTATGTACAGTATTTCGGAAGATATGAATAAAAGTTTGTGAACTGATTTAACATTTGGTGTTCCAAGTTTTCAACATACTTAATCCAGAAATGACTAAAGGACTTCAAATTTGGTATCCGAGTTTCAATTATTAAATTTAGTGCCAAAATTAGGTTTTGTCATTGGAAATCGGAAATGCATGTGCAGTTTGATATGAAGACGATCCTTTTTGAAAATTTCATGCAAAATCGTTTACATAATGATACCTTGCAATTTGCTCTACTGGGAACGACACTGGAAAAATGGATTATTCGATTTGTTTTCCGCAGATGTGAATAAGGCTTAAGAAAGCCTTTGAAGAAACAAATTTTGTTTATATTTTGTATATGCCAACACAAATTCAACAATTTGGTTGGTTTAAAGATCACAATACTTCTATACCCTCAAATTTCAGTGAAAGATGCATGCGCTTCTAAGTTCCTCCAAAAATTTAGTTTTGGTGTCTTTTCAAATTTAGTACTCTGTAATATGGATGCTTTATTTAAGAACAAAATCACACTTTAAAGCTTTTATCTTTAAACTTTTATTTTCATAAACAAAAATGTGAGAACCAATTCTGTCCCAGTGGTTGTTTTGCTGTCCGCAAAATATTTCACAAACTAGTTACACTGCAATAATGAAAGAGTTCGCACACACTAATTATAGAACCAATTACCTTTAAAACTGTCGACATACATGAACAACCTTTGTTCTCCACACCACTGTCCTCACACACAACCATAAATGTGCACCTCACAGATCCCTGCACTAGGAAAGAATCATCTCTTGAACCTGAAAAAGGATCAACAACCATTAACGCTTTATCATCTAATAAACGCATCGTAGCCTATACTGGTGGGTTATCAGACTCTAATGAATAAAGGTGGTTCTGGTGTACTTCTATTTCTTCCAAATGAAGAAGTGCAAATAAAGGCTGCAACAAGAAAACTACCCTCCAATTTCACAGTGAACTCATAGCTATAAATAAGGCTCTCTTGAAACTTATTTAAATCTCTCATCAGCACAGCCAATTGAGGGAATTATTATCTAAAGTGATTCCAGATCTACCCTAGAAGCAATATCAAATTGCAACTCAAATTGTGTCCAAGTCGCCCATTCACTTCTGTACCAACTCATGTGCTTGGATGAAAGGTGTACTCTTCAGTGGATTCTCGCACACATGAACATTGAAAGAAATGAATCTGCAGATCATTTGGCAAAGCAAGCTAGAGAATTAAATGCTGAACAACCCCATTAACTTACTGATGCTAACTCTTTGGTAAAATTCAAACTCATATCACAAAAAATAAAATAAAACAACAAATTCGCGAAATTAATACCGAAAACCTCCACCACACTATCCAGATTGAGAACAGGGCACTTTAAAGGCATGAAAGTTAACTGTGATGGAACCAGAACATATAGACATTGTAACAATTGTCTGGACGTTGAACTCACACCTGCCCTACAATAGTAGCTGCTTTTCAAACCATCGATTACCATCCTTCTACAGCGAGAAAATAATCGACATCGCCAAAGATGAGCAAAATAAATGCACACGGTGGCATCTGACTCAGAAACGGACACGACAACCTATAAAATGAATTAAATTATAATAATTGGTTCACAGTTACTTGATTTATTGATTTAGAAATACTTAAATCTTACCTCATTGGTGTACTTATAAGAATACTATTGCAAAAAAAGATAATTTTAAGCTACGATTTCGAGAATAGATATTTTTATAAGAGGAATGTCCTATTTTTTTCTGTACAAATTTTCATTTCTGTAAAGCAATCAGTTTTGAGTTATCTTCCAGAATGCAAAACGACTTTTGACAAAAAATTGGTTCTTATGTGCATAAAAGGTAAAATTATAGAATCTTTAAAGTAATTTTTTTAATATGACATTCATACTGTAAAAGTACTAAATTTGAAAAGAATGAAAAAATATTTGACAAAGTCACTAAAAAATATTTTTTACAGTACTTTGAAGTTCTACAACTTGAACGTTTAAAGGTACTATCTTCCCTTATATAAACTATACAATTCAAATTCAAGGAATTTTTATGCTCTTAATTTCAGCTCTAGTTACATTACTGTGGATGATTTTGATAGATGTGGCCCAGCGAAGCTTTCAGTCAATGCAAGGAATTATTTCATCGCCGCTGCAGGACGGAAAATTACCTACAAAGACAATAAAGATGCATTTGACAGGTAAAACAAATTCAAGTGAATAAATACAACCATCAAAACTTCAACAGTAACTGGGCAAGGAGAAATGAATTTTAAAGATTAACCACCTGAGGGTTTCATACGCATCATTCCACCTTGTAACCTGGAGTCTTCCTTGCATGAATTTCTAAGCAATTTTGACCTTCCATACCAATAGAATCTTTCCAAGGGATTCTATTCTATTCTAAGGAGAGTCGTTGTGGCTCATTGGGTATGCCTACTGCTCTAGCAACCTGCGATTTGTAGGTGAAGCAGGTTCGATTCCTGCTAGGTGCGATTCCTTCCTGGGCGTATTTCTCTCTTCTGTGTCAGTAAAACTTTCATTGTATGCGTATGTCTATTACTTGATATTGTATGTCTTGTGTCTAGCTCAGCAAGGCTAAGTATGGCCATTGCGCCATAAACCCAATAAACCAACCGTCTAAGGAAATAGGAAGTAGATTCAAAAGAATTATATTCCAAGGAAAGGACCAAAATAATCATTCCAATGGATTCTATTCTAAGGAAATAGGTTCAAAAGGATTTTATTCCAAGGAAAAGGACAAAAGAAACATTCCAAAGGATTCTATTCTAAGGAAATGAGCAATGGAATGTTTCTAAATGATTCTTTCCAAGGAAAGGAATATATTTCGAAGAAATTCGATTCGAAGAAATGGAGCAATAGAATAGTTTCAAATGGTTCTATTCTAAGGAAAGGAGCAATAGAACAGTTCCAAAAGATTATATTTTAAGTAATGGACAATAGAATCTTTCTAAGGGAATCCATGCATTCTTTCAAAGAATAGATATAATTACTTAGTCATTAAATGTGTTGAGGTGTAAAGGAAGTACTACATTACTTGGAAATCGCGCGACGGCGAAAGGTTTAAAATCTATTCAAATTAATAAGTCTTCAATCAAAGTATTTTTATCAAACCCCGTTCTGTTTTCTAACAACTAAAATAATAAGTTATACATCCAAGGGAATGTTAATTAAAGAATCTCCCTTATAAAAATAAATGTTACCCAACCGTGTGTTTTCCTTGAAGCTAAACTGAAGACTGCGTCCTCTGTTTAAGGATGTGCGAGCGAAAGAATTCGCTCTCAAGAACTGCTTTATAATGAGTTAATTAATTTGCATAAGCCCTATATGTCACTATGCTTAGATGCTTGTATCATGATAAGTCTTTGGAGGGCTTTGAATATTTTTCGTTTTAGGTGATATATTTGTTATTTTCGAGAGTGTAACAACATGCTGCCATGCCAGTCAAAAGGTAGTATCTCCTAATTCTGATTCTATTCTAAGGAAAGAGGCAATGGAATCTTTCCAAAGCATTCTATTCCAAGAGAGAGTCAATAGAATCATTCCAATAGATTCTATTCCAATGAATTGAGCAATGCAATCTTAAATTATTAAGACCTCCGAATTAGTGAATAATTTTTAACACTTAATAAAAGCGTTACTCAACCGACGGTTGATCATGCTCTAACAGTTTTTATACTTTTAAACATCAAATCCTTCGGAAATCTTTTAACAACTGTTTTAACCTAGTGGTGAACGTAGCCACTACTAACAAAATTAACATATAATGCAGTAATACTATGTATGTATGCATAGAATATATAGGTGTGTGACCCAGAGGTACTTTTGGGTAGACAAAGTTACATTGCTTTTCACACGGCTTGATAAATTGGTGACAGGTGGACGTGATCATGAACACGCGTACTTTAAAAAATGGCAAGTTGTGTCGAGGACACAGTTTTTAGAGTGAATACTCGGACCTGATGATGGGTTGAGGAATGAATGAAGCAAATTAGGTTGTAAGTAGATATTTAATTAACGTCCCACTAGGCAACTCAACGGGCTATTTCCAACGGTCCGGGATCAAACCCAAAGAGAAAGATCCGAGGACAACACCATGTAATTTTGAACCACGGTCAGATGACGAGGTTGCAACTGGCACCCCACCTCTCCAAACTTCCACACCAATCCAACGTGAGCACGTCTGACGCCATGACAGATTTAAGGCCACGACAGAGATGTGCCTGCGCACTCAGTACGAAAGTCATATCAAATGTAGACATCCTTTGTCTACACGACGTTATAGTTATGTCTTAGGCGTTTCTTCTAGCTCTGAAATCATAAGACAAAACAGTTGTAACGCTTTTTTGTAAATCTCGACTTTTCATGCATGCCCCCATTAGTGACTTTAAAGACGCATCCACGACAAAAACAAGACTTATGGTGCTTTGGAGACAAATACCAGCTGGCACTCGCAGCAATTGGCACTCTATTTTATTTACGGTTCAAGGCAAACAGTTGAATTGCCAATCACTTCCAACTGTCTGAAGCCCTGATAACAGGCACTGCTCGTATTCCTACCCCTTCGTTGCTCCTGAGTCTTCTCTTCTTACGGCAGCACACAATCGGCTGCTAAGGGCAATAGAGGATAGTGAAACTGTCGCAATCATCCATTGCACTAGCTTGTATACGGAAGTGTTCCTGTAATTATAATAATACAGCTCTAGCGGTCTCACACAACTAGCAATCAATCATCCATCCAATACGTATACTACTAATTTCTAGAGGGAGTATTATGGTGAACTTAGCCAGTACTACAAAAACTACCAATACAGTAGCATATACCGAGTAATCACAGAAAAAGAAAAAAAATCAATAATTTCAAAAATAGTCGATGCGGTGTTCACAGAAATGCACAGAAAGACATGGGATTTTTTTAATAACGAAAAATTTTATTGCCAGAATAGTTGCCAGAATGTACAGAGGTTGTCCGACGTCATTGGCCATGTTGGAAGAAGCTATTTGCCATCATCTGACAGGAATTACAGCTGAAACCCTTTCCGATGCTGTGCAGAGTGCCATACCAGGTCTGACTGTCATTCTCATGAGCGACGGCTGTCACATTGAACATTTGTAATCCCAGCTGTATTGCGAACTGTGCAGCCCCACGATATAAGCTATTGACACAACTAAAACGTCACCTGTCACGACGTCAAACGTCACAAATGTTACTATCATGTCAATAAAAATGTTCGTTATTAAAAATATCCCATGTCTTTCAGTGCACTTCTGCGAAAACCGCATCGTGCTACTGTCTATACTTTTCGAATTATTGAATTTTTATTTTTCTGTGACTTTTGGATCACTCGGCATCTACTGGCGTGTAAAACTTAAAGAATATCGTTAATTTAAAGGTCATAACCTCAAAAGTAAACAGAACTTCCCGTGGCGAATCGCATAATCGAGGATGTAAAAAGCTGGAGCGCCTTTAAATTTTGTAATCGTGACATCAGAGGTTCTGACAAAGGAAAGGATTCTGTTGTCACAAGACTTCATTCCCAACTGCATTCTCTCTATGCAAAAGCGGTGCAAAACCTGCATCAGTGATCTAGGTGGTCATATACAGCCTAAGAAAGACATCCTTTCTTTACTTAAGAATTCAGAGTTACCTCTTTGTGTTTCATAGCAACCAGTGCTGTTATCTTATCTTTCTTAAACTTATGTTCTTGTTATCGTTTTGTTTTTACTCATCGATTGCGTAACTCTAGACCTAACTTTTGCACCATCTTCCCACATCCAGGTCCCTCCTCAGCAAAGTAGCATCTGCAAATCTTACTATTCCTAATGTGTTGCTGGCCTAGGTAGCCCGGATGGAAGAGTAACGAATTAGAAACCAAGGATTGCTGGTTCGGACTCGGTTCAGCCGAAGACCGTCGTATACATGCGGGCCTCAGCACATTAAATCTGTCGTAGTCTCAAATGTCCTCACGGTGGCGAGGTGTGGAAGTTTGGAGAGTGGGGTGCCAGTTCAGTTGTTGACCTCGTCATCTGACCGTGGTTCAAAATTACGAGGCTTCGTCTTCGATTTTTCCCTTGGGGATTGATCCCGGACCGTCGCCAAAGCCCATTGTGTTACTAAAGTGTGATGTTATTACCATTACCTTATATTTTGCCCGCCAGTTTAGCAGTGCAACTTATCTATACCATGAAGTATTTTTTGAAGACTTGTTGCACTGTGTTTCAGAACCCCAAATACGAAACAAGTGCTTTGGTTGGCTTATAAATGTACGGTATTTATTGGTACAAGAGGATTAAAGAGACTTGGAAAAGCAGTTACCAATCGATATATCAAGCTGCTTAGAGAATAAAAAAGAGAGCACATTATACCGCGGAAAATGATGTAGTAAGAGCCAAAACAATCTTAAATAATGGAGGGGTTTTTCAATTAACGTCACACTGGAGCAACACAACGGGCTATTGGTGACGGTCCAGGATCAATCCCAAAGGGAAAGATCCGAGGACAACATCACGTAATTTTGAACCACCTTAAATAATGGAAACCAAAATGAAGGTATGTAGTATTTTAATTAACGTCGCACTGCAGCAACACAGCGAACTGTTGGCGACTGTCCGGGATCAATCCCAAAAGAAAATATCTGAACAATATCTAGTAATTTTAAACCACGGTCAGATGGTGAGATGAACACCTGTACTGGAAATAAAACAAACTAGTCAGGGTGGTCAGAATCGACCGTGCAATAATCATGCCAGTGGTTTCTTGTACAAAACCAATCCGAAAACTGTTTTTCGAGTGTACGTGACATTCCGGAGATATTGAGGTCGAATGTTTTATGACGTAACTTCCAGTTAATCAAAATTTTAGCTCTCAAAACACCAAACTCCTTTTGAAGCCCTTGGGATATCAGAATCTGAGACTCCATCGAAAGGAAAATAAGAAACCAAATAGATACACAAATCCGAATGCGTGAGTAAAAGCATCAGTTGTATGATCTGAGGAATTCCAATTTAGAGACAAACAGCGCTATTTCGGGTTGATTTTCAGCAAGGAACCCCGTGGTATGATTGACGTGCGGTAGATTCTGACTGACTGTATATGCAAAATTTATTTCCCCCTTTTCTGTTTCAAAGTGCGTTATTTTGTCATGCGTTTCTCACCCATCCGCCCTTTTGAGAAATTAGTGTTTGGTCAATACTAACGAAGCAGCTCAGATTTGATTGTTGTTTTCTGTTTGCAGGATCAAGGTACAGCCGAAGATGCTGAGGGGTATGTCGGGGTCTAGTACCGATACCAGTGCCCTGGGTCTGATGGTGGACTTTCCTATAGGAGTTTCTCCCGTAGCCGTGCTCAAATTGGCCCATCCGGATGGAGAAAATGCTACACTTGCAGGTAATTTGTTTCGAAAAGTCTTTCATAGAAAACACGAGTTTCTAAATAAAGTAAAAGTAACGTATGCGTGGTTTTTGTGTAAGGGCACTGAGCGCTTGCAAGCGCTCCGCGAATTTATTTTTTACTACGAGCGTGCAACTGCAACTAGTGAACTTCTACCATCAACTTTCTAATGCAATAGACGGAGTCGCTGTCCTAAGATCTCTAAAGGTTAAAACACTTGGACTTACGAATTAACAAAGCCGATTAGCTCTCGAATCGCTGACTAGTGTTGCTGATCACGGTGGATAATCACTTTAACAAATCAATAATTTAGAATTCATGCTTTTACCCACAACCACATGACAGATTTTCAAACAGAGCAACTGGAAGTAATAACATGAAGCTGCGGGAACATGCTCCGTCTATTTCATTATAAAGCCGAAGATATCTAAACGTTCGTGTGTCGTGATATATTTATTAAGCACGCGAAAACAAAATGTACGTACCCAATGCGATGCTAATTCAACAACATACCTACCTAAACTTATGAAACAATATTTGCAAATGTGTTCTCTGAATTACTCTTTATGCATATGTCTTTTTTAATGCATGAGTAGGGATTCTTAATAGATGTTTGATAAGTATTTGGTATTTTAATGTAGCTAAGAAATAGCGTCTGCGTGTCAGAGGTATTTTCTGTAAACCTGTTGCTGCCTACCTGCGGTTTCAACGCGCAAAAAAAATTTAAAAGCGTGAATACCGAATCGATATACGATTCTAAATTGGTCAACGTCAGTGAGATTAACGCTCCAAGTGGTTTCGGCACTATATCTTGTCCATCAAGATCAGACCAATTTTGCTAAAACTTGAAGAGATATCTCGTCATAAAGATGCTGCAGAATTTTTGATGATGACGAAAACAAGATCTGATCGGGTTCTTCATATGACAAGATTTCTCTTCATATTATGAGAGGGATCAAGATCTGGTCCGTTTTGCTAATGACGAAATAGCTCTCTCTCTCTCTCTTTGAGGCAACCTCTAGGAAGGTTAAATGCCAAATGTAACCAAACAACAATAAACTGGATTTAAAGTTTTCTCCAGTGTGTATCATGCTAGACCATTTGGATAACAAAAGTAAAATCCCCGTCTTCCACCTGGTTTGTTAAAATCACTGAAAATCCCTCTCATAATGGGCCAATATTGGACGCCAAATAATATTAATGCTGTACAAGTAGTAACCATAGTTACGATGGAAAAGGGTTTGTATAGACAAACATGTCTTCTGAACTTGAAACGAACTGAAGTGTAGTCGTTTGAGTCTTACAGACGGAAGCAAGTGGTGCTCAAGAGAGTGTGAATAGTAAGCATGTTCCACGTTGACGATGGAAACATGCTTAAAGACGATTCAAAGATGTTTGCATTGTGAATGTCTCCATTAAAGAGCATTACTGAATTCAATTAAAGGTACATGTATTCAAATAAACCTCTATGTTTCTTCAATGTTTTGAAGCTTATAAAACAATTGCTGCTACTTTATTCATGTACAACCAAACCTCTAATCTACAGACTGATTATAAGCATACTTAAGATATATTTATACGGTGTTTCAAAACATGAAAATTTTAATGGGTCTAGGATACACCAAAAATAATTCGTCCGTGAATGGTCGTCTTATCCCAAGTCCGATTTAACCCTCTCAACATCACGGCATTAACGAGTAATGTGGTGTTGCTTTTATCACAGAGCGCACATAAGGACTAAATAACCATATCTGTCGTCTGAGTGACTTAGGCAAGATTCTGTTGATTAAGAAAGTCAAAAGTGGTTCATACGCGGTAGAAGGCATGTTGCAGGATGGATACAGTGTGTGAACCTCACAGAAAGTTAACCTTCCTGGTGATTGCCCCCACGAAGTACGTAGGTAGTTAATTAACGTTGCACTGGCACAACACAGCAGGCTATTGGCGACGGTCAGGGATCAATCCCGAAGGGAAAGACTCAAGGACAATGCCTCGTAATTTTGAACGATGGTCAAATGACATAACAACACCTAAGCTGGCACCCCACTCTCCAAATTTTTTACACCAGGCCAACATTTGAGGCTCTGATAGATTTAACGTGCACCAGCCCCCTGTACACGATGGTCTTTGGCTGGATCTAGTTTCGAACTCGAAACCTTTCTTTTGCTGGTCCATTGCTCTTCCAACTGGGCTACCACGGCCAGCCTGCAAGCTGTATCTTGCCAAATTAGAAAATAATTAACATTTCTTGATGGACGAGATATCTATTCATTAGAAAAACTGACCAAAACTTGACGTCGTCATCATAAAAAAAAATCATCTTGATGACGTGTAATGTAAACAGAATAACTTGTCATTAACAAAATTGGTCTGATCTTGATGGATGAGAAATCTTGTTGAAACCACTGGAAGGGTTAAGTCATCCTCCAAATGAATGGTTTAAATCATCGAGTAGTTCTTGGAGGTACATTTCAAGGAGACTATTCAAAGATGTGTAGCACATCGTAGAAAGGAACTGAAGCGCAGTCTAGCAAAAAGTACTTTATGGTCGAGATGGATCACACTGCTTTTATATTATTGGTATTGTAAGTTATTTTTGAATTGATTGCTGTGTTCACCCCAATATTTACTTTCAAGAATTTTATATTGGCTCTATTTCGGGTATATGCTTCTACTAGTTGCTTATTACAAATACGGTGAGATCACGAGTGCTCTTTCGTATTGAAGGTCGTACAATGATTGGTTTGCGATCTTTTGACTGTCATATCAACTTTTGCCTTTAACAGTTGATAAGGTGAAGCCACCATGAGAAGAGACGTTTGAGTGTTAATGAAGTGTGAAGCGGTGATGGGAGTAGAACCAGTGTCTGTTGTCACTTTACTCCAGACTCTTCGAAGTGATTTTTATCGTATTAACGATGCAATCGTTGACAATCCATCAACGTGCATGTTGACTCTAGAAAACGACATGAGGAATTTTTCTAAGTGCAAAAAGAAGGTGGGTTTGTTTGAAAGTAGAAGCTTCATTAATGCTCTGGTCACCAATGTAGCAGAGCATGGCGATGTAATGCAACTTCAATCTACCATTAAGTATTTCATGTTTGATATCAATTGCTCTACTATACATACTGCATACCATCATTACAAAAATCCCATATTAAAGACGTAATTGGATCAAGAGAAAAACATAAAGCAAACACGTTATTATTTACCCCTCCAAGTGGTTTTGACGAGACATGTCGTCTATCAAGATCTGGTCAGTTTTTCTAATGACGAGATACTTCGTCTAGACAACCACCAAGAGGGTTAATATTTATATTAGATGAAATCAGTATTACGACTCCCATATTGTGGATATTGAAGGAACACCGACAACATTTTTCAGATACTTTTATTTTTAAAAGTAGAAATCTTCAGGTGTTCATTCTTTTAAATTGCGAGATAATTTGGGTTTCTTTACTCTGAAGTTCCGACGGTGGTTAAGGTATCCGAACACGTTCGAAACCCTTTTTTTAAATGTGGTATAGTAACATTTTAATGATATTTTTATATTCAGTGTTATTAAACAATAGCATTGGGCTATAAATACTTAAAATATATATTAATAATTTTGTAAAAATGATAACTATGTATGAAATTTTAAAGAAATTTGTCGAAAACTTCAAATGTGCTGCATGAAAATCTATTCAACCAATTTAAAAAATGATACTACCAAAATAAACTACATGCATTTTTCTAGGGAATGAACTAGAATCCAAAGGATATTTAAATAAACAAAAATTTGACAAGCGGTCAAAAAATGAATATAAGATTTTTGATAGTTTTAGTAATATTTCTTAAATAAATGGCCATAATTTAAAAACTTTTCAACTCAGCATAATTCTTTTAGTTCATTCCCTAGACAACATTATAAAGAACAAGTTTTCAAAGTTTTACTTGAATCCATCAATAACTTTTTGTGTTATAACATTTGAAGTGAGGAAATAATGCATAAAAATTAATTTAGAGAAAAATGCATTTGAAGTGTTAATTGTTGTGTTTTTAATTTAAATAAACAGCCAAAGAGAAACTATTTTAACATTTGAGAAACTTTTCTAAAATTATATTTGTAAGAAAAGTAAGTTTTAAATTTAAATTTTGACAGGTTTTTGGTCTTTTCACGACCATTTCCGGTGTTTTCCATACCTAATTCCGGTTTTCCCGCCTTGATTAAAATCTTAATATCTCTGCAACTAATTAACTTAGAGACAAAATCAAATATATTTTGGAAAGTCAAATAAATGCTCTAGCAAATGAGATCAAAACCTTTTTTTTGGGGATTTTTTCAAAAATGACATTTTCAACGTGTTCGGATACCTTAAATTACGAGGCGTTGTCCTTGGATCTTTCCCTTGGGGGATTCATCCCGGACCAATAGCCCGTTGTGTTGCTCTAGTGCGTTAATTAAATACTTACCTACTTTGAAGTTCCTTAGAGATATTCCTTTAACGAAATTTTTTACGTCTTACTAAATAGCAAAATTGATTCACATGTTTTAGATGTCTTATACACTGCTGGCCACCCAAATTGCAACACCAAGAAAGACAAGAGATATCACAACAAAATTTATTTTGTAGATAACATGTTGACCAAGTATCAAATGATTAAATTTATAGACTTCTGTGAAGTGTGGTTCCTGCCAAAATCAGTAGCCAGAGTAGCCGCCATTGTTGGAGATCACCGCTGCCACACGCCTCGGCATTGATTCAAAGAGACTTTGGATGTGTTCTTGGGGTACAGCAGACCAAGCAGCTTCCACACGTTGCCAAAGTTGATCTGGTGTGGCAGCTGGGGATGTATTCTGGGTCAATCGTTGAGCAACCATGGACCACATGTTTTCTATCGGCGAAAGATCCGGAGAGCGAGCTGGCCAGGGAAGCAATTCAATCTGGCGATTGACGAAGAACCCTTGGACAATGCGTGCCACGTGTAGTCGCGCATTATCCTGTTGAAATATGGCTGTGGGCAAGCCCTGAAGGTAAGGAAGGACAACTGGCTCCAACACCTCGGAGATGTAGCGCTGGCTGTTTAAAGTACCGGCAATGCGTACTAGAGGAGTGCGAGAGTGATATCCAATACCGCCCCATACCATAATACCCGGTGCAGGACCAGTGTGGCGGTGCATAACGCAGCTGTTCAGCATCCTCTCTCCACGGTGTCTCCAGACTCGAATCCGAACATCGTGGTGTTGCAGACAGAAGCGTGACTCGTCAGTAAAGACAATTTCATTCCATTCTGCCGTCCACATCCTTCTTTCATCGCACCATTGGCGGCGGAAACGTCTGTGGTTCTGCGTCAAGGTAGACGAAGCAATGGACGTCTTGCGGACAGACCACTCTTCTGTAAACGGCGTCGAATGGTACGCGCAGACACTGGATGATGCGGTACAGACTGAATGTGCTGTGCTATGAGGGTTCGTGATGTGGCTGAGCGATCCGTCACTGCCATACGCACAATATGCCTGTCATCACGTGAAGTGGTGCACTGAGGTGGATGCGATCGAACACGTCGGTCCGTCGTACCCTCCTGCATCCAACGATCACATATCCGCATTACAGTTGTTTGATTTCGTCCAACATGACTACCGATTTCCCTGAAAGATAATCCACAATCTCGGTAGGCCACTATCCTTCCTCTGTCGAACTCGGATACTTGATCAAAAGATGATTGCTGTTTTCTACGAGGCATAATTGATCGTTTTTTTGAAAAAACCACAAGAAAAACACAATTGCCGTACTTGAAATCGTCGAAATCTCCAAGCCTTAAATAGCGCTTTGAAGTGGCGCCACAGGCGCGCATGATGTGCGTCTGCGCTGAAATTCTAATCATTTGCATATCTCACCTCCGCTAATGCATGTTGTAAATTTCATATTATTTGCATGCTTCCTTCAGGGTGTTGCATTTACGGTGGCCAGCAGTGTATTAATTTTAATGTTTCACACCTATACCACCAGAAACTAAATTATTTTTTAAAAGCTTTAAAAAAGAATGTATGTAAAAAATTTGTTACAAATATTTTTTAAGCTGTATCATTCTTTCTCATGGATTACTACATTTTTTAATGATTTCAATACAATAAGTAATCTGGTTTTAATTGAAGTATTTTGTTTTCTTTTATTAACTGTATTTGAGTATGTCTTTTTCTTCTATATTTTGGATCATAAATTTTTCGTTCTCTATAATTGGATATTTTTTTGTTGAGAAACAATAATTAAATAATTATTGCAACTTAATATTGTGAGTGGTGATTAGGCTCAATACAAATCTTTCCGCAGTTATTTAAGGGTCATGGTAGCCCGGTTGGAAAAGGAGCGGATGCCACAGTTCAGGTGTTGACCTCGTCATCCGAACGGGGTTGAAAATTACGTGGTGTTGTCCTCGGACTTTCGCTTCGGATTTGATCCCGGACAGTCGCCAATAGCCCGCAGTGTTGCACCAGTGCGACGTTAGTTTTACACCTACCTACCCGGAATTTCGCCAATAGTTCGTTGTGGTGCGACGTTAATTCAACTAGCCAACCGTAGTTATTTGTAAAATAACGGGTGATAGGTTAATTTCTTAATGCGTCTCGCAGGTCTGTCTTCGATGCGGACTGTCATGATCCTGAGCAGCTTCGCGACGACTAGCATCGAGGACGTGGCTGCGATTGCTGCTTCCAACGGAGGGACACCGCACCTGTGGATGCAGGTGTACATCTTCAAGAACCGCAGCACTACCATCGACATCGTCCGCAGGGCTGAGTCGAGCGGCTACAAGGCCATCGTGCTGACGACCGACTCACCGAAGGACGCCACTCTCTCGTGCGACGGTCGGCGTACAGTCACTTTTCCA
Organism: Meta bourneti; assembly: GCA_933210815.1. Taxonomy (NCBI): domain Eukaryota; kingdom Metazoa; phylum Arthropoda; class Arachnida; order Araneae; family Tetragnathidae; genus Meta; species Meta bourneti. The sequence goes on from OW119926.1 coordinate 91,801,717, forward strand.
CGGGGAATCAAGTGAGTGGATCCTTATATCTGTGAGCTGTTTACGCCCTGTGGGAAATTCATATGAATCAATTTGTGCTATGCTAGATGGCGCTGCTATTCTAGAGTTTTTGTAACCTCGCCTGGACATTCAGATTCGAAACGATTCGAAGCGAAATACGGTGAGCGAGGCTTAAGGTCCCCCTCTGTACTCAATGCATGTATTTCATAGCGCGTGTAAGTATTCTGCAAATAAAAGCAAGTTATACGAACCCGTGATGAATCCTTTGTGTACTAAAGGTGATTATTGACAAGAACAAAGAACTAAAACCACTGAACCATCGAACGCATCCCCAGATATATGTGTGCATCGGCCGGGATAATATCGCCTTTCTTTTGGATACACAGATAGATACCCATTAGAGGTAAAAATTTTGATTGAATCATCATCGGATAAGTGAATTTATGTCTGCTTTCTGAAATTTGTAGAAGAAAGATGAGTGCAGAGGATTCGCTAAAACGTAACAAAACAAAAAGAGGAACAATTCGAAGTTTAATTACTAAATTATTTAAAGAAAATTGATGATGAAATAAATAAAGAAGATTCGAACCCAGAAGTTGTTCCAAGATTCCCTAGATATTCTTTTAGAACATAAAACTGTATTAACTAGTTTGAATGAAATCGTTGAAAACCAAACTGAAACTAAGGATTTAAAATAAGAAATAGATTGTTCGGTTGAATATAATTAGTCAATTGTGCTCTGTAAGTCGCGTGCAAATAGGTATTTGAGTAAATTAAATAAAAATTCGATTTCAAATCAGTCTAATACAGATCTAAATCGATCTAGTACAGAAACAATAGGCGATGCAAAATTGAAAACTAACACGAAATTAACCCGTATATCCCTAAATAATTTTACAGGTGACATATGCAAATTTCAAGAGTTTTGGCCTCAATATAAAGTAGCAATTCACGAAAACGAAACACTCAGGATATAGAAAAATTTAACTATCTTAAAACTTTGCTTAGCGATGCTGAAAATTATAAAAAGGCGGTCGATATTTTAACAGAAAGGTATAGAAAAAAAGACGTTTTAATATCCGCACATAATAACCGTCTTCTAAATTTAGAACCTGTACGTAGGTCAAACGATGTAGCTGCATTAAGAAAATTATACGATGAAATATCTACAAATACGAAGTCTCGAATCCCTGGAAATTAAGTCTGACTCTACAATTGTTTATTGCTGCCTATATTGTGCAAATGTATTCCAAATGATCTTGTCTTGCAATTACATAGGGAGCAAAGCGATAAAAAAGAAACGAATGTAACCGAGTTTCTAACCTACCTTTAAAAAAGAAACGGAAGCGCGCGAAAAATCTCTAAATGTAACAACTTATAACTTCGAAAACACAAAGCCTTTTGAAAATAAAACTAAACAGAACTTTCCGACCGAAATATTCTAATCAGATAAAAAATAAGACCCCATCTGCATTTACTTTAAATACTGTAACAGTAAATCATTGTGCATTTTGTAGCGAAAAACATGAATCTGAAAATTGTAACCTAAGTTTAGAGCAGCAGATTCTTTACGTAAGCAAGCGAAATGTTTCAAATGCTATAAACCAGGGGTGTCAAACTGGCGGGCCGCATGTGGCCCCCCGAGGTAATTTTTTATGGCCCACGATACTCTGATATAAAATGAAAACAGGACAATATGTTTGTAGAAAATAGCACTTAGGGAAGATCGAGGCAATACCGTGACACAATTTCGTCATGTTAAAAATGTGTGAGCAACTATTTTCGTCCATGAAATTAAATAAAACGGCCTACAGATCAAGATTAACTGATAAACATCTATCTGCCATAATGAAGATTGTCTGTTCTCTGTCTTTGAATTCAGATATTGGAAAACGAGAAGAAGGAAAGTGCTCCCAAGTTTCCGGTAAAAAATATTAATTTTAATTTTATAAATACATTAAATTAAATAAACGTTTATATAAAAGCAATTATATAGCAATATTATAAATTATTACGCTAAATTCACTAAATTACATAATGTGTTTTATTATCCTATCCATATTCCTGAATCCTCACTTCAAAATATAATTTAAAAAAAATTTGTAAATGTGATGTGGCCGGCGTGAATCTTACCAGTTGCATTAAATGGCCCGTGTTTTAATTGAGTTTGACACCCCTGCTATAAACCATTCCATCGTGCAAAGCAGTGCCATTCGACCCATATTCAATGCGCAAATTGCCTGTCAAAGAGGCACCAAAAATCCCTATGCGAGAAAAATATGCAGACAAAACATCCGGTTAAACCTTCCATTACCGAGCAAAAACAAGTGGTAGTCTCGTCTTTGATTCAACAACAGCATAATATAAAAATAAGCGCGAAAGCGGCGACTCTTATGTTTACTTTTAAACGATACGTTGTAATCTTGTCGGCAGAAATGAAATTGTTAACGTTCGCTTATTGCTTGATTCCGCCGCTCAGCGGAGCTATATAAACAAAAATATATCACGTAGATTGGAATTAGAGGTGACAGGGGCGCGAGCCACTCAGAATCCACACTTTTGCAGGCAGTAAAAACCCACCAGTGAGCTCTCAAAATCGAGTGCGTGTTTTATTGAAAGATACGAATTCGGATTATATGCTTAGTCTAGAGGCTTTAGAATCAGAAAGTATTTGTCAGGATATCATAGGAGTGTTTAACTTTGAATTGCGCGATGAAATTAAAAAATTGGGAATAAAATTGTCAGATGTTTCTGATGAATTAAATGAGGAAGGAAATAAAAGACTTAATAGTGGGTGGTTATTATATATTGGTCAATCATGACAGGAAAAATTAAATGTCTTTCACCAACTGTTGTTTTGAACAAAACACAATTTGGATGGGCACTTCACGGAAGATTTTCTAATGAAATTAATTTGAGGAATTTAGTGGGAGCAAGGTATGTATCTATTTGGGAGGAAAACAACGATGATGATAAAGCATCGATTGAACTTAAAAGGTTTTGGGAACTTGAATCATTAGGAATTAGAGATGAACCTATAGATATAAAAACATGCGATAAACAAACATTAGAAGAATTTAAAAGTAATGTTATATATATATATATATATATATATATATATATATATATATATTCGAGAATGAGAAATATGAAGTCAAGTTACCTATAGGATTCGGTTAAGTTTATCGTCCGAATAATTTTGATCTCGCAAAAAAGATATTTGAATTTTTATTTAAAAGATTTCGAAATAATCCTACTTTATTTAAAGAGTACAAAGCCGTCATTGAAGAATATCTGTCATCTGGTATAGTAGAGATAGTTGAGCCTCAGGATGTAAACTCACCTAATGGCAATTTAACCTACTATTTACCCCATCACCCGGTAATTCGGAAAGATAAACAAACTGCGCATTGCTTTTGATGCCCCCCCTTCGGCGCATTCTTCTTCTCAGTTATCTCTAAATGATGTACTTCTTCCAGGACCAAATTTAAATTCAGATTTATTTGATTTAATTTTGCAATTTAGGAGTAATAGCATAGCAGTAGTGACAGATATAGAAAAGGCATTTCTACAAATAAGCTTTGCAGAAAGTGATAGAGATTTGACCCGATTTTTGTGGATTGATCGACTTCCAGAAAATGCGGATTCTCCGTTGGGATTTGCAATAATGAAAATGACGCTTGTATTATTTGGTGTGACGTCTAGTCCGTTTCTGTTAGGAGCCGTAATTAAACACCATGTAAAAGGGTTTGAAAGTCAATATCCCGAAACTTGCTCTGTAATCAATAATTCAATGTATGTAGATGATTTGTTGATAGGCGCATTTACAGTAGAAGAGCCATTAAAGCTATCAAAAGAGTCCTTAGACATTTTTCTAAAAGTTAACATGTCCCTACGCAAATGGCAAAGTAATTCTCTTTTAAAGGAATATTTACGAACGTCAAAATTTGATGTATGTCTCGATACATCACTTAATGAAACCCCATTTAAAATTTTAGGATTAATATGGGATACCGAGAAAGATAATTTCAGGTTAGATAATTATGTACAATCTTTCGGAATTTGTTAATTGTCAGGAAAAAACTAAAAGAACTGTAATTCGTGCGGCTGGGAGAATTTTTGATCCAATTGGATTCCTATCTCCGTTTACAGTCATTACAAAAATTATTTTCCGGTCATTGAGGAAACAGGGCATCGATTGGGACAAAAATGGACAGAAAATCTAGAGAACAAATGGAATAGCTGGTGTGCACAACTTCCACACCTCAGTAAGATTGAATTACCCAGGTACTATTTCCGAGATTTGCAGAGCACTTATGACAAAGTAGAAATCCACTGTTTTAGTGATGCAAGCGAGAAGGCCTTTGGTGCTGTATTTTTTCTTAGATTTGATAAAGATAACAATGTAAAGACAAGCTTTGTTACTTCGAAAAGCAGACTAGCTCCAATAAAACGTTTGACATTACCAAGGTTAGAACTTATGGGTGCCTTGATTGGCGCTAAGCTTATCATCCGCGTACTGTCAATTCTAAGTTTAGTGTTAAAAAACAATATTTGTGGACAGATTAAAACATTGTTCTTCAGTGGGTTGGGTTAAGAGCTCCTCTAGTACATGGAAACCCTTCGTGAGTAATAGGATTGTTGAAATCCAAACTCTGACTAACCCAAAAGACTTGAGACATTGTCCTGGTCGTGATTATCCTGCTGATCGACTTACAAGAGAACTCAATCTTACGGACCTCGAAAATGATAAATTATGGTGGTCTGGCCCTCCATGGCTGATTAAAGAAATTGAATTTTGACCCAGAGAAGCCAAAGAAGCAGAACACGTATTTAAGCAGGAAGAAGCTAGAAAGGTAATTTCTCAGAATTTTTGTACATCAGATTCTCAAGAGCAATTTATAGAGATAGAACGTTTAAGTTCATTACTGAATATAATTAGAATAGTAGCATGGATAAAACGATTCGTTTTCAACTCAAGAAATTCGACGAAATGTGAAGGAACCTTATCAGCTGAAGAAATGAAAGAAGCTTAAGAGTTCATGATAAAAGAAGTGCAAATAAAAATTGATAAAGAAGAAATTGATTTCTTAAAAGGTAGTGAGCACGTTAAGAAACAATAAAAAATTTACAGTTTATGCCCATATTTAGATAACGTTAATTTATTACGAATTGGAAGTAGGCTCAATCAAGGTAATTTTAGCCCGAGTGTGATAAATCCGATTCCATTACCTAGAAATGAAAGGTTCACAGAATTGTTAGTTATGCAAGAACATCAAAAAATGATGCATAGCGGAGTTACTTTGACCCTTACGAAAATTAGAAAACGATTTTTGATTCCGCAAGAACCAGAATTTATCAGAAAAATCATCGGAAAATGTCTACTTTGTAAGAAGTATAATGCGAAACCATCCAACCAATTAACAGGTCAACTCCCAAAGGACAGAATAACAGAATCACCACCATTCAGCATAATCGGGTTAGATTTTGAAGGACCGATTATCATAAGAGACAAAAACGATACTTCAAAATCGTACATTGTATTATTTACATGAGCCACAACCAGAGCTGTCCATTTAGAATTATCAACAAACATGACCACAAAATCCTTTCTTTTGGCTTTTCGGCGATTTCTGTCAAGACGTGGCACTTGTAAGGTAATATACTCAGATAATGACAAAAGTTTCAAGGCTGCGGATAAAGAGCTTCAAAATTTTCATAAGATCATAAAGGAGCGCGAACTACAAGATTTCATCTCCAGCCAAGGTGTGAAATGGAAGTTCATCGTGGAACGTGCCCCATGGTGGGGAGGTTTCTACGAGCGAATGGTAAAATGTGTTAAAGATCCATTGCGGAAGATTTTAGTATGAGCTCTTCTTTCATTTGAGGAATTAACGACAATTTTAACGGAAATTGAAGCCGATCTCAATATGCGACCTCTGACTTACATATCCAGTGATTTTGGAGAACCTGAGCCCCTCACACCTGCTCATTTCCTCCATTTTGGTAGACAGGACTTTAGTTATCCCCTCCACTTTTCTGAATTGGAAAACAAACTCTCCACCAAAGAGAATTTAATCCGAAGGAAGATTTACCAAACCAGATTATTAAAACAATTGTGGACTAAATGGAAGGAACAATTTTTATACAATTTGAGCTCTGCCCATCATTATAAAACTGCAGAAAAACACCAAAATCTCTAGGTCGGAGACATTGTACTGATAGACGGGACTTGCAAATCTAAGCTTTTATGGGACTCGGGAATAATTCTAGACATTACTCGTGGTAAAGACGATCTTATCAGGGCATGTATGGTAAAAACTTCAAAGGGATTGTTCAGAAAACCAGTACAACTGTTGTTTCCTTTTGAATTAGATTCTACTTGAATGATTAATTATGTAATTTTAAGTGTTTAAAATTGATTTTTATGTGTTTTTTGCATTGTTTAAATATTATTTCTCTGCATAAATTTAAGTGTTAGTGTATAAATTTTTAATTTTAATGTTGATTTTTTTCTCTTATAAATTGTTAATTTACATAAAGATATTTGCTTTTTACAATTTTAGTATGAATGCGATAAATTGAGTTTATTTCTTTGGAATTTTAATTTTCCCATATTAATACGTGGATTTAGGTTGATTTAATTAAAAAAATATTATGTTTAATACAATTTCCATTGAAACATTTGAATTTGAATATGTTTGTATTAGAATATTATTGTAGTTGAATTTATATATTGTTTATTTCAAAGGTGTTAAATATTGATTGTAACAATTATGTACTCTTAAAAGAGTCCAGGTACGGAGCGTGGGAAATTCATATGAATCAATTTGTGCTATGCTAGATGGCGCTGTTATTCTAGAGTTTTTGTAACATCGCCTGGACATTCAGATTCAAAATGATTCGAAGCGAAATACGGTGAGCAAGGCTTAGCTCCTCCTCTGTACTCAATGCATGTATTCCATAGCGCGTGTAAATATTCTGCAAATAAAAGCAAGTTATGCGAACCCGTGATGAATCCTTTATGTGTACTAAAGGTGATTTATTGACAAGAACAAAGAACTAAAATCACTGAATCATCGAACGTATCCCCAGACGCCCTGCTAGCCTTATGAGGCCGGCAAACGTTGAAAGGCAGCATAATTCAGAAGAAATACCTACAGGATTCCGAAAAAGAAATTATTTCTTAGATTGCTATGAGCTGTACACACCATTCACTCCCACTCACCAGAAATAGAAGATTGCTAAGCAAACTTCATTGGTTCGATGAACGTACTATATACTTTCTAGCACCAAAGTATTTGAAAAATAAAAAGCATTTACAGTAAGGAAGGTTTATTGAATGGAGTATAGGGATCTGTTAATGTTCCATTAACCTTGAGTCGATCCTTCTATACATGCGGTGTCAACGCCCTGCTCGCTTTAAGTGGGAAGCAGGCGTTGAAAGGCAGCATAATTCAGAAGAAATACCTGCAGGATTCCGAAAAACAAATTCTATATTAGAATCATATGGCCTCTTACCATTGCTCGCTCCCACTCAGAAAATATTCTAAGATCTTAATTGGTTCGCTGCGCGTACCGTGCTTTCTAACACCAAAATATTTGAAAAATTATTAAGTTCAAAAAATGAATAATTACTCCGCCAGGAAACTAGCCAATCACAAAAACGGATTTCAAGGTACTGAACAAGTATCAAGAGGAAATATATCTCAGGAAAAACACATGGAGGGAATGTCATTAGGCGATCTATTCCTAGATATATTTCAGATAGCTTTTTTTAATAATTTTTTACGAATTTTCCAATTAATTAAACAAAATTTATTAAAAATCAAGTTCTCAAATGTCCTCACGTTGGCGTGGTGTGGAAGTTTGGAAAGTGGGATGCCAGCTCAGATGTATCCTCGTCATCTGGCTGTGTTTAAAATGAGGAGGTGTTGTCCTCAGAGCTTTTATCGGGATTAATCCCAGACCGTCGCCAATGAACCTATGTGTTTCTCCTATACGACGTTAATTCAACTATGTACCTACCATTCATTCGTTCGAGCTAACTTTATTTTGCCCAATTTTTATTTTTAGTATTGTTCCTCTACAGGAAACTGCAGAGCAAAAAAAAAATGACCAACGAATGCAACAAAGGAATACATCCCAAATAAATTTAGGAAACAAAACACTTCCGTGAAGCAGATTACTTATTGAATTAAAATCATCCAAAATTGTATCAACATCCGAGAAAGAATATAGCAATTTAAAAAATCTATTTGCAGGAAAATTGTTACAATTGTCCTAATATATTTATTTTTCTAAAACTGCTGTTTTCAGGAGTGAAAATCTGGACTTCTACAAAGCAGATTATGAGATATCGGCCAGTTTCAAACACATCACATGGTTGAAAGGCATCACACAACTACCCATTATTGCCAAGGGCATATTATCAGGTAAGACACATTCCACACGCTTTAACGAGACGCTTCATCCTTGAAAGTTAGCGACACATCCACATTTCGCACGCTGTTCCTCAAAAACCCGCTCGGACATTTTTCGAAGCATGCGAACGACTGTGGTCTACGTTGGATCTATTGAACTCGCGGCCCTCATGTTGCCAATCCGCTACTCTTCCAATCGGGATGAGGGCCGTGGTAGCTCGGTTAGAAGAGTACCGGATTAGCAACCGGAGGGTTGCGAGTTCGAATCCAACAGAAGACTGTACAAAGGAGATGGTGCACATTAAATCTGCCGTGGTCTCAAATGTCCTCACGTTGATGTTGTGTGGAAGTTTCGAGAGTGAGGTGCCAGCTCAGGTGTGACCTCGACATCTGACCGTGGTTCAAAATTGCTTGGTGTCGTCATGGATCCTTCCATTGGGTATGGATTCCGGACCATCACCAATAGCATGTTGTGTTGCTCAAATGTGACGTTAATTAAATACCTACCTCCAACCAGGATACCGCGGGCCATGAATGAGAAGGAATTAATTTATTTCAATATTATTATATTAAGTATTATTTCTCATATTAAGTAATATTATTTTTAAAAACTTCATCCACCGATTTTGCGATAAAACGCATGTCCTTTAGATAAAAACGAATGCAATTTGGATGTTCATTTCTAATTTGCAAGTTATGATAGGGATTTTCAATGTGAACAGACGGAAAGTGAAGATTTTACTTCCTCTATGCTCAAAATGCTATTGTACGGTACATATCAGGGAACCTTGAGCTGTTTTATCGCCATTGTGGTGACGTTTGTCATCCAATCTAATTGGCGTTGACCAATAAACTGTTCAAAATTTATTCTTTGGAAATTTGATTGGTGACTCGCTGAATCGTATTCGGAAACCAACCCACGTGACGTCACATTATAAATACGTAAAAGTAAGTAGATGAATCAATGATGCACTGGAGCAACCGAACGGTTTGATGGCAACGTTGTAGGATCAACAGCGAAGGGAAAGGTACGAGGACATCTCGTTAATTTGAACCATGGTCAAATGACCGTCACATCTGAGATTGCTCTCGACTATCCAAACTTCCACACTACGCCAACGTGAGGATATTTGAGACTACGACAGATTTAACCTGCACCACCTATACTATGATCCTTGTTTGGATTGAGTTTCGAACTCGCAAGGTTGCTAATCCCCTACTTTTCAAACCTGGCTACCGCGGCCCGAATACAAAAAGGAAATTCCGGTAGGTGGCGCTAGTGTTTTTAAGATGGAACGTACTTCCTGTATACATTCCGGACATGATATCACTTGGTTTGTTTTTCGTATACGATTTCAGCCAGTCGTCAACAGATACCCAAGCATTTTTACATATCATTCTTAAACCTTCGCATTCCTAGTGATATTACAACCAGGATTCAATTTCAGTGAACCTCAAACTATCTAAACTTGCATACGATTGTAACTATATCATTCAAAAGATTCTAGATATCCGTGTTATATTCCCTCCCTTTCATTTTTTCCCTCTCTCTTTCTCGCCTACCCTTTTGTTCTTTTTCTTTTTCTTCCTCCTTCATTGTGTTTGGTACAGCTTGGCCAAATATACGAGTAGTCCTTGGAGGATTAAAAACTCGAAAATTGATAAAATGAGATGTCCTAAAAATCTCAAAAATGGACCGCGAAATGATAAAGAGTGACCTAATCGAACTGTATATTTCTAGAATCGGATGATTGCAAGATGGAATATCTATCCATACTGACAGTATGTACAAAGTACTACTGAAAAGATAGCATGCCCACATACAAAACAAAAAATATAACTATACAGGGTGTCCCAAAAAGGTTGTTCCGCGATTTATCTTTTTATCATTTGGAGATAGGTAGGCAATGTAAATTGCAAAAGTGCACCAAATAAGGTAAGTAATTAAGATATGTGAATAAAATTATCACGTGATAACAATTTAAGCGGATTCAGTTTTTAATTTGTATACAACCCCTCTGGATAAAAATCCGAGATAGCAAAAATGTTCTTTACCTGCATCCCTATCGTTAGCAGAAAACTGTATTTCTGTAGGTTGAACAGTAACGGAGGCATAATGACGCAAAAAAGTTGTACCGCTTGTGCACAGCTGTTCAAGCAATCAGATTAGGGACCGTATACACAATGCTGAAAAGCACTTTTCGGTCAGAAAGTGCAACATTGTGCAAAGTAATGTAGTATTGCAACTGCAGATGAAAATCGCACTGAATAATAGTAGACAATGTAATCTTCAATAAAAATATTGTAGAAAAAATGGTTTAAATAAAAATAAAAGGAAATTTACAACGCATGTTCAAAATGTTTTCCATCTGCAGCAATGCAGAACTTAGCTCTTCATTTTTGGCCATCGTTCTAAATTAGATACGGCCCCCTTAAAATGGAAACTCTTGTATCTCCGTTACTATTCAAGCTACAGAAATATGGTTTTTTACTAACGATAGGGATACAGGAAAGGAAAATTTTTGCTATCTCGGATTTTTATCTAGAAGGGTTGTATACAAATTAAAAACTGTATCCGCTTACATTGTTATCACGTGATCATTTTATTCACATATCTTAATTACTTACCTTATTTGGTGCACTTTTGCAATTTACATTGCCTACCTATCTCCAAATGGTATAAAGATAAATTGCGGAACAACCTTTTTGGGACACGTTGTAGAATCATAATACTATTTCTATACCCTTGACTTTCAATGCACTTTCGTTTCTAGCTTTGGGCCTCCGAATTGAGATGCGTTCTACGCAACTGCACAACTGAATGAAATTGAATGTAAGCTGTGAGTTTCAGAACAAAAGTCCTTCCACAGGAATATTTCAGACTTTGTACCAAATTTCAATATAGATTAGTTTGAAATTGCATCTCTATACGCAAAGTTCATGGGTACTATCTGTTATTCGTTCAGAGATACAAGTCCTAGCCTACAAATGCAAATATAGTAACCTCTCTCTATTTTGCGTTACTTGTAGGAGAAGGAAATAGAACCTATTTTCTGTCAATTTTGATGTAGGTTGAGGTAGTGTTTCTAGGCGGAACGGTGTTTCCTTTACTTATTCTGGCTGCAGTAGCCCGGTTTGAAGAGTAGCGGATTGATTAGCAAAACTGACCAGTTCTTGATGAACAAGATATATCATCATTAGAAAAAGCTGACCATTTCTTGATCTCGTCATCATCAAAAAATCGGCAATATCTTGAGGACGAGATATCTCGTCGAAACCTTTTGGAGGGTTAAGGAAATGTTCAGGTTGGCGGTTCTTGTAAAACTGACACAGAATTGAACAGTTTTGTCTTTACCCTTCAAGTTGTTTCAACGAAATATCTCGTCCATCAAGAACCAACCAATTTTGCTAATGACGAGATATCTCGTCAGCAAGGTACAGTCAGTTTTTCTAATGGCGAGAGATACCTCGTCGATTCAACCACCAGGAGGTTTAATTGAAGGACTGCAATGGAATTTTAACCATTCTGCTTCTCATTTTGGTGACATTCCTCCCTGGGTGTATTTCTCTCTTCTGTGTCAGTAAAACTTTCATTGTGTGTTTATTACTTGATATTGTATGTCTTTGTCTGGCGCAGCATGGCCAAATATCGCCATTAAAAACCAAACCAACCAATCCAGCTTGGTGGCCTGTTAGTTAAAAGTTTGATAGTTAAAGGTATGAAATTTCATTTGAAACCAGTTACTGGATATTCGCTACAAACGTATGAAGTTTTTCACTTATACAAATCGAGGCTTGTCTCAATTTCTGCCAATTGTCCCTCTTTCAGAGCATTCGAATGCTTTAACTACTGGGCATTTCCTCATTGATTCCCCTTTTACTGCAATACCAGAAACCCCTAATCTCACAGAAATTAAAGTTACCACCTCGATCGATGGCACTTTCTACGAAGGTTGTTCCAGCAGTTTTGGGCAAGGGGGAGCAATGAATATCTAGCGAGATTCCAACAACGGCCAAAATGGGCTCGTCCCAAAGTCAGTCTCGTATAGGAGATTTGGTACTAATTGAAAACGAACTCTCCTTTCTCCTTTCGGAAGAAAGTTGGGATAATTAGTGCTAAATTTCTTGGCTCTGATGATAAGATTCGTGTAGTGAATGTGACCTTGAGTCGTGGATTTTGGAGTTCCATTACAAAACTGTCCTTTACTATTACTCTGATTGAATTGTGAGTGTTATTTCTATTGATGCCGATAAGTTGCCATTTCAAACTTGTCGTCATGCATGCTACTTGTTAATACTTTCCTTTACAATATTTAGTTGATATTTTTCTTATATTAACTTGACTTTTCTATGTACTTTTTGAATCCTTGTGGGCTTGAAATCCGGTGGAATGTTGAGTATTTCGTAAGATAAGGCGAGGGTTGCGAGTTCGAATCCAACCAAAGACCGTCAATAAGGGGGCTGGTGCGCGTCAAATCTATCGGGGCCTCAAATGTCCTCACGTTGGCGTGATGTGGAAGTTTGGAGAGTGGGATGCAAGCTCAGGTGTGACCTCATCATTTGACCGTGGTTCGAAATTACGTGGTGTTGTCCTCGGTTCAGTCCCCTCGGGGGTTGATCCCGGACCGTCGACAATAGCCCGTTGTGTTGCTCCAGGGTGGCGTTAATTATATACCTACCTACCTAAGATAGGGCGCATAGATAGAATGACCACTCTGTTGTCATCGCGCCTGCACAGTTATACTTGGAGGGCTTCTTAGACCCTCCCCTGATTTTGCTTTTTTACCTTCAAGGGGACTACCACCTGTACACCAACCTTGCAGTTACGATCTGCTATATCGCCATTTGTTAATAAGCGTGTTGTTTGTTTCAATTGATTTCGTTTGAGTTCTCTCAAATAATCAATACAGCTCGATATGGAATATTTGTAACAATAATGGCGGGAGTGGGGTAAGGCAATCGGAGAACAATCCCATTGGAGCTGAGGGTAGAGTTGGTTCCACAAATGGAGTGGCAAAAAGTTCCATAAAAATGGTTTAGTTTTTCAATGGACAAGTGGTAACATCGTTATGCGTGGAGGTGTTCATTGTTGAGTATAGGGTGTTTGGGGACGGCTCCTAATTCAAAGGGGCTCATGAAAAAATGAATAGTTAGAAATGAACGGAGGACAAGGATTAATAGAAAGATAATTGGACCAGGGGATTTATCAAGAAATATCTAGACTAGCGGGTGTAAAGAGAAAAGGGGAACTTTGAGGGACTTATCTGTTGTGACCATTGTATTTAGGGTGTGATATTTGACCCGCTCACTCGTGTGGTTTTCCTGTGGTTCACAAGGAGCCGAATGACTGCTTGATGAAAAGGTAATTTGAAATATGATCCTGAAGGGTTCATTTTCTTTACCTAGGTAGAGATGCTATACGAGCCGTTTTGGCTGGGGCCTCAGCTATTATGGTCTCTAATCACGGAGGACGACAAATGGATGGAGATCTTGCCACGGTAAGCGGTTTTCGCATAATCAGTTTTCCAAGAGAATTACGAAATGACCTTCTGAAGTGTGTGAGTGAATGATGAGTTTAAAATTCCTCACGTGCATACACAGCCTCCCTTTAATTTCACCGAAAGGTGAAGTTTTGACGAAGGTATGGTGTGGTCTCAATAAGAACAGTGAAACAAACATAAAATTTACAAAATTTTAATTCATTGTGCTTTAGCTATGTAGGTCATGTACAACTCCGAGTAAAAATACGTACAGCGCACCTGTATTCGCACGTTGTTTGTAGTGGAGTGAATTTAAAGATATATTCAATATGGAATAGAGTTTTCTATAGATGTATATGCAAATGTTTTGCATAAGGGACCGTCTTCATATAAAATTATTCATATTTTTTTTATAACGACACACATCTGGAGACACATTTCGAATTTACATTGCAATTTACATCGGTTAATACAATCCTTTTCGGAATAATGATTATGAAAAAATGGAGCTCCTATTGTTCAATAATTTATTCAGATAAATATTCATACTTTCCTAAACAATCTTCCCTTTTCTCATGCTGAAACGTTTCATTATATTTCTTTATGTATAAAAGACTAAAAATCTACGTTGTTTCCTTTTTACGTTAACTTTTAATTAAATTAACCAAGGAAACAAATATATAAAGAATGAATTTATGTAAAGGCCCCATTTTGTTTCGGAATTACTTTTAAATAAAAAATTCTAAGTTACAAATTTTTACATATTATTCAGTCAATCAATGATAATATTTATGGAATTGCCAGTATTTGAATACCAGCCAAATAACCACCTCAGCACACGCTCCATTTTGGGGCTCTTTCGTACACATGAATTATTTCGTTTTACAATTCAGTTGATTTATTCAATTTATTCGCAAATATTGCAATGTTGCTTCGCAATTAAGCTGTTGAATCATTGTCGATTTGTTAGTCTAATCGTTTCCTTTAGTGGCCCCTTAGGAAATAACACGCTGCAGTCACGTCAGACGAACTAGGGGGAAGTCGATGTCACCAGATCTTATTCGGCCTGGAAATGCGTCCTTTAGAATTTGCGCGGTTGCACGATCTGTATAGGTTGCTCTATCGTGTTAAAACCACATGTGATATAAACCTTTTCTCGATCAATATCAGGCAGACATTTTGTAACAGCGCATAATATTATTCACAATTGACAATAACCACATTTTCATTAGCATCCTCGAAAAAATGGCCTCCACACCAAATTGACCATTGTCATTAATTCAATAACGATTTTAAAAAGGAATAAATTATAAATGTTTTATAAAAATTATTACAAGCAAATGGTGTCCCTTAGTAAATATACTCTGTATATTTAATGTACACATATTTTTATTATATGTATTTTGATTGCAAAATTAACAATGAAATTCATATGTGATAAAATAAGAATAACAACTTTGATAAATTTTGGTAGAAATTGATTCAAATGATGACCATCTATGAATTTCAATTTATTTTTCCAAGTAGGAGAGAAGTTGATCATACCCTTTTGTGCAAAAAGAGGCCAAAAGTAGCAAAAATAATTGTAAATATATTACGGAGTTAAACGAGTTAATATGGATTGTAATTCTTCCAGATTGACGCCCTGCCTGGTGTCGTGAAAGCGATGAACAGTCTGCTCCCACCACGAGAGGTGTACATGGACGGCGGAGTCCGAAGTGGCAACGACGTCTTAAAGGCCATAGCAAGAGGTGCCCGGATGGCTTTCATCGGACGACCATCCGTCTGGGGCCTCGCGATAGGGGTAAAGTATAGCACATTTTTTCTGTTAGGGTAAAAGCTTCAAAAAGGGACCGATAAAGAACATGAGAACAAGAGATAAGGCAACGAGGTCTATCAGGAAAGTATCCAGCCTGTAATATGAAAACAAGATATATTGTACCTAGTGCATTCTGCTCCTAGACTTTCTAGTCTAGGAGTAGGCACCTTAACCCTCTGCATACGTCGGGGCAGAATATTGTTTCCTTCTTTAGTTACAGCAGCCGGCCCAACCGCTTTACAGGCAACGTACTGAAACCGGCCGAAACGGCCTTTACAATGCTTTCCCCCAGGAGGAGAGGGAATATGTGTCGTCAAATATTCACCTAATGTGCCTGTTTCTATTGTCGGGTCGTGGGTATGCCTAGAACGGACAGATTCTTTCCGGGTAAACCGAAAGGGCGGCGGTGACTTTTTAAGTGTATCTCTTTTTTCATTTACTCAACCTCTCACAGACTAGATGCTCGAGGATAAACAATTTGCGAGGCTCCCCGTCGATAATCCTGACATCTTTGTTAACGGGGAGATACGGCTATTCACGCACGGGTCACTTTGTAGCACAGGAAATAGGGGATGGAAATCGCAATGGGCTTCTGCCATT
This sequence comes from Meta bourneti, assembly GCA_933210815.1. NCBI lineage: Eukaryota > Metazoa > Arthropoda > Arachnida > Araneae > Tetragnathidae > Meta > Meta bourneti. The sequence continues at coordinate 91,818,039 of OW119926.1, forward strand.
CTTCAGGAGTTTGAGGTCTGAAAGAATCCGAGCCCCTTTCGTAACGAGGGGACTCGAAACTTTCGGCCGGTTGGAACGGTCCCCGCATCCAAAGGGTTAAAGGAGGCAACTAGGGAACTAGCACTCTTCTTCCACTGTCTCTTTCACATTTTAAAACGCTCTACAAAGTTCATTGTTGGAATCACCATGATTTGCTTAGTCGTGTTCGCCTCCATGGTCTGAAATCTCTCCCCTTTCAGCAGTGATTTTAGCTATGGGAAGAATGAGAAGTCGCACGGTCCCAAATCCGGACTGTAGGAGGGGCCGCGCTACCTGGACGATTCGATATTTTGCCGAGAAAAACCTGCACGAGTGATGAATAAGCTACACACCAACTGCCCAGATCTGTAGCCGTTGTCTTCTTAATGCATCTCTCAGTCGGCGAAAAACATCGAGATAGTATTCATTATTAATATCCTAAGTGGTTTCTGCTAGATATCTCGTTCATCAAGATCTGACCAATTTTGCTAATGATGAAATATCCTAAGTGGTTTCTACTAGATATCTCGTTCATCAAGATCTAACCAATTTTGCTAATGATGAAATATCTTGTCATCAATCCGATTCTGTGATGATGACTAGATCATGGTGTGGTTAGTTTTCTTTTTGGGACTAGATATCTCCTCCATCAACATCTGGCCAGTTTTGCTAATGATTGCGTTTTTGATTAGAATTCTCGACCAGACAACCACTCGAAGAGTTAATTGTTTGACCTGGAGGAGCGCATTCTTGATGGAAAACTTAACAATTAAAAAAAAGTCATTTGAACCTTCTTCGGGAAACATTGCTTCTTCCATTGCGAAGACTTCTTAACCATCTGATTCGTTTCCGCGGACGAATTTTCAAGTTCAACGCATTTGATGTACACTATCTTGCCATTCGTCACCGGACACCCCTCGAAAAGCGCTCAGTATCATCCGTACACGTCATACAACTTATAAAAGACGTTGAACGGTTAGAATATTCTTATAGCAGCTACAGTTCTGAGCAATCCTGCGCTACCGACAGTGTTGCAACACTTTGGTATTGGTCCATACCTGTTTCAGCAGACAATGCTCCATGTCATACAGCAGGTGTTATTAACACGTGGTTTGAGTAAATGGGTGTGGAAAAACTTCATTGGCCAGCCCAAAGTCCAGATATCAACCCATTGGAACACCTTTGGGATCAGTTAGAGCGCCGGTTGATAGCCAGGCCAAAAAACACCACTGAGTTGTTTGTCAATTTGAAGGATGAATGAGCAAGATTCTTTCAGAAACGTATCGAAAATGGGTGGAAAGTCTTCCTCGATGAGTTGCAGATGTCATTGCGGCGAAAGGTGGCCCTACACGATACTGATGTCGTGCTGGGTCCGCTTTAACTTAATAGTATGGGGTGTCCGGTGACGAATGGCCAGATAGCGTATATTCGCTGCTCGATTTGCTCGGTCATTGCGAACGCTACGGTGTCACAGAGTATGCGTTCACTCAAGGGTGTCCAGCGACTCACTGACTAGTCCAATCGGTTCATGACTTTTTACGTATGCGTATCTAGTTTGTCTTTATCCTTGGATGCCAAATTACATCAATTCCCAACAAAACTGGTTTTGTCATATTAGCAATGGCTGTATGCTTTCTGGACAGACCCCGTACATATATCGATAAAATAAAATGTCTACCAGCATGAGGGTTTGTACCAAAATAATGTTTATACAATAGTATACGAAAATTTTAGTTTTGCTTAACCTTTAAACTTCCGAGCATCACGAAATTTCCGAGAAGTTTGGTATTTCTTTTTTCTTCTACCTTACTTCACATTTTATTACTAAATAACCGCATCCATTGGTTGAAAGGATGGGGTCATTCTATTGGTCAAGAAGGTAAAAACTGGTTAGAAGTCATATAGATTGGTTGGTTTTGGGGTTTTATGGCGCAAGGGCCATATTTGGCCATGATGCGCCAGACACAAGACAAGTAACAAAATCAAGTAATAGACATACACACACAACGAAAGTTTCACTGACACAGAAGTGAGAAATACACCAAGGGAGGAATGCACCTGGCAGGAATAGAACCTGCGCCGCCTACAACTCGATGGTTGCTAGCGCAGTGGACACACCCACTGAACCACGATGGCCCCAGAAGTCATGCAGGAAGACTGCAATTTGCAGAACGGATGTATACGTCTGCGCCTCTCAGAGGGTGATTTAGAAGCTCTCTCTATATAATTTTTTACTTTATCTGACACAGTAGTGAATGATACTAGAGCTTTCCCGACTTTATTTAGTTGTGTGCTGTGGTGGAAAGCAATGCTATACAACTCCGAAATTTCGCGATGTTCAGAGAGTAGGAATTTGTACAGGGAATCGTGAGACATGCTAAATATGTATACGCTGTTTTTCAAAATTAAGAGAATTTGCATATTTGGGAGTTTCATATACTAGAGCATATCTGGGACGCTCTTGGAAGGGCGATTTTGACTCGCCTTCCTCCTCCCAGAACCTTCCAGGACCTGAGAACAGCGTTGGTGTAGGAGTGGAACCGACTGCCACAGGAACTCATAAACAGCCTCATTTTCATTATGAATTCCCGTTGTGAGAGCTGTTTAATGTTAAGAGGGGACTATACCCGAATTAGCTCATTTTTGTGTGGATATTGTAACCTCCTTTTTAGACCTTTCTGCGCTGATGAGTCTTACGAACGATCATGCGTGTGTTTTTTGTATTATTTCAACCTATGTACATAAATAATTTCATTAAAATACGTTCAGTAGTTATGAGGTTAATCGCCCGAAAGTGAAAATTCTCTTAATTCAAACACCAGTGTATATCAATAAGTAAATAATCAATATTTAAACTGGAAATAATTTTCAGGGAGCCGATGGAGTGAGAAAAGTTATGGCGACCTTGAATAGAGAGTTTGAGGAAGCCATGCTGTTGGCAGGTGAGTGTGCCCTGTATGTAAATAAAGTATTGCTATATACAATCTTATAAAAGCTAATAAAAATTGCTCGGACATGCAAAATGCAAGTGATAGAAAAATCAATCATTAATAACCAGACTTAAATATCACTTTAAATTTATTTCTTTAAGTCTCATCTGCTTGAAAAGGGCTGCGGTAGCCCAGTCGGATTAGCAACCGGAGGGTTGCGAGTGGGAAGCTCGATCCAGCCAGACTGTCGTGTACACAGGAGCACGTTAAATCTCTAGTGGCCTCAAATGTCCTCATTCATTACGGACAGCCATCCATTCCTTACCGCGGATTGAGACCAGGAAAACTTTGAATCTAGAAGCAACATTCTGGCCACTGTAAAACCTTTGGTGAGCTCGTCCGTTTCCATTCGCAGCCCAATTCATCAGATGTTTATCTGTGACCTCTGAATTCGTCTAGCGATGTATGCAGTTGAAAATCGGAGCGGGGAATGACGGCTTACGTCTCAGAAACAATGTTATCGACTTAACGTCCTCCACCACCTAAACACATAATTTCCAGAATCATTCGAAAAAAATGTTTATTTGAGATCCTTCTACCGTCCATTACAATTTGGCCAGATATTTTCGACATACTTTGTATATAACTGTATAGTAATCAGAGGATTCAGTTATGGCTGGTGAACTATCATGGTGGATTTCAGATTTAAGGTTGGTTGGCTTTGGGGTTTTATGGTGCAAGGGCCTTAATTGGCCATGCTGCACCAGACACAAGACATACAATATCAAGTAATAGACATATACACAATGAAGGTTTTACCGATAGAGAAGAGGTAGGTAGTTAATTGACGTCGCACTGGAGCAACACAACTTACTATTGGTGACGGTCCAGGATCAATCCCGAAGGGAAAGACCAAGAACAACGCTTCGTAATTTAGAACCACGATCAGATGACGATGACAGAGGAGAGAGAAACACAACCAGGGAGGCGTTGCGTTGCACCAGTGCGACGTTAAGATGTATGTATACACTAGAAATCACGAAAATTAACCAAAATATCGATCTTTTTTTAATAATTCAAAATATGGTCCCCTTAACTTTCAAACGATACCAAGATCTTGTAATATTCGAAATAGTTTTCAAGTTACAACGGTTTGGGTTAGGTACTGTCACCATAGACAAACACGTATCCAAAACTTTAAACTCGATTTCTCAAGAACTGTTTTTGCAATAGGATGGCTTCTTTCGAACAGTGATAACTCAACAATGAATTGATCTATTATAATTATTTTTGTGTCATTATAATCTATAAAATACAGTGAATGGTTTGACCCTCGGTCGAAGTTATTTGTTAAGAAATGAGAATTTTTAGTTGATTTTTAAATGTTGGAATTCCTGAAGAAATCTTGATTTTTTAGACTTCCTTCGTGAATAGAATTGTAAAAAATAACCTATTCCCTCTAGCAACTTGATGGAGGATCAAAACATGAAGAATACTATTAGGAATAATTTCCAACAGGAATTCTCTTTCTGAACGCATTAGAATTTGAGATATCACTGTTCAAAAAACATGCTAATTATATCTAAATTAGATAATTAATGAGTAGCTTAATCAGAATTTTTCACACTGATATGAGTTTAAACACAAACCAATGACCTATTGCGAAAAAGCTGGATTTTTAAAGTCAAAATTTAAAAAAAATGTTCTAGTGTATACATACACCTTAATTAAAATACCAACCTACAAACAATACCTACACCCAGGGAGGAATGCAGCTGACAGCAATCGAACTTGCGTCTCCTACCAACTGGTAGCGTAGTAGTTATCTACAACTACATCTACTGACCACGATGGTTGCATTCAAATTTAAGGAATGAGGAACTAATTATTTATTGTGTTCTCAAGCTGATGAATTGTGCTTTTCGTTACAGGAATCTCGAAATTTGCGGACATTGCAAACGATTTGTTGCTACCACCTCCTGGCACAAAGAATGATTCACTCCACTTTGAAGTTGAAGATTACTCTAAGTACTAGCATCCTATGATGTGCTAACAAGACGTTAACGCAATATAACGAAATTGAAGAACATTTTAGAATGCCCATTGAGCAGTGGTGTATTTAACAAATGTATTTTGAATTGACGATACCTTCCGAATAAATTTATTTCATTAATATATTTGCGTAAACTTATTCGGAGGCTCGTATCCGGGCCTGATAAAAATATTCAGACGGCTGTATCTGGTCTCTGGACCTCAGATCATTTTAATCGATGTTACTTGTTTATCTTATGTGCACGATGCTTTTTCTTTTTCTGTGGTTAGGTATCTTAATTAACGTCGCTCTGGAGCAACGCAACAATATCTTTTCCTGTGAACGAGCTGGATAAACTTCACCCAGACGAGAAGTAAAGGTATTTGGGAAATGCTAATAAAGAATGTGCCAAGCTATTTTTCTCCTGCGCTGATACAGATTTATTTTTAAAATAGTGCGTAGTGTCTGTCATGTTTTTATATTGCATATATTTTTCAATTTAATTTATAAAAAGGTTTGATTTCTATATCTTACTCTGAGTATATTTATTTCTTCCACGTCATAAACGCTTTCTTTATAGGTTTGTATGTGTTACTGTGAAAGACCGATATCTGGCAAGTGTCGATATTCTCCGGTGAATGTCAGCATTCACATAGTCGCTTGGTGTATGTCCGAAATATTTGCTAAATATCACTATTTCTCACTTACACCGGCAAATGGCGACATTCAGCATGCACTGATGGTGAATGTTGAATAAAAATATTTTTGTTGCGTTAAGACAAAAATGCAACTTTTAAAATCATACTTTATTAAAACATGATATTTGTCAAAATAGGAGAAAGCTTAAGTAACAGCACATGTAAATAAACTGTTGAACCTAAAACGAACAGTACATTCTAAATGAGAAAAGAAAATAATACCAATAATAAACTTACACATAAATTATGTGATTAACGTTATACAATCTTATTTATTGCAACAACTTAAACTGAAGGCGGAGAGGCCTCTCTGGCTGTGCCCTCTCCTCCTTCTCGTTTCAACCCCCACCAGAGCATATCTGTCCTTGTCGACATACACCGGCGATGGTCCGAATGTATAAGAAAATATACAAATATTCGGTCTATCACCGACGTATTTGGTATGTGTCGACATTCACCGGAGAATATTGACATTCTCTAATTTCGGTGTTTCACGGTGACATATGTCCATTAATTGACGACGATTTACAAGCGTATCCTTAAAGTCAAGCAGTAGCCCGGTTGGAAGAGTAACGGACTAGCAACCTGGTGTTGCGAGTTCGAATCCAACCAAAGACCGTCGTTATACAAAGGGCGTTGTGCATGCTAATTCTGTCGTGGCCTCAAATGTCCTCACTTTGGCGTGGTGTGGAAGTTTGGAGAGTGGGGTTCCAGCTCAGGTGTTGCCTCGCCATCTGACCGTAGATCAGAATTACATGGTGTTGTCCTCGGATCTGCCCTTTAGGTAGTTCATCCCGGACTGGTCGTCCATAACCCGTGTTGTTGCTCCAGTGCGACGTTAATTAAATACCTACCTACCTTAAGATCAAGCACACATCGGAATATACAGTGTGATTCGAAATTCCCTGGTCAAACTAAGGTTGGTAGGAATTTAATTAACGTCGTACTGGAGCAGCACGAGCATTTCTTGGCGGTCCGGGATTAATCCCGGAAGAAAGGATGCGAGGACAACGTCTCGTAAATGCCCAAACTTAGGATGGGAAAGTGGATCAAAATAAACATTCTTGTGTTTGAATACAGAGGCTGTTCGGACATTTTTTGTACGATTTTGATGAGCTGTAAAAAAGTTGTCTGCCTACGAAAGAATTTTATTTTCACAGCCGTTAAATAGGTAAAGTATAACTTATCGTCAGCTAACTCAGAGTTTTGTTTACTTTCAAAATGGCGCTTTTAAATAAGCAATGGATGGAAGGCTATGTTTCCTCTCTTTCCGAAGAGAATTATGCTTATTCATTTATTCAAAAACGCTGTAAAGGTCATGATTTTTCGATATCTAAAGGTACGATCAGTAATATTATTAATGAGAAAGGAAAATCGTAAAAGTGGAAAAATACTTCCAAAAGAGTACCCAAAAAAGAAAAAAATGTCTGAGAATATTTGTAAGATAAGATCTTTAATTTTAAAAGAGAATCCGCCAAGTCAAAGGACTATAAGCAAAGTGAACGTGAGAACTTTCTCTAAGAGATTTATGATTGTTGCCGGTTTTGCATATAATGGAAAATTAAAAGTAAAAAGAGGGCAAAAATATAAAAATAAACTCCCACATACTATCAAGACCCTATTTTATCCCCAATATTCAAAAAAGAAATACCATATCTTTACCCACAGTGCCAACAATCAATAGAACTGCATCAGGGTAAAGCAAGCAGCCACACATATAAATCAACTATTAAATTCTTGGAAAAAATGGAACAAGAAACTGGTAACAAGTAATACCCTTTACTGATATTCCTGCTAAATCTCCAGATGTTTCACCCATGGACTTTTGTGTTTTGGACTTTTAAAAAGGGCATTATTGAAACGTCGGCCGAAAACCATTCAAGGACTGGAAAACTGTCGATACTACAAAAGTCATTATTATCATGGAAATTATGGTGTACAAAGATAGTTAACAATAAGGGCTAGCAAATGGAACATTTAAAACACAAAAATTTCATGTAAAAAATTGAGCTTCAGTCCATTAAAATCGTTCAAAAAATGTCCGAACAGCCTCTGTATATGTCCTTGACTCTTGAAAGTGGGTACTAAAGGGCTCTCTTTGGCGCCTTAGCAAATTGTTATCTTTTAAACTTCGGTAGGTATTTAATTAACGTCGTACTGGAGCAACACAATTGGCTATTGGGGACGGTCCGGATTCAAACCCGATGTGAAGGATCCGATGACAACACCACGTAATTTTGAACTACGGTCAAATGACGAGGATACACCTGAACTGGCACCCCACTCTCCAAACCCTCCACACTACGCCAACATGAGGACATTTGAGGCCACGACAGATTTAAGGTACACCCGCCTCCTTTTTAAAACTTCGGGGGGGATGGAGAAATTCGCTCACGTGATAGAGAATTACACGAGTTCCGAGATGGCTGAAATGCATCTAACGCTTGAAACTGCTCAAAATCGTACCATGAAGGCATCCCCAATAGACCAGCTCCAAATTTTCAAACATTTGTACGCTTGCACCAGCAGCTGTATGAAAGCGTTACATTTCAAGTTAACAACCATGCTGAAGGTAAGCCGAGAAATTCGAGCGCTGAAGAAATTTGTAATGAATAAATATTTTATATGTCCGGTAGTTAGGTAAATTGATTTAATGTCTCATTCAAGTAACACAGTGTTCGTGAGGGTCAGAGATCCGAGGACAACACCTCGTCACTTTGAGCCGCGGTCAGATGAAGAGGTTAACACCCTGAGCTCGCCCCCACTCTCCAAACTTCCTCACCTCTGTATTTGTCCGGATTTCTACTAGCTTCGCGTTTCCATTCCTGGATTTCTCGGGCGACCTGCAACACGTCTGCTGACATTTCGGTATTGTATCAATCAATGAACATCTATACTACCGATATTACGAATTGGATCGTTGCATAAGTGATTTGGTAAAGATGCGTTTCCAAATATATTATCGAAAACACCCTCGATTTTGAATACCACTCGCTTAGTAGTATGTTTAAAAACTTTCTTTTTGGATTCTGCTAGTAGAAAATGGTCTGATCGCTAGGGTCGCAATTCCAGTTCTTACATCATCAATACTGAGAGACTATTATTGAAGAAAAATTAAATTGTCTTCATCCAAAAATCGATTTTCCGCTAAGATTATTTTATTGTACATAAGATTGAAAATACTGTGCCCCAAAATTCTTCGTTTCTTCAAATTCTTTGATTTTGGAAAAAAAGGACTAATGTTATTGGCTAATATATATTTAAGAAGTTTCAATATACGTTTTAATGTCATTGCAATGGTAATGTGAAATAACGTGTAGTGTGGAATTATTTATAAAACAATTGTTTTTCGAAAGGGAATACAGATGGCACCACGTCGCATAGCCAGGAGTGTCCAAAAGAGCGATAGCAGCAGGACACCGTTTGTCTCGCTCTCAGATGATGTCCGCTCAAAACATGCAATTATAATATAATGTATATACAAATAGATATTTCTTATTTCAGTTTTCAATCGTGTTGCTATCTATTATTTTAAACACGAATGGACGACAGTTGTGCTGTTTTACTATTGCAGAAAACCCACTGAAATTACTGATTTTTTCTGTTGGCTTTTCAAGATACACTTAAAACATCCTTATTTGTATTAATGTACTCAGAAACAATTGCATAAACAAAACAAGATAATTTCATCATTGGTACTCAAACCTATTGCCAAATAATAAAACAAACTGAAATGAAGGTACATTTAGATATTCCCAAATAGCTTTAATATCAAAGGAAGAAAACGAATGTTAAAGTTAAAATATATATTATTCTATTCTGTGTTATCTGAATATTTCTTTATTAAAATAACATTATATATTGGAATATATTTTCATTATTGATAATTAGCATTTAACTGAGATTCCAATTCGTTTTTGAAGTTTTAACCATGCAGTGTAAGATTTAAATTTAATATTCGAGCACTTGTAAGTTAATGAAAAAAGCAATAAAATGTAGTTTATAGTAGAATAAATTTGTAGTATCAAACATATCTTTCAAACAAAAAATTGATTATTTCTTTATACCATATCTTTTTTTTTGTTATTTCTCTGCAGAAAAAATATCCAATTTCTGAGAACAAAGCTATATGATCCAAGAAATGCAAGAAAGGTTACATACACAAATAGTTAAATAAAACAAAACAAAAACACTTCATTAAAATAGATTACTCATTGAATTGAAATCATTAAAAAAATATATCAATCTCCATATTTTAATCTCCATATTAAATATATCAATCTCCAATCTTTTAATATCCATAATATAGCAGTCGTAACAAATACACCATATTCCATTTCCTAACAAAAAACCTATTAAATAACAAGATTATTTAGTTCTTCTCTTCTTCTGTTGCTTCTTCTCTTCTTCTCATGCTTCTTCTCTTCTTCTCATGCTTCTTCTCTTCTTCTCTTGCTTCTTCTCTTCTTCTCTTGCTTCTTCTCTTCTTCTCTTGCTTCTTCTCTTTTCTTCTTTTCTTCTCTTCTTCTCTTGGTTCAAATACGTTTGCCGTATGCAGATTTTAAAACAGAGAACTCCTCCAAGTAGTTTCGAGGAAGAAATCTCGTCCATCAAGATCCCGCCGATTTCGCTAATGACCAGATATATCGTTAGCAAGATATTGCAGATTTTTCGATGATGACGAGGTCAGCATCTGGTAAATTTTCTTCTTATAACGAGCTATATCGTCCATCCAGATCTGGTCAGTTTTGATAATGATGAGATACCTCCTAGTCGAGACAACCACCAGGAGGGTTAAGGAAATAATTTAGACGATTTAACACTGAATACTGGGACCGGCTGAAAGTTTCGAGTCCTCTCGTTACGAAAGGCTTGGATTCTTTCTGACCTCAAACTCCTAAAGAATCGCCGAAACCCATTACGATTTCCATCCCCTATTTTATGTGCTACAAGGAGACCCGCGCGTGAATTGCCTTATCACCCCGTTGACAAAGATGTCAGGGTTTTCGACGGGGAGCCTCGCAAATTGTTTATCCTCGAGCATCTAGTCTGTGAGGTTGAGTCAATGAAAAGAGATACACTTAAAATGTCACCGCCGTCGTTTCAGTTTACCCGGGAAGAATCTGTCCCTTCTAGGCATACCCACGACTCGACAATAGAAATCGGCCCATTAGGTGATAATGGGACGAGTCATATTCCCTCTCCTGCGGGAAAGCATTGTAAAGGCCGTTTCGGCCGGTTTCAGTAAGTTGCTTGTAAAGCCGTTGGGCCGGCTGCCGTAACCAAAGGAAACAATATTCTGCCCCGACGTATGCAGAGGGTTAAGGAAAAACCATAATTATAATACACACTTAAATCTACAAAACTACTTTTTTCAATAATGAATTATAAGTATGGATTGATATTTTTAGTATTAAAATAAAATAAAGTTTATGGAGAACGTATCTACACTACACAATAAACTTTAATGCAATAGTATATAGAACAGGAACCATCTCAAATATGAAGTACTTTTGATCGATTGATATATTCAATATTCCAAGGTTGCTTGCATCGGTATCCTTGCTTGATTAAACTATCCTTCTAAAAATGATAGATGAAGCTTATAATATTCAGCAAACTCAAATTATAACGAATATATTGATAGATTAATTATTTAATTGTTATTAAAATGCAATAATCGTTGAACCTCAGCTTTCACGCGCCTACATTATGGAAGATTCGATTACCGCACCAAAGAATCATTAACAACCATTAAAGAAATTTATGTCAAAATCATTTGGAGGTTTAAAATAACCAACGAATTTTTTGGACAACCCAATAAATGCATTCCATTTTATTATTTCTTTTTTCATACAGATGGCAGCACTAGTTGCATAGTTTGCTCCGCTATTGAGAATACGTATTTCTAATACTGATATTTTAAAGTAAATTAGATTAACTTTCATGAATAGTAAATATTTGCGGTCACTTGTTTAAAGAATGTAAAACACAATACAATTAACATTCAGAAGACCACACCATTCATTCAATTTTTTTTTTACTTTAGTTAAAATCTATCACAAGAACGTCGATAAAATGTATATCTAAAAAATGAATGCAAAGTATTTTGGCTTAATCCAGCTCAAAATTCACTTATTTACCGATTATTTGGATCCTATCAGATACCAAAGTGCCATACATCTCAGCAAGGGGCGGAAGCACATTGACCTCACTAGCAGAATTATTATCAAGATGAGATGTCCGTATGAGAGAAACAGGACACATCTTCAATAGATATCCCCTCACCTGTTGGTCTGCAAGAGCACGGAAGTGGCGACCTCCTAAATAAGGAGGTTGGTAGGTATTTTAATTAAAGTCGCAATCGAGCAACACAACGGGTTATTGGTGACGAGTAAATGAGGAGGGTGCTATATGCGGTTACCATCTAAAGACAAAGTGGCCATTGACGAAATTGCTTCTTCTTTCTAATCCCATTCTTACATGAGTAGAAAGCGTTTGCTATTGATCCTAAGATCTGGGAGCCATTTCTGTACATTCCGACTTAGCCATTCGTTCAAGACAGGGATGGGCAAACTACGGCCCGCCGGAAGGTTTTATGCGGCCCGCGGATAGAATTTTAATTTGCCGTCCGACGGAAATTAAAAGAAAATATGATTTATATATTATATATCCATCTCCTTTTCTACTTTGTTTAAATATTTTTTTTCATCCTTTTTTTCAAAGGACTGATGACCTTTTTACTTTCTCTATTTTTGTTCTACAAAACATAAATCGACGGAAATAGCTTTCAATCGGTAAAGTGTTAAAAGCGGAAGTTCTTTGTTAGTTATAGCTGTAGACTGGCGCCAACAAGCGTTATCTCTTTCTCGGGGAGCAGACATATGGGAATCCAATATAGGTGAATTAGACCTCACATGTGGCAGACTGCGCATTTTAAGCTCCAGCCAGCGGCTTTTTCTTTTGGCGCGAGTTTTAATATTATTGATTGCGTATGGAAAGATTGCGGACATATAGCATCATTGTGAATAGTGGTGAAAGTATAAAAAGTATAGCGTAGCTAGTGCTTGTTTGGGTTATTCGTAAAATATTTCAACCCCAAAATGGCTACTAAAAAACGTAAAGTTGATTCAGAGTGCCGTGTTTTTAATGATGAATGGACCTGGAAATATTTTTGTACAGTTGTTAAAGATAAACCAGTGTGTCTCATCTGCAATGAAGCTGTAGCAGTCTTCAAAGAATATAACATTTCACATCTAAGCATAAGAATTCCAATTACGAAGCAATGTCCGAATATGAAAGAAAACAAAATGTAGAAAGTCTTTGTAAAAAATTATCAGGCCGACAAAATTTTTTCAAGAAGGTAAACACTATCCAAGAAGCAGCTACACATGCAAGTTACATTGTAGCATACAATATTGCTAAAAATAATAAAGCTCTCAGTGATGGGGAGTTCGTTAAACAATGCATGCTCCAAGTTTGTGATGTTTTATGTCCAGACAAGAAAAATAATTTTGAGACTGTAAGCTTATCTCGAAAAACGGTGACTTCTAGAATCGAAGCCATCGATAAAAATTTGACATCACAATTAGAGTCAAAGATTGGCCAGTTTAAATTTTGCTCCATAGCTATGGATGAAAGCACTGATATAAATGATACTGCTCAATTAGTATTATTTATAAGAGGTGTTGATGAGAACTTTGAAATTACCGAGGAACTGGCGTACATGCGTTCTTTAAAGGGAACTACAACGGGATGTGATATTTTTCGTGAATTTCAGGAAGGGCTTTTAACTTTGAAAGTGCCTATAACAAATATATGTAATATTACGACCGATGGAGCACCAAATATGACAGGAAAAAAAATCTGGATTTCTTGGACTCTTTAATCAAAGCTATCCCGGGAACAATGTTGTTTTCTACATTGTGTTATACATCAAGATGCTCTGTGTAAATCTGCATTGAATATGAAACCCGTGCTTGATGCAGTCGTGAAGCTTGTAAATACTATTCGATCTCGTGGGCTTACTCACAGACAATTTCGAGATTTTCTTCAGTCCGTGCAATCTGAATACTCTGATGTACTGTATTACACGAAAGTAAGGTGGCTTAGTGCAGGATGTGTTTTCGAGCGGGTTTGGCAGTTGAAAGACGACATTGTGTCGTTCTTCCATGAGAAACAGTGTTCTGCGGAGTGCGAAATGTTAGAAGATACAGAATAGCTTTCGGACTTTGCATTTTTCACAGATCTTCTTTGTCATATGAGCAACTTGAATGTCAAGATGCAAGGGAAAAATCAATTTATCGACGATATCTGGGCCCATCTCAAAGCTTTTAAATTAAAACTTAATCTGTTTGCTGGGCAGCTAGCTAAGAACGACTTGTCTCATTTCTCGAGGTTAAATTCAATACCCTCAGTAAATGAAGAGAAGCTTAAGAATTATGAAGATGGCTTGAAAAAACTGCATTTTGAGTTCGAACGCAGATTTCAAGATTTCAGTGCCATTCAAACAGAATTGGATATTTTTACCATGCCTTTCAACGTAAATTGTGAAGCAGTGAGGTCAGATTTGCAGCTTGAATTAATTGAGTTGCAATCTAACAATCATCTCAAGCAGCTGTTTCTAAATATGCCAAAGTTAGAGTTTTACAAATCATTATCGAAAGTAAGTTTCCCAAATTTAATATCTCACGCCCTGAAAATCAGTGCTATGTTTCCTTCATCTTATATATGTGAACAAGTGTTTTCAACTATGAACCTTAGAAAGAATTATTTCAGAAGTAGACTGACAGATGAGCATTTAGCCTCGTTCCTTAGAATCAGTACATCTCACTTCGAACTTCAATATAAGGAACTTTTAAAAATGAAATCGCAATTTTTCATTCATCTCATTAACATATTTAAATTGTAATACTTGTATATTGTTTTTAAAATTTTAGAAAAATTTATCTTGGCCCGCCAAACTTTTATTTTCGATTTTTGGCCCGCGACCGAAAAAGTTTGCCCATCCCTGGTTCAAGACATACAATATCAAGTAATAGACACACACTATGAAAGTTATTACTGACACACAAGAGAGAGAAATACATCTAGGGAGGAAGGCACTTGACAGGAATCAGACCTGCGCCACCTACAACTTGAAGGTTGCTAGCCTAGTCAACATATTACTGAGTCACGACGACCTCCAAAATCGCTTTTAAAATTAAAGTGTGCATGAGCAGAGTTTGGACGACTCCGTCGCTTCCTGACTTGGACCCCTTCAGTCAGCCCGGTGCCTACCTGCTTAGAACGGGTAGCAGTGAAGACCAACCTGCTCTCAATAAGCTTAGCAATGGACACTTGAAGCCATTGAAGAATGAATTGGGTTGTAATTGAAATATCTTCTAGATAGCTAAAACTATTCAATAGTAATGATCCATCACAAAGAAAAAGTAATTTTGTCGATTTAGGAGTGCATTATGACTCGGGTTTTTCCTTAAGTCATCTAAATTACTTCCTTAGACTATTTTGAAATCTGCAAACTTACGCTAGGTAGGTATTTAATTGATATTGAATTGGAGGAACACAACGGGCTATTGGGCTACAGAGGTTGTTCGAACATTTTTTGAACGATTTTGATGAGCGGTAAAAAAATTGTATGCTACGAAAGAATTTTGTTTTCACAACAATTAAATAGTTAAAGTATAACTTATCGCCTGCTAACTCAGAGTTTTGTTTACTTTCAAAATGGCGCTTTTAAATAAGCAATGGATGGAAGGCTATGTTTCCGCTATTTCCGAAGAGAAATATGCTTATTCAATTATTCAAAAACGCTGTAAAGGTCATGGTTTTTTGATATCTAAAGGTACGATAAGTAATATTATTAATGAGAAAAGAAAAAACGTAAAAGTGGAAAAATACTTCCAAAAGAGTACCCAAAAAAGAAAAAAAAATTCTGAGAATATTTGTAAGATAAGATCTTTAATTTTAAAAGAGAATCCGCCAAGTCAAAGGACTATAGCAAAGTGAATGTGAGAATTTTCTCTAAGAGATTTATGATTGTTGCCGGTTTTTCATATAATGGAAAATTAAAAGTAAAAAGAGGGAAACAATATAAAAATCAACTCCCACATACTATCAAGACCCTATTTTATCCCCTATATTCAAAAAAGAAATACCATATCTTTATACACAGTTCCAACAATCAGTAGAACTGCATCAGGGTAAAGCAAGCAGCCACACATCTAAATCGACTATTAAATTCTTGGAAAAAATGGAACAAAAAACTGGTATCAAGCCCCTTTACTGATATTCCTGCTAAATCTCCAGATGTTTCACCCATGGACTTTTGTGGTTTTTGACTTTTAAAAAGGGCATTATCGAAACATCGACCGAAAACCATTCAAGGACTGGAAAAGTGTGGAACAAGAATGGGACAAAATACCACTGTCGATACTACAAAAGTCATTATTATCTTGTAAATTAAGGTGTAGAAAGATAGTTAAGAATAAGGGCTATCAAATGGAACATTTAAAACACAAAAATTTCATGTAAAAAATTGAGCTTCAGTCCATTAAACTCGTTGAAAAATGTCCTAACAGCGTCTGTATTAGCGACTGTCCAGGATCAAACCCGAAGGGAAAGATGCGATATAATTAGTCGGATCAAGAGAAAAACAAGAGATATTTGTAAAGCTAACATAATAATTTTGTTATTTAACGATTATGTTAGATGGGGGACTGGACCATGGATCAGTAATTAGAGTCCTTATTACGACTGCCATATCAAGGATATTGAAAGAATACAGAATAAATTTTTGAAATATATGGCGTGTACATGGAGGGCCAAACAAAAGAACATGCCGAGAACCTCGGTACACTGATAAACTGATTAAAGTAGAATATAGGAATAGAATAGAATCAGTCAACCGTCTCGTGAAACAAACAAAATTTAATATATAAAAATCGATATTTGCCGAAAAGATAATAACATAAATTCGTAACGTACGTTACGGAATTACAAACATTATACAGCAGCGTGTTCGTATCTTGCGAGACAGAAAGGTGGAATGAAAGTTTTCGTATTCGCTCGCGGCTGCTTATTTCGGGCGGAGCAAAAGAATGTTCTGCGGGAGTATTCACCAATATATTTATTTTATGAATTATAAATCTTCGCTTCATTTTACGAAAAATCCTTTCGGTTTCATTACTTTGCAGCTCCGAGAATAGCATTCCTTAGCACCGGCTTCTTCCAAGTACTTCATCTTCTGTCTCATCTGCCCCTCAGGCCTGCTTATGCTTCATCCTGAGATGAATCTCGAGGGTCTAAAGTCTTATGAGCTTATAGACCCGGTGTAGTTTACTCATTTCAAATGAGATAAGTAAGAGAGAGAACACGAAATTGATATATATATACTAATTTAAATTTTTTTGTGTGTGAATTTCCATTTAAAGTAAATCCCTCATCACTCTGGATATTCCGACATTATAATGACTCTTCCACACAATGCATGTAAAAGACCTTATGTAAAATTTTTTAATAGGATCGTTGTGTGCATAACTAATACCAGTACCACTGTGGTAAGAATAAAGTATTATGAACTTTAGCTATCTGTGCCGTTTTTCTCTGTGCTGTGTTTTCTCCGTCCATCCTAATCGTGGTATGCAGCAAGATGAAATCGTCTGGCTTCCTGAGTGATTGAGAAATTTCCTATTGTATAGAATGAGAGGTCTCCTGATTAATGATTTCTGGCCAACCACTAACTTGCTTACCTTGAATAGCCAAGGATCCATTTTTTTAATCTTCATTTACCATTCACAGAGCATGAATGAAGTGATGCATACGGAAGAATACGGATGGCAAATGAAAATTTTTTAAGATGATCTGGCGATTCGAGTTTGGCAATCTATCGGTTAACCAGAAATCATTAATCAGGAGACTCTTCAATCGATATGACAAGGAAATCTCTCAGCTACTTCCTAAGTCAGACGATTTTCACCTTACTGCGTATTTTCAAACTAGTCTGCAGGCCTTAAACATTCAATGATTCGAAATTTGAATATCCGCAGAAAATTTTTTTAGCCCATTGTAGTATCTAACACAAGAATTCTTAACACCACGTTTGGGTGGTGGCGGTCGCTATAGAAACAGGACTTGTTCATTTTGAGTAGAGGTGACCCTTCGAAGGACTCAAATTCATTTTTAGCGACTTTTTTCCGAATGTTAGAGGCGGAAAGAAGTAGTTTACTAGTATAGATCTTATCGGCGACAAGTTTGGCTTTCTAACAATATTATGCAATTTTCCAGGAAGCGTGCCAATGTGACAAATTCGAAAACATTTCTTAAAACATCCCCTATCACAAAGTTGGGTAAGGTCCTTTTCTATGGCGACTTTGTATCGGGAGCTATCCTCGAGGTCGAAAAAACAATAACTCTGCTCCACAATTTACAAAACATTTTGACCTTCAAACAGAAAATTGAGGACTTCAATCACAACTGCTTTAATGTGGTTTGTTGCTCTACGGTAATCTTATGTTACAGCACAGAAGATTTGACCGGGACCTACAGCTTAAAACATTCGATCCCAGAGCTTATCGAGCCCCCCTCTTCCTAATTTAACCCTAGTAGTATACGGGTGCCTATACGGGACGGAAGTGACGTCATACCACGTGACCGGAAGTGGGCGGTGCCAAGTGACGTCACACCACGTGACCGGAAGTGGGCGTGTCCGAATGACGTGACGTATTGTTTGTTTACATTTTGGACTTGGAATTTTTTTTGTCATCGACTTCGTGCAGGCGTTGAGTTGTTTCAAGATGGCGTCGTTTCGTTGCCATGGTGATGAATCACTCGTAGTGCCATCTGGTGGAGAAATTCGAAACCCTATTATTTTTAATTAAAAAGGAATTTCTTGGATTCGAACCGAGGACCATAGGATCCGAAGTCAAGTGCGTTACCACGGGGCCATTGGTCAGTTAGCAATAGGTGATGAATTAATGTAGGGTTTCTCTCTCTTTTGGACTTGTATTTTTTCTTAGTATTAGGAATGGGTTATTTTTAGAAAATGGTTTGAATAATTGCATAGGGTTTTAATAAATGCTTTTACAAAAGGACTTATGGCGCCATCTAGTGATTTTAAAAGTAATTAATCTAAGGAACGAATTGATTTCTTAATGCTTTTACTTTATTCATCACCAGTGACGTCAGTGTGTTTACATTTGGGACTTGGATTTTTCCTTCTAAGATTTCGATGTGACGTCACGATTATGTCCATCGAGCAAGTCTGAACTTGAAAAAGTCTACTCACAATTCTTTATGTTATGAGTATGGTAAATTGTTTACAGATCGTGAAGGCTAGGCATCCATTTTTTTAATCTTCATTTACCATTCACAGAGCATGAATGAAGTGATGCATACGGAAGAATACGGATGGCAAATGAAAATTTTTTAAGATGATCTGGCGATTCGAGTTTGGCAATCTATCGGTTAACCAGAAATCATTAATCAGGAGACTCTTCAATCGATATGACAAGGAAATCTCTCAGCTACTTCCTAAGTCAGACGATTTTCACCTTACTGCGTATTTTCAAACTAGTCTGCAGGCCTTAAACATTCAATGATTCGAAATTTGAATATCCGCAGAAAATTGGATTTTCTTCCTCACCATGTTCAGTATATCACTTGAAATTGCATCTACTACATGTACTAATAAATAGAGTTTAGTAACAAATATACGTTTTAATTTTATGTAAAATATTGGTTCGATACATAGGACACGTTGAAAGACTCTTCGTACATCTCATGCATGTCACCAGATGACCGCAAGGCTGTAAAGTAGCATTCATTTTCCGATTCCTTGCAAATTTTACAAAGTCGTTCGTCCTTGTCGTTGTCTAAGGGGTAAAGCTATACATCGTTTTTTTTTATAAAACCATTGGTATTGTTGATTTCATCCAGCACCTGTACAATTTCATCTATGGGCTACCAAACATTTTGGATAAAACTTTGTGTTTGTGTCTCACTACATCTTTTTACCAATTTTCAAGCCCTTCGCCACACCAATAGCACCTGATCACGTCCAAGACACCGGTATAATACGATCCGTTTACGGCTAGGTCCCTAATGTCAACGTCTGTGCGTTGGTCAATCTCTAAACGTAGTTAGGCGCATAGACATGCTTGGAACTTTTGGCTTCAAATTTGCATAATGGTTATTCATTTTCCTTAAAACTATAATATGCTCTATTACTCTTAAGGGTAAAATTATGGAGCAGATTGAGTTAAATCCCATGAAAAAAGGTTCTTCTCTGAATCAATTTTTAAAAATCTGATACTTGTCAAAGATACTAGTTTCCTTTCAACAGAGGCAAAGACGTGTGTGTGCACACAAATAAAATAATTCAATTTGTTGATGTAATTTTAGAAAAAATAAAACTGCAGAATCAAGAGAATTCAGTATACTTTAAAGTTCTCATTTTAAAGAGTCAAAAAAATACGTTTCTCTTATAAATTATATTTGGTTATATTTTTTTTTCTTGCTCAAGTTTAGTCGTAGAATTGAATTGCATTCAGCGCATAAACGTGGTAGAGTAAAAAAAAAAATCACACGCACATTTAAGTATATCCTTTCGTTAAAATCTTGTATTACAACACAAAATTTTATTTCGCGCATTATCACAAACACATGTTTTCTGAGTATGTACATTCTTTACTTAGTCTTATCTTTAGTGAGTAACTATGGAACGCAAAAGATAAATTTTAACTTTACTGATTAGTAAGTGTATGGTGTTATATAGTCCAGTTCTTCGTGGCCTCCAGTTTATAATTATTTTTCCAAGAACAGCTAACGCTTTTCAATAGCAATGATTAATATTTGTGCAATTGTGGATTTTGATGGATTTCAGATTCAATAAAGTTTCTTAGTACGTAAATACGCATACATCGCTGTAAAAATCGCAAGTAGCTTCAAGTATTCGTTTTAACTTATCGTCTAAGCATAAACTGAGTGCCAAAGATCGTACAACTGTGTGATATGTTAAAAATTACGTATGTGCACTTCATTTCTGTCCCATGACATAGCAAATTGTGCTCCCTTAGAAAATCTAGACTCTAAGCTTTTAGAATATTACGAGCAGACCAAGAGGGTCACTCAGTACCTAATTGCTTACAAAGGTGGTTGTGGGGAAAAGAAACGCTTAGATGCATTGAATATTCCGAATATCAACTTAGAACAATATGGGTTTCCCAAATTCGATGCATTTTGTGCTCTAAGTAGCAACAAAGATATCCAAAAACTATAATGTGGTCATCACAAAAATAATTTGCATTGCCCCATAGCTGAGGTGATGGCATTGAATAATTGGCTTGTCGGAAATAAGTCTCTTAAAAAATGTAAGTATGTAAAAATAAGTTCTTTTTTTACTACAATGTATTATTTTTGTAAAAATATTAATCATAATGTTTTTACTATTAAAAAAGTGTTCTAATTTACTTTGTTTCCATGTGGCTTCCTTCAATCTGTTTAAGAATTGTCTGCTGGATTTGCAGAGATTGTTTTAAGAATACATAGAATTCAGATTTAATCCATTATTTCAATAATTTTTGTTCATTTTAAAATTCACATTAATACTTAAAATTTTCAGTTATTATTTAATTTTACTCATGGGTAAAAACTATCAGCGGTGTGAGTAAATATTTAGATTATGCATTAAATATCAAGAAAAGGGCAAAAGTTAATTTGCTTAGCAGCACAGATGTGCACACATTATTTTCAAAAACAGAAAACCCACTTACTATCCATTTAATATAGCAATGTAGAACACTTAAAATTAAGAAAACAGTACAAAGTATCTTGTAAAATACTTCATAGCTTCGTACAGTATTGGTATTTTGCTGTGCAATGTAAATTGTACGATGTGCATAAGGATATCAAATAAATAAAAGGAAGTTCATATTTAGTAAAATGTGTGGTTTGCAAAAGCATTAAAGAAAAATAACTTTTAATTTAGATCTTCAAGGACAAATGGTTTTTAATTCTATATTTCACTACTTCAAATGTGCAAGGAAACATGGTATGGGTCTTGTAAAGTTTCAAATTAATGCATAAAATTCTTTTTACTCTTACAGGTTTTTATAATAATTTTTTTACTATGCATAAAACGCACTTTAAGAACCAAACTTTTAAAAATGTCTCAATTGTAAAATTAAAAAATAAAAAGCAAATTGCATTTAAATGTTTGTAATAATATTTAAAGTATATATTTCTCAATTGTTAAACGCTTTCTAAAAATCTTCAATGTTATAATACGTGCAATAGTATTTGATATATAATTAATTTTTGTGTAAAAAACATCTAACTTTTAAAATATAAATCCCTATATCAAAGAAAATTTCGTTAAAAACAGTTTGTAAATCTTTATAATATAAATAAAATCACTAAAATGAATGAAAATTTATTTAAAGTAAACAATAATATGGAAGGAAAAATTAATTAAAAATACACTGCTGGCCACCGTAAATGCAACACCCTGAAGGAAGCATGCAAATAATATGAAATTTACAACATGCATTAGCGGAGGTGAGATATGCAAATGATTAGAATTTCAGCGCAGACGCACATCACGCGCGCCTGTAGCACCACTTCAAAGCGCTATTTAAGGCTTGGAGATTTTGACCATTTCAAGTACGGCAATTGTGTTTTTCTTGTGGTTTTTTCAAAAAAACGATCAATTATGCCTCGTAGAAAACAGCGATCATCTTTTGATCAAGTATCCGAGTTCGACAGAGGAGGGATAGTGGCCTACCGAGATTGTGGATTATCTTTCAGGGAAATCGGTAGTCGTGTTGGACGAAACCAAACAACTGTAATGCGGATATGTGATCGTTGGATGCAGGAGGGTACGACGGACCGACGTGTTCGATCGCATCCACCTCAGTTCACCACTTCACGTGATGACAGGCATATAGTGCGTATGGCAGTGACGGATCGCTCAGCCACATCACGAACCATAGCACAGCACATTCAGTCTGTACCGCATCATCCAGTGTCTGCGCGTACCATTCGACGCCGTTTACAGCAGAGTGGTCTGTCCGCAAGACGTCCATTGCTTCGTCTACCCTTGACGCAGAACCACAGACGTTTCCGCCGCCAATGGTGCGATGAAAGAAGGATGTGGACGGCAGAATGGAATGAAATTGTCTTTACTGACGAGTCACGCTTCTGTCTGCAACACCACGATGGTCGGATTCGAGTCTGGAGACACCGTGGAGAGAGGATGCTGAACAGCTGCGTTATGCACCGCCACACTGGCCTTGCACCGGGTATTATGGTATGGGGCGGTATTGGATATCACTCTCGCACTCCTCTAGTACGCATTGTCGGTACTTTAAACAGCCAGCGCTACATCTCCGAGGTGTTTGAGCCAGTTGTCCTTCCTTACCTTCAGGGCTTGCCCACAGCCATATTTCAACAGGATAATGCGCGACCACACGTGGCACGCATTGTCCAAGGGTTCTTCGTCAATCGCCAGATTGAATTGCTTCCCTGGCCAGCTCGCTCTCCGGATCTTTCGCCGATAGAAAACATGTGGTCCATGGTTGCTCAACGATTGACCCAGAATACATCCCCAGCTGCCCCACCAGATCAACTTTGGCAACGTGTGGAAGCTGCTTGGTCTGCTGTACCCCAAGAACACATCCAAAGTCTCTTTGAATCAATGCCGAGGCGTGTGGCAGCGGTGATCTCCAACAATGGCGGCTACTCTGGCTACTGATTTTGGCAGGAACCACACTTCACAGAAGTCTATAAATTTAATCATTTGATACTTGGTCAACATGTTATCTACAAAATAAATTTTGTTGTGATATCTCTTGTCTTTCTTGGTGTTGCAATTCGGGTGGCCAGCAGTGTATAATTAATTTTAAGTAAAAACATTAATTTTTAAAATATTAAATCCTTATATTTCATCCAAAAACAGGTTTGTAAATCTATATAATATAAATTAAATCACTAAAATTTATGAAGATTTATTCAAAGTAAAAATAATATGCAAGGAAAGATTAATTAAAAAATAACATTTAATTTAGATTTATAGAATAAATGTTTTTTTTTATACTATTATAACTTCTTCAAATGTACAAGAAAACATATTCATAGTATTTGTCTTGTAAAGTTTCAAAAATTTTACTCTTACTTAAGTGTATATTATTTAAAACAAAATTTCTGCTATAAAATAGGTGTTATAGCATCTAATGTATAATTAATTTTTGAGTAAAAACATCTAACTTAAAAAAAAAACATATATCTATATAGCAAAGAAAAATTTCATTTCAGATCTTGCATTTTAAAAGAAAATTTATGAAACCATGTAATAAAAAAACCAAATAATCCAAAATACAGTATATGTGGTAAGACACGCCAAAAATTTATTTAAAAACGAGATGTAAGCATTTATAAAAATACTATTCTGAAAGGCAAAGATCAATTGCAACGTTGTCCAAATATCGTCTAGTGTACGACACTGAGTTCTAGTTCGGGGGCACATAAGTGGTTTATCGCTGCTTTATACAAGAATTTTACGAAACGTTAAGTTTATTCTGGGGCATAATGCATTCCCACGGGGCAAGCTGTGAAACCAAAATTGGTTTGTTGGATACTTCATCTCAAGCAAGCTTCCATTTTCCAGAACAATTTTTAAAGAATTGTAGTTCTTTCTAGAAAACACAAATTGCCTTTTCTGTCCAAATGAAACAGACGCTATGGGTGCATAAAGTTCCAAGTCCTTCTCGTTGTTTTTATGGGCAACTATGCAGTCCTTACCATCTTTATAACGCTTCACCAACTCAAAATTAAATCTTGCACCAATTCGCTCCATTTCTCCCTTTATTTCCAATACTTTAGGAGATCAAGGCTTGGCTGCAATAGAAGACCCGCTAAAAGTATAGCTTATTCCTTCGTCTTCGTATGCTACAAGTTTACAAGGCACAGTATATTTTTGACCTAAAATTTCTAAATTTCGTCTTTTTTTAATACGTTAATTCGTTTTCCAATCGACGGAAATATGCCTAGCCTTCACGATCTGTAAACAATTTACCATACTCATAACATAAAGAATTGTGAGTAGACTTTTTCAAGTTCAGACTTGCTCGATGGACATAATCGTGACGTCACATCGAAATCTTAGAAGGAAAAATCCAAGTCCCAAATGTAAACACACTGACGTCACTGGTGATGAATAAAGTAAAAGCATTAAGAAATCAATTCGTTCCTTAGATTAATTACTTTTAAAATCACTAGATGGCGCCATAAGTCCTTTTGTAAAAGCATTTATTAAAACCCTATGCAATTATTCAAACCATTTTCTAAAAATAACCCATTCCTAATACTAAGAAAAAATACAAGTCCAAAAGAGAGAGAAACCCTACATTAATTCATCACCTATTGCTAACTGACCAATGGCCCCGTGGTAACGCACTTGACTTCGGATCCTATGGTCCTCGGTTCGAATCCAAGAAATTCCTTTTCAATTAAAAATAATAGGGTTTCGAATTTATCCACCAGATGGCTCTACGAGTGATTCATCACCATGGCAACGAAACGACGCCATCTTGAAACAACTCAACGCCTGCACGAAGTCGATGACAAAAAAAAATTCCAAAATGTAAACAAACAATACGTCACGTCATTCGGACACGCCCACTTCCGGTCACGTGGTGTGACGTCACTTGGCACCGCCCACTTCCGGTCACGTGGTGTGACGTCACTTGTCACCGCCCACTTCCGGTCACGTGGTGTGACGTCACTTGTCACCGCCCACTTCCGGTCACGTGGTATGACGTCACTTCCGTCCCGTATAGGCACCCGTATACTACTAACCCTCCTAGTGGTTGTCTCGACAAAGTATGTCGTCGCTAGTAAAACTGACCAGATTTTGATGAACGAGATATCTCGTCCGTCAAGTACGAACAAAATTGACCAGATCTTGATTTCGGCATCATCAAAAATCGGCAATATCTTGATGGCGAAATATTTCCTCGTAGCAGAATTGGTCAGAACTTGATGGACGCGATACATCGTTGAGATCACTTGGAAGGTTTAATAGACTGATTAAATCATTCTTTGTATCTTTCGGAACTTGGAATTTGCAACTAAGTAAATACCATCCACTTGGTAAAAATATACGCGCTCCTGTCGTAATCGAATTCGATACTTTACCAACTTATGAACATCTGTCACGCACCATTTTTGAAAAAGGTGGATAATCCATTGCTCCAAATCCTCTGTCGTCCAAACTCCCTCCACAACAAAGCCGAATTTCTAATTAACCCACTCGGGGTAATCTCGCTTTGACAGAGAGTTATCGCCAATTAAAAAGGTGCGCTTTCAGAGCAAACATCAACAAACGACACCGTTTGTGTTATTAAAGTACCAGGAGGAAGGAGGCAAGTTCGGGAACATCTGGTATTGGTGAATTCGACTGTTCTCTATTAGTAACGCACCGGAGACTTCTTTACGAGCAGGATGATCAATGGAGTTCCATAACAGCTGCGGGGGACATTGATTTTCGGAGCCTTGATCACCGTCTTTTCGGAAAGTGATGCTTTCTTTCGCGTCCGATGGATTCTGAGATTCATCTGCGGAGGTTTTCGAGGGAGGTCGGAGTTTCTTTGAGTTAGGCTTAACCCACTTCATACGTCGGGGCCGAATATCGTTTCCTTCTTTGGCTACGACAGCCGACCCAACGGCTTTACTGACACCGGCCGAAACGGCCTTCACAATGCCCAGGAGGAGAGGGAATATGTGTCGTCAAATTATCACCTAATATGCCGGTTTCTATTGTCGGGTCGTGGGTAGGCCTAGAAGGGACAGATTCTTCCCGGGTAAACTGAAAGGGCGGCGGTGACTTTTTAAGTGTATCTCTTTTCATTGACTCAACCTCTCAGACTAGATGCTCGAGGATAAACAATTTGCGAGGCTCCCCGTCGATAACCCTGACATCTTTGTCAACGGGGAGATAAGGCTATTCACGCGAGGGTCTCTTTGTAGCACACAAAATAGGGGATGGAAACCATAATGGGCTTCAGCTATTCTTCAGGAGTTTCAGGTCTGAAAGAATCCGAGCCTTTCGTAACTTTCGGCCGGTTGGGCCGGTCTCCGTATCCAGAGGTTTAAAGGCTTGGGGATCGTATACACTTGCAATTTTTGTCATCTAGAGATGGCAGCGGTTCAATAGCCTTTCTCTTGCGTGTTGGAATTTGAGTTGGTCAGAAAGTAAATAACCTTGGAGGAGCCTCCTTTCTTGATGGGACGTGGTAGCCCGGTTGGAAGAGTAACGGATTAGCAACCGGAGGGTTGCGAGATCGAATCCAAACAAAGACCGTCGTGTACAAAGAGGGCTGGCTCAAGTTAAATATGTCGTGACCTCAAATGTCCTCATGTTGGTGTGGTGTGGAAGTTTGGAGAGTAGGGTGCCAGCTCAGGTGTGACCTCGTCATCTGACAGTGGCTCAGAATTACGTGGTATTGTCTTCGGATCTTTCCCTTGGGGATCGATCCCGGACCGTCGCCTATTGCCCGTTGTGCTTCTCCAGTGGACGTTAGTTAAAACCTACCTATCTAAGGTGAAATAACTTGAGAATTGATCGTCAGAAAAAAATGTATCGCTGGTACTACCCACGAATGGATAGACAGGGATAGTGCATATACCGTTGGAGAAAAGAAGGAAAATCATTAATTGACATGTAAACTACAGATGCGGATTGCGCCTTCAACAAGCTGGCAACGCCCCAAAGCGAAACATCCGACGACAATACGTCGAATTTTTCCCTTCAGGATTGATCTCATATCATCGCCAATAGCCCACTTCGTTGCCCCAGTGCGACGCTAATTCAACTACTCACCGAGGAAAATACTTCGTCATTTTGAATCACGGTCAGATGACGAGGTCAACAGCTGAGATGGCATTCCACTCTCCAAACTTCCACACCAAGTCAACTTGAGACGGAAGCAGTGACGGATTTAATGTACACCAGTTCACACTTACCGATCTGGTTGAACTGAGTTTCAAACTCGCAACCCTTCGTGATCTAATTCGTGAATCTACCAATCAAGCTACCGTTGCCCTTTTAGTTCTTTGTTTGGAAGCGGTTTCGTTTGAGTATGCTTCGGTTATAATTAAACAGGAATTGGTTAGCTTCCGTTTAGCAAAATTCACCCAGATTTAATATTATTACTTCCCGCAATGATATTTTCCAATTTATTTCCTGATCAAAAATGTTTCGCCGAGATCAAAAATACTCAGATGATGTTCTTGCGAGGAATTTAAGTGTCGAAAATTCTGAAGTGCAGCACTGTGGGCTTACTTTTTCGTTGAAGCTAAGCGATTGATGCGCGATCGGAAATGTAAGCGCTGTAGCAAATTAAATTTGTTAAAACAACATTTAAAATTATGAACACGGAGCATTCATTACTAAATAATGCGCATAATGAAGTCACATTAGCGTAATCTTTTATCTTAAAGTAAACATTATGAACTAATTCTGCATTTGATAAATTGATATTCCATTGTCGGGAAAGTATACACACTAAATTTGTTCGAATGATGTCCAATAATTATTCCTACACAGAGAGAACCAAACACATAGTATTTGATTATTATCACTGTGTTAGTAACGGAAAGGTAATTCCGTTGCAATCAAAAGCAAATTTTCGTAACAGCTGGAGAGGACATTGATTTTTGGAGTTGGGTTCATTCTTAATACCCGTCCGTTTGGAAAGTGACGCGATATCTTCCGAAACATATGCGGTGACTCTCGAAACAGCTCCGAGAACAGATGGAGTTGCTCAACCGTTTCGCTTCCTGTGTCCTCCCATTTGGGTACATGAAAATAATTATTTTACCATCAAGACGATGTAGTATACTTATGAGATCGTCATGTCCCTATCCATCTACAACCTAAGGCGAGTGACTCTCAAGGCAACTTGAGCAGCGCAACTCGGGTTCGTTTTCTCTTCCAGACTGGGGAGAAATCCAACTGAACCACTCAGGACAAGCCACCTAGGTAATGATCGCGAGCCAATTCACGATTTGTAGAAGCCCGTCCTGGGTCTCGCTTCACAATTCGTCCCGTGTATCACCACCCAAACGTTCAGACACGAGGGAATTACTTCTCCAGAAAAGCGATGTACCCATTTTGGGACATTACCCCTATCAGAACCCATTTTGTTTTCGAAAATTATATTTTTTATCAGTTCTGAGGTCATCAATGGTACCTCAACCCTCCAAGTGGTTTCGACGAGTGGATTTTGTTGCTGTTCACAGGGAGCAATAATAGCTCTTACCACCCCTAGCGGGCGTGGTGTGGAATTTTGGAGAGCTCAGGTATTACCTCGTCTACTGACCGTGGTTCAAAACTTCGTGGTGTTGTCCTCGAGTCTATCCCTTCGGGGGTTGATACCGGACCGTAGCCAATAGCCAGTTGTTTTGCTCCAGTGCCACGTTAATTAAATACCTACCTCACCACCGGTAGTCAAAATGAATATAATCTTATGCACCAATGTGGAGAAAAACTAAGCCATCTTGGAAAGTTAGGAAAAACGTTGCCTTAGAGTTGATTCCAAGTCACTGTGGTATATATGGAAATGAGAAGGCGGACCAATTGGCCAAGGCTGGAGTGCAGTTGTCCCAACCTAAATCCCCTCTACCTCTATGTAACACCAAGAGGCCAATATGCACGCCTATAAAGACTAGTATACTTTCAATCTAAATAGAGATGTCTACAGGAAGAAACTGAAATATTTTGTTGAGAATAAAGTTCGTATCCCAGGTCCCATGAAATGAATGGACACCACTTCAGGGATTGTCCTAACATTTCTGACCATAGAATTGCAAATACTGTTGATAGTGTTTTTCACCACAACACTCTATGGTGGTTTGATCAGTTCTACTCCTTACGCCGTAAAAAAACCCAACCATATAGCGTAAGAAACCAATTATATATAGCGTTATAGGTTATCTACAATACCAGTATAGAGTTACTTATATTTGCTATTATTTCAGTCTAAAGTACAGTCAATCTCCAACTGATTTCGACGAGATATCTCGTCCATCAAGATCTAAGGAGAAATCTGGTCATGAAGATATTACCGACTTTATATGATGATGAGATCAAAATCTTTCAATTTTCTTCTAAAGACGAGATCCCTCGTCGAGACAACCACCAGGAGGATTAAATCATAGAGAAAATATAAAGGTAGCGTGATTAATATTAACCTTTTTATGTGCCCAAAATCATGTGACCAGAACTAGTAGTAACCTAGTAGACCCTTAGACTACGTTCGTCTGAGGTTGGAAAGAACATTCATGATCTGATTGGTCCATGGGACAATAGTAAACCCCATCCATGGATTCATCATTTGATTGGTCCACTCGAATTAGTAGTTTGGGGATTTCACCACTTTTGATGTCATTGTATGAAATGCATATTTACACATCTACCCTGTCAGATATCAACCGAGATAATATGCCAAATCAGCCAACCAAGTCAATTTTTCAAAGAGTAGTCACGTGACTACTAGTTCACATGTCGGTCACTTTTTGAAGCTCCTCTCAATAGTCAGCTCAGTCTATTTATATTCCACGTATGTTGGTTAAATAGCCAATAAAATAGTTTTACCGAGAGATAATTTGTCTTGGGCTGAAGAAGCCAAAGCTGATCTTTCGCTTTGCTCTCAGGGATGGGTCGTAAATATTTGCATTTTTGTACTCGAGAAGTGAAAGAAGTTCGTTTAACTCGCAAATACTTGGGGCAACTTTACCGTCCAGACGAAGAGTCGAGGGAGTTCTTAGAAAATTCCAAAGAATGCTCACGCTAATATCGAGTGCTTCCTGGTGGAATTACTAAGGGCTAAGCACCCAGCTCTAAGGGTCTTCGATCCTCCGAACAATTCTAAGAAATCTTAAAATTGGTTCGCTAAGCGAACCAGTCCGCTTCACTCGCTCACAATGCACTCTAACGTCAAAACATTCAAGTTATTTTGTTGAATAAAAAGCAGCAATTTCACGAAAAAAGAGTAAAACAACGTATCAGTTACACATTCAGGATATGGATTCACACGTAGGACTTCAGGCTTGTAGTGGAGAATGTGACTACATATCCAAAAATAGCACAGTGTGATACTAAAAGGTATCTAAGCAGGCTAAAGCTGGACAGCATTATATCCCTTCATGCAGATAATTGGTTTTGAATTTTAACTATATCAAATGTCCTTAACCTTTGAAGTGGTTTCGACGAGACATCTCGTCCAAGATCTGGTCGATTTTGCTAATGACGATATACCACGATATACAAAACTTCCCTATTACTCCAAAGGGAATGAAGATCCAAGAAGGTAAAACCAGTTGTTCCTTGCCTAGAACTTGTAACGGTTTGGAACAGATTTTTATCTCAGTGGCTGGCTACAACAGGGTGATTTTCGAAGCGAAGATAAACCTCCAGGAGGGTTAAAAAATCAGTTTAATCCAGTTACATAAAATGTACTTACTACATTACCTTTACTGTTATCACTTTTTACATTTTACAGCTTTCTTGTAGGAATTCATTTGATACTTGATAATGTCTTCGTTCGTTATAAAATATTTTCTTGACAGCACATCTAAATTTATTTTTAAGATTGGAATTTTAAATTGGAATTAATTTATTTTCCTGTGACAATGTGTAATTTGCACCGGCAGATTTAATGCGCGAACGAAATCAAAGGGTGTTTTGTCTTGTAGCTGGATTGGATTGGACGCTGTAGGTGGACACTGTTTCACCTGTGCGGCTTTCACCTATATAGTCCGCCTAACGGAGGAGTTTCTGAGTTTAGGGAGAGCCGAGCAATCTACTGTACATATAAAACATTTAATATAGCACACAAAAAACAAAAAGTAAGTAAAGGGCAAAAACATATAGGCATAAAAATACAATATGGCGTAAGAAAAGGATTATAAAATTCGTTAAATTTACAAAAAACAAAATGATAATAATAATATAATCGATATACAATAAACAGAAACAATATAAAATAAAAAATCCTCCTTTAAAAAGGAGGACTTCTCACAGGATCATGATGTCACTCGACCATCCAGGCGGAAGCCCAGAATTATCTTACTAAATATCGATAAACTAGTTAAAGAGGAAGATATAATTCCTAGTCTCCTCATTAAGAACGATCTTATAATCAACGAAGAATTCTTAAAGATTGAATTTAGGATTAGCTCAAATCGGGGCAACCACTGGGTGGTCACGATTGACCCATCACTATTTCACCCGCTCATGGCCACTGGTTATTTGTATCTGGGCTGGCAGAGGGTTAGAATAGACGAATTCCGTAGTGTACGACAGTGCACTGGATGCGGCCAGTTCGGTCACTCGAAAACAAAATGCGGCAACCCCCCTAGGTGTCTCACCTGTGGGGAGGAACATGAACTTAATAAATGCACCAAACCCAAAAAATGCATTAACTGTGTCGCATCCAATAACAACCACAAAACTAGGCATAATGTTGATCATGATTGTAGAGATAAGAAATGCCCCAACCTGAAAAGGCAGCAAAATATCATGGCCGCTAACACTGATTACGGTGCAGTGTGATGCACAAAATCAAAATTTTACAAATTAATGTTAATCATTCTCTTTCAGCCCACAGCCTTGCCTTGGCCACTGCATCACAATTAAACTATGATTATATTTGTATCCAAGATCCCCATAAAATTAAATGTGAAATATTATCTCCCCCTTCTCATAATTCTCAAATATCCTCACTTTCAAATAATTGTTGTATTGTTTCTCTAAATAGATTGAAAC